>CP129447.1:71505000-72132500 GCA_030445155.1 Quercus variabilis
CCCAAATACAAGTAGAGAGCATTTTGTTAAAGGATTAGCCAATTTACATAAATAAGTGACATATGTTCTTAACAAGTGAAAACACATATGTCCTAACAATCTCCCCCTTTGGCAATCCGTGACAAAACCACAACAAACAAATGAATATATGAGAGAAGTCATAAATCACTCAACTCATATTTACTTATTGAATACAATAAAATCTATCTTAACATAAACTCTTGAAAAACTTTACAAGAAGAGAGTTTATGGCAAGTAGATTTTGACAACCTGTATTTCTAAAACACTTTAAACAAAACTCATCAAGGCATCTTGTGTGAAACAAAAATAATAGATTGCATACAAGTATAAAGAACATGTGTATAAAGATAGAGAAGAAACAACACATGGAGAGAGATGTGAAAAAAAACATACATCCACATATAGAGAAAATAAGTATAATGTATGTAAAACTGGTCACAAGACCTCATATACAAGATCAATATATCTATAAAGAATAGAAAAGAAAAGATACATCAAAACCTCACTACATCCCTCAAAAATATCAACACTCCCCCTATCAAAAATGTCCTATACTAACTCTCCGCCTAAGATAACTACTCTCATAACCCAAAACTACTCCATCTTTTTGTCACGAGTGACAAAATGTAGAGTGTCATGTAGACATCTCATCAATAGAGCTAACATCTCCATCATCATTATCCGAAGCATCATCATCATCATCCTCAGAGTCTGAAGCCGCTGGAGAAGGTGGTAAAGGAGTAGCCTCAGGAGCAAAAACACCCATGGTCGCCTGCCATCGTGCAATACGACCAATACGAACATTCACCTGATACAACTCAGAGGAGAGTGTATCGAGGCGAGTATCCATGCACTGTAGTTGCGCCATGATATCTTCAAGAGATACATTGCCCGTAGAGGAAGAAGGAACAAATGTAGATGGAGCTGATCTGGATGGAGCTAAACGGGAGGGAGTGGAATCCGTCTGTCGCGACCTAAACTGAGCTTCACTACGTTTTATGGTAACGGTATCTATGGCACAAATGTGTGTGAAGTGGTCAGACACAGGAAAGAGAATAGAGAAATGGTGTAAAATCCTTGTGATAGCAGAAGGAAAGATGAGCTTATCACGTGATGCCGAATCAAGATGAACATCTATGATAGAAAGAATAAAATGAGAAGGAAAATCTATAGTAAGATGCTCTAAAAGAGATAACAAAAATCGAGCACGAGGCTCTGTGATGGAGTTGTAGTGAAAGAGTGGATGGAGTACAAAAGTCATCACTATGTTAAGGAATCTAGGACCTTTAGCAAAAGGTCTACATGATGTGTACTGATACTCACCCCAATCAGCTGGGCACTGACAAAAAGCAAAAATGAGCTCATCTTTGGACATAGTCCTCAGACGCTCACAGGAAGGATAGTTAGGAAAATCTATCCTAGAAACCCTAAGCACATCCGCAACTAACTGCGGTGTAACAGGGATGCGCATACCTCGAACACGAGTGAAAAAGAGAGGCACTGAACGATCTATCTCGTCTATGTTGGAGTATAAATCCTGAATCAGCATGAGAGGAAAAGTGACCAGGACGTCACACAGTGACTCCCATCCCCTACAGTGAATGACAGAGGGAAGGTAAGTGTTGGCAAAGTCCGCCAAAATGACTTGGCGTTCAAAATGAAGACCTTGTCTAGAAAAGTTCTTCGAAAATGTCTTGTAGGCATCTCCATCACGGAACCGAAGGTTAAAAGGA
Source organism: Quercus variabilis (assembly GCA_030445155.1). Classification (NCBI taxonomy): domain Eukaryota; kingdom Viridiplantae; phylum Streptophyta; class Magnoliopsida; order Fagales; family Fagaceae; genus Quercus; species Quercus variabilis. Next base: position 71,506,755 of record CP129447.1, read on the forward strand.
ACAAAATCAGAGGAAGAGGAAGCTCCAAAATATAGAGGGTTCCGAACCGGAGTGGATTTACATTTGGGTGCCATAAATACTACTAACGTAAAAGAATGAGAAAGAGATAGAGAGCGAGACAATCAAAAAAGACCCAACACAGTTCACATATATCAAATATATTGAACAAGAAGTACGTATGCATGGGAATGCATGAACATGTGACATGCAAATTAAAAAACATCATGGGCTTAGCCCAATCCAATCCTACCAGCACACAAACATAGAGCACACATCTAAATGCATCTAAATATCATTCTAATGCATATGAAATGCAATGTATGACATTCTGAAAACATTTAAGTGAAAACCCAACCCAAAATTTCAAGAAAAACTCATTAATTTTGAAAAACCCCAAAAATTTCCAAAAATCCCAAAACCTAAGTTTCAAAACATGAAATGCATGAGAAAGGAAGGGAAATAAGATCTTACCAAGTGATTGAAACCAAGAGAAGACCGAAAATCAAGTGGGTTTAAAGATTTAAGTGAGAAAAGGGTATTTGGGAGAGGAACCGCCTCTTACAGATCGAGAGAGATCGAGTGAAATGAGAGAAAAAATAGCGACTGGGCTTATATAAACACCTCAGTAAATCTCGACAGTTGAGGTGCCGAGAGGTATTGAGGATGCTGTCGAGTAAGGTGTCAAGGAAATGGCTGTCGACAGCTAAAGGTATCGAGAGGTGTCGAGGTATAAGAACCAGTTTCAAAGAACAGAAGCTCGATCGATCGACCAAGTATCAAAGAGGTATCAAGGAGACAGGGACTTTCTCAATCGATCCATCAAGTGTCGAGACAGGTGTCGAGATTGCGATAAGAAAAGGCTTAAGAAGCTTGATAGATAACCAGGTATCGAGGAGGTGTCGAGCCAGCAGTTAAAAGCAATTTTTCGAGAAATGAAAAACACAGCCATGAATGCAATCCAACATACACCTCAACCATTGATCCAATTAACATATAAAACTCTCAAAAACATCTCTTGACAAAAATTTAAGCACATGGATCCTCAAAAAACACACACATACACTAAACAAGTCTAACCAATTTTATATTTCAAAAATAAGTTAAGACAGTTTAGTGAGCATACATTAGCACATGTAAAACTTGTGATGGCCAAATCATATTGTACCTACACATGTATCAATAGTAGTAAAGAATATTGCGTGTTATGTATGAAAAATATCGCAAGATTGCATATGTGTATACATGTTATGACGATCTGAGATATGAGAAAATAACTTTAACTCACACACAATCATAACTATTTGATGGGGACTATCACCTTCGAGGTACATCCTATAACTCTCACATCTCCTAGAATACACACTTGCAACCATATTTAAAACATTTTTTATCTTTTTACTTTTTATTTTCTTTGCATATTTTCTTTTATTTTAGCATACCATACATGAGCAAATAAAAAGAGAGAAAAGAAATACCCAAGATATTAAGCATTTGACATCGCACTTTTGCTATATCGAAGCATACAAATGTCTTTGACACTGCACTTCTGCTATGATGAAGCATACAAATGTCATATTACGATTGGCAGGCAACAGTGGTGAGATGGCTATTTATACCTTTCTCTTAGGATTTTCTAGTCCTATCCGTCAAAAAGAGTGATATGAGTGTTAAGCTTTAAGAGATAACTTAATCTTACTCATCACAAACAAGAGCCATAAAACTCACTTGCTTAGTTGTGCATAGATATGCTCTTCTACACTATAAGAAATACAAAGTTTAGAAAACTTTGTTTCATTGGCCATCCAAGGTACACAAGTACCAAAGTACACAAAATACACACTGTTTTTGTATTTTTCTGATTTTTCAATTTTTTTTTATTTTTATATTAAAAACAAAATAAACAAAACTGAAAGTAAACACACAAAAACATATTAAACAAAACAAAGTATAAAACTAGACTGACTCAAAAAATGCAAAATACACAAGCAATGCAACAAACAAAAAAGAAGAGAAGAAGGGAAAAGAAAGTGATGAAATCACTTAGAGTTATTTTTCTTCCACACCTTGAAAGAGTCTTTCCTTTGATTGAACCCTTGAACCGGAGGTGAGGGGAAGAATTGAACCCGTTCAAGTTCAAAATGAACATGAGGGCTTTTAGAAGATCTTTAAGAGGAGCAAGAGAGGATTGAAGCTGATTTTGGCTTCCAGATGCTATCATGCCGTTGCTCTGTTGAGTGGCTAGCCACTTATAACAATTTGGTCGAGTATGACTAGCAGCTCCACAATGATGAGAGAGATGCTGCTTCTTTTGTTTAGGCTTTTAACAGTTAGCCTTCTTAGCCCTAGGGTTTCTAGCATATTTCTTATCTTGCTTAGGGGGTGCTCCTAAGATATATTTATCCTTGTCTAAGTTCTCACTAGCTAATTTAGTTTTAACATCAGTGTTCTCAATTTTAGTGTTATTAGCAGGAGAAACAAAAACAGTATTACTAGTAGAAGCAGTATTAGAGAAAGAAAGAACATACCCTAAGCCTGTTCGATCTGAAGCAGATTTTTGATTGTTGAGCATCTCATCAAGCTTTGCACTTGAAGTCCTCTCCAATTGAGCTCTGACTTGAAACAGCTCTACTTCAGGCTTCTTGGTCTTCTCAGCTAAAAAGTTGTTCTTAAACTTTAGTGCTCCAATAGTTTGATTTGCCTTATCAAACTTTGTGAACAACTCTTCACGATCAAGTTCCACATCACTGAGGTTCTTGGTGGCCAGCCTATATAATTTCTCATACTTCTCAGAGAGCTTGTAAAACTTCTCATAAGCTGAATGGATATCATCTTGATCATTCTTCTTCTCAAATTTGGACTCCACCAGTTCTTCTTCTTCATCCACTTCTTCAACAATCCCTTCAGTAGGATTGACTGTGGCAGTAAAAGCATTTAAGATTCCATCATCCTCATTGTCGGAATCATCTTTGGGCTCAGTGTCACTTAAAGTTACAGCAAGTGCCTTACTCTTCCCAATGCTCTTGAGATATGTCGGGCATTCATGCTTCATGTGACCGAATCCATAACATCCAAAACACTTTAGTCCTGCAAGAACAGTGTATTGACCGCCATCCTAAGCATCCTTCTTCCCTTTGTCTTGACTCTTAAACTGAGAAGAACTGGATTATCTGCGGTCCTTATCGAAGTTCCTCCCATTGGCATTCTTCATAAACTTCTTGAACTGCCTTGTAATGTAGGACTTCATCTTGAAATCTTCATCATCGGAAGACTCATCTGTATCACTGCTCTTTGCCTTCAAGGCCATGCTTTTGCTTTTACTCGTTTTGTCAATCCTAGATAGTCCTAGCTCGTAGGTCTGCAAATTTCCAACCAGCTCAGTCAAAGGAATTTTGTCAATATCCTTTGATTCTTCTATTGCCATAATATTGGCATGGAATCTCTCAGGTAGAGATCTGAGCACCTTCCTTACAACCTTGGGTTCAAGGATGGTTTCCCCAAGATTGAAGGCTGAGTTCACTATGTCCTTGAGCTTGACATAGAACTCATCAAACGACTTATCCTCCTCCATCTTAATTTCTTTAAAGCTTGTTGTGAGCCTCTGAAGTTTTGAATCTTTGACAGTCTTTGTTCCTTCATAGGTTGTCTGGAGGATAATCCAAGCCTCCTTAGCAGTTTCAGTTGAGGATATCTTTTTAAACTCCTCATTGGTGATTGCGCTAAATAGGGCATTTAACGCTTTGTTGTTGAAGTTAGCCGCCTTGATCTTTGTGTCATCCCAATTAGTCGGTTCTTCTTTTGGCTTAATCCAGCCAATCTCCATAGCTTGCCATACCTTCTCATCTAAAGGCTGCAAAAAAGCTCTCATGCGTACTTTCCAGTATTCATAGTTAGTGCCATCAAATAAAGGAGGTATGATTAATGATTGTCCTCTATTCATGACAAAGAAGGGTCAATGGATCAACACAGAAAAGATCAAACCTAATCAGAGTGTGTCTGCTCTGATACCACTTGATAAGCCACAATCTGAATGACTCCTTATTATTAAACCAATTAATTAATTAGCCAAGTTGTTAATTAATCAATTAATCATGTAAACGCGTGGAAGCACAAACAAATCACCAAAAACTAAATATGCAGCGGAAATTAAATAACACAGTGATTTGTTTACGAATAGGGAAAATCTTAACGACAAAAACCTCCCGGGTGATTTTCAGATCACCACTTCCGAAACTCTACTATTATCAAATCAAGTGGTTACAAGTAAAGGAATCCCAAGTACCTTACTAAGCTACAGTTGAACCCTTACCCCAATACTCAATTGGACTTGATCTGTAGTGACAATTTCCCTTTTGATGCATGACTCCCAAGTACGTGACTAACCAATGCGCGAATCCCAGTACGCAACTACAAAACACCAACTAAGGAGAAGAGGTTGGCTGCAAAGTTCTTCAATTTATCCTATATGATGAAGATCAGGAAGATGCTTGGTCACAAAACTCTTTGGTGCAAATACATAGCAACTTCTTTAGAGAAGATGAACTAGGTCAAGAACTTCGTCTTTGATCACAATTTCCTTGAACAGAAATTGCTCAATGCTTTTGCAACTTGTGTACAATTTAACGACTCTTAAAAAAATCCTTTTATATGTTTAGGGTTAAAAGAAAAGAAGGCCCAAAAGCATATTCATGAATCCTAAGAAAATCAGATCAGAAAATCTGAAATTATAAATCTCGACAGATAGTAGGTGTCGAGGTAGCTATCAAGCAGGTGTCGAGCTTTAATGAATTTGCACTTTAGCTTGCTTTTTCTTGGACAGACTTGATGACTTCAACACTTGACCTTGAAATCTTATTTCTTGAAGTATTAAAAACACCTAGAACTACCTAAATACAAGTAAAGTGTGTTTTGTCAAAGGATTAGCCAATTTACATAAATAAGTGACATATGTTCTTAACAAGTGAAAACACATATGTCCTAACATATACTTATACCACTAGTAAGTGGATTATCATGGCTTCCTCGACAAAGAGGAAAAACAACAAAGGAAAAGCTCCTGCACAGGATTATTCTCAAAACAAAAGGCTCCCAGTTAGACAACCTTCTGAAATGCATGAAGGTGCATCTTCTAGGGTAAAACCCAGTGGATCAACATCCCTTCAGGAATTTGTCCTGACAGAGGTGACATATTCCAGTGGTGATATGATAATTGCTATACAGGAAGTTTTATCTAAAAGATTACAATTCCACAGTGGAACCTATTCAGAGCTTCCAGATTCTATTAAATTTATTCTTGATAACCTTCAAGCTTCTTTTATTAGAAACCGTAGTAACCTATTCCAGAAAACCGTCCAAGCACTTGAGATCCACCTTGTTAATCTTACTGCTCAAAATGAGGCTTATATGAGCAATCATGCCAACCTTATTTCAAAAAATGATCCTGTTTCAGAAAATAACCTTGTTTCAGAAAATGAGGCTCTTAAAAGCCATCTTAAAACCTACATTAGTCAACTCTTTGGCAAAGAGGAAATCCATTCAATTGATAAAATGACGATTATAGGCATTGATTATGCTAGATTGAGTCTTAAGACCCAATCTCTATTAAGAAGTGTTGTTGCCAACTTGCCAACAAATATATAATCTCGTATTCTGGAAAGCAAGGCAATGTTTGGGTCTTTTGACTTGTGGTTCAAGTATTTCAAGAAACTTGTTACGGCCACTATTCCTGAGTCTGATGAATTAGATGAAGGTGATAATGTATTTATCTAGCTAGAATGGGAAGAACACTTTAGGAGTACTCTCAAAGTGTATGAAAAGAAACACCCATTTCTTGGTCTCCTAATTAATTATGATGATAGTTCATATATTGTTGATGTTGATGATTCAGATAATGATGATGATAGAGATCCCAACTGGCTTTCCCAAATGTTTGAATATGGCTTTATCAAATTCATACAATTAACAAGCTATTACCAAGCTAGCCAGCTTCCACAAATTATTCAAAATGCTATTAGAGGATTTAAAGGTTCTTCTGTTTCCATCAAATGCTGGAGCACTCTGCCAAAATGGGAAAGAGATAACTGGATGAATGTCCAGCCCCCAAAGCATCACATTTTCATACTCACCAAGGACCATAGCTTGAAGGAAATTCTCAATTGTCCTTTGATGATCTTTAGGCTCTTATAGAATGTTGGAGAAATTATTTTAATAACCGAATTATTGATGTTGCTCAAAATCTATGGAGAGATTATCATTTTATGGGAAGCACAGATAGAATCTCTATTTTTGGCCCCAAACCCTATTCTAATGCCATTGCTCATTGTGAGAGACCGCGCCCCCGGCCCCTTTTGATGGATGTTGGGCCAAACCCACGTGAATGGGTGGAGTCGTGTTATTGCCTCTCAAAATGGAGGTTCGACTAGTTATATTTTCCCCTTTAGATTAAGGGTTTTACAATGGAGTCGCCACTTATTTAATTGTTGGAAAAATAAGAAAACCATAGTTGAAAAATTCCTCATTTTATTAATTTGAAATTTGAATTTACATTGATTATAGGAAAATTACATGGCTTTGGTCCTAGATACAATCTAAGATAAAGTACATGGCTTTGTTTCCTAGTTACAATCTAGAAATTGAAAATTACGAGGATAAGCATTTGATCTACTAACCCTTGATCTAAGTTCGGAGGCTATGTTACAAGGTGGGAAGGTGTTAGGCACCCACCTTGCCCGGTGAAACCGGTCTTCTAGACTATGGTGGCCAACAATCATATCATATCATCCAATATGTCAATCAATTTACATGTTGAATTTAATGTGTGTGCATGTGACAAACCCTAATTCAATTTATTGAACATTGCATTTGGATTAAAAAATAAAATTCTAGTGAATGTGTGTGTATGGTGACATCCTAGATTCAAATATTTGAAAGAATTATTAAACAAACATGTTTTTCATATTTTTGATGTAAATTTAAGATCAAAACTAGTGACATGCATGAACATGTGATGAACAACCAAGAACATGTAAAGAACGCATAAGAACATTTAAGAACATTCAAACATATTCAAGAGAATTTAAATAATCACTATCATGCTTTAATCCTAAATTCTCATCATGGCAACACAATAAACAAGTTAGAGAAAGGGAATATACCTTCATGCAAGATCCATACGGTGGAGAAGAAGACTCTGGGTAGAGGTCCTAAGGGTGGAGAAAAGAAGAACTAAGAGAGGGAGAGTGAGTCTCACTCAATACCTTGAGTCTCAGGAAGACCAAGATATGACAAGATTACTCAACTTCACTAAAACTCAAGAGGGGAGAAGAGAGGGGATTTTTTGGTCTCTTGGAATGAAGGAGGGGGAGGGTTTATATAGTGGTAGTGGAGAGAATATGAATGGAAGGCCATTTAATGAGGGTTGACAAGGATTATGAACCTAGACCTCATTTTAGCCTTGGGGAAAATCTGGTGCATTAAATGGAGAGATTGGTGGGAGTGGGGAGCAAGCCAAAATTCGGTTTTCCCGTAGCTGCTGTAACAGCTTGTAGAGCTAATTTCAAAAAATCATATCTGACCCAATTCTGATCGGAATTGTCTCGTTCTTGTGCTCAAATTGAAGCCCCGGATGTCTAGTTTCTGGGAAAATTAACCTCATTCACAGATTCAAAATATTCTGAGAGATATTGATGAAATAGTGAGCAGAGGTCATTTGTTAGAAAATGGTTTCAGCACAATTAACATTAATAGGTCCCAAATTAGCTCCCAATTAACATTAAATGGCTCCAATCACTCCCGTTTCAGAATTAATTGGTTCCCAATTTACTCTAATTAAAAGATAATTACACAAATTACTCATTGCATAATTAATGTTTAACTATCTAATTAATTAGGTGTATGCAACCTCACCATAAAATGTAGTCCTAACCAATTATATTATGACACATCATTGTTCTCAAATTGATTACACCCATAACCAATTGAAATCAATTGTTCATAATCACATATAGTCGGACTCAATTTGTGATAGTACATCTTAGCCATTAAAACTTGATTTGATGATAACTTTCAATCTAATGGTCCGATTAGGGCTTATGACCAGTCGATTTGATCGTTACAACATCAAGATAATTTTGGTGAAATGAGTCTAATAATCTAATGGCTAGAATCAAGATGCATATTTTAAAAGTGAAAGTACCATTTTACCCTCCATGTGAGGTTAAATGCGGGTTGCAAAATAGGGTGTCAACAGAATGCCCCTCATTGGCAGAGCTTGAAAAGCGAATGTCAATGTATGAAAGAGACACCTAACTTTGCAATCAGCATTTAACCGTGGTGAATGTATGATGCATGTAGATAGAAATGTAGATGGTCATGTTATGGATCAAAATGTGGACCGAATCTCAAGGGAGATTGCCTACGTACCTCTTGGTGGGAGGATCAGGTCCAAACGTAGTTCATGCATGCAAATTTTTTTTTTTTTTTTGAATAAGTACAAGACATGCTTACCTGAGGTCAAAAAAATGGAAGACCAAGGATCCTGGCTCATGTTTTTAGAGACCTAGGATTTTTGGATCTTGGCTCATGTTTTCAGAGGACCTAAGATTCTTTGGAGGCTTTGGCTCATGTTTTCAGAGGACCAAAGGGTCTGGATCTTGGCTCATGTTTTTAGAGACCTAGGATTTTTGAATCTTGGCTTATGTTTTCAGAGGACCTAAGATTCTTTAGGCTTTGGCTCATGTTTTCAGAGGACCAAAGGTTTTGGATCCTGGCTCATGTTTTCAGAGACCTAGGATTTTTGGATCTTGGCTCATGTTTTCAGAGGACCAAGGGTTTTTGGAGGCTTTAGCTCATGTTTTCAGAGGACCAAAAGTTCTGGATCCTGACTCATGTTTTTAGAGACCTAGGATTTTTGGATCTTGGCTCATGTTTTCAGAGGACCAAGGGTTTTTGAAGGCTTTGGCTCATGTTTTCAGAGGACCAAAGGTTCTGGATCCTGGCTCATGTTTTCAGAGACCAAGGATTTTTGGATCTTGGCTCTTGTTTTCAGAGGACCAAGGGTTTTTGGGGCTTTGGCTCATGTTTTCAGAGACCTAGGATTTTTGGATCTTGGCTCATGTTTTCAGAGGACCAAGGGTTTTTGGAGGCTTTGGCTCATGTTTTCAGAGGACCAAAGGTTCTGGATCCTGGCTCATGTTTTCAGAGACCTAGGATTTTTGGATCTTGGCTCATGTTTTCAGAGGACCTAAGATTCTTTGGGCTTTGGCTCATGTTTTCAGAGGACCAAAGGTTCTGGATCCTGGCTCATGTTTTCAGAGACCTAGGATTATTGGATCTTGGCTCATGTTTTCAGAGGACCAAAGGTTTTTGGGGCTTTGGCTCATGTTTTCAGAGGACCAAAGGTTCTGGATCCTGGCCCATGTTTCCAGAGACCTAGGATTTTTGGATCTTAGCTCATGTTTTCAGAGGACCAAGGGTTTTTGGAGGCTTTGGCTCATGTTTTCAGAGGACCAAAGGTTCTGGATCCTGGCTCATGTTTTCAGAGACCTAGGATTTTTGGATCTTGGCTCATGTTTTCAGAGGACCTAAGATTCTGGATCCTGGCTCATGTTTTCAGAGACCTAGGATTTTTGGATGCTTTGGCTCATGTTTTCAAAGGACCAAAGGTTCTGGATCCTGGCTCATGTTTTCAGAGACCTAGGATTTTTGGATCTTGGCTCATGTTTTCAGAGGACCTAAGATTCTTTGGGCTTTGGCTCACGTTTTCAGAGGACCAAAGGTTCTGGATCCTGGCTCATGTTTTTACAGACCTAGGATTTTTGGATCTTGGCTCATGTTTTCAGAGGACCTAAGATTCTTTGGGCTTTGGCTCATGTTTTCAGAGGACCAAAAGTTCTGGATCCTGGTTCATGTTTTCAGAGACCTAGGATTTTTGGATCTTGGCTCATGCCGATGTGTGTGGGCCTTTTACGCTAGTACCTGCAAAATAGATATTTTCTATTAGTAACAGAGTCATTCATTGAAAAGAATTCAGCATACCTGGCGAATGCCCCTAGTTTAGGACATATTCTATGCTTCGATGAATGCTGAGGGTAGACAGTCAACTTGATGTTGCACCATTGGAGAATGTGGAAGAGGTTCATAGCTTTTTGTTCCTAAAGAAGAATTTAATGATTTTTTTTTTTTTTTGGAAAATTTTGAAATCTTGCTTTTTTTGAATTTTTTTTTTTTTTTTTGAAAAATTTGGAAATCTTGATTTTTTTTTTTTTTTGAAGGAATTGAAAATTTTGATTGGTAAATTTTTTTTATGGTAACCTAAGAAGTACGAGCCCAATGCCCCTAGTCCCAAGGCTTTTTGAAAATTCTCTTCTTTTTTTTTCTTTTTTTTTTTCTTTTTTTGAGATTTGAAGATTTTTTTCATTATCAAAAAGTGATAAAGATTTATTCATGATAATTTTTTTTTTTTTTTTTGAAAAACCTATCCTTTGAATGAATTAACTTTGGCTGGAAGTTGATGCAGATCGCTGGATAAGTCCTTTCTTAATTCCTACAAAAAAATAATTTCAATTAGTAATGGATTTATTTATTGAAATGAATTGGAAGTACTTACCCAATGCCCCTAGTTTGGGGCATATTCCATGCTTAGATTGAAGTTGAATTTATTTGATGTTGTGACCATTGGGGTACATGAAAGAAGATCATGGTCCGCCATCCTTGGTTCCTGCAAAAAGACTTTCTTTCTCTAGCTTGTTAGAAACCAATTATTGTGAAAACTTGCACACAATATAAATAGGCCAATACTCCAAGTTTAAACATGTTTAATGCAAACAAATAGGCATAACCTAACATGCACCCAAACAATTTTGTCACATTGTTTTGATTTTGCTTCACAAGGTTGTTTGGATGATTGGGACCGGGCCTTTGCAAGGCTGCCTACGTACCTCTCTCATAGAGGATCAGGTCAAAACGTAGTTCAAGAGAACTAGATTTTGAAAAAGAATGATTTTTTTTTTTTTTTTTGGAAAAACAAATTTTCATTTTTTTTTTTGGAACAAGATGTGATCCATTGAATAACCATTTTAGAAAATCATAGTGTTTAAGAACCAAACAAATCTCTTTGATTAGGAAGGATCAAGATCATTAAACTCATGTAATCAAATTTGTTTCATCCTTTTGAACATCATCAGATTAAGTCTCCAAAGGCAATCAAGAAATGAAATGTGATAATATTTATGAATCACATTGTTGGGTGCAAACAAGTAGAATGCTCCAGATTTGAAAGTTCTTTTGAGTCATTTTGAGGATTTGAGAATTTGAGAAATTTTGTCCTCAGACATATCATTCTGTGGGGTTTGACAATTTTAAGCATTTTTCTTTTCTAATTCAAGAGAAAAATAATATTAGAGCTTAAGATGTGCCTACAAGTAGCAACACTTCAAGGAGGTCTTTATTCATGGGTTGTAATGTAGGCCGGGTTTGGGTTATGAAATGAAAGATATAAAAGGCTCAAAATTCCCTATATTGTTTCCCCCAAGTATGCATTACTCAAAAATCAAGTATTGGAGGAGTTTTACCATTTCTTCTTTGTCATCTTCTCACTAGTCTTCATTGGTCACTTGTATCAACAATCATTTTTATGCTTATTCCTCTAGACTTTCATCTTGTAAAATTCTTCTCTTTTTAGGTTGCATCTTCAAGTTTCCAACTCGATAGGATTTTCCAATTTTTTCTTTTCTTCCTCTTCATTTCTTTGGCCCTAACTTTTGCCTAGACCGCCCTTTTGGGTTTTCAGTCCAGCGGGCTTCCTTCTTTTTTTCTTTTTTTTCTTTTTCTTTTTTTTTTTTTTTTGGCCCTACCTTTTGCCTAGATTGCCCTTTTGGGTTTTCAGCCTAGCGGGGTTTTTTTTTCTTTTTTTTTTTTCCTTTTTTTGGCCCTAACTTTTGCCTAGACCCCTTTTGGGTTTTCAGCCTAGCAGGCTCTTTTTTTTTTTTTTTTTTTTTTTTTTTGCTATTTTTCATCTCTTGATTGAATGAACTATTGCCTTCCTTGTATTTCTCAGCTTAATGATTTTCGATCATTTTGATGCACTCTCTAAACTTCTTTCTTGCCACAATGCACTTGCACCTTTATGTGCTTGATGAATCTTTTCCTTTTTTGATGAACTTTCTTTTGGATGAACCTTCTACTCTTCTTGGCATGATGAATTTTAGGTTCTTTAAACTTGATGCACGTTTTGTTTTCTCTCACATTTATGAAATTTCATTTCTCTTTCCTTGATTGAGTGAAAACTCTTTTTACTTTGATGATCTCTTATCTTTAGCTTAATGAATTCTCTACTTGTCTTTCATGTCCTCTAGGAGAGATTTGTCAATTAGTTTCAAAGTTCAAGGTCGACTCCTCCTTAACATGAGATTTAAGCGTGCATACTTTGAATTTTCCCACCCTAGGTTTAGATTTTAGGGGGTTCATGAAAAAAAGAGGTTAAGTGTTTAAAGGCTCAAATAGGCTTGCAATGGATAATGATCATTCTAGGTATTAAGGTATAATCTTGTTTTACCAAAGACGGCCTCCTATCCCTAGTAATGCTTGCTTGTAGGTACAATGACTTGAGCTCTTTTAATAAATTCCTCTTAAAAGAAAAAGTATGAATGCTCTATCGGAGACACAAAAGTTTTCAGAAATTTGGAATGAATGCATGAGCCTTTTGAATTTTCTGATGGATAGATTTTCTTTGATTGCCTTGTAAGACCATTTCTTCTTTTATTCAAAGTAATTTAGCAAAAGTGTTTACACGAATCAAATGAAATCAATCCTTTCTCAGTACAAGTTGATTGTTCAAGTCTTTAAACATCATAATTTAGAAAAAGTTTTGTCCAAGGGATCCTCATGTACCATTTTGAAAAGAAGACTTTAAAAAATCTTGAAATCTTTGAAAGAAAGAAAAAAAAAATGGGCCTTTTTGAAAAAGTCACTAGGAAGTCCAATGCCCCTAGTTCAAAGAATTATTTTTTTTAAATGACTTAAGGGCTCAATGCCCCTAGTCCAAAGACTTTTTTTCATTTGAATTTTTTTTTTTTTTTTTTTTTTAATTTTTGGGAAAGATTTGGAAATCTTGAATTTTTTTTGAAATTTTTTAAAATATATACATGAACAAAGTACATCAAATGCTACATGGATTTTTAGAATTCAAAGAAACATAGAAACATGGAATAAACAAACAAACTTTAAGCTTAACCATGATGTCGCAAACCAAATGTGGAGTGAGGCAAAGTTGGGTCACTTGCTTCTTCTTGGTCCATTTAGGATGCTTGAGGCTTGGTGTGCTTGAACCTTGATTATGATGAAATGGCTTGGGCTTGGAAGGCTTGAACCTTGATTATGATCTTTTGATATTTGCTTGAAATGGCTTGGGCTTGCACTTGAAATGCATGCATCTTGTGAGCTTTTGGCTTTTGATGTTGATCATGCATATACACCTCCAATGGGCTCAAGTATTGGGCTTAGAATGATTCAAGAAACAATTTTCGGTTTTCATACTAAGTAGAGTTCAAACACAAGCCTTTAGGCTTGAGCTCATTCATAGCATACAAGGTTCAAACAATTATGATGGGATCAAGTGTTGGACTTGAGTCATCATGGTTCAAACAACGACCAAACAAATGTATGATGAAATGCAATTTACATGGACCGACCTAAAGGTAGGTTCTATGGGTCATTACAACATGGGTAGAAGATAGGCTAAAGGTTCCCACAAGCTAGGACGTCGTACCTCCCAACTTGTGACGCCAGGAGCGCCGCGTTGGTCCGAACGGTACAGTTTGTCCTTATGAACCACCATGGTATAACCATAATGATCTTTGTCGCGGTGGGTGGTAGGTTTACCGCTGGGTATATGAGTCTTAGGAAGACCACAATCCACGGCTAATACTACCGGGCTTCCAGGCTAGCACACAAATAAAATAAATTTCATTCAAGCAAATGATGTATGACATGCAAAATAATGACATATTAAACATATTATATACAAAAAAGCAATAAACAAACAATGACATGGTTGGCCACCATAATCTAATTGAAACTTAGCCCTCAATGTCCCCAGCGGAGTCGCCACTGTGAGAGACCGCGCCCCCGACCCGTTTTGATGGATGTTGGGCCAAACTCACGTGAATGGGTGGAGTCGTGTTATTGCCTCTCAAAATGGAGGTTCGACTAGTTATATTTTCCCCTTTAGATTAAGGGTTTTACAATGGAGTCGCCACTTATTTAATTGTTAGAAAAATAAGAAAACCATAGTTGAAAAATTCCTCATTTTATTAATTTGAAATTTGAATTTACATTGATCATAGGAAAATTACATGGCTTTGGTCCTAGATACAATCTAAGATAAAGTACATGGCTTTGTTTCCTAGTTACAATCTAGAAATTGAAAATTACGAGGATAAGCATTTGATCTACTAACCCTTGATCTAAGTTCGGAGGCTATGTTACAAGGTGGGAAGGTGTTAGGCACCCACCTTGCCCGGTGAAACCGGTCTTCTAGACTATGGTGGCCAACAATCATATCATATCATCCAATATGTCAATCAATTTACATGTTGAATTTAATGTGTGTGCATGTGACAAACCCTAATTCAATTTATTTAACATTGCATTTGGATTGAAAAATAAAATTCTAGTGAATGTGTGTGTATGGTGACATCCTAGATTCAAATATTTGAAAGAATTATTAAACAAACATGTTTTTCATATTTTTGATGTAAATTTAAGATCAAAACTAGTGATATGCATGAACACGTGATGAACAACCAAGAACATGTAAAGAACACATAAGAACATTTAAGAACATTCAAACATATTCAAGAGAATTTAAATAATCACTATCATGCTTTAATCCTAAATTCTCATCATGGCAACACAATAAACAAGTTAGAGAAAGGGAATATACCTTCATGCAAGATCCATACGGTGGAGAAGGAGACTCTGGGTAGAGGTCCTAAGGGTGGAGAAAAGAAGAACTAGGAGAGGGAGAGTGAGTCTCACTCAATACCTTGAGTCTCAGGAAGACCAAGATATGACAAGATTACTCAACTTCACTAGAACTCAAGAAGGGAGAAGAGAGGGGATTTTTTGGTCTCTTGGAATGAAGGAGGGGGAGGGTTTATATAGTGGTAGTGGAGGGAATATGAATGGAAGGCCATTTAATGAGGGTTGACAAGGATTATGAACCTAGACCTCATTTTAGCCTTGGGAAAAATCTGGTGCATTAAATGGAGAGATTGGTGGGAGTGAGGAGCAAGTCAAAATTCGGTTTTCCCGTAGCTGCTGTAACAGCTTGTAGAGCTAATTTCAAAAAATCATATCTGACCCAATTCTGATCGGAATTGTCTCGTTCTTATGCTCAAATTGAAGCCCCGGATGTCTAGTTTCTGGGAAAATTAACCTCATTCACAGATTCAAAATATTCTGAGAGATATTGATGAAATAGTGAGCAGAGGTCATTTATTAGAAAATGGTTTCAGCACAATTAACATTAATAGGTCCCAAATTAGCTCCCAATTAACATTAAATGGCTTCAATCACTCCCATTTCAGAATTAATTGGTTCCCAATTTACTCTAATTAAAAGATAATTACACAAATTACTCATTGAATAATTAATGTTTAACTATCTAATTAATTAGGTGTATGCAACCTCACCATAAAATGTAGTCCTAACCAATTAAATTATGACACATCATTGTTCTCAAATTGATTACACCTATAACCAATTGAAATCAATTGTTCTTAATCACATATAGTCGGACTCAATTTGTGATAGTACATCTTAGCCATTAAAACTTGATTTGATGATAACTTTCAATCTAATGGTCCGATTAGGGCTTATGACCAGTCGATTTGATTGTTACAACATCAAGATAATTTTGGTGAAATGAGTCTAATAATCTAATGGCTAGAATCAAGATGCATATTTTAAAAGTGAAAGTACCATTTTACCCTCCATGTGAGGTTAAATGCGGGTTGCAAAATAGGGTGTCAACACTCATCTGTAGGTAGCTGATCATTGTAATCCACGAAGTCTTCTCATCCCAGGGAAAACTCCAGTGTTTATGCCACTTTTATATTGTGGATTCTATAATCAATATGCTATCTATTATGAGCATGAATGTGATTCTGCATGAGATCCTTTTGATGGTTATCCATTCGATGCTCCTTCTACTGATTAATAGTTGGCTTCCTTGAGTTACTGCTACTACTGTAGCACTACTATTTGAGATTCTTGTTCTCACTAATAAAGTTGCTTTCTCATGCTACTCCCACAGTCAAAAACTATTTGGTCAAGATACTCCTGATCTTGCAGATGACTGATGATTGATTTCTCTATTTGTCTAGCCTGCACAACAGTTAAAATTGTTACAATATTAAAAAAAAAAAAAACGTTATGATGAAGTCCCATGTGCTTTTTGTGAAGTCCCTGAAAAGTTCCATGCGTCCCATGCCCTTTGGAATAAAGAATTTCCTTAGGCATGTGTTCCATATTCTCCTGACATATCCTTTGGACTCATAATGGGATTCTTGAAAAGAAAAGGAAAAAGAAGGGAATCCACTTACTTTGGTCTTGTCATGTTCTCTTCAAAATCTGAACATTATAAGTTGAAGAAAATGGAAAAATTCTCAGCTGATTTTTAAGTAAAAAAGATGAAAAAACACTGTTCACGGATTACTATTCACCAAGTACTAATTACTTTTTACTGTTCATGACACTATTCACTCTAAATTTTTCCCTATTTAAAGGGGGGTTGTCCCTTAAGTTCAAGACATAATTTTTCGTAGAATTTTCTCAGAATTCTCTCCTTAAAGAACCTTCTTTCTTTTAGAAGCTTTCCTTTGAGTTAGAGAGTTCTTACTACCTTGTTCCTACTACCACCATTTCCCTACAAACCTTGTAACTAGGACTAGTTCAAGTTTTGTAAGTATTAACTTGTACTGTTGAGATCTTGTATTCACTACTACTGTAAGTGTTTGATCTACATTCAATATCAAGTATTTTCAGCTTTCTGTTTAATATACTACTTGTTTCTACCGCCATCTTGGATGGTTCTAAATTGCTTTCATTTACTTTGAATTATTTTGATATATATTGTTTGGCTGGTTCTACCGCCTTAATATTGTTTAAAGGGTAAAATATCATTTTCGTCCCTAAACTATTACAAAAGTTCGTTTTTTGTCCCTAAACTTTTAAAAGTTCGTTTTTCGTCCCTGAACTATCACAAAAGTTCGTTTTTCGTCCCTAAACTTTTCCAAATGTATTGATTTTCGTCCCTTTCACATCAGCACACTGTCAAAGCCACGTCAGCACTCTATCAGACGGAGGGACGAAAATCAATACGTTTGGAAAAGTTTAGGGACGAAAATAGAACTTTTGAAAGTTTATGGACGAAAAACGAACTTTTGTGATAGTTCAGGGATGAAAAATGAACTTTTGAAAGTTTAGGGACGAAAAACGAACTTTTGTGATAGTTTAGGGACGAAAGTGATATTTTACCCTTGTTTAAATTATCAGCACTTCAATTATACTTGCAATATTGCCTTCTTGGCTGGTTTTACTTTGCTTACTTTACCATCAATATACTTTCATTATATTATACTATGCTTCCATCTCTTCAGCTGTGCGTCCCTTTCCCCCTATTTTTGTATCAAGAGATAAATTTATGGTGAGACTCACAATTTATATGAGAAGGAGGAGTACATACTTATGGTACTCTAAAAGTACCCAATAATTACTCCAATTCTATTACCAAAGCCTTGTTAGGCCGAATTATGAGTTGTCCAATGGACATTCCTACTAAAAGAGCTTTTAATGCAATCTTGGGACATCATCGGCGTTCTACAACACTTCATTTTTATATATCACAGACCAATATACCCAAAAAATGAAAAATTTCCACACAAAAAAAGCCACTCAATGCGTTTGGGATAAGCTTACATTGGGCAGTTTATTTTACTATTTACCTTATTTTTGTTATTATTCAAGAGTTTCATGACACTTTTTGATATTAATCATGAGTCTCGCTATATTATTTTACCTAACTTTTAGCTTTATCTTTTAGCAAAAAGTTTTCAGTTTTAGCTAAATAAATGGTTTTTGCATCCTCCATTTCCACATAATATCCAAAATACCCCTTATCCCACACAAAATTACCATATCACCCCCATCCAATAATCTCTCTCTGTGTCTCTCATTTTCTCCCTCTCACTCACTCACATAGAATAGAACTAAAGAAATCTCAAAAACCCTAAAACAAAAACCAAACATCTCAAACAGGTTTGAAAATTGAAATGAAAACACTCACAAACTGAAACCTTAAACCCTCTCTCTCTCTCTCTCTCTCTCTCATCAATGGCTTCTCAAATGACGATCCTAACTCGAACCCAAACCCTCTTCAAATCCCCCACCACCAAATCCATCACCATCTTCACATTTCTCTCCCAAGAACCCCAACTCACTGAGTCAACTCACTTTGACTTGCCCTCGCCACCACTGCCACAACCGCCACCACCAACAGCAACACCGCTACCTCCAAACCTAGCTTCAGGTAGCCCACTCTACAATGAGAACTAGCGCAGCCCAATTGCCAACTCGCCCAACTCACTATCCCTGACTCAGTCCCTCATGCCCCTAGGGTTTCTCATACAATCCTCAAACTCTCACATCCAAGCACTCTCCCAAACCCTAGATGTCGAGAGCATGATGAACGTGTTCGCCGAATGGATTGCTTCACAGCGCTAGGGCGAGATGAAGCAGCTGTTTGAGTTTTGGATTCGGTCCTTGGATCGGATTAGGAAGCCGAATAAGCCCGATGTGGGGCTTTACAACCATTACTTGAGAGCTAATTTGATGACCAATGCTTCGGCGGCTGAGTTGCTGGATCTCGTGGCTCAGATGGAGGATTGTGATGTTGTGCCTAACACCGCGTCGTTTAATTTGGTTCTCAAGGCTATGTATAAGGCTAAGGAGACTGTTGCTGCAACTAAATTTTCTAGCTTATTCAAACTTTCTTGCTACACAATTTAGTGTTGCCCGGTGGGTTCAATATGTTATGAAAATCTAGGCAAAAATAAAAAGTGTAAATAATATCATTTTTGAAAGACATCCAAACTAAAACACGTGCCCCATCATCTAATAATGTGTGGATTAATCTTGCAAGCAAGGGTTTAATTATTGTGCACATTTTGTCTTGAATTCTTTGCTTTTGTACAAAGTTCTTTGGTCCTACCATACAGCGAAGGCCACCTGTTGTAGGTGATCTAAATTATGAATTTAAACATAATAGGACTAATTGGTTTGTTTCACATACAATACATGTTAATTCAATCCTCTAGGCAAATACAATGCCTATACTTGATGGGAAATATAGCCTGTTTTTTAGACAAATATGAATTAATCGTTTAACAATTATTCCAACACTTCAAATGGTAAATTCAAATAATTTAACTATTGATTTAGCAAAAAATAAAATAAAAATAAAAATAAACTATTGCTCTACTTCTAAAAACTCCTGTTGGTACTTAACATGAGAGACATGCTTTAATTTTATTGATAAATTATCACTAAATCCAAAAATTGAAGCTATTTAAAAAAATGATGAATTTAATCATGAGAGACGTGCCGTAATCCTATTGATTCTTGTTTAACTTTAACCCACTTGAGATTAATAAAAAATGCTAAGGTAAGAATCATCGTGGGATGGAATGCCTTCTTTGATGAGTTAGTAAGTTGGTGCAAGTTTGGTGAGAAGTGTAAGACTTACATGCATGTAATATATGTGATCAAACAATAAAAAATGTTTCAAACCCATTTTTATCATTTTTGAGATAAGAAGGGTTTGACTTGCATCCAATGCACTAAAGCATTGAATATGACATGTCCAAATATACTAACGTATTGCTCTCGTGTGTTATTTAGTATTAAACATGACACAGGTACATTATGTGTCCAAAAATGATCAGTGTCGCTCTCGTTTGTTATTTAGTGCACTAAACTGGAACTTTTGTCCATCTAATATAGGCAAATTTGCATTGAGGTTTTGACTTTGCATTTCAAGCCTTGACAGGCCTAAGTTACTATTCAACCATAAAGATTGGGTATTAGCCCAAATGGCTAGAAAGCTGTTTCACTGATAAGTAGGTAGTTTGGTGTCCGAATCCAAAACCTAATCAAGGCCTTGCCATCTGCCAATGTTCAGAATTAGCAAATCGAGATCTTTGGAGCCAGCTCTGTAGAGTTGACTCTTCCTACAGAAGTATATCATTGAACAAAGAAATAAAAAGTGAGTTAGTCACAAGTTGCACCGAATGAGCCCAGCCTGTACCATCATAGGCTTATGAAGCTTAGCGAGTTCTTGGGCCCCGCTGCTTGGAGCTCTCTGAAATTTATCAATGTCTCCAGAACTGTCCATTCAAAACTTAGGCCCAATCAAACTATCCATAGAAAGAATAAGGAGACATAATCCCTATTTGTTTTTTGAAATTTAAAGATCAGTTTTATTTCTTTATTATTTATTATCTCTTATTTAAAAGGATATAGCATTTACGTCAAGTATATCTTTATGGCCAATTATCAGTTTACATAACTAGTAGACTTGAATGGAATCCAAATCTTCTGTCTCATTTTTCCTGCTTCGCTCTATACTCCACTAATAAATACTTGTCACGTGTTCACCTAACTAATTAAATATTACTATTAATTAATAGTTATAGTATTAATAAGTCAATAATGATAATATTTAATTAATTAGGTGAACGTGGCAAGTATTTATTAGTGAAGTATATAGTGAAACAGGAAAAGTGGGACAGAAGATTTGGACTCGAATGCAAAATAAACATTGTAGGCAAAATAATTTTTTTAAAGTGGCAAAGCAAATAAATATTTGCCACTTTTGGAGAAAGCATACAATCCTTTAATTGGGGGTGGTAATCTAGTGATTATTGGGCTTATTCATAATTGGCTTGGGGTGGAATTATCAAAAAAAAAAAAGCTTGGGGTGGAGGTATTAAGCTTGACTCTCACAATAGAAAGTGTTTAGGAAATATCGCACGCTCTCAGTTCAATGCTAAATGCCTCTAGTGCTCTTCTGGGGTTGAGATTACAGTTATAACGCACCAATTCTTCTACTTGTAGGCTTACATCCAACGGGTAAGATGCTATTATGAAAAAAAAAAAAAAAAACCACTTTACTCGCCTCCACAATTTATAGCCACATTAAATCCAAGAGATTATCAATTGAAAGAGGCCCAATTTTATTGCCCCCAAAAAACGAAAAAAAAAAGCCTCATTGGGCCAGTTTATGAGCTGTCCAATGGACATTCCTACTAAAGAGCATTAAGTCATTAACAATGCAATGCTAGCCAAGAAAGATGGTCATCTATATTGGCCAAGTGCACCCAACTTAGCTACCCAGGGAAGGAACTGCCTTAGGGCTGAGGGAGGCCAAGCAAACCCCCCCACCCCCCCCCCCCCAACCTTAGAAAAAAAATCTTATAGTATATATATTTACACAAAAAATTTACTTTAAGCTCTAAAATTTATAAACTTGGCCCCCCCTCCCCCAAAAAATTGACAAGATAACCCATAAATCTCAAAAATAGATAACAAAAAAAATCTTTTTTTTAAAAAACACATACCCGGATAATAAGAAAAATCTTTAGACAAATCATAAGTATGGTCTAAGCAAAAACAATAACAACAAATCAATTACAAATCCTAGCAAAACAAATCACAAAAACCCAATAACTTTTACCTAATTTCTTCCTCTCATTTGAGAGTTCTATGCCTCTCTCAAATGACTCCACCTCATAGACACATAGACAACTCTTATATTGTTGATTGCTCCATCCACACACTAGTTAATCACCAACAACTTGGATCAGTTGGTGTCTTTAACTCATCAGTGGAAAAAAATTATCTATTTTTTGAATGGTAGAATTTTTTTTTTTTTTAATGTTTTATTAACTTTGAGACATACTTGGCATGCATGTGTGAGATTAGTTAACTTTGGGACACACTTGGCATGCATTTGTAATTTAACTAAATTAATGTAATGATGGGAAAAGCTTTATTATTTACTTAGTTAAAGACTCAAAGTCACCGTCCATTATTACGTGATTGTTTAATAGGTCTCTTTTAATATATTTTTTTTCTTTACTATTTTTTCAAACTTGAAATTTTTCAAAGGAAAAATTCTTAACCTTACCAAGACACCAATAATTGTCTTACCCTTTTTTATGTTGAATATTAATGCATGATATTATTAACCATTATTTTGGCTATTTTGTTAATATAATGCTTGACATAGATTTGAACTTTTAACTATAGTTTTTTTGTATTTTTTTTTTTTTAAGAATCTTTTAACTATACATATAGCATTATGAAGTTTTTAGTTATAGAAGTATGTGAAAAGAGTGTTGAGGTACAAATTTTTGGGTCTTAATTTCATTATACCACTCACAAAAAATACCCACACAAGCCCATAAATTATTTTAAGCCCACATAAATATTTCCTACATATTACTCAAATATTCTCCATGATATTGGGCTCTCACAAATATTTCCTATATAAAGCCTCGTAAATTACCTTGAACCCTCTCACAAATATTAGCCATTACAACCCACATATTATCCAACTTGGGTTTCACAAAAATACTCACCATATTGCTACCATATTGAGCCACAAAATTATACCACCTCTATAAAAAGCCCAAAAGCATTTACCTTGTGGGGAAATCCAAAAAGCCCAACAAGACCCACTCCAAAGCCCATTGCTACACGGCATCTTTACAAAGCCCGTTGCTACACGGCACCTCTAAAGCCCGCTATGATATAGCACCTCTAAAGCCTATTACTACATAGCATCTTTACAAAGCCCGTTGCCACACGGCACCTCTAGAGCCCGTTACTACACGGCACCTTTAAAGCCCGCTACGATGTGGCATCTTCAAAGCCCACTACGATGCAACATCTCTAAAGCCTGCTACGATGCGACACCTTCAAAGCCCGCTACGATGAAACATCTCTAAAACCCACTACGACGCGGCACCTCTAAACCCCGTTATGATATGGCACCTCTAAAAAGCCCGTTACTACACGGCAATATTTTTACAAAAATCGTACAAAGCCCAAATACTAATTCGGTATTATTTCTAAAAGCCCAATATTAATTTGGCACTTATTTTACAAAACCCAAATGATAATTTGGCAACTATCTCTAAAAGCCCAAATAATAATTTGGCACTATTTTACAAAGCCCAAAATGCTATTTTGGCAAAAACAATTACTTTATGCTCAAAGCCCAAATGCTAATTTAGCACTTATTTTGCAAGGCACAAATACTATTTTGGCACTATTTCATAAAGCCCAAATGCTATTTTGGCACATACTTACAAAACTCAAATATTAGTTTGACACTTGTTTTACATATACTAAATCCCTCACTCATGGGAAATATAATTACTCATCCCTTAAGAAATAACTCTCTTACAAGATTTATGGAAGCCCATGTATATCACCCATGGTAAAACTATTCATTTTGTAGGAATGATTAAGCCCAAAGAAGCTTAACTACAAAGCCCAGCTGGGCCAGCCCGCTCACACACAAATTCCAGCAACTGAAGCTCATGTGAGGTGACTAGCCAAATCTCAGCACAACTAAACAACTGGAGCCCATCTCATCAAGTCTCAACTTGTCCAATCAGATCAGAAGAGGACATTGTCCATCAGGGGTTAAACCCTTCCTTCATAAGCTGAAATCTCATCATTTCTCATGTGACATAAAGCTAAAAGTAATGTGACAGAAAGTTAGGAAGCTTTAGCTAGCTATCACTTCTTTTTTCTCCAAACCAGTCAGTCAAGAACCAAGAGCAGCCATGACCAAGCCATCAAAGCTCCTGAAACAACTTGAAATCAATTCATTTTCATACTAAAAACGTGTATTCTTTGGTTCATGGACCAAACACATGAACCCCAAATAGGGAAACTTAGGGAAATGTAGTTGGAAAGCACTAAAGGGATCCCAGCAGTTCCCAGCAAAGGCTCCAAGGTTGACACTTGGCTTAGGGTGATCCAATCTACCCGAGGGAGCTTTGATTCTAGCTACAGCATAACCAAGATTATTAGCCTAAAGCATGCTCTAATCCCATTAGCCAAGGTCAATCAGCATTCAATGCTAAATCAGAATCCTAGCTGTTATTACCCAAAACAGCAAGAACCTTCTAAAAGTTAAGCTTACCACTCTTAGCTAAAATCCTAGGAATGATTCTCTAAGGATTTTTCGAAGATTGGGGGAGATTTAGCAAAGATTATTTGCTAAATTACCCCCTAAAACCCTACTATAAATGGAATTCACCATTAATGCTTTAGGGAGGAAGACACTAAGAGAGACACTAGAAAAGAACTCTTTCTTAACCTCTTTGTTTAAGCTTTCTCCAAGCTTGGAAAAAGTCACTGAGTTCTTAGTTTCAAGCTTAGAAACTAAGTTCCCCAGCTCTTAGCTCATAAACACTCCTCATACTTCCACTCAAAAACATTCAGCTACCCCCTAGCAAAAAGTTCCAGCAGCCTTACTATGCACTCTCGCTCATTACTCATACTACTCACAAATGACTCTCTCTACTCACTACATATACTACATTCACGAGCATGCCTTGGCACCATAATGACCTTGTTGCGCTAGCTGGGATCTCTCTCTCCCTTCATCTCATACTAAGCTTTCTTTATTATTTGTTATTATGGAACCCATGATATTTACTTATTCATTTATTATTGATGGATATGATGTAATTGTTACTATAGAATTTTTCCCTCATATCGTTGTATTAAAAGACTTTTCTCCAGAGCTAATGGATGATGAGTTTGAAAATGTAGATATTTCCCTTGATCTGTGAAATAGTTAAAGCTGGAGGTTTATCCTGTTTTATCTTACTTTACTGCTGGGCTATTTTCTATAGAAACACTTTACCGTTGGGCTATTTTCTGCAAAAACACTTTACTGCTGGGTTATTTCTTACAATATGTTTTTTAACCGTGCTGATGTGTCCGCTGCAGGAATTGCTTATAGGCTACTCTTGTTAGTCCCAATCTAGGCCTAAGGCATAAAATACAGGGAATTCCTTAGATCTTCATCGATAGCCTTTAAGCCGTGCATCAAGCCCATCGTCGAGTTTCGGCTTAGACCCCCAACCCAATATAAATCTCATTTGTCGGAAGGAAAACTTTTTCACCCCCAACAAAGAGTACATAATTTTTTTTATTAATTTATAATGTTGATAGAATAAAGAATCGGACTAATCTTGGTTAGACCCTAAAAGTATTAGGACGTGACAATTGACTTACAAAACTCTTAATTATAAATTGTCATTTGTGATTTTTTTTTTCAAAATAAAAAATACAAATAATTAAAAAATTAATGCTAATAATGCATTGTTGTCAACCTCTAGTATTGATATTTCAATTTTTTTAAATTTTTGAACAAATAACTTTGACCCCCCCTAAGTTTGAATCCTAGTTCCGTCCCTGATAAATTGCTTTTAATATTCGGTAGAAAAATGGTGCTTTTATCACACATCTCCCGCTCAGTCATAACTATTAACTTCGTGACATTTGATTGTGGATAGCAGATTGCAACCAAATATTTTGTGGCTAGCTAGCCTCCCAAGTTTCCAAGCAAAAGACTTTTTCTTTGTTATTGACTTACTGCTACATTGGGTTAAGACTTACAAGCCTTATTGCTTATGGTATGGTACAATTTTGTTGACTTGCTTTTCTATGCTCACTATTTACTTCTTGATTAGCTTTCCTCTAATTGCTATTTTCTTCTTTCTTGATCAAAGTAACATCCCCGTCATTTTCATCAATAAAGAAATGAAATTACAATATTTGAATATTGAACTACGTGATTTTGCATATTTGAACTACGAGATTTTGATTTTCATGAATGGTATGCCGTAATGTTTGAATTTCACTCGTGATTTGGCTTGAGTCGTGAATGACTTGTGAAATCCAATCTGTAAAAGACTCTTCAAATTTTAGCATATGCTTCTCACGTGGCCTGTTTTGCAAGTTAGCATTCACAAGCTAGTCATGAAATCCTCATTTTCACAGAATTTTCACCAAACTCCCACACACAACCCTTACATTAAATCCCACAAAAATGCAGGGAAATGATTGAACATAATTACAATCAAATATGACATGGAATTAAAGCCAACAAAAAACATAGTTGTAAATCACAATTTACAAAACTCTTGATTATAAATTGTCATTTGTGATTTTTTTTTTAAAAATAAAAAATAAAAATAATTAAAAAACTAATGCTAATAATGCATTGTTGACAAACTCTAATATTGATATTTCAATTTTTTAGAATCTTTGAACAAAGAACTTCAACCCCCTTAAGTTTGAATCCTGGTTCCGTGAGCTACCACACATCCAATCTTGGGACATCATCGGCATTCAGTTCTACTATGCTTCGTTTTTATATCACAAGCAGACCAATAGACTTAAAAAACTGAATCACGTCAACCTTACCAAGGTCCTCTCTGAAGGGGTTAGGGTCGACTCTATCAATGGGATAAAGGCATAGACATAATGTGAATTCTGGTTAGAGGGAGAATTAATGGAGATTGGACTAAACGAACTAATATATATATATATATATATATAGACACAAAGAAGGAGAAGACAAGGACGAAGGAATGTGGCGAGTTGAGGGTGATGGCATGGCATATTTCGGAAAAATGAAAAGTTTGAAAAGGTTAGATATTTGATTTTTTTTTTTTTTTTTAGAGAGAGAGATAGTTATGTCATGCAACTAATCTCGCAGTTCAAGCCATTTTCTCTTTTACTCCAATCACTTTGTACATGGGGAGGTGTCAAATTAGTTACAAGATCCTTGGTATATATGAAAAGTTTTATGCTAAAAAGACGTTAAATTGGATGGATTGTATTGAGTTGAGGTGGCACAAAAGCTTATGTAAACACATTTTAATGATGTGTTTATTTCTTATTGGCCAAGACTACAAGGTCAACTCCCGGATAATGGATTACCTAAGTATTTCCCTTAAAATATAACCCAACATTTACGTTCATCATTCAATTGAGGAAATCTTAACCTAATTTGATATTTGCTACCGAAATTAAAATTGCCCTATTTAACAAATGTTAAAAATACTTCTGAAAAGAAACAAAGAAAGCCAACACAAATCAAACAATAATCTCAAAATTATGAGACATCAGACTTGACTAGTAACTATCGAAATCAACCATTAATTTTTTTTTTTATTATACAAGATACAATTTCTATTCTAGCCTAATCTAAGTGTATATATGTGTGAAACTCCCTCCTCGAGACTTGAACCTCGGCCCTTGCCCCCCACACCTCACAAGCACTTATACTTGTGGAGTGACCACCATACCAAGGGTGCGCGGTAGTAAATCAACCATTAATTATTGAATTTAAATAACCAAACCATGCATGCACATAGCAAAGTCAAAGAAGAGTATGTGGCATAAATATACGTGATGATTAAGAAGTTGGATTCAATTTCCTTATGGGACAAAATGGTACTGCCGAGCATTCATATTGATGAGTTATAAAAAGTGGTAAAATATACACATTTTGAGTTATAAAAAGTGGTAAAATATACACATTTTGAGTTATAAAAAGTGGTAAAATATACACATTTTGGTCCAAAAATTGTCCATATCGGTGGGTGTATAGATGCATAAATATACCATCTTGCTTGTGTAAATGATTTTTTAATTATTTTTTCTCTCTCTTCCCATCTGCTATTGTCCACTGAATTTAGGATAATATATGCATGGGCTCAAATTGTTGGGGAAAAACCCTAATCCCCTCTTTGTCTATTTGTGAATTAAAATATATAACTATCAAGCAATAATAATATTATGGAAGCAAAAAATATTTCAGCAAGCACCACATAAACACAACCACACAAGAACACCAAATCTTATGTGGAAAATCCTCCGGTGTAGAGGAAAAAACCACGGGGTAGTTCTGAAAAATATCCATTATGAAATAGAGATTACAACTATCAAGTTTATGCTAAACTTGAGTCCATAATAAATTGGATATACAATAGATAAATCTCAAGTAGTAAATACAATCTCAACACAAAGCCAGTAGCAAAATCTTCCTCTGAACACTCCAACTCTCCATAGTTGTAGCAATCAAAAACTCCATGAGAACTCTACTAATTCATCTTCTTTGTGTGTAACTTGAGCAAAGAAAAATATCTCCTTTTTCTTTTTTACTCTATCACACTCTCACTATGTTTCTCTCTATCTTTTCGGACTGCACCTCTCAAGTTGAAGCTCTCTCTTTTCTATGTTTCTTGCTCACTCTGGAACTCACACACAATAGCCAAAAATGACTATTTTTCTTCAGTTTCACACAAGGCTTTGGGTTAGTAGTTGTTTTTAGGTTTCCATACTCATAAGTGAGACTTTCTTCCATTTAGTTTCGGTGGCACAAGTTAGTCACATGCATTTCTTGCAACCCCTTTATAATAAATTTATATATATTAATAAAATAATAATTTGAAATATTAATGCATCAATTAAAAAAATGGTATATTTAAATTAAATAAAATTCTATTTCACTTTCCCACACCTTCTCAACCAAAAAGATTAGATCCACCACCTTTTATCAAAATTGCTAGTGCCCTCCTCTCCAACAACATTCACCCCATTGTCATCTTAAACTCCCTCCAAAACACCTCTTTCAAGGTCGTCGATGTCCTCATTTCCTTGGCCATCCCTATCTCCACTAGCAGCTCTTTCAGTACCAAGGTTTTAGAGAATACTGCTCTCTCATTCCTTCCTTCACTATTGATGTTGTCTGCTTTTCACCTCCTCTTCACCGCTGTCAACTTAGAGAGTATTGGGGAGTTGGAAGAACCAAAAGGTTTTAGGGAACCAAAAAGGATCCATGTTTGAGAGAGAGAGAGAGGTTTTTCCCCAAATTCAATAAAATATTTTATTAGATTAAAATTCAAATTGAAAATTTTATTTAAAAATGAGTTTTATATTATAAAATGGTATCTGCATTTCAATTCCATCATTGATAGCAAATGGAAGTTAGTTCAAGAGTCAATTCACGAATTTAGAAAAGTCAGGAAGTAAAAGAAAGAATTGAAACCTTAGTGGATTAGTTTGCAAGTAATCCAAACTCTAGGGGGGTGTTTTTGCATTTTGGCCTTATATTAATGTTAGCATATAATCATTACCACCAGAAAGGAAGGAAAGTTAAAAAATAAGTTCGCTCTAACATGCATATGATCATCAAATTATTACTGATTGCTTTGTGTAATGTTGAATTGTATTTTTGTTAGACTTTACCACTTCATGCAAGAGTTAAAAGGACAACTATGACTTACTAGACAAAAAATAAAATTTACCTTCAAAATGGTTCAGAGAAAAATAACGTGGTAATTGAAAAGACCACTCATATGTATTTTTAGTCTTTTCTTAAAATAAAACAAAAATAAAAAAATAAAAATTTTATTTTTAGTCATATGACATTTTTAATTTATGTGACTTGTTTGAACACTACACATGAATGATCTTATGAATCATTACGTAGTGGGTTAGAGGAGATTCCTCTAAGCTTAGTTTGGTGGAGAATTTTGTTATAAATCAACTAGCTTAAGGAACTCCATAGATTTTCCCCTTTGTTAGGTTTTAGATTGAAAGTTCAATTAGGGTGTAAAACACTAATGAATGTTTAGACCCCCAATTTCAAATTAAACCAACACAAACTTATACCGAAACAATATATGTGCGGTACAAGCAAAAACTCAAACAAATAAACAACTTTACACCATAATTAATCACAACACAATAGCAATTAAAAGGTAAGAGTAAAGGTTAGAGAGACGTAAACATAAAGATAACACCGGCACGTGTGATCGAAGAGGAAACCAAAGAACTCCGCGAAAAACCTCTCCGCCGCCCCCCAAGCGGTAAAATGATTAACTAGAAAATAAAGTTGAAGTACACGAATAACAAAAGACCCTCCAAGCCTAGTCTACCAAATGTACTTGAGCCCTCCAAACTCCTGCTACCAATTGGTTAAGCCTAACCGTGTCTTCTCTAACTTTTCGGATCCAGCAATAAGCCCATTGCATCAACCAAGTGAATTGGTCATCTCTGAACTGCTTCCCAAGTACAAAAATAGCTTCTCACTGATATGAGTATGGTGAGACAAAGATTGGCTAATGAACCTCTTAAAGGTATGTCAATGGAGAGGGTGAAAGTAGAGAAATCTGGAAAATCAAAAGTCTAAGATTATGGATGAGTCAATCTTGGTTTTCTTTAAGGTTTCTCTCTCAAAATTCTCTCTAGAAACTCTCTACATTTCATAGGTATAAAGGCATTTATAATCGGGTACATGAGGAATGTGAAAAGTCATTTTTGTACAAAACAGGGCATTCTAGTGACGTTGGAACGAGTCACGAGTTAACTGCCAGGCCAAACTGTACTTTTTGTCATATAGTGCTCCAGCTGTCATGACCTTTCAGCTTCCTGCATGATTCACATGTGTGGCATTTTGGTGAGTTGCCAGTCATGAGTCACTCGCATGATCTAGTCGCCAAAATCCTTTTGAATGCACATACTTGAATTTCTTCACACTCTTTCACACACAGCCCTTACATTATTCCCACCTAAATACAAGATATCTAATTGCTGAAATTACAAACAAATTTGGCACGAGATAAAGTGAACACATGGTTGAATAAATTCAACCTTACATAGATTACTGGCTAAATTCTTGTTTCAAAACAAAGTGTTATGAGGATGTTAATGTAATCATGTTTGGTTTTTATTAAATTCAAGTCAAGAAGCATATTGAAAATTTCAAGCTTCTAAAGATTCGTTTGAGCGAAAATATTCTCACTTGAGCAAACTTTGAATAGAGTTTGGTAGACCTCCCCTTAATCAAAAACTTAATCAAATGTTTGCCTGACCTTTCCTTTATTCTCGCTTGAGTTAAATTTTTGTCATGCCATTTGTTTAAATTAAATTTCCCTGTATAAAACAACCCTTACTATATAGAGAGATAGCCATTGCTATACATGAGCAAATTTAAGAGCCAAATTTCCTTTAGCCAAAGAGGTCCAAATTCCTCTCCTTTGAGTGTTTCTTTTAGGGTCTATTTGGATACCAATTATTGCTGAAAATATTGTAGCAAAATAATTTTGAATATGTGAATAGTGCCGTGGGACCCAATTTTAAAGTTTTTTTTGCTGAATTTCGTACTTATGGGTCCCATGAACAGTATATGGGACCCACGGAAAAACGCTGGAGGCAGTTGAAAACACTTTTTGGCTCTATCCAAACTTACACTTAGGGTCCGTTTGGATACAGCTAAAAACTGAAAATTAAAACTAAAAACTGAAAAATATTGTAGCAAAATAATTTTTAAAAGTGTAAATTGTCACGACCCAAATCCATGAAACATGAATTTAGATGCATGACTAACGCGCTAATCTTGCACAACTAAAAGTAAAATTAATCCAAAATAATTTAAAACTCCAAAGAAACAATGCTCTTAATAAATAACCTCTTACAAAAATCTAAACTCCACAAATTGGAAATAATCTCCAAAATATAAATCATGAATTACAAAATAAGGATAACTAAAATTCTATAAGTCTTCAAGTAATATAGAATTCGCCTACAACTTCCACGCTCAACCTTGCACCTTACAAAGCGATCAGAAGGTCCTATATTCCCAACTACACTTCAATCTGAAAAATAATAATTGATGGGGTGAGCCACATCTAGTAAGTAATTATACAGAATACACAACAGAACAGAGTCAAGCAACGCACGAGTATTTTGATTTTTCACAAACTCATTTAATGATATCAAAAATAATTATTCCAAAACATATAATGAATCACTTAATACATATGTAATCATATCTTAAAATCATTAGAAATCACATACATAAAATTGATCAGAGCACAGTGTCACATATACACATCACATATTCTCACATACAATCCTGTGAGCGGATACCAACATCTAACCCCTGCTGGTGAGGGATCAACACATATTCTCACATACAATCCTGTGAGCGGATTTACACATAAATCTGATATATCTGATCAATTCTAAAAACTTTCATTCTGAGTCACATATCACGAAATGAAATATATACAAAATAGAATAATTTTCTTAATATTAACAATTATTCCAAATATACAAGCATAGGGAATATCACAATATCGAATTGAACATAAATCAAAGGATGCTTGACTCTCATGGGGAACGAATAGAAACTGAGAAGTTTATATAAATATATTACAATTCTTGAGTAAATCTGAAAATTTGATTTTCTAAAAGAAACTTTTTAAATACCATTTGGAGAATAGGAACATGACTTTGAAATCACTTGGTTTTAACAAATTTAAAGAACAATAACCTTTTTAGAAAACTTACTTTGAAACTCAAATATTTTCGATAAACAATTTAGTATATAAATCATCTTTTAAATGAGATTTGGACATTCAAAACGTTATTTAAAATTCGAAGTTTCTCTTTAAAACATTGTCTAAAAGTCGGAGTTTTTCTCTCAATGATGTAAGAATAATGCTTTCGATAAACTTTCGAAATATAAGTTTGAAATACAAAACTTTTGAAAACTTTTAACTTCTAAGAACCTAATGGACAAAACTTGTGCATATAATGCATAATTACTTACAGCACTTGGATTGCTCTGAAAGTCCAGTCGAAACAACCTCCAAAAAGCCTCAAAATACTCTTAAATAAGACCTATATTCAATCATGAAAATTACTTAATATCCTCCACAAAATATAACACTTATTGAATTGTACAATTTGATTCACTAGGAAAAATACTTTGCTGAACTGATAACACTTTAACACTAAATTAAGTTTCTCTAACTAATAATAATCCCTTGTACTAATCGAAACTCATATTGCCATGGGGAAGGCAGTAGCCAAAATATCATTGACCTAAGATTTAATATAAAACCCCAATGAAAATGTAAGAGCCATATACCTGAATAGATATTTGCAATCCATGGCTTGTTCAGAGACACACAGTGGGAAACCTAGGATTTAATTATATAATTCCGATGAAAACATGAAGGCCATATTCATTAATAATATTTTGAACCATGACTAGGTTCATGGGTACACACGGTGGCAAAATCATTGACTTCAAATAAATTATATATGTACATATCCGAAGGAAGGCATGTACCATAAACATAGATCCTTGATATCCCGAGGCTCAAATCTTGGTTTATATATATATATATATATATATATGTATATATATATTTATATCCCTACGGCACAACGTTAAAGGCTTAAAGCTATTCTAACGTTAAAGCCATCCTATAATATATCTATATATGTTAACCACAATTGAAGTTCTACAGCCGTGTTCTTGAATTAGGAAATTGAAATTCCAAAAATCTGTTCAAGAACCCACGAACTGGGCAGTGGGCAATCCAAGGTTTAATAATGTAAATAACAATTCTAGGAATATACCCCTTTTTTAACAATCTGCACATCACTAACTCTTTTAATTCTTTGATTCTAACAGATGGAAAATCATACCTGAACAATTAGTTGCCTCTTCAATTAACTTCAAGGAAAATACACCTTCTAGCCTCCTTAGTGATGAAACCCTAGCCTCCTTAGTGTTGAAACCCTTCTTATCCCAAACCCTAAATATTCTTTTCCTCCAACTTATATTTTAACACATCAGAAATGTGGGCTTGGTGGGGTAGTGGCTGGAGTTTAAGTCCCACTTAAGCTTATCTCTTTATTCTCTAATAAGCCCATAAAACATCTTCCTCTTTTATTTATTTATTTATAATTTTAATTGTCGCACCAAATTATATGCACTAAAACTTTAATTTTCTCCCCTATTTGTAGCACCACAAAATTGTCTACTCTCATCTTACTGTGCGCACACATAAAGTACCTCAACTTTATATAAAAAAAAAAAATAACAAGGTACGGTGATAATCATAAAAGCAAAATTGGGGTATTACATAAATAGTACCGTGAGACTCATTTTTAATGAAAAAGTTGCTAAAAATGAAATTTGTGGATCCGTAAATAGTGCACGAATGCACTATTCACGGATGAAAAAGTCAGCCTTTACGGCTAAAAGCAAAAAAAAAAAAAAAAAAGGCTGAAACGTGTTTTGCGCCAGACGTGGACGCAAAACGCGCAAGCCAAACGAGCACTTAGTGTTCAGAATTACATTTTGAGAGTTTCTTGCCTTGAGCTTGAATGGTTGAAACTCTTATGCTACGTTTGGAAGTTTTGAGAGAAAGGAGAGTAAAGGGAAGTAGAGGGAAGGAGAATAGTGGAGAGAAGAGTAAAGGGGAATAGTTATCCTCCACTCCGTTTGGATGTTTTTAAAATTAAATAAGGGAGAGGGAAATAATTTAGTCTTTTTCATTTGTAATTTTGTTAATATGGTAAGGGTAAATTTGATAATTCATTTGGTCAAGTATTTTTATGCTCTACTCTCCTTCTAAATCTATCTAATTTGGGGGAATTAAAAATAAAGGATTAGAACTAGTTCAAACCCTTCCAAATCCCTCCTCCTCATTCCTTAAAAAACATCAAGGTAATTAAATTACTTTCTCTCTCTCTACTCTACTCCCCCTCCTTCCCCCAACATCCAAACATAGCATTATTTTTTTGCAACCACAGAGTTAGTTCTTCAACAATTAGTCGTTTTTGTTGATTATTAGAATTCCAAGATATTGCAGACGAGGTTCGTTCATAGAGAAATTTCATGTGGAAGAATTTGCAGACAAGGGGTTTTGTACGTATGTAGGTTGTTTGCCCAAAAATAAAAAACGCTAAGTAGGTTGTTACACCTATTGCTTCTAGTGAATTTTGTAATTAAATCTTGGAATCTTCTGTAACCCTTTGATCATTTTTTTTTTTCCTTTTTCGTGTTCAACAACGACTATAACTTTTGTCCAAATAAAGGAAATAAGAAATGGATTGTACCAGTGATCGTTACTGCTATACTTGTGCTTTTCTTGGGAACCTTCAGCTTATGGAGGATATATCGACAACGAGGTATATAATCACAAATAATATTTTTATTTTTATTTCTTGCATTGTGTTCAAAACTTTGTACCCAATTCTTTGAATGGCTAGTATACTTTGATATTAAATAACAAAACAGTTGACGCTGAAAGAAGGGAAGAGGAACACCTACTTGAGCTCACAACACCTGATAGATTATTAGATGCAGATGAGCTTGAAAAAGACGGAAATGCAAGACATAATATAAAAGTGTTCAGCTTTGCATGTATTGCAACAGCTACAAATAACTTCTCAGCTGAAAGTAAGCTTGGAGAATGTGGTTTTGGACCAGTTTATAAGGTATGTTTCCCCACACACACACACACCAAAAAAAAAAAAAAAAAAAAAAACCAGTTAAGATGGTTTTTAGCTTATGATTGACAATGTTGTATAAACTATAGGGAGCATTACCTGAGGGGCGTGAAATAGCAGTAAAAAGGTTGTCAAGAAATTCAGGACAAGGATTAGTGGAGTTCAAAAATGAGCTTATTCTTATAGCTAAACTCCAACACATGAATCTTGTCAGACACCTTGGATGCTGCTTCCAAGGAGAGGAAAAGATGTTGATTTATGAGTTCATTCCCAACAAAAGTTTGGATTCCTTTCTCTTCTGTTAGCATTACTCTCAATTTATTCTTATGTAATTTTACATATTTTGCAATGAATATATCATTAATTTAATTATGAGTATAATGAAATCATCATACTTCACTATTCCTTGTAAGACAGATCCAACTAAAAGTTATCTATTGGACTGGAAAATACAAGTCAATATCATTGAAGGGATTGCTCAAAGACTACTTTACCTTCACAAATACTCAAGGTTAAAAGTAATACATAGAGATATGAAAGCTAGTAACATTTTGCTAGATGAAAACATGTGTGCCAAAATATCTGATTTTGGTATGGCAAGAATTTTCAAGTGTGATGGATTGGAAGCAAATACTAATAGAATTGTTGGGACATAGTAAGTTAGAACTTGTTTATTTTGGTAGTAAGATGAATGAGTTGTTCTTACAACTCCACTAATCCATTAGTTTTTGTCTTAGTGGTTACATGTCTCCTGAGTATGCCATGGAGGGCATTTTCTCCGAAAAATCTGATGTCTTCAGCTTTGGTGTTTTGATGATTGAAATTGTGAGCGGAAGGAAGAACAGCAGCTTCTATAATGTTAACGGCCCACTTAACCTTGCAGGATATGTAAGTTTTTGAAGCTTATTACAGATTTAGCTATCTTCTTCACCAAATTTTTTTTTTTTCACTTTCCAAAGTTTTGATACAAATTATGTCTATTTAAGGCATGGGACTTGTGGCAAAGAGATTTTGGTAAAGACATAATGGATCCAACTTTAAAAGATTCATGTCCTATGCACCAATTGCTAAGATTCATTCATGTGGCTCTCTCGTGTTTAGAAGATAGTGTGGCAGACAGACCTACAATTCTAGAAGTTATTTCTATGCTTAAAAATGAAACTGCGCCACTTCCTATTCTTAAAAAGCCAGCATCTTTCACGGGAGGTAATGTCAATAATGAAGATTTACAGAGAAAAGAGTCAGAAAACTATTCAGTAAATGACTTGTCCATTTCTAGAATGGATGCAAGATAGAGGTATGACTTTCCACAACTATGCATTTCTATATAGTTACATTTTTTTCCCTTTTTAAAATATGATAAAAATAAACAAAAAATGAAATATTACAAAAATAATTCAAAGGAAATGCAAACTAGTATTTACATTCTTCCTAGGGAAAATTATTTTATACCCTCGAAGTATAACGAGGTAATGCACTTTCCTCTTACATAAATGGTGGATCTCACAATGAATTTAATTAGCATGAACCACTATTCCCTTTTTTTTTTTCTTTTTTTTCTTTTTTTGCTGAATGAAGCACTATTCATCTAAGAAGAATACCACATTGATCATCTTAGTACAACTGTATTGAACAATTATTCCATATCATTGAACCGACATGGTCGATCTATATAAGTTTCAATGAAAAAAAAAAAGTATTGAAAAGTAGATCCAGCAAAATTTGAACTGAATCCATTAGTTCATTCAAATTCAGTAGATGCAAACAAGAATAAATAGGAAACCTTGTATTTGACCCAACCACTCAAGCAAGTAAGGTAGGATTGACCCAAAGTTACACGAGTACCCATTTCTTCTTCTTCTTCTTCTTTTTCTAAAGAAACCCCACCCCTAATTTCCTTTTATTTTAAATTTTAACTTATTATTTAAACCATTTATAGAATTGTTATATTTCAAATTTTTAAATTTTGAATTTTTATTGACCTGTTTTAATTTATACTAAAGCCATATTAAATTTTCTTTATTGCAAATGAAAATATTAATAATATTACTCTCCAACTTAAGTTACATTTCTTAAATATGAATATTTTTGCTATTAGATTTAGAACTAAAATAAAGTTTTTTTTTTGTAAGTTTATTACAGATTTTTTGTGTGCAATTTATTATTTTTCTTTACCTATCATTGTTATATTTTATTCTTAAAAAATTTTATATTTAATTATTT
This sequence comes from Quercus variabilis, assembly GCA_030445155.1. NCBI lineage: Eukaryota > Viridiplantae > Streptophyta > Magnoliopsida > Fagales > Fagaceae > Quercus > Quercus variabilis. Next base: position 71,544,450 of record CP129447.1, read on the forward strand.
TATTAAGTCATTAATTTTATTCATATTTTATATATGACAGGTGCTCTCAAGGATGATCTTTGGACCACGGTATCCAATTTTTATTGTCCTTTTGTGAAATTATTAGAGTAATAAATTGTTAAAGTTACTAGTTTGTGTTTCTTTGTTGTATTGAAAGAGATATAAAAAGAGTTTGTCTAAATTTCTTATTTATTGTGTTGTATGTCAAAAAAATAAATAAGAAAGTTTGCCAATCTAAAAGCAATCGCATTAGTCCTTCCAAAATAGAAAAAGTAGACAATTTTACACATTTTACCCAAAAATTGACCCATATCAGTGGAACTAAAGTTGTGCAAATTTTCATTGTTGCTACAATAACTGTGTATATTTACATGACTACCGTAGCTTTGCATTTCACTTTGAACTTTTTTTTTTTTTTCTCTCACCAAGTTAGACTGTTCTCAACTTCTCTCTCTTTTCCTCTAGCTCCAAAGCCTCTTCTTTCTCGTCTCACACACACTCTTTCTTCGTCTAAACAACAATCATCTATGCCTATCTTTGAAAGATCATCTCCTTGACTCTGCTTCTCTAGGCTTGGAGTTGGAGATCACACTAAAATATTTTATCATCTTCATTCTTGGGTTTCTAATATTTTCTGGTTCATTAATGGAGTTTTGGTATGTGTGGAAGTTCAATGTGGTAATTTAGGTGTATGAGTGATTTTTAGAGTTTGTAGTCTCTCTTTCTCATAGTATACAACCTCAAATCATTGGGTTTTGGGTATGATTTGTTGGAAATTTTGTTGTGTTTTGGGTTTTGCTGGAAACGCAGGAGCTAGGTTTTGATATTTGAGAATCTTAAAAAGATGGGTTTTAGGTTTTGATATTTGAGAAGTTGGGTTTTATTTAAGATTTGTTGGAAATTTTGTGTAAGATTTGATTTTTGAGATGGGTTTTGGGTTTTGCAAGAAATTTTGGTTGGTAGGGCTGTGAGAACGTACGCAACAAATTATTTGAAAAAAAATATTTGAAATACATCATCTGAAGTTATCTTTATGCTCAATATGAATTTGAGATAAGAACTGGCTGCATCTTTATTTATTATAGAGGTTGATTCAGAGTTGGAGTCTCCATTTTATCCTAGAAGGGGCGGCATGTGTGCAAATTGGGGTTGGTTTTTGGCTGAGGAGGGGAGAGAAATTATTTGGGAGAACAATAAAAAATTAATATTTAAATGAAATATGATGTAAAATAGATAATTTGATATAAAGTGTTTTGAAAAGTGGTTGTGCAAAATAGAAAAAAGTGAGTTTTTATGCCAAAATAGACAGAAAATTTTGCATTGACTAATACAAATGATCTAATATAAGCAAATTTGCATTGAGGTTTTGACTTGCATTGAAATTTGCAAGCCTTGACTGTGGCCCAAGTTATTATTCAACCATAAAGATTGGATATTAACCCAAATGGCTAGAAGGTTGTTTCACTTAGAGCATTGGCATTGGTGGTGCCAAAAATTTAGCAAAACCACAAAAGCCTACTTTGTCTATTTTACCATCTTACTTTACAAAATACCTAACATCAGTAGTTTTATTTTAGTATTCAATACAATAGAATAATATAAATAATACAATAAAATAATATATCTACTACAATAAATAATAATCACCACCACCAACACAATAAAATAATATACTTTTAATAAAAAAAAATTTCACCAATAGCCAAAATTTTTGGCTTTCCCTCCACCATTGTAGCATGCTTTTTAGTATTTAGTATTGGTGGTGCTAAAAATAGCAATATGAATTTTTAGCACCGCCAATGCTAACGCAGTAGGTAGTTTGGTATTCAAATTCAAAACCTAATTGAGGCCTTGCCAATATTTAGAATTAGCAAAACCGCAAATGCGGTGCGGTGCGATGCACTGTTACTTGCAATGCGGTGCGGTGTGGTTATGTCATTTTGCGGGTGATTTTGGTGTAATTTTGTAGTTTGTACGGTTTTGGTGAACACCCCTACTTGTAGCCATCCCTGTAGAATGACTCTTCCTTAGAGTTATATCATTGAACAAAGAAATAAAAAGTGAGTTAGTCACAAGTTTCACCAAATGAGCCCAGCCCATACCATCACAGGCTTATATGAAGCCTAGCGAGTTCTTTCGGCCCTGGTGCTCGGAATCTCTAAAATTTGTTAATGTCTCCGGAAGTGTCCATTCAAAACTTAGGCCCAAGCAAACTACCCAAAGAAATAATAAGGAGACAATCTCAATTTGTTTTTTAAATTCAATCAGGAAAAATACTGATTAATTTTCACAAAATCCTTAAGGACATAAAGATCAGTTTTATTTATTTATTTATTTATTATTTAGTACTATCTCTTATTTAAAAGGATAAACGGCGGTACGCCAAGTATGTCTTTAAGGACAATTATTAGTTTACATGAGTAGTGTTAGTAGAATGTAAATTGTACATTGTAGGTACAATGATTTTTCTAAGGGCAAGACAATATTTAGATGCTATTTCTTAGGTTCTCCTATTAAGATTTTGCTATATGGATTTTTTTTATGAGATTGAAGCGTATTTTTAGATAAATAGTCACATGGCTCAATTTTAAGTAGAGAATCAAAAGAACATAATTTAATGTATTGTACCTAAAATTTGTCATTTTTCTAAAGTGGCAAAGCAAATAAATATTTTTTACTTTTAGAGAAAGTGTACAATCCTTTTATTGAGGGTGGTGGTCTAGAGTAGTGGTTATTGGGCTTACTCCCAAATCGAGGTACCACATTTGAACCCCGCAATAGAAAGCGTTTAGAAAATATCCCACTCTTCCAGTTCAATGATGAATTCCACTAGTGTTCTCGTAGTGATGGGATAACAATTATGGCTCACAAGTTCCTCTACTTGTAGTCTCAAATTCAGCAATTAAGTTGCTCTTATAGTAACGCCAAGACAAAAAAAGTCACTCTACTCTAATCACCTCCACAATTTATAAGCTAAACTAAATCCAAGATATTATAAATGGAAAGAAGCTTAATTCTATGGAAAATTATTAAATACTCTGAGAATACCATAAATGCGTACTCCTCTCCTCTCCTCTTTTCACATAAATTATAGGTTCCACCATAAATTTATTTAATAGGACCTACAATTAGGTGAGAGGGAAGAATATGCACTGATGGTACTCTGAAAGTAGGGGTGTTCGCGGTGAGGAGCGGTGCGGTTTTGAGCCTTTTTTAGCACCGCACTGTGGTGCGGTTTAGCTAAAACCATAACTGCACCTAACCTTATTTTTGCGGTCACATATGCAGTGTGGTGCGTTTAGAGTTTAGCCAAAACCATAACCGCATCGAACCTCATTTTTGCAGTCACATGTGTGGTGCTATGTATAAGATGCAGTTTGAAATTAGTATATTTTTCAAATTTTGAGCTTTTCCTACCTAGCCCAAAACTAATTTTTCTCCTTTTTTTAGGTCAAGTTTTAAATTATTGAGTTAGTTTTTCTTGAGTTTGGGTTGACTTTTCTAGTCAATACTTGCTAGGACTATCAAACTTTTTTTTTTTAAACTAGGGTTATTAAATTATTAATAATATATTTAATATTAAAAATAAATAAATATATTAATATATAGAGGGAGTGCAGTGCAGTGCAGTGCAGTTTATGCAGTTTTATAATAAAAAATAGCATAAATTGCACTGCACCATGTGGTGTGGTGTGGTGCGGTGCGGTAATACTATTTTGCGGGCAATTTTGATGTAATTTTTGCGATTTGGTGGTTTAATGAACACCTCTATCTGAAAGTATCCAATAATTACTCCAATTCTATTACCAAAGCCTTGTTAGGTCGAATTATGAGTTGTCCAATGAACATTCCTACTAAAAGAGCTTTTAATGCAATCTCGGGACATCATCGGCATTCTACTACACTTTGTTTTTATATATCACAGCCCAATAGACCAAAAAAACTAAAAAACTTCCACCCAAAAAAAAAAAAAAAGCCACTCGATATGTTTGGGATAAGCTTACATTGGGCAGTTACTTTTATTATTTACTTTATTTTTGCTATTAATCATGAGCCTCATGATACTTTTTGATATTATTTATGAATTTCGCTATATTATTTTACTTAACTTTTAGCTTTATTTTTTAGTAAAAAGTTTTCCGTTTCAGCAATATAAGTGGTTGTTACATCGTCCATTTCCACGCAATATCCAAAATACCCCCCTATCCCACACAAAATTACCATATCACCCCATCCGATAATCTCTCTCTCAGTCTCTCATTCTGTCCCTCTCACTCACGCACACAGAACAGAACTAAAGAAATCTCAAAAACCCTAAAACAAAAACCAAACATCTCAACCTGGGTTGAAAATTGAAATGAAAACACTCACAAACTGAAACCTTAAACCCTGTCTCTCTGTCTCTCTCTTTCTCATCAATGGCTTCTCAAATGGCGATCCTAACTCGAACCCGAACCCTCTTCAAATCCCCCACCACCAAATGCATCACCACCTTCACATTTCTCTCCCAAGAACCCCAACTCGCCGAGTCAACTCACTCTGACTCGCCCTCGCCACCACCACCACCACCAACACCAACGCCAACAGCAACACCTCTACCTCCAAACCCAGCTTCAGGTAGCCCACTCTACCACGAGAACTGGCGCAGCCCAATCGCCAACTCGCCCAACTCGCTATCCCTGACTCAGTCCCTCATGCCCCTGGGGTTTCTCGCGCAATCCCCGAACTCTCGCATCCAAGCTCTCTCCCAAACCCTAGATGTCGAGAGCATGATGAACGTGTTCGCCGAATGGATGGCTTCGCAGCGCTGGGGCGAGATGAAGCAGCTGTTTGAGTTTTGGATTCGGTCCTTGGATCGGGCCGGGAAGCCGAATAAGCCCGATGTGGGGCTTTACAACCTTTACTTGAGGGCTAATTTGATGACCAATGCTTCAGCGGCCGAGTTGCTTGATCTCGTGGCTCAGATGGAGGATTATGATGTTGTGCCTAACACCGCGTCGTTTAATTTGGTTCTCAAGGCTATGTATAAGGCTAGGGAGACTGTTGCCTCGACTAAATTGCTCGAAAGGTTTGTCCTTCTTTGTTTTTTTTTTTTTTCAAAAGGTTTCATTTTGGAATGTAATGTTATGTGTTTGTTGAAATGCCTGTGAGAAATGTGGGCTGGATTAAGTTTGGATTCGTTTTTTGAATGTGGGATTCCATGATTTTTGTATTTGGAAATGCGGGTCCCCTTGTCTGTCTGTGTGTGTGAGACAAATGTAGAACGTGTTTGGAAGATTTTTGTATGTGGGCATGCGTGTCTTGCATGATTTTCTAGTTTTCTACCTCAAAGGACATATCTTTGGTCTAGTAAGAAGAGCAAGGTGGAGGGTAAATTCGGTTACTTGCCAATAAAAATTCAGTTTTCTTTCCATATTTAGTAATGTGATGGAATGTATGTGATTATGAATTTATGACCGTCGTTGTTCTCAGAAATGAAATGCTAGGTAGTGGTTTAGTGCAGTATTCTTTGCTTAGTATGTCAAAGATATAAGAAAGTAACCCTTTTGCCGTAAAGTGTGGAATTAGACAAAGGGGAATCCCCATAGGAACTATTCGCTCAGTAGAGAATATGATTTCGGATAGATTAGAATGACATAAAAGAATGCATGTGGCCAACTATGACTAGTCTTTTAAGGATCCATATCTGACTCCAAAATTTTGGGACTAAGACTTGGTTTTTTTGGTTAGTATGTAGAAGATGGACATTTTTGTTTTTATAAATATTGAATAAGTAAAGAGTACAATCATTAGACAAACAATTTGGAAGCCCAGAAGCACTTATTACAATAGAGTGGAAGGATGTTTCCGGGAGGTGACTGCATTGTGCTTCAGTAATCCAGAAAGACTATTTGTCTTGTGTCAAAATTATACGCTGTTTGTTTAGATTTTGCATTGTGCTGTGTCCCTTGGGGTTTTCCTGAAATGGGAGTTTATGGCATTGTCTAGCATCAAGTTTGACATAGAATTAGAACAAAGGGATTTGATGCCTAATCTGATTTAACATCAGGTACCAGATATACCTTGGGTTATGGTTTGTATGAGACTAATGAAGTTTGAGTTTGGAGGTTGTAAGGGGCTGGAAACAGGATTAAAGTTCACAGGATATTATTTGGTGCTGGATATTTCTAGGGTTCAATACCTATCAAAAATATTTCTAGGATTCAATCATAGAGTAATGAGAAGGGTGTATTTTGGGTCTCAAAAAAGGTAAGAAAAGGAAGAAAATCGTAAATGCCCTATGAACAGCTAATTGGGAACTGTAGCAGGCCAGGTTTGTGGGTTTGGAGGCACATAAAATGGGTTGTACAAAGGTTTTTATTGTATGAACTGTAGAGTTGTAAGGCTGGGAAATCAATGTTTGGTTGCGAGGATTTCAAAGTAGGCTTGCATCATGAATCCCAAATAGCATATTGGTGAAAATCTTGTAAAACTTTGTTTTATGCCGAATACATTCATGGACAACGCAGCCTAACACTAACAAGACTTGGATACCAGTCATGTGCCCGGGGGGGGGGGGGGGGGGGGTGGGGCTGGGACTTATAAGACCTGGACCCTATGGGTGTTAATTACTAAGCCCAAGTTATTAAAACCCACAAAAAAAGCCCAATAAAAGAATCCAAAACAAGACCTAATGGCCCGTCAATGCTATCATTTCTAGATATCCATGAATTCACAGAAATAGCTCAACTCTAAAATTAAATGAATTAACTTAAACCAACTTTGCTTGCGTCAATGTTTGTACTTTGTATTGTGTGAGCACATTTTCTGGCTAAATGCATGTAAAAATTTGATTACTAAAGTACTGCTTGAAGGATTTCCTTTCTTTTCATCCTTTAGAGATAACATCCTTGATACACATATAAGTACTTATAGGTGTGTAAGCTGACATGCATTGACTTTATGATGAATCACTCTTCACTTAATGTTTATCAGGATGCTGCAGACAGGGAAAGAATCTCTTCCTGATGATGAGTCATATGACTTAGTTGTTGGCATGCTATTTATAACGGACGAGATTGATGCTGCCTTGAAATATATAGATATGGGTTTAAAATCTGGTTATATGTTGTCAACGAGGGTGTTCACTGAATGTGTGCGGAGCTGTGTCAATCAGGGCCGGCTGGATACATTGGTCTCAATTATTGAAAGGTGTAAGGTACATGACTGATATGGTTACTTCTTAGAATATTCCATGTAGGAGTGCACTTATCCTCCAATGTTTCTAACATGTGGCTGTTTCTATCGGCGTTGTCAGACAATGGATCAGAACAAAGCTCTTTGTCCTGCCTGGAACATGTGCAACTATATTGCAGAAGTTGCAATGCAAGAGGATAATAGCAAGTTAGCATTCTATGCCCTGGAATTTATGGCCAAATGGATTGCTCGGGGTGAGCAAGCAAGGCCAGCTGTTATGCTTTCAGTAGATGAAGGATTAGTTGTGTCAGCACTTGGAGCTGCCGGAAGAACCTACAGCTCTTCTCTATTGGATGCATCATGGGCAATCCTACGACGTTCCTTGCGTCAAAGCAAGGCCCCTAACCCGGAATCTTTCATTGGGAAGATATATGCCCTCGCATCATTGGGCAATCTACAAAGAGCTTTTAGTACTTTAAATGAATTTGAGGCAACTTATGGAAATTCTGGTAAAGAAGCAGAAGAAGAAATGTTCTCTCCCTTTACCTCTTTAAATCCATTGGTCGTGGCATGTTCCAAAAAGGGTTTTGAGACTTTGGATTCAGTATGTCTTTCAAACTTTAAGAATTATTAATAAGCACTCTCCGGTAGTCATTACTTTTTATGGACTATCTATTAGTTTAAGTTTTACATAATTATAATCTGCAGTTCGATAAATCTGCATTATTGTACTTTTCTTGAGTTTCTGCAAATTGATGATAATAATCAATTTGGGTGTTTTATTTACTTGGTAAAGGTTGCCTAATGATCACCTCTCCCAAACCTTGTAGAAGTGGGAGCCATGTGCACTGGGGATGACCTTTTGTTTTCTTTCCTTCTAAAACCCCAACTATTTTTTTGGATAAAGTTAAAAGCCCTTTGAACATTAATGCATCAGAAAAAATATGACTCATATCAACCCTTCCTGCACCTCTCTCTGTTCCTGTGTGTATGCTATTCGCTTATCAGGAGATAACCAACTATATTTTTCATGCCAAATACTTTAGAAGTCTCATGAGAAGACTGTGGAGTGCTTGGCTTCACACAGTTTTGACTTTGATTCATTCCATTATGTTAATTTTGTTAATTCTTCTCATTAAGGACCAATTTATTGTATCTCAAGAATCTTGTGTCAAGATAATACTATTGGTAGCAGCAAGAGAGAGACAGTTGATGGGATTTTATCTCAAGTTTGCTTTTCCTGTAGAGGCTCCATATGCAACATGTGCTTTATTTTGGTTGAAAAATTAGGATCCGAATATTTTACGTGTCTACTCATTCATTTGCAGCTTCTTTCTGATCTGTATTTGTTATGATGTTCCTCAGGTGTATTTTCAACTGGAGAATTTAAGCCGTGCTGATCCTCCCTACAAGTCTGTTGCTGCTCTAAATTGCATAATTTTGGGTTGTGCAAATATATGGGACCTTGATCGTGCCTACCAAACTTTTGAGGCCATTGGTTCCTCTTTTGGATTGACCCCTAATATTCATTCATATAATGCTCTGATGTTTGCATTTGGGAGGCTCAAGAAGGTAGGACTCTCTCTTTCTCTCTCACTCTCTTCCTCCCAGACACATACAGACATGCATATTGTAACCCTCCCCTTCATCTGCCAGTGCCTAGTTTTGAGTTGCTGGATGAGGATTTGTAGCTAGTTAATGGTGGTTTCATAGGATTAACGAATTGTATGTTTCTGATTAAGGGGCAAGTGAAAACTTTGTATTTCTTTGGGGTCCATGTTTATGCCCATGTGTTGCAGAAAGGCCTTGATGCACAGTGAAAGGCTGGCATATGCATGAGAAACACACACAGTATACAATGTTAAAAACACCTTGCTGAGTTAATTTTCTGGTTCTTTGGCAGACATTTGAAGCTTCGAGGGTGTTTGAGCACTTAGTAGGTTTGGGTGTTAAACCAAATGCTATGTCATATTCATTGCTTGTTGATGCCCATCTCATCAACCGAGATCCAAAAGCTGCTCTCTCTGTGATTGACGAGATGGTAACTGCATTTTTTTCTATAAATTATAATTTAGTTTTTGTTTATAACATTCAGTTTCTCATCTCTAGAAAAAAAGCTAATGCATGTGTAAATGGGTAGGTAACTGCTGGATTTGTACCATCAAAAGAATCACTTAAAAAGGTCAGAAGGCGTTGTATGCGCGAGATGGACTATGAGAGTGATGACCAAGTTGAGGCTCTGGCTAGAAAGTTCAAGATTCGAATGGGTACAGAGGCTCGAAGGAATATGCTGTTTAATCTTGGGTACAACACTGATTTCGCCAGATAGGTAAATTGATGCACTAGAGAAATACTTGCATTAAAGAATGAGAAGTAATTATTCTTGTTGCCTGAACTGATCCTGTTTACATATGTCAGGCTTGTCCCAAATTTGGGCTATACTTTTGAGGCCTATAAATTGGATGGTTTGATATTGTTGTGACAAGTTTGACAGTTCAGAAGATCATGTGTGTCACTTTCATTCCAGTTTTTGGGGTTTCTTTTTCTGTGTCCAATAGTTTTTCTTGAATGTATTCTACTTCGATGTGAAGGCTAGTTGCTATTTGTTTTTTGTCAAAAAGGAAAGGCAATGTATGCTTGGAACTTAAAATAGGGTATCATACATCAACCATGACTGATTCATGATTATTTTTTCTGCTTGCAGGTCTGCCTCTTTTTGGGCTGGAAAATCTCAATGCTGATAGTTTGGTTCACTAAGTTCACAAAGTTGTCTTTGTCCTGATTAGCTTTCATCCTTGTCTGTAAATTATCTGATTGTACCCAATTTTGAATCTTGGTAGGATGCATTAGAATGATAGCCTCCTACAGCCTTTTTATACTTATTTTTCCCCCTTAGTTTATGCATTCTTTCTGTGCTATCTGAGGAGAACTTGAGGGCAGTGACTAGCTAAACGAGAGAAGATTTGAATGTTGACGAATAATTGTAGGACAAACCCAATTACTTAAGAAGTCCAGAGTAGGTTTTCCCATTTCCCTGTCTATTTATTGGGTTATTTATGTTGTGGTGTACTCGTTGGAGTGACAATTTTTTTTTTTTTTTGATAGAATACTAGTGTATGTGGAGTGGGGAATAGCCTAGTGCAGTCAACTACTCCTTTTAACTTCAATGCTTTTATTTGAATCTCTGCAAGAGATTAATCAATTTATCACAAATTGAAAGATGAACATTGTGGGGGAAAGAGTTAATAGCTTAATATTGCACATACAGGTTACCACTGCCTGCCCTTAATGACTTTAATGTATCTAAAAAGACTGAAACTTCAGAATTAAGCGAATTGTTAAAAGTGATGATAGGAATATTACAAAAGCTTTATAAACGGATGTTTTTTTATTTTTGACAGTTCTATTTTATAGCTGAATGTATTAACTTTGCATTAATAAATACATTGAGATTTGTCAACTATTAGGCTTCTGTAACATATTTTTAAGGGAAAATTACATATTACTCACTTGTGGTTTGATTGAAATTTAAGTTGTTTACCTATAGTTTAAAATTTGACACTTTATCCACTTGTGATTAGTTCAGTTAGAGTTTTGTAACTCACGTCTGTTAAAAGCAGGGTTAAATATGTAATTTTGCTTAACTTTTATGTCTCTTTTATTCAAAAACATAGAAAATATAAAAATACTATATTAAATAAGATCAATAGTGTTTTGAAAGAGAGGAAAATGCCGTTCACAAACATTGACAAGCAGGTTCAATCATCAATTCAATTGACATAAAAAATGAGCAAACTAATTTATAAATTAAAGAGCCGGATATTAAATTGATCGTTGATCAATAATTATTAGAGCATGATTTGAGATCATCTGCTCTGCAGCCATTTTCAAGTCTTTAGGCCTCATGTTCTTCGTACCTTCAGTGGCTATCTTCTTCAAACCTGGACTAGACATCGTCTGCAATGTCAGTCACATAATTATAACTAATAAAACCATACAATTGAAAGATCCAAAAAATATTTGCAAATGTGAGCGTTAGTTAGGGCCCTAATCATACCCAATTCGACCATAATTCAAATATATCAACACCCAGAACTTGAAAAGAAAATTTATGAGATATCCTATTCTCAAAACTCAGAATTTAATCAAATCAGTAGATTATGTAATAAACTGAAGAAAAAAAAAGCTAATAATACAAAAGGAAATTTGACTTCTCTTTTTGTTGAGAAAGTAACATATTTTTAACTTATTGATCAATTCATGGCCCTACGTTATTTTCGTATTTCCCCATTTTTGTTTGCTTTCATTCGGGGTCAAGCGACTCAAATTCACTTAACCCCTTCTTCTTTTCTCTCTCTTTTATTATCATTTTTTTTTTTTTTTTTTATAGAAGAGTTTAAAAAAGAAAGTCCGTTCAATTCCTTCATTATCACTACGGCAATCAATTTATTGTTCTTAATTCTTACCTTTATAAAATAAAATTACATTTACAACAACTTGTTTTTTTTAAACCACATTAACAACATCTTATTGCTAGAAAAAGAAGGATAAACATATTATTTCAATGTAATAATAAGATAATTTTAGTAAACATAAATATCATGCCTTTAGCTCATATAATAAATAATTAAAGCAATGAGAAAACCCAATTTAATCTTAATCGCAGGCACTAATAACTTAAAAATCAAAAATCAAAACTGGAAAAGTAAACACCATTTTAATCTATTTCAATAATTTTTTTTTTTCCCGAATTCAATAAACAATTATTTTTTTCAATTCAATATTTTATTATATCTTTTTTTATTGAACGAAGTAAGTTAAATTATACCTAAATATTATAAAAAAAGTACACACAATAACTTTGAAATTATATGCATTCTATGAAATTATTAATAAGTTTATTTTCTTTTTCTAGATAGAAAACATACATTTTAATTTCAATATTAACAATATATAAACAAAGTAATAGCCACAAAATAATTATTTTTCAATACATTTTAGATAGGTCAGTTATCAAAATGGAGTTTGGCATTATTTTAAATCTTGGAAATAATCTTTAATAGATTTTATACTAAATTTGCACTAATTTTCCTTTCAATATAGAAAATCAAATAGTCCTTTTTACTTATTTTTAATTTTAATATTGAACACTTATCTAGTTATCTTTAATTTACTCTTTTAGATTTTATTATTTGCTTTGTATTCTAATCTAAACATTATATATTAGTCATGAATTCAATTTATTAATTGTTATTACTCTTAAATTGATATATATTTAATATTATATGAAAAATAAATACTTAAAAATATTTAATAATAAGATTAAAAAATATTTAGTAATTAATATATATATATATATATATATATGTAGGGGCTCCGTTTTTCGGAGGGCACCCCCGACAATACATTTGTAGAGAGTGGGGCGAAAGGGCTTGGCTCCGGCCGGCTTCTCGCCAGTCCTCCGGGACATTTTCCTTAGCTTTTCTTCCCTTGGGGTTGCTCCTTGGACGGCGTCCGAGGAGGCCCCCCTTCACGAGGGGGGCTCTTTGCCTTATATACTCCCTTTAGTTTGATCTTGGCCTTATAGTTGTTGGCCATCCAGGCTACTGCTCCAGAGCTTGTCCCATCAGGCATGTTCTCCACCATACTGTGGGTTGCGGCCTCCAAGGTTGCACTGTCCAGGGGTCTTGTCCTCATTAATGTAGCTTGGGGGGTCAGGCAAATACATTAAGTGTGGATGTGACCACCTACTCTGGGTTTGCCCCCTACCCAGAATTAGACTAGGTATGCCGAGGAAGGGTGTGTCCTCGGCATGGATCCGAAAAGGGCTGAAAAACCCTTCAGACAACCGTTCGGGGCAACTGTCCCTCCTTGGCTTGGGCCTTGGGCCAGCCTAAATGTGGGCCGGGGATTCCAGGCCCACGGGCCCCACAATATATATATATATATATAGAGAGAGAGAGAGAGAGAGATTTTTTTTTCCTAACTCTATATCGGTTAAGATTTAGGGCTGATGCCATTTTTTTTTTTCCTTTTTTTGGCAAGAGATCCGTATTCAAGTATGAATCTGTAAAGAAAATACTTTTGTGAAATTAAACCATTTACATAAGATTAAAGAAGAGAGAAGAAAAATAGACACATAGAATTCACGTGGTTTAGCAATTGCCTACATCCATAAGTGGCGACAGAGAAAGTTCTAGTATAAAATAAGGAGATTGCAACAGTAGCATACAAGCACTCTCACAAAATCCAAGCCTCAAATACACCCTCTATTCTCTCACACAAAGAATAGAGTGCTTTATAAAGTACCATACTGTATTTAACACTACATTTTTTCTTTATTAATGCTTACACAAAATATAAGAACCTCTATCTATCTATCTATATATATATATATATATAGGGGAAAATGGGCAAATGCCACTTTAAAAAATAAAAAATAAAAAAAATCCAACATTTTGCCCCATTTTCCAAACTAATTAGGGAAATGCCCATTTTTTAAAACTCGATTTTATTAAAATCGAGTTATTAAAAAAAAAAAAAAAATCTAGAGCCCTATAATGGCATTTTAAGAAGCTTATAATGACGTTTTAAGGACATATAGTAGCGTTTTGTAACTCGATCTCCATAAAGTTGAGTTACATGCAATTTTTTTTTACCTATAACTCAACTTCATGAAGATCAAGCTACAAAACGTCACTATAGGTCCTTAAAATATCACTATAGAATCCTTAAAAACGTTACTACATGACTTAACTTGATTTTGAGAAAATCAATTTTCACAAGAGAGGCATTTTCTTAATTAGTTTGGAAAAGATGAAAAAATACTGGATTGTTTTTTTAAAAGGGGTAAAGGCCAATTTTTTCCATATGCGGTTAGAGTATTAACATTGCCACACGTATATTCAAGTCGGTAAGGGTAGTTCTAAATTCCTAATCTAACTAGAACTTAATTTTCAAGTTCTTAGTATTCAAAGATTTTAGAACTAAGTTAACTGCCATTAGCATAAAGCCAAAACTGACACTGGCAATCCAAATACAAGACACACGCAACAAATCTCCCTTAAATTTGGTCAAGCCATAGGACTAACACCTCCTTCGCCACCACCATACCACTAAGGGCTATCACAAGGTACAAACAACAACCAAGTCCAAGCAATGTTTGAACTTGTCCTTTGAAACCAGTTTCGTCAACATATCAGCTGCATTCTCTGAAATGTGGACCTTCTTAAGAAAAATTTCTTCAATAACAATCGACTCTCTTATCTTGTGGAACCTCACAGCAACATGTTTTTTCCTCACATGATAAACCTCATTCTTTGCTAAATAATGTCACTCTAACTGCCACAATGCAACTGAACTCTTCTTTGATTCAAACTAAGCTCTATGACTAGCCCTTTCAACCACCATGCTTCCTTTGCAGCTTCACTTGTAGCTACTTATTCAAGTTCAGTAGCAGATATGGCTATTAGTAATGTGGATCTCCAACATATAGGCCCGCCTGACAGTGTGAAAATATAACCAGTAGTAGACTTACTGTCATCTGCATTACATGTATAATTTGCATCCACATACCCTACCACTAAATTATCACCTTGTTGCGGGGCAAACAAGATCTCATGTTCTGAAATATCTTTCAAGTATCTAAATATCCACTTCACTAAAAACAAGATCTCATGTTTATTGTATAGTATGAATCCATAAATAAAAGGTCGGTGCCTTATTTTAAACACACAAATTTTAAAGAGAATTGGAGAAAAAATAATGGAACAGAAGAAGATACTCTAGTGGGTTATAGGTTTTGTCCCAAATAAAGAATTAGTGATAATATAAATTTCGTTTTGAAGAATGTTATTAATTTTTGGTTTCCTCCACTATTTCAAAGTGATAAAGAATAATAAAGGACATGTTACATAAAACACCAATTATTATGAATAAATGTTATATAAAATACCAATTATTTGCATGCGAAGCGACATTCCACTACAAAAAATGCGAGCTTTAGCTGCGTTTTTTTAAACGGCGTTTACAAAAAGATTAAATTTATGAAAGTTGTGTGTGATGATTGAATGATGAGCGGAAGCATGAAAGAGAGAGTACACACAAAGATTTATGTGATTCGGCCTAATGTATGGTCTACGTCGACAGTGATAAACTCTTGACGACTACATATTATATGAATTTTTGGTTTCCTCCACTATTTGATAGTGATAAAGAATAATAAAGGACATGTTACATAAAATAACAATTATTATGAATAAATGTTATATAAAATACCAATTATTTGCATGTGAAGTGACATCCCACTACAAAAAATGCGAGCTTTAGTTGTGTTTTTTTAAGCGGCGTTTACAAAAAGATTGAATTTATGAAGGTTGTGTGTGATGATTGAATGATGAGCGAAAGCATGAAAGAGAGAGTATACACAAAGATTTATGTGATTCGGTCTAACGTATGGTCTACGTCGACAATGATAAACTCTTGACAACTACATATTATATTAAACACTTATGTTACAATGAACCCAATGTATGGTTTATATAATAGAGAATACTTGACTAACCCAGTAACCCTAGACTAACCAAAGACTAACCTAAGAGTTAATATTTTTGTTTTACAAGTACATGGACCTACAATTAGTTTGGGCCACTTTTGCCATAGTATATCTTAATGAGTCTAACATTTTTTTTTTTTTTTTGAGGAAGAGTTAACAAAATTGTTGGAAGAAGATGTAGTTCACAAAGTTGAATACTTGACGACTATATATAATATTAAGCATTTGTGTTACAACGAACCCAGTGTATGGTTTATATAGTAGAGAATACTTGACTAATCCTAGGCTAACCATAGACTAAAAGAGTTAATATTTTTCTTTTAGAAGTACATGGACCTACAATTAGTTTGGGCCACTTAGGCCATAATATATCTTAATGAGTCTAACAAAATTGTTGGAAGAAGATGTAGTCCACAAAGTTGAAGGGGTGATGGTAATTCCATAGACATTTTTGATAGGGTTGAAATCAAAAGAATTGGAGTACTCAAAAAGACTTATGTTACAAGAAAAACCATAACTCACTCATCCATCAAGAGTATCAAGTTCAACTACCACCGCTGGCACTGAATCTTGCATGAGCTTAGCCTTGACAAGTCATCACTACAACACTCAGAGATATATACTAATTAATGAGTTCAAATCTTCTGTCCTATCTTTCCTGCTCCATTATATACTCTACCAATAAAAACGTCACATTTTCACCTATTTAATTAAATTTTACAATTATGACTTATTCCTATTTCAACAACCTAAAATAAAATAAAATAAAACCCAACACCTCTCGATACCATTGATATCACC
This sequence comes from Quercus variabilis, assembly GCA_030445155.1. Taxonomy (NCBI): domain Eukaryota; kingdom Viridiplantae; phylum Streptophyta; class Magnoliopsida; order Fagales; family Fagaceae; genus Quercus; species Quercus variabilis. The sequence continues at coordinate 71,560,981 of CP129447.1, forward strand.
GGTCAAGGCCAACCTACATCGCCTATATTAATTCTTTGTTTTCACCATATGCCTCGTTTAGAGCTTATTTGTTGTTGCAGAAGATGAGTTCTATCAAGGAGAAGCAAGGGAGAGGGAGGTCTAATTTATGCATATTGAGGAAAGTTCCAAAATTGACACACCTTGAATATCACTCAAAAGGGTATTTGGTGATTGTTCTGCTGATGATGTATATAATAACGCTAAGATTTTACTAAGCAAAAGAGAGATACCCATTGCTGATGATGAATATAATAAAGCTGGGATTTTATTAAGCAAAAGAATGATACCCATTATTGAAAATGGCATATAGGTGAAGAAGGGATTGAGAACAGTGAGTCGGTGTTGATTTGTGGTTGAACTAAACGAGAGAGATCAAATCTAATCATAAAGAAGGGCATTTCATCATCTGGGTTGTGAGAAAAGCAACAAATGCGTATTTGGAGACGGAAGACTAATATTGGACTCCCTTCTCTAATTTCCTTTTTTTCTTTTTATATCATTTTTAGAATATATATATATATATATATATTTCAATATTAGAACCTTCTTGGCGTACTATTCATATATTTCCTTATGGGGTAATATAATTTTTTGGTCTCTAAATTTTATCAAAAATTTGTATTTCTTCTCTACACTTTAAAAAATTCCTTTTTTATCCTAAACTTTGTAAAAGATTTTTTAAAATAGTTTGGAGAGAGAAATAGGGATGAATTTTTTTTTTTCAATAGTTTAAGGATGAAAAACAAACTTTTGGTAAAATTTAAGGTTAAAAAGTAAAACATTTTCAATAATTTAGAGACCCAAAAAAAAAAAAATCACTAGTTTAGGAATAAAAACGAACTATTTAAAGTTTAGGAATGAAAACTTTTGATAAAGTTTAAGAACTAAAATAGTATCTTACCAAAAGATGATCATTATATGTGAATATAATTTATGTTATAGAGCTAAGAATTAAGAAGAATTTATTGATTTTTCCGTTGCTATAATTATGAAATTTAATTAGATAAGGATTTTTTTAAATGAATAAATAATTAAAATTTGTCTAGATGTGACCCATAGACCATATCACGATCTATCGATCAATAAGTTAAAAACATACTACACACAAGCTATAATCTAATTAAATGAAAAATCTAAACCCTATTTAATAATGGGGAATTAATAAATTTACATATTATTTTTCTCATTTTTTTTGGGATGATGGAATGACAAATCTATATAATAGTAATAATCTATATATATAATAATAGGTGAAGCAGAGAGAAACTCAAATAGAATTTCAAATTAGAGTTTCAATTTTGTGCCATATGTCATTCCAATTGTTCAATTAGAGTTTGAAATTGGAGTCCAATTTTATTGTACACGTGTACAAAGAAAATAATCAAAAGAATATAATATGATTTGGGGTTGTTTTCGAGAGAACCATTACTTTGATTCATTGTTTTTATTTATTTTTACGTAGGTTCACTGTTCTCTTGGTTCAAACTTTAAAGTGACTAGGGAACTATAACAAGAAGCTGAATATGGAAAGTAGCCATGGGAATTGAAAAAAAATTTCAAAAAATTAATTAAAAATAAAAAATGAAAGAATATTGCAAGAGATGCACCACATGGAAAAATTGAATTCCAATTAAAATTCATTGGACTTGGTAATGAGATGAGATGAAATTAATAACACATTAAACACTCATGCTTTGGGAATCGATAGTACTAATCTAAATCCATTGGACTTGCTTCATGATAATACAACTATGAATGATGTATAAAAACACGCACAAATCCATCTCTCTATAAAAAGAGATTCGAGAGAATTTCTTTTATCAGCCATGCAACTTCAGAGGTTTTTTCTTCACACAAATACCCATCATATTACAAAATGACCCATCGTAAAACTACAAAATGAGAACAACTCTGAGAGTGTTTTTTTTTTTTTTTTTTTTTTTTTTTTTTTTTTTTTAATTTTAAATTTTTTAAGCTCCAAAAATTTCAATCACCAATAGAGATTGAAGATTCAAAAGCGTGAATGGATCTTTTAGATAAATATCGTCACCAAGGTTCATCTTTCTGTGTAATATTTCCATTTAGTTTTGATTCCCTTAATTGATATAGTGATGGGTTTGTGTGTATGCGCATACATTGAGTCAATATTAAATTTTTTTTTGAAATCCTTTGGTCCTTGCTTGATGATTGACTTATCTTGCAGCTATCAATCTTGCACGAAGATGGCTTTCAACCTATTTGGTGTGACCTTACTGAAAACAATATTTAGCACATGGGAAGAATATCCAATGTGAACCTTGTGAATTCTTAAACCTATTAATTAGTCCCCTTTATGGCAAACACCTCTCTCTTAGTAGCTTTATGGCTACCAATTTAGTTTCATATTACTCTATTTTGGCTTATAGTTGTGCTGCTTTTGAACATTTTTTAACTTAAGTTTGATTGATGTGCCAAATGTCTCTAAATTTTTATTTACTTAGAACCAATTAATTGTGTGAACTTAATTACCCTTTAATTACCCCTTCAATATACGCATGGCTGTAACTGTAACTTGTATACAATATCAATCTATTGTGGTTCAACTCGCTTTCTTTTATACATATATATATATATATATATACTACTAAGTTTTGTTAATAAAATTTTATGGTTAATAATATGAATTTAGACTTAACTGAGCCTTTTCAACATGAATAAACTCATGATTAATAATATATCAATTCTCATGCGGTAGCATGGGTTACATACTAGTAATAATAATAGGTGAAGCTGAGAGAAAGTCAAATTAGAATTCCCCATTAAACTTCTAATTTTGCGCTATGTGTTTAAATTTATGCGGGACCACACCATAATTATCTTTTAAATTCAAAATTAGATTTCAATTGTGAGCTAAATTTTTGCCATGTGTCCCAAATGTGGGGATCACTTTAAATATCTATCAAAGTATTCATTGTGAATAAATAATTTTGATTCAATGAATGAAATTTTTTAGTCATTTGCTTTAATCCCGAGACAATATCTATGGCGAAGATGTTCTTGAAAGAATAAAATGCAGCTACATCCCCTTCACTCTCTCTTTCAATATTTGATTGGAGAGAATGGAAAAGTTTCTAGCAATGAGTATAAAAAATCTAAAGTTTGAGATTGATTTGTTTGGATCATTTGACTTTAGTTTTTAATTTTGCTTTGTTGAGTTGTTGAGAGAGAAGGAGAGATTTTTTTGTTTGTGTGTGAGAGAAAGAAAGATGTATAGTTGATGAGCCGGAGTGAAATTTGAACTAGAAAGTTAGAGAAAATGGAAATTACCTATGTAGATAACTCTTAATATATGAGCCAAGTTTAGTGTAGCTAGCATGTAAATATTCCATACCATTTGAATGATAAAATGCCTCCAATAGAAGTGAGAATTAGAAGAGGCAAAAGCAAATGGTTTTTGAAGTGGACAGACTAGAGAGGAGAAGTTAGTTCAGTTGTTTTCAAGTTAATTCTAATTAATGTTGTGTTTGGTTCAATGGAAAATATTTTCCTGGGAATATTGGAGTAAGGAATATTTCGGTGAACTAGCTCAACAGCACCAATGAAGATCTGCTTCTGCATGCATCTTCGCCAATCTTAATCAAGGTCTAAACCTTTCGATACCCTAATTATTCATTTTCTAATCTCTGATTGAATATTGTGCATTGCTTTTGTTGCTGTATTTGTTTTTATTGATTGAATGTGTCATTTGGGGTTCGGTTTTGGTGTATGATTTAGGGTTCAATTTTGGTGAATATAGGCTTTTGGTGTATGATAACACCTAACCCTACCTTTGTAATCTCACCATTTTATAGTAAAACTTTCTCCTTGACGTTACCTATGGATAAGATAGAAAAATTGGATTACAAATGTAGATTTAAAAAAAATATATAATTAGGAAATTAAAATGCCTATTTGTCACTAAATTCTGTATTTAAAGGTGATCGAAATTTCATACTGTGGCTGTATTTGAAGAATGCAAGGAGTTATTAATCTTTGGTTTCCTCCATTATTTCAAAGTGATAAAGAGTACGTCTTCTTTTGTTAATAGAGAAAGACAGTATGAACAAATTTTGCATAAAATACCAATTATTAGGAATAAATGTTATATAAAATGCCAAATATTTGTTTGTATAATGATCCTTATCTAAGTACTTGAATCATGTGATGCAACATACAATTGTCATTCACACTCACACAAGATAAGAATTTTTCTCATTAGCTAAATTGTATTTATTGACATGAAGTTAGTATGCTAATTGTTATCCTCTTTATATCTTTAATTATTTTTTTAATGAAATTTTAAAAATGTGTGTCTAAATAAATTGAGAAAAAGAAGCTAACAAATAAGTTATTATCCTAATCACACATGTTACGAGCAAAAGTTTTCTTTAAAAAAAAATTATTTATTTAATAGTCTTTTATTACAAAAACTTCATAATTCTAGATTAATTTCTAGGTTTATAAGTAATATTTAAAAAGATTCACAAATATTCAAAATTAATTAAACATGTTTGAACCCTTTATAAATTAAATTGTTGGAAGAAGATGTTGTTCACAAGGTTGAAGAGGTGATAGTAATTCCAGTGATATTTTTGATAGGATTGAAAACAAAAGAATTGGAGTGCTCAAAAAGACTTATGTTATGTTATAAGAACCATAACTCAATCATGATCCATCAACAATATCAAGTTCAACTACCACCATTGGCATGCACTAATCTTGCATGAGCTTAGCCTTGACAAGTCGTCAATACAACAAACAAAGATATATACTTATAGTTAACCATCTCTAATTTCCTTCTTTCTTTTTCTTTCCTTTTTAAAAAACCTATCTAGAATATTAGAACCTTCTTGACTTACCGTATGTTCGTATGTTTCTTTTATGGATAAAATATTATTTTAGTTCATAAATCTTACCAAAACTTTGTTTTTCTTTCTAACCATAAATTTTTTTTTTTTTCATCTTTAAACTTTGTAAAAGGTTTGTTTTAATAGTTTGGAGAGAAAAATAGGGATGAAAAAAAAAATTCCAATAATTTGGGGACCAAAAAAAAAAAAACTTTTCAATAGTTTGAGGATGAAAAACGAACTTTTTAAAATTTAGGGATAAAAAAAACTTTTAATAAAGTTTAGAGACCAAAATAATATTTTACTATTATTTCTTTTTATGTGTCTCAAATCTTATTAGATAGAAATTATAATTTTTCTTCTCAAAGAAATTTATACATATATAGGATATTATGGGTCCAGAAAATCAGGGTGCCTTGGCCCACTCCAAGCCAGGCCCACGCCAAGGATGCATGAGGGATCCGAGGATGAAGGCACGTGGACCGACCCCCGAGGAACATATCCGAGGAGGGGCCCGTCCTCGGGCATCCGAGGCCTCGGAAGAACATGAGCACCTCCCCATCGAAGGAGACTCCTTGAATATTCGAGAAGGAGAGGGTCCAGTGCCACGCATCGGCGACAGGAGCACGGCTAAGGAGCAAGCCTTAGGCGAGCTGTCACCTCTGCATTGAATGTGTTCATCTAACCCCCCCCCCCCCCCCTGGCCGCATTAATGGGGATGTAACCCCTTGACAGGGTAACAGTGATCATGGTGGGCCACTCAAGTACGGATAAGGCCTCTGATGGGACGGACGGTCAGTGAGGAAGCCAATGGATGATCAACAGAAAGAATGAGGGGATAGGATGGAGAGAACTATATAAGAAAGGCGAGCAAAGCAGTTAAAAGGGATTTTTGGGAGGACATTCAAGGAGAAGGAGATAGAATGACTCCTATGCAATGTTAGTTTGAGAAGCGGGAACCTCTTCGGACTAGGGCCGAGAAGCTACCCTCAGTTGTAAATTGAGCTTATTCTCCTTCAATAAAAGAAAGTGGCTTGTGGTCCGTTGCTAGTCTGTTAGGGCCTAACCCTTCGTCTCACTCTCTAAAAATGTATTATTGGGGAATCTTCCTAAACCGAGTCCCTACAATTGGCGCTATCTGTGGGAAGGATTAGTGCACTGACAGGTGCAACGAGCGATCATTCCTAAGTAGTCATTTTACAGAAGTTTGGTGGCGACGCATCAAAAAAAAAAAAAAAAAAAACAAACAAACAAACAAACAAACATTGCAGAAAAGTAAAAGGTCCAAAATAGAAGATTCAACAGAAAAGAAAAGGAACTTCATATTATTTTATTAAACAGAAAAGTACAAGATACAAACAGAGGCTCAGGCAGGTGTGTTTTAGAACTAATTTTACAAGCTAATTCTACAAATAGAGGTCCAAGCGGACCTGTTCTAAAACTAGCTAGAGGAAATGGGGTTGAGGCTAGTGTGCTCCCAGGCCACCAACAACTCCTTGTCCGATGCGGCGGAGTAGGAACAAAGAGAGGAGCCGACGCAAGGGCACTAGGACGCCCTTTCTCATGATGTTCTCTTGATTCTCTCCAATCCTCACGAGCGTTGGCCGGTGGAGACGGTAATACTCGAGCACCGGCCATGACGTGATCTTACGCGTCTCCTCCGGCAGGGATGCGCCCTAGGGAGGAACTTTAGGTACTTCAAGGATATCCCTCTTGGCCACCACGCAGGGCACAACCAGGGTTACGCCTAGACTCTGCCGCGCCGGAAGCCCAGTGGGAGCTGCGGTCACGATGGCACTTGGCCGGGGCGATAGGGCCTTTGGCCCGTATGTCCTCACACCCGCCTAGGGCCGCCCCATATCTTCCAACTCTAGTCACAATCCTGGCAGGGCTGTTGAAGGAGCTCGGGGAGCTGAAAGGACGTGTTTTAGGTTGTGGTGGGAAGTTCATAGAGTGTGGAGAAACGTTTCCCCCAGAAAGCCTTATATATAGAGGACAAAGACCGGTGAGAATTAATCCACACAAAGTTCAAAAGGAGAATTATTCGCGGTACTAGTCATGAGGATGCCAAATCCCAAGGAGACCTTAAACCGCTGGATTTGTATCAATTCACGAGGATATTAATGAAGGCGCGTCTCGCGCATCGAAGCGTCAACCGCAGAGTGCGAACGGCCAAGGGGTGCCTTGTAAATGAGGAAGGTGGGAACTGGAATTGAAGGCGAGATCAACGCTACATGTAAGATCAAAGCCCAAATAATCCCTGCCCCAAAGCACAGCAGGGTTAACAGTCTGACCTGAGAAGGAACCGTCTCCAATAAAGCGGCCCGAGGGTAAACCCCTTCCTACAGAAGAATGGAAGTGTTAGGCAGAACCAAGGCATTGCATAGTCTTCGGACTCAAGCCTATAGAGAAACTAACCACTCAGCTATACCTGGGTACTAGACAGAACCAAGGTATTGCATGGTCCTCGGACTCAAACCTATGGGGAAACTAGATACTTACAAAAGAATGGAAGTGTTAGGCAGAACCAAGGCATTGCAGGGTCCTCGGACTCAAGCCTATGGGGAAACTAACCACTCAGCTATACCTGGGTACTAGATAGAACCAAGTTATTGCATGGTCCTCAAACTCAAACTTATGGGGAAACTAGATACTTACAGAAGAATGGAAGTGTTAGGCAGAATCAAGGCATTGCATGGTCCTCGAACTTAAGCGTATGGGGAAACTAACCACTCAGCTATACCTGGGTACTAGACAGAACCAAGGTATTGTATGGTCCTTAGACTCAAACCTATGAGGAAACTAGATACTTACAGAAGAATGGAAGTGTTAGACAGAACCAAAGCATTGCATGGTCCTCGGACTCAAGCCTATAGGGAAACTAACCACTCAGTTATACCTGGGTACTAGACAGAACCAAGGTATTGCATGGTCCTCGGACTCAAACCTATAGGGAAACTAGATACTTACAGAAAAATGAAAGTGTTAGGCAGAACCAAGGCATTGCATGGTCCTTGGACTCAAGCCTATGGGGAAACTAACCATTCAGCTATACTTGGGTACTAGACAGAATCAAGGTATTGCATGGTCCTCGGACTCAAACCTATGGGGAAACTAGATACTTACAAAAGAATGGAAGTGTTAGGCAGAACCAAGGTATTGCATGGTCTTCAGACTCAAGCATATGGGGAAACTAACCACTCAGCTATACTTGGGTACTAGACAGAACCAAGGTATTGCATGGTCCTCGGACTCAAACCTATGGGGAAACTAGATACTTACGGAAGAATGGAAGTGTTAGGCGGAACCAAGGCATTGCATGGTCCTTGGACTCAAGCCTATGGGGAAACTAACCACTCAACTATACCTGGGTACTAAACAGAACCAATGTATTGCATGGTCCTCGGACTCAAACCTATGGGGAAACTAGATACTTACAAAAGAATGGAAGTGTTAGGCGAAACCAAGGCATTGCATGGTCCTCGGACTCAAGCCTATGGGAAAACTAACCACTCAGCTATACCTGGGTACTAGACAGAACCAAGGCATTACATGGTCCTCGGACTCAAACCTATGGGGAAACTAGATACTTACAAAAGAATGGAAGTGTTAGACAGAACCAAGGCATTGCATGGTCCTCAGACTCAATCCTATGGGGAAACCAACTACTTCAAAATATCCTAAGTGTTAGACAGAACCAAGGCATTGCATGGTCCTCGGACTCAAGCCTATGGGAAAACTAACTACTTCAAAATATCCTAAGTTAGGAAAGGATCAAAACCCTAACTAACCCTTGGGACATAAGAAGACTGACCACGAATACATTCTTTCCCTTTATCATTGTTACCGACGCAACTGGCCGACATATAATTCAAGTTAAAATCATGCAAACAAAAAGAAGAGAGAGGAAACAGATAGCATGTAGACGAATAAGTAACCAAAATAAATAAAAAGGGAATTAAGCTCTCATTACAACCAAGTGTCCATAGAAGTTACGTGGCAAGAGCCACCTTACATAAAAATAAAAAATAAAAAAGAACGAAAAAATAAAATGAATTGATATAAAAAAGTGTAAACAAAGGTCAAGTAAGTGGCAAAAGCAAGTTGAAACGGGGCGCTAGGGAATCTACTCCTTCTGCTCAGGCTAGACAGGGGCAACCTCAGAGTCCTGTGAGCCCTGGCCTAAGGGGACGGCCTGCAGGGGTACGGCGAGAGTGGCTGCTTCCTTGGTGGTGGGGATTTGAGTATCGGATGGGACCTCTGCTACCTCCTAGGGCACCTCCTTACTCGGATTTTCCCCTACTTCAGCGGCCCCCACCTCCTCAAAAATCTCCCCAGCCTTAGCGCCATCAAGGGCGGCCTCGCGGATAACATGGGGGTAGTACACACTCTTTGCCTTCCACAGGTCGAACGTGGCCTCCACCCCAGCTTGCTTGAGGGCCTCAGCCTAAACCTAGGAGCAGTATCGCCTACATACCCCCGGAACTTGAGCTTTATAGAAGGCCTCCACCTCAGCCACCCCATCAGCGTAGGCTGCAATCTCGGCCTCCTCCTTGGCAGCCAGGGCCATCTCCCTGCCAAAATCCGCCTCCACCTTAGCCCGCCGAGCCTCCTCTCTGGCCCACTCTACTTCCCTCTAGGCCCCCTCGGCCGTGACCACCTTAACTTGAAGATCGGCGATCAGCTCCCTCGCAATACCCAACTGCTCCTCCACTTCGCCCAGGCACCTCGTCTACTCCTTGGCCTGGTTCTGGGCAACCTTAAAACTAGACGCTACACTGTCCCGAGCCCTAGTCATCGCCTTCAATTCCTCTCGGGCCTTGATGAGGTCGGCCTCGGAGTTCTTCAAAGTATGAATAGACTGAAACAGCCGATTGCACTCCTGGTCGAAAGCCTTCCCCTAGTCGTTGGCCGCCCCCTCCAACCTATAGACGGCCTGGACAGCCTGCAAGGGTAGCCAATGCACTATGAACCCAACTCAAAAGAAAAAAAAGGGAAAATGAGAGGAAAGGAAAGGGCGTCAAAGTTCTAGTCCTTACCATCCCTAGATACCGCTTAAGGCTGAGGAAGACCTGCTTGCTTCTCATAGAGTCCAGCTCGGCCATGTCCACTGGGAGTAGCAGGCATCTCTCCAGCGCGTCAGCCATGTACACGCCTTCACCCTCGTTGAAGTCCTTGAGGGAAGCATCATCCTTCAGGGGCTCCCCATGGAGCATTGAGGCTAGGAGCCAGGCATGGGCCTCAGACGAGGTGGTGTCGACCTGTCTGTCCTAACTTTTGCCGCCTATCTTGATCTTCTTGGACGGCCGCAGAGTGTTGTCCTCCTCTTGCGAGGACATTGGCTTATCCTCCATAAGCCTTTTGCCCTTATCCTTCTTCTTTTTGGGGTCGGCAGGCACGGACCCAGAAGGCTGGCTCGTCTGGGAATGAGGAGGAGGAAGCTTCTGCTGAGAGGAAGTCGACCTAGTCTTCGGAGGAAGAGGGGGAAGCTTCTGCTGGGACTTCCCCGGTTGGCCTTCGATCAGGTCCACCAAGCTGGTGGGGGGCTTCCTCTTGTAACCCATTGTTGGCAAAGGAAAGGCTTCTAAAGCGAGGAGGTCTTCTTCGGTCAAATGAGGGTTGCCCAAGTCCCCAGGAGGATCCTCGGACTGATCAAGCCGGGCGAAAACGTTGAACGCATCCTCCTCCCTCTCTGGATCCTCCTCGGTAGCCTCAGCGAATACTTGGGAAGGAGAGGGGATGGCTACAGTAACAACTTCTGGTTCGGAAGGCCCCTCGGGGAACTGAAATCCATCCTCGGTCACAGTAATTCTCTGAAGCCAAGGGTCGTTGGTTCGGATCGCATGCTTCGGAACCGGGAAGGATTTCTAGACAGGAGTATACCCCAAGATTTTATGGGCAACCTTGACTTGATTGTCGTCCTTGTTTATATAAACTGACGCCCTCAGCATCTTCTGCAAATCTTCCCGGTTGACCAGGTGGAAGTGGCGCAAAAGCGTGCGGGTCTACAAAGGGAAAACACCACCATGTTAGTAAAAGAAAAAAAAAAGGGAAGAAAAAAGACAAAAGAACTTAAAACCCCTCCTACTCCCACTGCCCCACCTGGTATTCCCTCCGTTGTTGGGCAGTGAAGGCCATTGTGCCACTCCCCTGACACGATGAGGAAATCATCATTTAGCCCTTGCTGGACTCAGGGAGGCACTGGATGAGCCGCACCCTGTCGTCCCTCGTCTTCAGATAATAAGACTTGCCCTTAAGGAGCTAAAGGTTGTAGCACTAGTTCACGTCATGGTGGGTCAACCTTAGCCCCATCTTCTCGTTCAGGACGTCCACACAGCCCAAAATCTTAAAGACGTTTATCCCACATTGGGTAGGGGCCAACCAGAAGTGCGTGAGGTAGTCCCTCATCACTAGCCCCATGGGGATCGTCATCCTCCCTTCAAGGAAGGCGACAATGGGAATTACCACTTCGCCCTCCTGTGTATGTAAGCGCCAATCCCCGTCCTCACAATATCTCAAACCTACATTGTCAGGAATTTTGTAGTCGGCGATGAATTTCTCTATCGCCTCCTCAGTGTAGACGTATTTCTTAAACTTACCCATCCCAGTTGACGCCTAAAGGAACTAAGAAAGAACAGGTAAAGGAGAAGAAGAGGTAAAAAGGAAGAGAGCTCAGAGAGGGATAGAGCGACTTACTAGGAAGAGGAGAAGCTCCTCAGACAGGCTTTTTATGCTGGAGATGTAAGTGAGAGTGTGTCTAAACTCAGGAAGAACGCGCGAGAATTCTTGATTGCAAATAAGGAACAGGAAGAAGCAGTTCGTATGGGTATTTATACCCCAAATCGAAGAGCCATGCAGGTTTTCCCGCCCATAAATGCGAAACAAACCTCCACCGTTGGATTGGTAACGCCTCATTAGACGTGGGGAGCACAGAGCCGCCTGAATTTAATGATGGGCATGTTGCGCGCTCCGAAACGTCAGCAACGCGCCTTGGGCAAATGAATAGACCCAATGCTGACAAGGGCGTAAGGCTCAACTGGGCACGAAGCAGGCCCGAGGATGTCAAAATCCTTCTCCCTGCCCGAGAATGCATGCAGCAAGATTTTGAGGGGCTATTGTGGGGCTAGAAAATCAGGGTGCCTTGGCCCACTCCAAGCCAGGCCTAAGGGCCCACGCCGAGGATGCATGAGAGATCCGAAGATAAAGGCACGAGGACCAACCCCTGAGGAACATATCCGAGGAGGGGCCCGTCCTCGGGCATCCAAGGCCTCAGAAGAACATGAGCACCTCCCCACTGAAGGGGACTCCTTGAATATCCGAGGAGGAGAGGGTCCAGTGCCACGCACCGGCGACAGGAGCACGGCGAAGGAGCAAGCCTTAGGCGAGCTGTCACCTCTGCATTGAATGATCTCATCTAACCCCCCTGGCCGCATTAATGGGGATGTAACCCCTTGACAGGGTAACAGTGATCATGGTGGGCCACTCGAGTACGGATAAGGCCTCTGATGGGACGGATGGTCAGTGGGGAGGCCAATGGATGATCAACAGAAGGAATGAGGGGATAGGATGGAGAGAACTATATAAGAAAGGCGAGCAAAGTAGTTAAAGGGGATTTTTGGGAGGTCATTCAAGGAGAAAGAGATAGAATGACTTCTACGCGATGTTAGTTTGAGGAGCGGGAACCTCCTTGGACTAGGGCCGAGGAGCTACCCTCAGTTGTAAATTGGGCTTATTCTCCTTCAATAAAAGAAAGTGGCTTGTGGTCCGTTGCTAGTCTATTAGGGCCTCACCCTTCGTCCCATTCTCTAAAAATGTATTGTTGGGGAACCTTCCTAAACCGAGTCCCTACAGATATTTATTGCTGTAATTATAATTTTACTTTATAAAGGTAAGAATTAAGAAGAATTGATTGATTTCTGTAGCTATAATTAAGAAATTGAATTAGATATGGATTTTATTTCAAAAAAAAAAAAAAATGACTGCATGTGACCCATACACCATGTGACGGTATGTCAATCAGTAAGTTAAAACATACTACAAGCTAGAAGCTTATTAATTGAAAATTTTAAACCCTATTTAATAATGGGGAATTAATAAAATTAAATATTAAATTCTATCATTTAAACAAAAATTCCATCTGTTAGTAAAATTTACATGGATGTAATAAATCCAAGAAACCAACCAACATCCTGTTTAATAACCTAACCATTGAATGAGTTCTGAATAAATAAATAATAATAATGAAAAAAAAAGGTTGCAAATTGCAAATTGTAATGGGTAAGCAATAAAAAAAAATCAATATAAGTCCAGTACATAAAAATCAATGCTCTTTATTTTTAGTCCATTTTGTGTTTATTTGAATAATTTAAATTCAGAAACCAATGTGATAGATTGCAAAATATGTTTGACCGTTTGGGTTCATTTCCCAAATGTGATAGATTGCAAAATATGTTTGACCATTTTGGGTTCATTTCCCAGTAAAATGCAGCGTTTATGCATTATTTTTTGTTAAACTAGAGATTTTTGGAGTTTGGATATTTGGTTGAATGAGTTAGGGAAGCATTTAGTTTAAAAATTTGGAGGCTTCAATGTAAGCAAATGCAGATGATTTATTGATTTTGAAGCAGTTTATGCTTTTAAATAAGCAGTTTGTATTCTCTTGAACATTATACTAATGTGTTGTTTTGAGTATCTCTAACAATAATGACTTTATGCAAGATCCGTAATCTTAAAACATTAAAACCAAGAAATAGGGCCAAAAAAAAAAAAAAAAAAAACCTAAAGACTGAGTAACCCCAATAAAGGAAAGAAAAAGAAAGTTTACCTTAGTATTTGTATAAAAGATTCATCCAAAGAGAACTCATGCAAGATCCAACTATTGTTGTCTATTAATTTTTAGACCCCTAAACATACAAGGTTTAACCTAATTTATTGCTAAGTTGTCACTTAAGTCAATTATGTAGATATTAGGTTAAACATAAATCAATCATATCATGCCGCGGAAAAGTAAATAAGATATAGATATGAAGACTAAGGAAAACTAATGAAACAAACCGGTTTCAAGATAAAAATCCTGGGAGGGGAGGGGGGGTGGGGACCAATTCAAAGAAGAACAATCCACTATATCAAATAGAAGTTTACAGTCAAGAATATTTAATTCGTAGTAAAACCTAGCTTTGAAACCCTTAGACTTCTTTGATGTGGATCTGTTTTAACATAAACCTCCAGTTCACACTTTGCTCTGCAGTACACTTAATATCTGAAACTTAGGCTGCAACTTTGTTCCACCGGTTCTTATGGAATAAGATTGATCTTCAATAGATATGCTTGATCGAAACTTCTTCTCAATCGATTGAGCTAGCCTAATTTTCAATTCCTTTTACTGCAGCTTATATGTTTCTAAATTCTAACTTGTAGCACTTTAAGCTATGTCTAATATGACTCATAAACACTAAGATCTATACCTAGACAAGTTTATGTACACGGTTTGCCAACAATCAAATCATTTTGAACCTAACATTATCTTTAGACTTATCATTCTTACAATAGAAAGTATTTTTAAATCCTATTCTTCTCATCATTTTATTCTTTGTATCCAAAACGTCCTTAGCATGCTTTTTTCTTGAAGCGTTGCCTTTCCAACAACCTTCAGTGATGGTTCACTTGATACGAGAGCCATTAGAGGAGACCCTCTTCGACCTTGTCAGGAAGAGCTCAAGTTCTTCCTAGTTTTCTTCCAGATATGGCCCTCTAAATCCTTCCCAAGTTTTCAAAGGTTTAGTGTTGGATGTGTAAGGTTTAGGACACAGTGTCCTAGTTGTGTCCCTTTTTTTTTTTGGAAAATTGCACAAGGTTGAGGCACTTATATATCTTGTATTTCATTTTTATTTTAATATTGAACACTTATCTATTTATTTTTATTTACTCTTTTAGATTTAATTACTTGTTTTGTATTCTAGCAAATTTCTAAATATAATATATTAGTCACGAATTCACTTTGTTATCTTTTATTGTTCTTAAATTGATATATGTTAAAATGAATACTTAAAAATATTTAATAATTAATTAATATCTTGTAGTCTATCTTGATTGTTTCTTGGATTCTTAAATTATAGCTAGCTCTCTAATCTTCTGACTAAAATGTTTAAGGGCTTGTGTAGTCGGATATGTGCCTAATCGTGTATATATATAATACTTTCTAATTGTATTCTTTGTGTATTATGAATCTGTTAAGAAAAACGGAGTTGCAAAAAGATAAATACTGTGTTTTTAAGTTTTGGAAAAGTTTTTTTTTTTTTTTTTTAACAATGGTTAGTGCCTTATCATATAGGAAGCAGTTTGAGTCCAGTTTTTTGTAGCACTGGACCCATTGAGATTGTAACACTTGTTCATTTTTAGATACGTGTCACAATCTGACTGGGTAGCACTGGACCTAATCTAAACCCTATCATATAAACCCTTCCTTCTACTCCTATGCTCACAATTCCAGAGTCACAAAATTAACCTTCAAACAAAAAACTCATTTTCAGAAACAAACATAGCGAGCGGAGAGCAAGAATCAAACCATGGCAGCTGCATCATTATCTTCATCGTCGTCAATGCTTGAATGGCCAGGCGAGTTCGTGTTTGATCCCGTAGGCAAATTGCTAGTTATTCACTATCTTCATCCCAAGGCAACATGAATTTCCTACTGTGAATGCCCCGAAGAAATTCCGAATGCAATCTTTACGGCACTTAAGAACCATGGGAGATATGGGAGAAGATGGAAAAAGCTAATAACTGTGTAAGGAACAAAGAAGAGATGTTCTTCTTCACAAGATTGAAGAGGGTATCTTCCAACTGTCATTACAAGTAATTATTAGTATTTAGAGAGCAATGATTTGTCATCTCATATAATTGTACATCCCACTAATTAAAGTTGAATACTTTGGCTCAGCCATCTATTACCATCAATCTTAAGAGGAGTCCAGGTATCAGGGTATTGAATAATTTTTTCAACCATTATTGACTACCCTCATTGTCTATCCCACCACAATAGCTGAAATAAAAATAAACAAGGAAAACATCGTTACACAATCATTATTACACACTTTCTTTGAAATATTGTTTTCATTTTAGTTAAAATTGTGAAATAATAAAATCATATATTGAAAATATGATTTCTCCATTATAATTGAAATCATGATTTTAAAACACAATTTCAATTTACATTGCAGTGTGTATAGTGAGCGTGCAATGCAATATTAGCAAGTGAGCGATAATCACTACTCAAATAAATAACTATGTTATTAGCAAACCAAGACCATCAATTATTTGAAAACATAAAATTGCGGAGACAACACCGAGAGACACATTCGCTTCCAGTGGCTTCCATTTGTTCACACTCATCAATACATTTTGGACCTAAATAAATTTTAATGCATTATTAATATTTAAATATTATTATTTAAATTTCCATATTATAGATATTTTTTTGGTTTAAAAATCATTCTTCTTCTTTTATGATATGTAAAAGTGTTAGTTTAGTTCTTATATTTAGTTTTTATTAACATTTATTTTGCAATTTGTTAAAAAATAGTTATTTTGACACACTTAATAATAATTTTTTTAGTCATGAAACAGTTAAAGGTTTAAACTGGATTCAATTTTTTTTTAGTTCAATATTTTGGAAGACTTTTAAAAGGTGGAGGAAAGAAGGAAAAACTCACCCATTTTATTTTTAAAAAATCAATTACCTTTCTAAATTGTTAAATCATACCTTTTATAAATTGTTTGGGACATACAGGTCTGGCTGCATGTGTGTTACTACTTGCTAACTCTCAATATCATGGTTTTTTTTTTTTTTAGAGAAAGTTTCAACTTATGGCGTCTATTCTTAATGATAGTTTTTTATCATCATATAGGGGTGGTGCCACCTTATAACCAATGTAGTCCCAATACCTCCCTGACTTGAAAAAAAAAATTATACACAATAATTTAAAATTTTATATTTATCTACCTTTAAAAAAAATTTGGGAACACCCTGAATTTTTGTTATGCCAATAAAACTAAATTTTGGTCCATAATTTGAGCAACTTAACAATATATTAGGATATTTCAAGCAAAAAGAATCACATGTTTTTTTTTTTTTTTTTAATTCTTTTAAGCCTATACTACGGCTTTATTTTTAGTTTTTCCTTTACCTGATACACTGTCATTGTACGACTACTTTTCCTCAAAACATTATAATATATATTATACAACTAATTGGTTAAAGTCATGTAAATTTAGCTTTTTTCATTGTACAACTACTTTTCTTTTTTCTTTTTCCAATAATTTTGATTAGAAAAAAAAATAGTAGTTTTAGTTAATTAAGTGAATAAACTTAAAAAGTTACTTAATTTTTATATAACATCAATTAATTCTATGTATATATATACAATACACTTTTTATTTTTATGATTATAATTAAACATGTGATTGTCCATTCTAAGGAAATTTGATTAAATTTACACGAAAAGTGTCACTAAATATTATATTTTTACATTTTGCTATCATATTATTAGTAATAAACTTATTATATTTTTATTTATATAATTAAAAAATTTATTAATTACATTATTTATGATGTCCCTAGTTCAACCATCAGTCGGATCTCAGTCTGACCAAAAAACCAGTAACCAGTCACTTTTCAAGTTCTTTCATCGTTTTGGTTTATAAAACCATAGAAAAAAGCCCAAAAAAAAAAAAAACTTGAACGAAAATCTGGGAAAAAAAATTATGATAAAACAACTAATAAGGCCCAAACCAAATGACAACAGAAAAGCCTAGTACAAGATCAATCTCATCTCAAACTAAGACTATCACTACTCCAACACCAACACGATTATGTTTTTAATTCAACAAATATTTTTTTTTAAATCCTCACTACCTCAGTGCCTCGCGGATTCACAAGTCATTAAACAATTTAAACTAAAACTAAAACAAACCTAAAAGCTAAAAGGAAATAAGAAACTCACTTACTTTCTCCAATCATTGTCGTTCATCCTTGTTCAGCAACACTAACAACAATCACAACTGAATTCCACAAGTTTTATGTTATAAAACTTTATGTATTTGCGTGTTTATTTATTTATTATTGTTGTTGTTGTTGTCAATATATAAAATCTTCTTTTTATTAGATTGTGTAATTTATACTTGTTGAGGAACACCTGAAAAAAATTCCTGGAGCCGCCACTATCATCAGACCAAGACACTAATTAATTTTTAGTATAGGTGAAGATTGAACATCAAATCTCTTATTTAACCATAAAAAACTTTACTAATTGAACTAACCAGAACTCAATTGATTTTTAGTTTTTATTTCTTAATTAAACAAGATCATGGTTCAACTCATATTTTGATCCAAAATAATAATAATAATAATAATATAGGCACTATACGCACGCTTTATTACCTACAATTCTACACGGTACTAGAGCAGAGTTCTCCATCAGAAACCAAGAACGATAACAATCTTCTGACTAAAATGTTTTAGTGTTTGTGTCGTGGGATATTTGACTAATCGTATACTTTCTAACTCTAATTAGAGTCGGTTAAGATTTAGGGCCGACTTAAGCGCCATTTTTTTTTATATCTTTTTTGGCAAGGAATCCGTATCCTTACAGAAAAGGAGTTGCAAAAATACATACAGTATAAATTAATACTGTGTTAAACCTATCCTACACTCACACAAAGCACACTTTCAGAAACACAGCGAGCTGAGAATAAGAGAGAGCAAGAGTCAAACAATGGAGGCTGTATTATCATCTTCATCTTCATCCTCATCAACGCTTGAATGGCCAGGCGGGTTCGTGTTTGATCCACTAGACGAAGTGCTAGTGACTCACTATCTTCATCCCAAGGCCACGGAAATTTCCGACTGTAAATGCCATGAAGTAATCCCAGAACGCGATCTTTACGGCACTGAAGAACCATGGCAGATTTGGGAGAAGATGGAAAGAGCTAATAACTGTATACGAAACAAAGAAGAGATGTTCTTCTTCACAAGATTGAAGAGGGTCTCTTCCAAGTCCAATCGTTGCAAGAGAAGCATCGGCAAAGGTTGTTGGAAAGGCGATGGTAATTCCAGCAATATTTTTTACTGTGTCGACCAAAACGAAAGAAAAAGAATCGGAGTCAAAAAGACTTACCATTATGAGAACAGCAACGTCAAGACCGACAAGTCCAAGGCCAAGGACGACGACAACAACAACCGCTATCGATGGATATTGCATGAGATTAGCCTTGATGAGTCCTTACTACAACACGCTAAGGTACTTACTAATCATCTCTAATTTCCTTTTCTTTCTAGAAAACTTATAAATATGGAATATTAGAGATTAAGATGATAATTTAAAGTGAGGTCTTTTCACATATGATTAGTTTGGTTTAAGTTTAGTTTCTTGACATACTTTTCTTTTTTTTTTAAATATATTCTTGACATACTATTTTTCTATTTCTTTGTTTGTATTTGTGTCTCATATATCTTCTTTTCTATTTTTTTTTTTCCTATATTATTATTATTTTTTATTTATAAATATTATTTAGGGTTTGGTTTAAAGTTACCTTCTTTATTTGTGTCTCATATATCTTCTTTTTCTTTATTTTTTAATAATACTTTCTTAATTCTCATTTTTTGTGTGCAGACAGGAGACTTGGTGATTTGTAGACTCAGAAGGCATTCTAAAAAAGAAGAGAGTGTGTCAAGTCAGCGTATAACTTTGACAGATCATACTACAAATCTGTTAAATCAGACTATAAGTATACCAGATCATACTCTAGATCAGACTACAAACATGTCCAATCAGATTTCAAGTGGACCAGATCAAATAGGAGAATATTGGTTAGATTATTCGATGACAGATTTAGGAGAAATAACAATTAATGGGATTCATAAAACTTGACCCAACCTTTGTAATCTTACCATCTTGATAGTAAAACTTTCTCCTACTTGTGGATGTATGCCTTAGACCGAACCATGTACATCGTTGTATTTTATTTTATGTATAATTGTTTTTTTTTTAATTTTGCATAAACTCATTATAATAATTAATAACACAAAACAATTTGATATACTCGTAACAATAACATATAAATAATGGGTTACAAAAATAATTCAAATAATTCTAACCATTACGATTTGTGATGAAATTTCCAAGACAAAGAGTACAAAATCAATTAATAAAGAACACAAAAAATGGCAGTTGCAATTTAATCTATAGCTTCCACATTCCCCTCTCAGGACATTGCAAATCCATCAAGCTCTAATTATATATTATATGGAATTACTTTTTTTTTTAAATCGTTTTTCTCCTCTTAAATTACTGAGTCATCAAGTAGGGTCCACTAAATTAAGAACTACCACTAAAACATGAACCAACAAAGTTGCGTTTGAGAGACCAAATTGAAGCTTTTCTATTACAACACAGTGCATTCTTCTAACATACACCTGATAAAATTGAAATGGTACAATTTTGAAACAGTCCAAAGAATAGAA
The DNA here is from genome assembly GCA_030445155.1 of Quercus variabilis. Lineage (NCBI taxonomy): Eukaryota > Viridiplantae > Streptophyta > Magnoliopsida > Fagales > Fagaceae > Quercus > Quercus variabilis. The sequence continues at coordinate 71,581,384 of CP129447.1, forward strand.
ATACAAAATGAGCTTTTAGAATTTGTAAAAAAACTTCTGTTTTGATCTTATTCTTCTCTATTTCCCAGAGCTGTTATTTTAATGGAAACATCCACCAAAGGCTTGAAAACTTGAACCATCCAATTTAAACAGCAGCACCAGCTCTGTATAGTCTGAATCCAAAGATATAACTCCAAACAAGTTTTATGAATATCCTCACTACCCTCATTAATATACAGGGTTTCCATAGTCAATCCAACAGTGCAGCCCTATGATGTGGAAGTTGCTGCAGCCTTCTGAAAAGTTTAAGTAATATATGTGAGGCCCAAGTCAAAAAATAGCTTCTTCAAAAAAAAAAAAAAAAATTTGAAGATAACATAATAATTTTGGTCTATCACAGTTCAGTTCATGCTCATTTCAAATGCTAAAAAAAATATTTAGAAATAAAATCGAAGGGTCTAAAGGTGTTGATTGTTATTGTTATTATTTGATTTGCGAAAAGGGTCTAAACTTTAAAGCCTAAAGGTGTACTAGAATAACTTGGGGGTGGCAGAAGTCGAATATTGCTTTACAGGCAGATAGAGAATAGAAATGAATGGAATGAAAAGAATCCTTTCCATTCCATCCACTGTTTGGAAGTTGATTGATATACTAGTAAAATTATCTATTTGTTTTCTATGCATTCCTTCTTTAAAAATTCCCAAACACATTGGACAAAATGCACCACACTCCATTCCATCCATTTTATTATTTTATATAAATCCCTAACATGGTGTTAGTAATGTGAAATACCTAGGTTTTATTTCATAATGTGGCAGCATAGCCTAATGCCTATTGAATATAATAACATTTGTCTATAATGGCTCAAGTTATGCAGTAAACAATCATGTTTTTGTAAACATGCTCTGAAGAACATTCGTTTTCTCAAGAAAAAAACAATCCATGTTTTACCTAATTAGTGGATGAACTTTCCTTTCAATTCAGTCAATTTCACAAATAAAGAAAAAGTATCACAAACAGAATAGAAATATTACCCGTTTTTGCTCTTCTATGTTTGCCTTTATTAGGGAATAAATGGCTACACCCGCAATTGCTATAATAGTACCAATTCCAGTCTGTGTGGATATCCTATTGCCTGTGAAATTTGAAACCATAGGGATATGACATCAAATCTAAAATTTCCAGTACACTGAATTTTCAGAGTTGCTTATTTAACACTGCATATAAATGTCATAAATAAGCAATGAGCAATTACCGAATACAACAATAGAGAATCCAATGACAAAAACTCGCTTCAATACATTTCCAACAGCATGTGTAAGTGGTGCAACACGTTCTAAAGTGTTAGTAGCAACCTGCAATGTAATTTCAAACCTGAAGTTAGGAAACAGAAGAATGTGCTCCAACAAAATACTTTATCTGGGGTAGAGGAGCCAAAAAAGGTTTCAGAAATACCAAACTGCAACTGTTAAATGCTAATTGATTTTGTTGTACTTTATTGATTGTGATTGATGCTATTAGAGGGCTTTCAGCGTTGATTATATTATATTTTTATATCCATATATGATGCAATCTCATTATGAATTTACTTTGTTTACATTTTTTATGTAATTTGGGATCCTATTCAAAGGGCCCAAAATTCACTATTGTAGGCAGTTGATGGATTTTATAAAATTTGGGTTGGAAGCTTGCTTCAAGTGCTTGGTGGTGATTCTAAGCAAGCCTAGATGGTGATTCCTAAGTTCCTATGCTTCTTCCATGCTTGGTGCAGATTACAAACAATCCTAGTTGGTAATACCTAGGTTCTATTTTTCTATTTTCATCGCTTTTCCTGATACCTAGATCCTATCTTCTTCTTTTTTAATTCTTATTTTTGTTTCTCAAACAGTACACAAGTCCCATTTTTAGAGTTCATTTTCCTGCATCACGCTTGATATATTGAGTCATACTGTGTTTCTATCAGCACCTAGACAAGTACACGGTTAAACAACCCAAATAAAGGCACATGTTCAACAACTCATCCATGGTCCATTCAAATGCAAATTTATGTACAGTGGAATATGAAGAGATAAATGCCATAATTTAATGATGCAGCTTTTCTACTTTATAACTAAATTCTTTTCAAATGATAGCATTCTTCAATATCCACATTGATTGGTCATGAAGAAGTAGCCGAGTAAGAAGAAAACCAAGTACTAATGATCTGATGAGGGGGTAATATCACAAACCCAGATGAAGGTTGAAACAAATTGGAAGGCTGAGAGGTCAAGTCAACATCAACATATATCAAACACAAAGATCTCATATACCTTTAGATTAAAGGAGCAGTTGAATATGGCATGTTCTATAGCATACCTGATTGTACAGATGATAAAACATGCCAATCCAGAACAGATCAGAGAGGAATTTGTATAAACCCACTTTGGCAATAGCATCCCTAAAACCATATTGCATCAGTTGGGGGCCCTCAATCTGAAAGGAATCCAAGTAATCCCACGGTTATATGTAATAAACTTTGATTGAAACATTGAGATAATAGATTAACATAATTTTATACAATATTCATGATAAATTAACTTACAATTATAGCTGGCGGGATGCAAACCAAGAGAGCAATAATTGAAATATAAGCATACACATTTGTACTGTCCATTCCTGTCTGTTAAAAATAAAAGGATTAATTAGACAACTTGGACTAATGGTCAATGGATGTAGTAAGAACTAGAAATGTATTACCTCCACTTAATTTATCCCAGAATTTTTCACACAAAAGTTGCTCAGTTGGCTAATTTATGAAGTTGTTGTGGCTATTGGGATTATGAAATCTTGATGTACTTAAGGGTTGAATCAAATATAATAGTTCCCTTCCAAATACCTCATCTGTCAGGTGAAATTCTTAACATTGTTTTACGTTGCATCGTTTACAGTAAGATTGTAAAAGGTGTTTGATATTCCTAGGAAAGTGACAAGAGCACGTGGTGTTTTACATACAATTAACCAACACTGGCTATGTAATCCTAAAGCTATCAATCAACGCAGCTCAACAACACTTTGTCACCTGATGCAGTTACAAAGGTGTAATTTAACACATCAAACATAACCCTATTTAGGAAAATTTCTGACTAGAGCTCACATAACTTGTTCCATCCAAAAGACACTTTTTAAACTTGCCTTTTGCTTTCCAGAAGAAATTCATGATTGCAACAGATTTTGACACAAATATATGCCATAGGCAACAGAACTTAAAAACATTTGCTTTCTTAGACAAAACCCTTGTATCACTATCCACCTTCATGAACTAGGCCAAACAGCATACAATAACATGAACCTGGAAACTAAGCTCTAGAACTTATAAAATTAGAACAGAACTTATTCCTAAGCAAGTACCATGTTTTCTGAAAGTGCTTACCATTGCTTTCTTTGAATAGATACTCCTGTAGGTAAATGCTATGTTTGAAATCATCGCACTGATGAAACCAGTCCAATTGAAAGAAAGTTCAGTCAGTGATGCCATTGATACACCTGCAATAAAAGTTACAGACTATATCAGTAGTGGTTGATGAAATATAAAAGCTGATTCTATACTGTATTCAGATTTAAGTAGTGAGTTGGCATTGCCAAGGTTGAGAAATTGGCTGCAGATGGATATCCATAGATGCACTCACGCACTGCATACAAACATATATATATATATAGAGAGAGAGAGAGAGAGAGTGAGAGAGAGTGCACAGAACCCCCATTTCTGCGGGTCTGTGAGAGGTGACGTGTGTGTGTGTGTGTGTGTGTTCTGTATGTGTTTAGTTCTTGACAAGATTACAGGCAGCATCAGTAATATGTCCCACATGCCAGCTTTATGAAATCAAGCTTCTGTCCTTTCAATAAGAGAAGTAAATAGAAGGGAGAATTTCAGAGTCAAAAGAGTTACCAATAACAACTGGGGCCAATGATAGCCATAGGGACAAAGGAATTTGCTGGCCTAAAACAAACTGAGAAGCACCAGCATTGAAGAATGGCTCCAAGGCTGCAGAATATACATCAAGACTAGTTAGGAACTAGAAACTATCATAAAATTTTGTCTCTCACCTTCACCAAAAGTGTTGAGTATTATTGATCAAAGAGGCATTATCATGACATCTATATTAATTCAGATTAGCTTAATGGAATTAAATGAAAGAGCAAGCTACAGACAAACTAAAATGTATGTCAATGAAAAAACATTTCTGTGGTTATATCTACTTGCAGTTGCTTTTCTTAGGAACTTCCACCAATAGGAACCTATGAAGGAATACATTTTCATTATATCTTTAAGCACACATGGTTGATCATATACACCAATGAGTACCAACAAAAATCAACCCACAACATTGCCGTCATCAAGCCAAGGAGGCAGTTAAGAACAACAACAAAATTTTAATTTTGACAAAGTAAGAGAGCCCCAGCTGCAGAACATCCAATCTGGTTAGTAAATTGAAAACTGGACACAGTCCTTTCAACTTGAACATATGATGCTGGTGATTTGCACCAAAACATTGTAACCCTCATGCTTAAAAAAAAAAAAAAATCATAAAATAAAATGTACACAGACACATGTATGCACACACTCAAATATATGTCCAAGGGATTTCATCAGGCCAATAGCTGTAAAATACTAATGAAATTAGTAAAAGAAGCTTTTTCCTCAAAATTTTCTACCTTTAATGGTGTGCGTGAAAGATACTGCGACAGCTGCGAATGATACATTAGACATGACATGTCCAAGGGCATGGCAGAATGCAACTGGAGTCAGTAGTACCAAGAGCCCCTTATTAATTGGCTGCATACAGGGTAAGACAAGTTCATTAGTGCATGTACCTAGAGAAGAGAAGATAGCCAATGCAGAAGTTGAAACTCACAGCACGTTTTGGTAGACCAACACCCCAAGAAACAAGACAGTACACCACTCCAACTAGGAGATGTACAACAGAAACAAAGCTGCAAAAGACATACAAGATTTTCAAATAATCATAGGGGATGAAATTTTTCAAAAGCCACAACAATTTCAATATAATGAAAATGAAGCATTGTGAAAGAAGCATACTATGGATATGGGAAATAATTGTAGACTTTCTTGTTGAGTATATTGAAGATGACATTTAAGAAGTACCTGCATAGAAAACATGGAATTGTTTAACATTTAGAGATTAAGTGCAATTGTTTAGTTAGTGAATTAGAACAGCATAATGTTAGCTTACAAAATCTCCTCCTTCATTTTATGAGGGCATGTATGATTCATGCGCTTTATAGTAAATAACTGACAGCACAACCAGTGAGAATAAAGAAAATAACATGATTAGTGGGTGCAACATACATTTTATTCAAGTGAAAAAGGAAAAGGAAAGAACATATAAAAGTACATTGCAATGTGCATATACTCTGAACATAGTAGTATGTATATTTAAGGCTGCGTTGACCCCTTGCACCCTCGTAAGGTTTTTTCACCCAAAAACAAAACATGAGAATTAGTTAAAAATTGTGACATATTCTGTTAACTGAGTCCTTCGTTTCAAATTCAACCAACTAATTCCAAACTATTGCTATTACCCTTAAAAAAATTCAACTGGGCATCTAAGTTTATAACTTATTGTGAACAAGTAATGTATCAAGTCTTAACACAAGAATGTAAATACTATGATAACTTACCACATAAAGAAAAAGAAACCAGTAACCAGCGCAGGATATCTCTCAGCAAAGCTCTTAGAAGGCTTGGCATACCTGCAATTTCAAATATGACTATCAATTATCAACCAAATACAGATCCCAAAATAAAAATCCATATGGTTGCTAAAACTACATGTGAAAAAACCAACAAAAAAGAATCCCTTTCTTTTAGTATTTTTCTCAGCATCCAAACTTAGTCTTTTAACACTTTAGTACTAAATAAAAGAAAATTGAAGTGACGAATTAGACCCGTCAGCATCTGCGGTTGTGGCCGCCACAACCGGAAATTCAACAGAGCCTCGCCGCCTCAACAATTCACTCCAACCAGAAAATCTCAAGGCCTTGCCTGAGAATTCAACAGGTTTCTGAGGTCCCTGGTTCTCTGGCAGTGGAGAAAAGGCCAAGCACGTAGACTTTGAACCCAGTGACCGAGTCTTGAGCACAACATGATTAGTTGTAACTTTCTTGGGTGACAAGTATAGTAAAGAAAATCTTGAAGTTTGGATTGAACATTGAAATGGGTTGGTCACTAAAGCCATGGTTTGCAACAAGACACAAGCTTTATGGGATTTTGATAAGGAAAATGGTTTGAGGGGCTTGAATTCTTAGTAGATTTTCTGAGTTTGGAAGAATACAAAGTACAATGAAATTGAAGAGCGTTGAAAACAAGAAACTGTATGCAGGGGATAAAGCAGACAGAGTACTATTTGGTTTCCTTGTTTTTAACTAACAAAAATAGTAGATATTATAACTATAGAAAATCCTATTTGTTGTGGATTTTTCTTTCTTTGTGTTCTGGCAATGAACTAGATTCGGAGAAAACAATGGGTTTTGGTTTGAAAAACCAGACAAAATTAAGGAGGGACTGTAGTTGAAGCTTAAGGAAGTGAAACAGAAACTCAAAAACAGTTTCTGTTACAACAGGAATCTATGAAAAGCATCAAAGTTTGAGACTTTGAACTTTGAGTACTAGTTGCAAACAGCGTATGGGAGTTGTTGGGGACAGTGATCATTCGGTGATGGACTTCCAATAAGAGAGAGACAGACACAGTGAGTGTAACATGGGGAAGTTGTTTTTTATTCTTTTCTGTTTTTTTAATTTCCCTCTTAAAATGGTATCTGCCTTTCATTGTTTTGTGAAGAACCGTTGTTTAATAGGAGTTAGGTGACAAGTTTTTTTTTTTTTTTTTTTGTGTTGGGGGGGGGGGGGGGGTAAGATACAGTTAAAACCTTTAAAGTTTGGATTAACGTCAATCAGGTACAAGATACTTTAAAACTAATCAATTTAACTTCTACTCACCGTGATAGAGAGGAGAAAAACAAGTAATGGTTTAGAGGCCAAATTATTAAATTTTGAAATGTTATGATTTTGGTAGACATTAGTTCAAACCTCAAGAATGTTAACTGTATTTTACTCTAATTTTTTTATACATCCAATTATACATATATCGGATACATAATATATTCTCTCTTGAATAAGTCCAAAATTTAAGTTTCATTAAGTTTATAATTAACCCTTGAAGGTTGGTTTAATGGCTAATTTATTTAGATTAAATTCTTCGAGCGTATTATGGGGGTGGATATAGAATTTCACATCATATTTGACAAATAAATCATGAATTTTGAGTTTATAAATGATTTATCAAACACTCTTCTATTTTCCCCATAAAAATTAAAAAAAAAAAAAAAAAAAAAAAAAAAAAAAAAAAAAAACTCTTCTATTTTATTTTATAATGGAAAAGATTTTTCTTAAGCATTTTATAATTATAAAATTTAATGCGTTTTCAGAACGCACAAGAGGCATTGTTGTCTCTTGTAGGGTCGGCCTTTTAGCTAATGATTCATCAATTGCAAATAGACATTTTGGGTTCCCACCAAAGGCAATGTCTCTATCACACAGCTCAGTCCTTGCCATCAATCATCAGAATTTTATAAGTCATGAATAGTAGAAAAAATAAGCTGAATTGTAAAATAAGTTAACAAAAATAATATTTGCCAAACGGACACGTAATGTCATTACTCATTTCAACTCCACAGAAGTTTATGAGCCATTGGACTAGAAAAGTTATTCCAATAAAATAATTTTGATGCCAAACATAGCACCTCCATTATTGTTGAATATAACATCATGAATTGCTTTTCTAAGAATCTTATCTTGATTTTTGCTTAAAGAAAATAGAAAAAGTAGTATTCTTTCGGAAAGGCAAGGCTTTTGTTGAGTACTTCAGTGTATGGACAATATAAGGTCAGTTTTAGATACGTGTTATGTTTATGTCCTATCAAGTGTATTGGAGTTCTAAATGGACATACTTAGAAGCACAAACAGTTCATTTAATATGTTATACTCATGTCATTCCGACCATTTTATGTTATAATTTTCTAAAAATTATTCATGTCGTCATGTCGTACTCATACTTGTACAAGTCTCGGTCCATGCTTTCTAGAGGACATATCACACAAGCCAAAGCCCTTTTGTTAAATAATTAGTTGAAATGCTTTATGGCCAGGTAGTAGAACTAATCAACAATTGCTAGGAAAATAGATATTAGAAGATATGAATTGAACCTTAGTTGGAGATTGGGTTGAGGAAAATATGTTGGCCCATGCTGACATTTCCAAGTGTTGGTTACAACTTTTGAAAGTTAGTTATTCAGTTAATTAGATCACAATATTTTATTATATGGGTTTACAAAGCCTTTACTGTATTATTATAGTAATAATAATAAAAGGGCCTGTGATGCTTGACGCATGCAATGGATGGCCATGCTGTTGGCGTTGTCAGCTAGCGTAATTAGCATGCCCTGGTGGTCATTGTCAATTTGTCATCATTCTTATCCTTATTATACAAACATTTGCATTATTGAGATGATCAGATTTCAACTTTCAAGGCCATAAATGAGAAAGTGATAAGAAAACTGTGCTAGTTGTCACTGTTGCTATCATGGACTTCATTTCTATTGCTACCTATAACTAGCCAAGAAAAGGATGTATTCTTGAAAACAATTGTAAGACTTTTTTTTTCTTTTCTTTTTGTTTTGGTTTGCAAGAGGCTTAATTGGAGTCTGTAAATCTAATACTTGGTTCAAAGACTTCTCTTCCTTCATAAAACATGGAAATCTACAACACCTTAATACAAAACTACAGCCTTTAACTAGTTGAAACATTCATATATAAAATTGATCTAATCGGTACCCTGTACAATGTACTAGAATTTTTGGATTCAAGTCCTCTAGATTTTCTAGGATACTCTATCAATAGATTTCCTTAAATACTAACCACACTTAAATAATTTAATAATCTAGATTCTGCCATGTCAGCTGTAAGGACGCAATTTGGCTCCCAAACCCAAAGGATGGATGAACCTAGACCCAAAAAGCCCAATACAATGAATTTGTAGAGAGTAGGTTGAAAAACTAAGTTTTAATGAGTTAGATAACAAGTAAAGTGGATCCAGATGACAAGAAAATGAAGATAGATTGGTTTAATCTAAAGAAAATCGTTCTCAGCATAATTTGAGGAGATCAGTTCTTATATATTACTCTCAAGTTTGATTACAAGTTCAACTCTTGATTGCTACAGTGTTTTTCTCTTACTTTCTCAATTCCTTTTTCTTAGGGCCTCCCTTCTATTTTATACTATCTTTTCTCTTTCATCTTTACCCTCCACATGTAAATTAGGCTGTTGATATTGATCATTGTCACATTAGCACCTTCTTGAAATCTTTGGGGAGTAGCTACAAGACTGAAAACTACTATTCAAGTATCACTTCCTCATTAATGCAATCAAAGAGTTAGCTGCAAAGCATTTAATGTGGTGGTAGCAGCTTTCCCTTAAATATTTCCTAACTCTCACTTGTCTTATACGTTCACAATATATATCATTATCAATAGAACTTCCTGGAATGTAACTTTGGAGGACACTTTTTGACCTTTGCTTCATTTAGCTGAGGAGAAACTACTCCTCAGCCTACCTTCCCTAGCCTGCCCAATCGTAGCTCACTCAAGGAGTTTTGAGTCTCACATCTTCATTACTGTTTATCTGTCCTCGAACCACTAAGCATCCTTAGACAAGGCCCAAGACCCAACATATACTTTTGGACCTATCAACCCTACATCAGTATTCCGCTAACAATATTCTTAAAATAATAAAATAATGTTGCAAACAAAACAATTAAAATTATTGTTAGTGGAATACTAACAAAGAAAAATCTAGACTATTAAATCATTAAAGAATAATTAAGATTTAAGAAAATTTATTTGGTAGAGTACCCTAAGAAATCTAAAAGATCTAAATCCAGAATTTTTAGCATAATATGATTTTCTCTCTCTTTTATTTTTTGTCCAAATATGAATTTGATAATTATTGTAATATCAATAAGAATTTATTAGTCTAAATATGAAATTTGGTAATAATGGTAAATATTAACAAGTATTTATTATGTTTGTGGCATTTATTAGTCTATATATAAAATTTAATAATTATGATAATTATTAATATATGTATTTATTATGATTGTGGCATTTTAAGAAACTATCACTTTGCAAGATTCTAATGGATTTAGGTATAAAAAATAATTTAAAATCAAAAGCTTTTATGAGACCTCAAAACTTAAAAGCTTGTATATTTCAAAATAATATGAGATCAATCAAAAGTCCTTTTTTTTTCCTATCTTTTATCTAAAAAAAAAACAAAAAACAAAACAAAAGTCCAGTTTTTTTATTAACTAAAAAAAAAAAAACCTAAAAAGTAGTACATCTTGAGTCAAAGGGGACTCAATCAAATGCCTTTATCCTATTGAAAAATGCCTATTGATTAGTAGTAATACTTTGACATAAATTTAGAGTGTGGTGAGGTGGTAGGCTAATTGAAGAGACTTCTAAGTAATGTGTCAAAATGGCATAACTTTAGACTATTTTTTTTTTTATATATATATTCAGACAATAAATAAAAGAGAGATAAAACCATATTGCCTAAAAGAGGGAGCGATGGGATAGGGATCGATTTTGTTCACTCCACCTTGTCTTGCCCAATGTTGCCCCCCAACTCTCTCTCTCTCTCTATATATATATATATATATATATAGAGAGAGAGAGAGAGAGAGAGAGAGAGAGAGAGAGAGAGATATATGTGTGTGTGTGTGTGTGTGTGTGTGTGTGTATGTGTGCGCGCGCACATGTGTATGTGTGCACGCACGTGTGTGTATTGTATTTAAAGTTTAATTTTTTTATACACATAAACAATTTATAATTTTTTTTAATTACTTTGTTATGTTTCAAAATGGTTTTCCTTTGAAATGTTTCAAAATTAATCATTATACTTTTAGTTGTATAAAAAATGTCATTGCCATTAACTCCTTTGATTTTGAGTTGAGTTTTTTTTTTTTTAAGCAAAATCTCAGTAATTTTGATAGCAACAAAGGAAGGAAGAGATTTTTTATTTATTCCAAATTTCAAATACTTTAATTATTTTATCTCTATTTAGAGATAGAGATAAAATGAGTAAATAAAATATTTTGAAACACGTAATAAAGGTTGAGTACGAAATATATAATTAAACCTTCTATTGCCATCCCCCTCCCTCTCTCTCTCTACACCACCACCCTAGAACTACTTCATTAAGGATCGAAGAAAGATACGACTTGGATTCAATCCTACATATGCTGGACTCGATAAAATGATGACATGTTTTCCAAAGTGCCCTACCCGAAAGAAGGAACAGAGACAAAACACCCAACCAATCCTTATCCTCCTTGGGCCTTGTTATCCCTAAAAATATTGGATTTGGATCCATTTAAACAAAATTATAACATTTTCGTCTAGGCCCACTCCAATACCACTATGTCAAAATCTGGGCTGGCCCAACAAAATCCCCCAATAGCAGTACCTACTAACACTTGCAGCTTTTGCTCTGAATCAGACCCCAAAAACCCTAAAAAAACAAAAATTGATCCCAGAAAAAGAAAAACACTGGAAACACTTTTTACAAAATTTACTGCAACACCACCACAAAATCAAAAACACAGTGCTTTTTTTTTTTTTTTTTTTTTTTAATTTTCTCTGTTTGTGTTTTAAATACAAAAAATAAATTAAAATTAAAAAAAAAAAGAATGAAAGAAATTGAGAGCGGTGGAGGGAAAGGAAGAGGAGAAGAAGAACAAGACGGAATGTCCGTACACTCTCCTTGCAAAGCTCCTCCTTCCTCTGCTTCTTCTCTCCCCAAGGTATCAATTCGTTTCTCTCTCTCTCTCTCTCTCTCTCTCTCTCTCTCTATAGATATTGTTTTTTTTTTTTTTTTGGTGATTGAATGGTGAATTTTTTAGGAGCAATCGCAGGTGGAATTGGAACTTAGGCTGTTGGAAGCTCTCGAAATTTACCCACCTTTTAAACTACAAGGCAGGTTTATCCTATTTTTTTCCCTTTTTTTTTTTCTTAATTTTAATTTTAACTTTATAAATTTTCTATGTTTCTTTATGTGGGTTTTTATTTATTTATTTATTTATGTGTGTTGGTGAATCGGTGTTGAATTTCTTATTCTGAAGAAATGAGAAAGGAAAAAAATATTTTAAGCAATATATTGCACCAAAAAAAAAAAGGGGGGGGGGGGGGGGGGCTAATTTAGAAATTCAGTTATTTAAATTTCAAATTTTTTTAAAATTTTCAATTTAGTCCTTTAACTTTAATTCTTTTGCAATTTAGTCCTTCTGTTTAATCAGTATTGAAATGCGAGATTGGATGGGAGTAGACGGAAAGGGCTAAATTGAAAATTGATTAAAGTTAAAGAACTGAAATGAAAAAAAAAAAAAAAAAAATTGAAGGATTGAATTACAAATAGGTCAAAATTAGAGGATGTAATTTGTAGTTTAGTGAAAAATTAAATATTTAAGTGTTTCTTTAAAAATTTTAAGAATATTTATGTGAACCATCAATTATGTCCCAATGGAAAGCTGTGTCATTGAATTTGAAACATGAAGGTTCAATTTGTGTTTCGGGGGTGTGTGTGAGTGTGAGACAGTTTTCTTGATTGCTATTCGTCTTTGGTGAGACAGTTTTCTTGAAAGGGTGTGGCTTCTGTCCAGTGTCACAGAATGGATAATGGACAGGTGTCATGATCGCAGTAGGGCCAGTGCATTGGAGGCACTGGATAGAAGCTGAGCCCTTCTTAAAACATTTGATATGTTATACTTGAGAGATAGTTTGAAGGGTTTAATGAACTTTGGATGAGAAATGAATGTAAGAGCATTGGCTTCTTGTTTGTTTGTTTTTTTTTTTTTTTGGCCAATGAATGGTTTGGTGACAATCCAAGCAAAATCATATGGCCAATGCAATCACATGAAATAATTTAATTGGGAAATTTAAGGTATAGCACCTAAAGAACTATATCTAACTTGGTTCTTTTGTTTCAAGTTATAGCATCAAAGCTTTCCAGTTCAAACTATAACCAACTTGAACATTTACATGAAGATGGTTTTGAAATGCAACATTGTTTGTATGTTTGTAACAATTGGCATAGAAAAAACACTGAATGAGGGGTATGTTATGATACAATTCCTCAGAGGAATGCAGAAATGAGGTTATCTGCTCTCCTTGGTTAAGTGTTTCTGTCTCCATGTATTGAAGATTTCTGTGATGTTCTACTTTAACCCAAAAAAGAATTAAGCAGATTATCAATTTATGAATTGAAGGAAGCATGGCATGTTTAAAAGCAACTTATATTGTTTGATATATGACATTGACGATTTTATATTATAGCAAAGTTTCAATTAGTGTATTTTTCTCCATACTTGGGCAGCAATTTTTTATTTTATTAATTGACAATGATGAAATAGCAAAGATCTGATTAATGACTCCCAATGAACTCATATATGGTCTGGTTTTGGCAGAAAATCTTGAGTATTTGCATCCATTTTTTATTTTTGTTGTATTAAATTTCCTATATGAGCCTGCCAACTGTTAGTACAACCTGGTACATATAGAATCTGATGGCTTAGGTCAATTTAAGGGGTATTGTAATAACTTTCATATTGTCAAGAAAAAATTCCTCTATCATTTAATGCACTTGTTATTATTAAGAAAATTAAGGTACATTAACTTCCATTTTTGTTCTTACCTTATTAGTTTATCTAGCAATGGATGAGCACTCAACAAATTGTTTCCATGCAGGGATACATCGTCACTTTGTCCTCTTTGGTTTGATGGAATTTCTTCGGAAAAGGTTTCTTTTGTCTCAAAAATCTCTTTTGTTCAAAACTATACCATGGTTTTGGAGCACAGATTTTTGTGAACATTCATTTTCTGGTACATGCTCTTAATATATTTAAGTTCTTGTCACAGCTTTGATCGACCGTTTTCTTCGGATGAGGTCCTGCAGTTGCTGGATCGTTTCTACAACTTAGAATTGCTGGTATTTATTAGTTTAAATGATACATATCTTTTTCTTCTCCCGTACTGCCATCAATTGCTATGAACGCATTTTTATACACAAAAAGAAAATCAATGGACCTCTCTTTTTCGAATTCTTCTTCCCATTTTCCTTTTTCTCTTAACTTTCTAAACCCCATGTAAATTAGTAACTATTTGTCACTCAATCAGATTTTGCAGTTCACATGTTGCAAATATTAAAATACCTAGTTATCTTTTGGTTTAATGGTATTTTGGTAACCATGCTTTTATGCATTGCAATGCTTGATGACCAACATGGTGTTCATAAAATAAAGTGTAGCTCAGGTGAAGATGTAGGCATACATAAATGAAGTGTTAGAATAATTAGATACTAGGTGAGAACATATGAAAGTAAATGTAGCTGATAGACATACAAAGCTCTTTGTTGGAGGTTACTATCTAAGGATAAAGAGCAAGAATGAATTAGAAGAATAAATTACACACAGATTTGGAAACATGAATTTCTTAATTGCAAATATGCAATTTTGAAATATGCATTTGTAAATATGCATTCTAGAAAATCCCCCTCCCCCTATCTATTTGATTTTTTGTTTCAAGAGCTGATCCATTAATTTACATGTTGATCCTGCCCTTTTCTGTTCTTTTAAATTTCAGAAACCAGATGATGAAGATGTGGAACTCCTGAATCATGAGGAAGATTTTTGCTTGCCTCAAAGTTATTTCATCAAGGAAGAGTCATAACTCACAATTTTGGTATATATACATGTTTTGTTTAAACTTGTTTGTTCAGCCTCTGATGTATGATGGCTGTATCCGTTGCACCTATTTCCTTTTTTTTCTCTTTTTTTTTTTCTTTTTTGTGGTAGATTGTACAGTGGCAGTTTTTTGTCTGTCTTTTATCATAATCTAACTCATAATGTTTAGGTGCAAACTTGATGAGCAATCGACGTTGCTTTAAAATCTCCAAAAGGGTTAGCGTGTTGATATAGTTCTTGTAGTTGTCTCTTATATGGGTTTCCTCTCTGTTGAGTTGAAATTATGATTGATGCAGAGCTATGGTGAGTAGCCATACTTTTGCAAGTGACGAGTTTTCTATTCAGATAATGATTTTCTTGTAGAAAGAGTTGAACCAGCATGTAATGAGGCAAGAGTATCTGTTCCTTGTGTCAAGTCAAATAATTCTAAACTAGTCACTGCAAACTTTGATCTTTTGTTGATGCTTTGGAAACAAAAGTTGCAGCTTAGTTTGAACAGAGGTGGGTTTAGTTTACCAATCAGTTTGACATAATGAGGGCTTAGAAACTATCATTTGGTTGGAAATCCCCTTCAATGAGTCATTTATCATTTAACTTTAGCATGAGCTGCCCAAATTATTTTCTCACCAATCCCACAAGGATCATTATTTTCCATGTTTAAACTAATGGCAATGGTGAAGTTCACAAGATTAGTCCCTATTTTCGTGTGTGTGAATTTTGAAGACAGCTCCATATTCTCCATCTCATCAAGATAGGTTCCCAATTTCCTCCCTTTTTGCTGAATGTTCCCAATTTCCTTCTAGTAATAAACATTCACTCCTTTGAAATTATGTGCTTTGAAATTTTGTACTCCTTTTTTTGTATTCCCTAATTTTTTTTTCTCTCTCAGATATATTCAATTTTAAAAAGAGAAAGAAAAGCAAGAATATAAATTCCTAGACCTAAATTTGGAACGTTAAAAGCTTCCATCAAGGGCTTTAACAAGGGTTTCAGTGCATTGGATGGAACACAGGTTCAACACATGGCATTTTTTGATCACATGCTGTGCCCATGTCGTGTCTAGTGCACTAGATTAAAGGACACAAGTCCAATCTAGAAGGTATAAACTTATCCCTTAAGAATGGAAAAAAATATTTTTGAGATAATGCAATTTCAGTATACATGGTAACTCGGTAAGAAACACTAAAGATATCTAATATATTGTTTAGAAATATATTCACCAAGGGTGAAATTTAGGTACAGGTCTTTGTGTTGTACTATGTTCCCCCAAAACTAAATGGGGATAAAATTGCCTATTATAAACTCTCTTAAATCTCGCAAAAGTTGTAGTTTTGTACACTAGGTTCAGCCACTATGTTCTCCAATTAAATTTAACCACAAAACTCTATTTTTTCCGATTAAATTCAACTACTTTGACTCCATACTGGTCAATGAACTACATAGTTGAATTTAAGTATTAACAGGGAAGAAATACTTTTGTGCTGTATTGATTAATGCAACCATGTGGTTGAATTGAATCAAGGCATTTAAGGTAAAATAACTTGGGAACTATACTTAAGGTTTATCCAAACACAAGAAAGTTATTTTTTAACGTTGGTCTTGCTTGTTCCCTTATAAAATCAGCTCCTATTCGAGAATGTTTCAGGGAATTCTGCCTCTAAGGAGTTGCCCCTCCTATGTTGTAAATAATGTGTGAACTTTTATAAATATAAATAAATTGCCAGTTTATTCCCAAAAAAATAAAAAGGGAGACCAAATATTGATGGACAAACCATGATTATTTCTTTAGATCCCTTAATAAACAAGTAGAATCTTATGCATAAGTTGCATGTAACCAATACCTCACAATATATGACATCCACGAGTGAGTACTACTGTGTAGTCTCACGTGTTGTGAGACATCAATTGCATATAAGATAATTTTCTCAAGAAAACATTTTCAATATTTTGAATATAGTTCGTGTTTTGGAAAATGATGCAAATAGGAGATTAATAAATAAAAATAAGTGGGTTTATATTCAGCCATATTGAAAGTTAGATGAAAATTAAAATGTGTTCCATATGTGAAAGCTACACGTCAAATCTAGAAGCAATTATAAATCTTATGCATAAGTTGCATATAACCAATATCTCCAACAAGCAAAAGAAATTAATAAACCATATGTAAAGTGGTGGATCAGGTATCCGATCCAGCAGTTTTCAATCTACAAAGTCTAATCCGGCATTACAACAAACCTCAAACCAGCAAAAGATGTTAAAGAATAATGTAAAATCATCCATTGCTTGAATAACAAATCTCAGTTAATTAACATTACGCAAATGCGAAATAATGGAAGAAAAAAAAAATAAATCTAAGAAATAAAAGGGGCATACAACTGATTGATCTTCTGGCTTTGGTTGGACCCAAAAAGATCAATAAAATTATAATATGTCCACATTGTTCAGTCCAATTTCCCTTGTGAGAAAAGCTGAAGAAAACACTTTCACAAAGCACTCTGATATCCAACTGCTATTTGCAGGGGTCTCTCAGGTAGCCCCATCAGTGCTGCAGAATAGTTTATGCTAGATTTTTTAGTAATAGCAAAGGTAATCAATATTTAATTAAAGTAAAGAGAAATCATGCAATCACTAACCTCAGCTTCGGCAGGTTTGGACTCATCTCCTTTGAAGTTGTCTTCACCTGCATGACAGCACTTATGTTTGAGTATCCACTTTCAGAAATATGTTACCGCTAAACTTAGCCTAAAATGCTTTTAAAATTTTGCCAAACAGGAAGGTTTAGAAGGAGATGCGTACTGTTCCCTCTTACTAACAAGAAAGTGTCTCATGCATCGAATATATGAATCCTCCATCTCACAACGTGTTGGTCCATTGTGACGGGATGTGAGACCTACACACTATGAGAGGGAGGATATATATATCCTATGCAAGAGACAATTATTGTTATCAATGCTAGGAGACAAATAGAGTGACCAATCAAGTAAACACCACACACTTTCTGTGCAGCAAGCTCCTAAAGTTTTTAGCTAATAGTCATCATTTTATAACAATTCAATAAACTAAATCATCTGACATCTATCCACTGGGTCCATAATACCTCCATCTTCAGGCAAATCAGAGGTCCAGAGAGTGAGGTTGTCTCTCAACAACTGCATTATCAGGGTGCTGTCCTTGTATGACTCCTCACTCAAGGTGTCCAGCTCTGCAATTGCCTCATCGAAAGCCTGTTTAGCCAAATGGCAGGCCCTGAAAGTTCCAGTAACAACGTTAAATCAAGACAGACTAGCATGAATATGATTCAAAATTCCTAAGCATGATAACAAGGGATATAGCTCAATACCTCTCAGGTGAGTTCATTATCTCATAGTAGAAGACAGAAAAATTGAGAGCAAGGCCAAGACGGATTGGGTGGGTTGATGGAAGATCTGTGTTTGCAGTGGCCGAAGCAGCCTAACAAAGAGATGGCAGGAAGGGACATCAAGTAATGTCAAAAGTAAAGAATGATACATGAACATGCATTGATTGAATATTGGTGGATATGCAAGATATGTCAAATAAACATGCCTCGTATCCCTTCAATGACTGCTCAGCTGCCTCTTTCCTGTCCTGTTCAGTCTTAAACTCAGCAAGATACCGAAAATAGTCACCTTTCCTGAAGTCAAGCATAACACATCAAACCAAAGAAGTATAAGTATAATCAAAACATAAATATGCATAAATAGATATAAACCAGAAATTATATGAACTTAATCCCATAACTCAGAGTCACAGCCACATCTTTGACCACTTTTAAGCTGGGCCAGGGGATAGAATATACAGTCTGCACCATTACATGTGCACCACTAGTATAGGAAGCAGAAAAAGTAACTTATAATCATATCCAAGCATAATTATTCTCTTGTTTTCTTATCCTTTGGAATATATTCAATATCAAAATATCAGATATACATATAACTATATTCACTAAAAGTAATCAAATGCATGGACTGCTACAGGAGTTCCTTTAATCACATAAGCAACAAAATGATGGGATCTACCCTAAATGAGTACATTACTCACATTTTGTAGTAAAAAACCGTGGCCTCTCCCGAAGAGGATGAGGGGATCAGGTGCTTGTCAATGATACTAAGAATGTCATTGCAAATCTTGCAGAGTTCCTCCTCAACCTTCTGGCGGTAACCCTTAATAAGTCTAACATTGTTGTCATTTCCCTTAGACTCCTCCTTCTGCTCAATTGAAGACATAATGCGCCAAGAAGCTCTCCTAGCACCAATGACATTTTTGTATCCCACAGAGAGGAGGTTCCTCTCCTCCACAGTCAGCTCAAGATCAAGTCTTGCAACCTTTTTCATACACTCGACCATTTCTGGATCATCAATCAAATACAAGATTTTAGATAGAAATAACTTCTATAATATAACTGGAAAATAGTTTCTGAAATACATTTTATATAAAACTGTCCTTTTTAATTGAATACACATAGCTTTTCTCACACGTTCTTTTTTATTAGTACAGTGATGTACACAGTACTCAATCTTGCAATGTACCAATAATCCAAAACTCAAAGGCAAACATACTATCCAAACAAAAGCTATTCACTTATTAAGACCCAAACAGAAACTTTTAGCATATTACTACTTAATGGATGAAGAAAGCATTGAAACAAGTGGGTGCCTAAAATGCCTTCATATGCTTAAAAATGGGTTTCCTTTCTTTAAAAAAAAGATAAAAAAGAAAAGAAAAAAAGCTCTTTTCATCTCTTTTTCACCTAAATTAAATTTTTTTGTTCCTAAAATTTGGTTCAAATTAGAATTTTCAGCTTTCAAACTTAAAAAGTTTCAATTTCGTCCCTAAAAAATCTAAAAGGCATCAATCTTATAACATGGCCTAACATAAATCTAACGAAAAAAAAAAAAATAGACTCGAGGATAAAATTGATACCTTTTTTAATTATTTCAAAGCCAAAAATGGAAACTTTTTAAATTTTAGGAACGGAAATGAAATCGAACTCATTCCAAATTAAATAGATCAAAAGTACATTTCAATAAATTTCTTCATTCCATTTCAAATAAATACATGGAGACAATACAAAAAGGTTTACCACGCGAAAAAATAATATTCCTAGTATCTTCCATTTATTAATTTCTTCAACAACAACAACAAAGCCCGAGTCCCAAAATTTTAAGGACAAATATGAATCCTCAACAGACTAATCAAAATTCTACATACATTACAAATTTCTCATAAGATTTATTCACACAAAAACCAAAAATAATAACAAATCCAAATCTAAAAACATTATTTAATGACAGATATGAATATAATAAATCATGTTACAACAACATTAATGAACATTTCAAACTGAATCTCAGATCAAATCATACATGAATTAATGTAATGTAAACAACAAACATTCAAACATCAAACATCAACCAATGCTTAAAACAAACAAAAAGATCCGGACAAAACCTTCGTAACGCTCGGCTTGTTCGGCGAGCTTGGCCAAGTAAACCTGTGTCTCTCTCTCCTTCTCCGTCGACATTTTTTTTTTTTTTCACACAAAAAAAAAATTTGAAAAAACTAAAAATAAAAAATGAAAGAGAGAAAACCCAAAAGAAAAAAGAAAAAAAAAAAGTGAAATGAGAATGTCAGATGCGAAGAGAATGGAGAAGGGTTTATATATATAGAGGAAAGAGGAAGGGCTGTTAAAGATCGAGGCCAGGGAAGACTAGATCTGGACCGTTGGTTTAGTGCTGTGGGATTTGAAAATAAGAAACTCCCCCCGCGCGATTCGTGAGTTTTTTTTTTTTTTTTTTGGGGGGTTTTGTAGGGTGTGTTCATTTTGGGGAACTCAACCAACTTTGTTTTTCTTCCTCTTTTGTTGTTCTAGAAATGCTCTGTAAACTGTGATTATCCCAACACTTTCGTAACAAATTTTAAGTGATGTATTGTTATTGATTGTTATGGAGTAAGTGGAAACGTAATTTAAGTTGCAGGTTCGAGTTAAAACCAATAATAACTTAGCCATTTATAATTTGTTGTAAACGTACTACTTCTCTTTATTTTTTGGTATCTTATTTTTTGGGTTGAATTTGTTCAATCCCTTGGAAGGGGTTTTTTTTGGTAACACATATTTAAAATTTGTTTTATTTTTAATTTTTTTTTTGTGTGTTTAATATAAGTGAAGGTGAGAATTTGAACTCATGTTCTGTCAATGAAAAAACCAAGCTCTTGCAAAATCAGTTCAAAGTATCTAATTTCTCGGGAATTTTTATTTATGAAGTATTAATGTTGAGAAACTATTGAACTCTTATTGGTATTTCGTTTTGGATTAGTTGTTCGTTGCAATTGTCTTGATTCATCTTCTAGTAAAAGACTGTAAAATGTCTTAACAAATTTATGCTAGGAATTTTACTTATGTTACGATACTTTTTGACCATTTTTTGTTCTTGTTGAAAAGGAAAACATTCAATGCCATGATATGCATATATAAGTTTTGATTCACCTTTTAGTAAAAGACTGTAAAATGTCTTAACAAATTTATGCTGGGAATTTTAGGAATTTTACTTAAATTACAAAACTTTTTGACCATTTTTTGTTCTCGTTAAAAAGGAAAACATTCAATGTCATGATAGGTGTATATAAATTTGATGACAAGTTTGGATACATGTCAGTAAACAGTGGTGTATATTGGACATTAATTAATCATATATTTGAGTCTCTTGTGATTAATTTTAGGAGGCATAACTCATTATAGACATGTCAATGGAATACCTACAAAAATAAAGATTTGGCTTGGGGGCATTGGTATGGCAAGATGATGAACCAATGGTTAGATGGCCAATCTTATCAAAAAAAAAAAAATTGGTTAGATGTCCAACATGTTAGTTGGATAATTAAAAACAAAGATTCAATTGGGAGGCATTGACCAAATCATTTTGATGCTTATGTCAGTGATGATCTCACCAAGAATTAGCTTTAGGAGGTCTTGTACACTAATATTTTCATGCACAATACTTTTCTTAGCCTTGGGGATCGTGGATTTATAATTTATAGGCTCATATATTGGAGATGCACATTCTTTGATTGTAGTCCCCATCTTAATCGTGGCCTTATGGTTTTGTTGCTATTGCTGTTATAAGCATGATTGGTGAGGTTGCCTCCATCTTGGACAAGATTATTGGCCTAACGATCTTTGATCCCATACTATGCCAGGCTTCTTGGCTAAGAGGTCATATACTTCTTGTTAGTGCTCATCCCAGGAGCTTGGGCCATGATGCTTGAGCTATAGGATTGAGCCTATAGTCATACGTTTGGACCTCTTGTCCAGAGAGTCCCAAGCCATTTAAGTTGTGGTGATATGATATGTTGCTTAACTCATGTTGTCATGAACCCGTTATGTTATTTCTCAACATGTTGTTAATTGCTACTGATTAAAACATTCATTTTAAACAATTGATTCATCTAATGGGATATACAAAACTATGAGTGATTCTATTTACATATCTTCTGCTACAGTTCTACAAGATACTAATTGCCTTGTTAAGTAGGGATCAATAGCATCCTTCATTAATTAAACCCAGTGTTGCTCCCTCCTACAAAGATTGTGATGCTATATAAAATGCTATGTGATTGCTGAAGTACCATTTTCTATTGAGAAATGAAATCATACTTACATTTTGCAATAATATTTTATGGATCGATCTGCAATGTTCACCGATTGGATATGATTCCCTTATTGTAGTTTCTATAAACAGTTAAGAAAATAGAGTAGTATTGTTGAAACAAACATATAATGAATATCTCCTGCTCAATCACAAATGGGGATGTAGCTCAAATGGTAGAGCGCTCGCTTTGCATGCGAGAGGTACAGGGTTCGATCCCCTGCATCTCCAAATTTCTTTGAATATTATTTTAGTTAAGTTTGAAACTTGAATCAACTTTTGATTCTATTTCAACAGATTTTTTAGTGCTTTTCTCTCACTGTTACCCTGAAACCAAGTTTAGATCAAGTTTTGATTGTTTCTCTTCTCTCACTGTTACCCTGTTTCCAAGTTTTGATTGAAGGAATTCGATGCAGTTGACAATCTAAAGCTGACCCTTTTCAAGACTTACCAGTATGATGACTTTATGAGGCTGTCAAAAGATTAAACCAGAGAAAATGAATAATTAGGGAGCTGTTTGGTTTTTAAAAAACTATCACTTAAAAATGTTGGACTCATTTTTAAAACTTAAAAAATTTAAAAAGTCAAAAGTTGCGGCTAACCCATTCCAAAACATAAAAAATCAGTTCAGTTTCACAAAAAAAAAAAAATCTATTTCGTTAGTCAAAAGTTGTGGTTGGACCTCTGACCGTGGGTCCCTCAATATGTGTTTAATTACGAAAATTCTATGAAAACTGAGTTTTGATAACTTGAAAATACCTCAAATGTATTTTCCGTTTCCATTACTCATCACTCAAAAATTAAAGAATTGAATGATGAAAACAAAAATTGAAAACACATCCAAACAAGCTTTCTCTCGGTGGGTCCCACCATTTTTGAGTTTTGGGTGATAGAAATAAAGTTATAAGTGATGGAAACACAAAAACCAAACAGCCTCTAGGTCTCTCAAGTTTCAACTAGAGGCTCGTGATCAAAAGGATGTGATGTGTAATACAACTAGATGATTGCACAAGTGTCAAAACACTAATAAGTGTACATTTGGATAGTGTTTTGCGTGTCCAAACGTCCAGCGTTTCCCCAGTTTTTTATTTTTATTTTTATTTTATTTTATATTATTGAGAAGCGCTCCATCATGTGGGTTTTTTCTATTGGTGGGTCTCGTGCATTGTGCACGGGACCCACTACCTATTTAACCACAAAATTCCCATTAAAATTACACTGTTTAGTGCGTCCCGTGCACTATTCATGAGATCCACAAACCTCTTTTTTCACCAAAACTTTTATTAAAATTAGATCCCATGACACTATTTACATATTTAAAAATTATTTTGCTAAGATATTTTCAATTTTCAGCAAAATAAGTGGTATCCAAATACACCATAATTCATGCAGAGTTTTAAGGAATGCACAAGAGAGGGTGCATGTCAATTCCGAGTATTAGAATTTAGACGCTCAGAGAGAGACTAAATTAACTTCTAAGCATGTGCCATGGATGAAGAATGAAGCTCTCTGAGCTAGAAAAGGGCAAGTGAACGGACCCGGATGTTTAGAAAGATTGATGGATATGATCAACATCTTGTTATTGCGAAGATGTGGAAAGGAGAGGAAGGGTTAAAGACCAATAGGTAAATTTTGACACCGGTCTTGTGTTTGAATTATTTGGTTTAGAGAGGAAAGTTAGCCGAAGTAGAAAGCATGATTATTTGTGAGAGAAAGTGATGTAAACTTACTTATGCGCCACCACATAAGAGGATTCAAACTCAAAGTAGTATTACTATTACTAACGTAGGTCTTGTTATAAGAAGAATTAGTAGTATCATTGACAAACAAAACTTAATTTAATTAATTACGTGTTCTTTCTTTTTTAAAGTAATTAAAGAAAATGAAATGACTAGCCCTTTTAAAGAAAATGAAACAAGTTTTTCTCAATGTTTTGAGTTCCATTTTGTTCTATTCAGGTAGGAACGACCAAAATATTCTGTACCAATTATAAAACTACTACTTATAACCTCCTTATTCTACTTTGGCACAAATTATAATGCATTTTTGTTATTTCGGTGAATTTCAATCCCAATGTGGATTTAAGACGAAATGGTTATAAACTATCATTATTATTATTATTGTACTATAAATCAATACAGATATTTTGTTTCAATAGATAAACCAAAATGGTCATTAAATCAGAACTTTGGTTTTCCAAAAAAATTAAAAAAAAAAAAAATGCATGGAATGGGCCTTAACAGGCCCAAATACTCTCAGCCCAGCCCAAATATCCCACCCACATTCATCTATGGCTGACAGAGAGAGACTCCTTCATTATAGAGAGAAAGGTGTACTGGGTCCAGCCCATTTAATCCCCTTGAATGAAGACTCCTATTCCAAATAGAAATTGGAAATACTATCGGATTAGTCATGTGGTGCCGCATAAGGAGAGAGCTACGTGAAAAAAAGAGAAACAAGAAAGAGAAGAAAGTTATATGGAGGAGAAAAATCGTGCATGTGTACGAGTATGTTTGGATAAAACTTATTTTGTTAAAACTAAAAATTAAAAATTAAAAATACTGTAGCAAAATAATTTTTAAATATGTGAATAGTGCTGTGAAACCTATTTTTAATGAAAAAGTTTCTGAAAAGTGAAGTTTGTGGATTCCGTGCACTGTTCACAGAACCCACAAGACTGATAAAAGAGCTGAAAAGTCAACAAAATACGGCTACTGTTCATAAACAGTAGCCGTTTGTCCCCCTAAACGCATGCACAGCAGCAAGAAAAAAAAAAAAAAAAAAAAAAAAAAAAAAACATAAACACAAAATGCAACAGCCGGATCTAAACCCACACTACGTGAATTTTTAACCGCAAGACATACACAAGAAGATTATTATTTTTTTTTTAATTTTTTATTATTATTATTATTATAAACTATGGTGAACATGATAATAGGTTACAGGTTCAACCCCACTAACGAGGAGCTAGCCACTTACTACCTCCGAAAAAAGAACATGGGAAAACCAATCCCCTTCAACCCAGTCAAAGATTGTGACTTGTATGGTAAGAAAGAACCTTGGGAAATCTGGGACATGTTTCTGCAGGAGGACCCTTTGTTAAACAACTCTACTTCTTTACAAAGCTTAAAACCTATAACAATGGCACCAGCTTCGACTGAAGAGTCGATCGAAGAGTAGGTTCAGGTTCATGGAGTAAGGATAAACTCTGCAACACTTCATTAAAAGGGATTGAGAAAAGTAGATTTCGCTATGAAAACAACGAGAACTCGCCATCTAAACAAAATGGTAACTGGATTTTGTATGAGTACAAAGACTTGAACCCTCCAAATCAAGATGTGAGTATAGTTAGTTTTTGCTTTTCTTTTTTTTCAATTCCTAAAATTTAATATTGGTTTTAGTGTATTAAGCACTAACACTTCATTTAGTGATGAACTCATGTTATACTGGTGTGCTATCATTTCGTACCCAAAGCATATAGCTGTTTCTTACCCAAAGTGTTAGTGTCCATGTCCGTGCTTTATAGATTCTAGTTTTGTCTAATATATATATTGTAGGGGGGTAAAAGCCTAGATCTATCTATTGGGCTTGGGGCCCTGTTTTGAAGATTACTGTATGTCCGAAAGGAAATAATGGGTTGGTGTAGAGTTCATCTAAAGGCAACCAACTTGGAAATGGAGGAAGAGTACCATCCGAAGAGGTCACCTTTTGTCCGAAGAGGCTTTACTCCTCGGATACGAATAATCTTGACCAAACAAACGTATGGAAGGTCCAAATGACCTTCCTGGCAATCCCAATGACAAAGATAAGCTCTAGGCTTGTCTAGGAATGATAAGAAAGAAGAAATATCTCAAGGAAAAGCTGCTACCACCGTATTTAATGCACTGCAGTAACTTTTCTGGCAGCATTTATGTGGAGAAGACCCATGAACAGTGCAAATTTCAGCTACCACCACTCACAGAGAGTTGAAAAAGGTGTCTGATGGGACATACACTCAAGTGAACACCTAGATGGAGCACAAGTGGACGGTAAAGATGATGGGAGTGGGTACTATATAAAGAGAAGAGGCCTCTGATAAAAAGGGGGGATCGGAAAAAGAAGAAAAAGAAATAGAAAACAACTTCACTGTAGCTCTGAGAGTTGTAATTATCTCACATTCAATAACAAGCCTCTTCGGACATCAATTTGTTGATATTTTGAAGTGTGTTTTTATGTTAGTTCATCTTAAATACTGTAAGTAATTCTTGTCTAAATCACATCCAACCTATCTCTTTCACCCACGCTTTACAAATTCATTGTCCTGGGTTCATTGGGCCCATAATCCATATCTTTTGGGCTTGGGCTACAAAAACTGATCCTACATATATATATATATAACTAAAATATTTGACTTTTTATTGACCTTTCTTGAGCTTGTCACATCATTATTGACCTCTCATCTCTAGAGCTTCCCACATCATTATCGAAATTATTTTTTTAAAACAAAATTATTTAACTTTTTTTAATTAACAATATCAACTTCAACCCGAGGAGGACTAATTTTGGACATTAATAGCCAAAATCCAAACTTAACAAAGAGTGAAACTCTATCTCTCTAACAAGTCCAACTTAAATTCAAACTCAAACGTTGATAATTTGTCTTCAAATTACATTTATCTTTTTCTCTCTATGCGCTCCTTTCTTCGTTTCTCTCTCTCACTCTCTTTTGAAAGCCTTCTTCTCTCTAGGCTACCTAATGATACCTTTTCAAGAACAAACCATCTTGGATCAATGGGAAGGTCCTTCTCCAATTTCCACACATCCAACTGAGTGTTGCCCTAAAATTTCCTTGTTCAATTTCTGATAGTGGTTTTTGTTGTTATATTATTGCAATTTTAATGTGGTTTCCTTCCCTTTGTAAATTTGGATTTTTTTTTAAAGGTTTTTGTGTGGTCACTAATTTGTGAGCCTTTGATTTATGGATATATTCCAAATTTGAAAGGGAGTTTTGGATAATAATTTTTATTGGGTTCTGTTAGGGATTTCAAGGGTATTTGAAAGTTTAGGGAAAACTAAGAAATAGGTATGATTTTTTTTATGATTCATTTATGGTGGGTTTGTGCATTGACATTAGATTTTGGGAATTTCTCTGCAAATTTAAATAGCTCTAATAGTGTAAACCCCAATATATATATATATATATATAGGGATAATTACAGTAAACCCACCTGAGGTTTGACCCGTTTTCACTTTGCCTACCCGTGGTTCAAAACTTATTACTCTGCTCACTTGAACTTCAATCCGTTACTCCCCCGTTGCCCACCTCACCCCCAGACGTTAGACAAACACGTTTTAATTCCAAATTAGAACATATCACGGATCAAACAACACAAACTCACTCTCTTCTCACTCTCTTTCCCTCGCGAGCCCTACGAACACGAAAATCCCTGTAACTGAGCTGGGGTTTTGATTTTCCTGATCGTGGTTTCCTGGGTGAGGTTCTGACTTTGGGTTGTCTTGAGGCATTGAATATTCGAAGATAGATCATCACCAAGTATGACATTTCTGCTTTATGGTTCTGAGCTGGGGTTTCAAGTTGTTGATGGTAGCTTTGATTCATAGGAAGTTGGTAATAGATGTCTTCTTCGAGTGGAAATTACTCAGGTTCAAGTGGGCATATGTGTACATATGAGACTTGTGTGTTGAGAACAAGTCTGACAGTGGATAATTTTGGGAGAAGGTTTCTGGGTTGCAGCCGATATAAGGTAAGTATACTTTTTACTTAATCTAGTTGATTCACGTGAGATTAGAATGTCATGTGTTCAATTCAATTTATGAACAGGTTGGTCCCAAGTGCCCTTTCTTTAGATGGATTGATAATCCCACTTGTATGCGTGGGAATGAAGCTGCCCATTGGTGCAACAAAAGCTGCAACTTGCATATGAAAAGGAAAGAGAAGCTACCCAGGCTGCAGCAGAAGCTATCCAAGCAGCAGCAGAAGCTACCCAAATGGCAAAAATTGCTCAAGACAAGGCAACAAAAGCCACTGAGAGGGAGAGAAAGTTTCGAGCTTCCTCTGTTCAAGCCAAGGAGATAGTAGTGAGAGCTTTAGAGCAAGAGAGAAAATGCAGAATTGCACTAATTCTGTCATGGTGTTTTTTTATTTTGGTTATGTTGTTTTCATGTTTTGGCTCAAGTGAGCATGTTGGAATGATGAGATTGAGTCTGCCTGATGGTTTGTAATATAAGCTGGTCCTCAATGGCTTTTGTAATAGAACTATGAAAGAATTTTTTGAGAATGAGAACTATGTAAGGTGGTAGATGCTGTCTTGAAGCCACTTAATAATATAAGCCTTTTTAAGAGAAAGTGTTATTTCTATTAGATGTTGTTGGTATTTTTGTTTAAAGTGAATTGGCTACTTGTGAGCTGTGAGCTGTGAGCTGTTGGTGTTGGTGTTTTGTTGTATGTTGTGAGCTGTGTTGGTTTGTGCAGAAAGTGCATTGTGTGAAGGAAATTGTGTTGAAAGTGAATTTAAAGTGCATGACAACTTGTCAACTTGCAAGAAAAGACAACAAATGCACACATACACCTGCTATTCAACACATACACTCTGCACCCATAAACAAACTCATATAATAATAACTCATATAACAAACTGCAATAATCAGAATAATAATTCAGATGACCTGTCATTAAGTTAGAAATTGTATTCATATCTTAAGGTGGTATTGAATAGTCTTTCATCACCACCAGTAATATAAGGCATTTGGTACAACAACCAAAACAGTTGCAGCTGCCCAATGTTTACAAAACTTACAAAAATACAAAAGTGTTTGAACAGCTATACAAAAAAGTGCCCTGCCATTGTCTATAAACTACATAAAACCCTAACACTACATAACCCTAATACATTATACATAGCAACAAAAGTGGCTTGACTTAGTCTTCATTTACTGCCCCTGCCCTTGCCCCTGCCCTTGCCTCTCCCACCACAGCTGGCCTTTCCACCTCTTGTCCTACATTTCTGAGCCCTAGCTGCATCACCCCTTCCTCTCAAAGCAGCACCTCCTCTGGTAGCAGGTGGTCTTGTAGGCTGGCTGGCTGCAGGGGTGTGTGGTGCTGGCTGTGATGATGGTGCTCTGCTGTCCCATATTTCTGCAGGGGTGTGTGGTGCTGGCTGGCTTGAAGAGAACCAAGGAGCTCCTCTAACTGTGTACCTGAAGTCTGAAGAGTACCACTGACTTGGGTTCTGTGACCATGGAGTTGGTGGCCCTAACCATGGAGCTTGTGGCTGTGGAGCTGGAGCTTGTGGCTATGGAGCTGGAGCTTGTGGCTGTGACCCTGCTGCCTGGTTGGATGAGGATGAGGCCATAGTGTAAGGCTGATATGTTGGTGGGGGCTGAGCTGAGGATTGGGTCTGTGATGAAGATGGGGCCTGGGATCCTTGACTGTGTGTAGAAGGCCTTCCACTTCTCTGCAACCAAATATGAGTATATTTTTACAGTGTCAGTTATTGGCATTTTGCATTTGAATAAAAAAAATTTGTAAAAACTTACAGATTTCCCTTTCTGCAATCTCTGCCTCCTCTCCCATGGTGTCTCACCAGTGACATTGGCCTTGCATCCCCTTGCATTGTGCCCTTCCTGATGACACCTTCCACACCTCAGTGGCCTGTTTGCTCTAGACACCTTATAAGGGTTCGGCTTATCAGCATCTCTCTTCCTCTTCATGGGTGGCCTGCCTGGTGGCTTAAAGACAACAGGTGCAACAGGCTTGGGTTGGCCATTTGACATCCACTCAGACTGGCCAGGCATGGGAGGTTTGGGTGTCTTGTATGTCTCCACATAAGCATCCTTGTAGTAGCATGGATGGGTGTAGTCTTCTGGTTTCTCACGAATCACACAAATGGCTGCAACTCCATGCTTGCAGGGGATTCCTGTCAAATTCCATAATCTACAACTACATGTCCTATTTACGAAGTCCACCACATGTCTTTCCCTCTCATTGCCAACCTCATACACATACCTCCCAGAAGGCATTGCATAGAAACCCTTAGACTCTAATTTTAACTGCTCCAACTTTTTTTGTATGCTTGGACACAACTTGCCACCATACTTTTCTATGCCAGTCTTCTTTATATACAGCTTGCTCATAAGCCTAACTCTGATCCACTCCAGCATTGATAAGATGGGCTTGTCTCTAGCCTTCACAATCATAGAGTTAAAACTCTCACTCAGATTGTTTACCATACAATTTATCAAAGCTCTTGAAGAAAAGTGGGATCTGGTCCACTGTGCAGGCTCTATATCAGCCAGGTACTTCCAAGCTTCTTCATCCAAACTCTTAAGATGGTCCATCCCCCTCTCAAATTCCCTGGTTGATGTTGTGCCAGCACACCTCCATAGTACACTCTTCAACTCCATGCCCTTGTGGTTAACCTTGAAGTTGTTGTATATGTGCTTCACACAATACCTGTGCTCCACAGTTGGGAACAGAGTCTCTATTGCAGGTAAGAGGCCCTACAATCAAGTAAGCAAGTAAGCAAGTAAGCAAGTAAGCATGTAAAAAGCTAAGCATGTAATGAAGGCATGAACATGAGATAGATGATAATACCTTGTGCCTGTCACTGATGAATACCAGATTGAGCTCCTTTGGCCTGCCAATGTCATCTGCAAACTGCTCCAAAAACCAGATCCAGCTATCCTTTGTCTCTTGCTCAACCACAGCCATTGCCACTGGGAATATATTGTCATTTCCATCCTTAGCAGTGGTAGACAATAATTGCCCACCAAACCTACCCTTCAAGTGGCATCCATCCAGTCCAACAAAGGGTCTACAACCACCTAGAAAGCCAACCTTCTGAGCATTGTACCAAATGTACATCCTTTTAAAATTGGGCTCTGCATTCTCATTTTCCATCTCTGTTTGCAGAATCACCCTACTTCCTACATCTGTCCTTAATATCATTTCTGCATAATCTCTAAGTAAGCCATACTGAGCCTCTTCATTCCCAGTAATCAGCCCCCTAGCTGCCGCCCTTGCTCTATACACCTGACTAATACTTAAATCAACTGAAACCTTCTGCATCACATGGTGCTTAACACCTGAGACCTCCCAATTAGGATTCTTACAAAAATCCCCCAAATACCTCTTTGCCACATAGGCTGATGTAACTTGCCCATTTTTAAATGTTAGTGGGCAGGTACACTCAGGATAAAATGTCTTGATCTTAAATGTGCATTCTCCAGTCACCATTGAGGCATAACACCTCCATCCACAAATGTTCTTACAATGTACAGAAATCTTCTTCTTCTCATTCAACTTCCACTTGACATCAATGTGATGCTGAATCACATACTCCCTCAAAGCCTTCCTAAACACCTGGGAGTTTGGGAACCTCATCCCTTTTGCCAACCTAACATTTTCCATATCAGTCCTCTCATTGAACTCCAAATTGCCACCCTACTCATCATCAAAACTATCCACACTTGCAATATCATCCTCTAAAGCTGGTTCAGCCCACTCTTCATCTAAATCTATGTTTGGAGGAGGAACATTGCTTGGGCCAGGTGCATCTGTGTTTGGCTGAGGTGTATCAGTGTTTGGATGAGGTGGATAAGACTCACCAAAAATGTCATCAGCAAAGTCTTCTCCTTCCAGACCTTCATTCAACCAATCGAACTCCTCCTCCAGATCATCACCCCCTGTAGCACCCCCTGCATCAGCCCCTGCACCCTCTGCACCAGCTCCTACACCAACCCCTATACCAGCTCCTACACCAACCCTTGCACCATCAGGAACTTCAACTGCAAGTGGAGCATTACCACTCTCCACATACAGTATGATGGTGTCTCTTGGCCCTCCCTCATTAGGCTTGTACAGGGGTACCACATCTTGATCATCTTGTATGAGCCTCAAGTCTTGCTCCAAGTTGCTCCCAGGACCTAAATAATGAACCCTACACAGTTCATCAATCCCCAATTCCTCACATATACCTTTTAGTTCAAAATAACTAAGCAAATCATGATCCCTATACACTATTTCAACTTTCCCACCAAAGTATTCTAAACTAGGGTTCCACAGAAAAGCACCCCCATAATGTACCTCCAATTTCACTTCCTCATCCATCTGCAATAACAAATTACCATTTGACACGTATACAATTAACAATTAAAGAATTGTAAACAACAAAAGAGTAATAGAAACACCAAAGTATTCTGTTTTGCTTTTGGGATGCAACACACACAGAGGGACCACATAACACACACAGAGGGAGCACATTTTCTGCTTTTTTTTTTTTATTCTGTTTTAATAAATAGCACATGCAAACACTAAAATTTAAAGCTAATCGAAACTTGGGGCCACTGTGAGACACAATGACCACGACAGACAAAATGCCCACAAACAAACACAAATCCAAAGAACAGGTGGTCACATTTTTCATAAGCATCAACAAACACAACCAATATTCTCATTCCATTACATGTAACATTGACCATTGATTAATTACTAAAAACACAATAAACAACCACGAGCCCAAAGTAAAAACCCAAACAGTGACTGATTTCTTACCAGGATTTTAGTCCCTCGAACAACCTGTTGCTCGTCTGGGTTTACACTTGCAACAGAATGTCAATATCAGATTCAGTTACAGGGATTTTCGCGTTCGTAAGGCTCGTGAGGGAAAGAGAGTGAGAAGAGAGTGAGTTTGTGTTGTTTGATCCGTGATATGTTCTAATTTGGAATTAAAACGTGTTTGTCTAACGTCTGGGGGTGAGGTGGGCAACGGGGGGGTAACGGATTGAAGTTCAGGTGAGCAAAGTGATAAGTTTTGAACCACGGGTAGGCAAAGTGAAAACGGGCCAAACCTCAGGTGGGTTTACTGTAATTATCCCATATATATATTAAACTGAGTAGAGGTATGAGCTCTTTTTTTGTTATTTTTTTCTCCTTTACTTTATTTAAAAAAAAAAAATTATTTTATGATTTTTTATGTATTTTTTTAAAAGTGATTTTCGTACATGAACCACCAAACCCTATGCCTGTGACTGTATATGATTTTTTTCATCGTTTAAAGTTTAGACCTATTAAAGTTTAAAACTTATTGCTTTATGAGTTCGTGTACTTTTTTTCTTTTTCTTATATTTCTCTTTTAAACAATAATATATTTTTTAAATTGTTTCAATAACTTATTATTTAATTATATATCTTTTTTGGCATTTTGGAAGTTTTAACATCTGATTTTGTTTTAATTTTTGCAATATTTGAACATGTTTAGCAGATTTCAAAGACTACACTGACGAGACTGATAAGTACTGACAAAACTAGCAAGTCTATCCTATGTGGACGAGTCCTTCAATATGGACGAATATACCCTCAGGACAAACAACGTAGAAGACAACACTATTGACGAAGGTATCCAGGCCATTTAATACAATCAACTAAATGGTTATACCTCCAAATGTATGAACCGTTTGAAGACATTGATGCCTCATTACACAGTCCCAAAACGTTACCAAAAGGAGCATTAAGACCTCCATAATTGCTCCAACAGCTAGAGACCATGAGAGCATATATAAAGCCCACACACTCCCACGAAGAGAGAGAGAGAGAGATATACGAGTAAGAAAGGAGATTTTTCTTTCATTCTGTTCATTTTATATTGTTTTACTTTGAAGAGAGTTTCATATACTGATTTTGGCATCGGAGGCATTGTGGTAGGCACCACACCGGTGACCATCGGTGAAAGTTGAAGGATCACCTCCATCTAACGAACATTACTGACAAGCTTACACTCATCATATACCATGTATTATTCTTTTGAAAGTAATTAATTTTTCTTTTATATTTCTCTATTGTGTAATCATATACTTCTTCTTTTTTTTTCAAAAATTTATAGGAAGTAAATCTTATGATTTTTTAATATTTTTTTTCCTTTCAAAAGTTTTAACATCTGAATTATTCTTTTGATGGTAACACATCTTTCTCTATTGTGTAGTCACACACACACACGCACACACACACACACATAGAGATATATATATATTATCTATAACTTGTAGGGTTTGAATCTTTTGATTCCTTTCAATAATTATAGTTATGGATTATTCTTTTGAATGTAACCCATCTTTCTTTTATATTTTTCTATTGTTTAGTTATATATATTTTATTTTGTTTCAATCATTTCTAAGCAATGAATCATCTGATTCTTTAATATTTTTTAGTCTTTCAGAAATTTTAATATCTAAATTTTTGAGTTATTTTTTTGCAGTATCTGAAACTATCTTATAAATTTTTTGTAAGCCATTGCATGTTCAAGCAATGACTTTTTCATCAAATTATAACACAAATTGAAGTCATACAAGAGCAAATCATTTAATGTTATAGTTTCTTAGTCAATTTAAGATTTTATGAATTTATTTTAGTCTACCTCACAAATAAGTAGATTCCCGTGCATAGTACGGGTTAGTAACTAGTTTGATATCTATTTTGTAACTCCAACTCTTAATTGTGTTAATGTTATCAAGATTAATGAATAAAGAGAAGATTGTGCCTAATTTTATAATTTTTAGTTTGGTACATTTCTCACATTAATTTTTAGTTTTGTCTAATTTTTTATATCTTTAAATGTTATCATTTTTGTTTTGTTTTTTAAAATTTGAAATTGAGGTCATTTAACTATTAATTACGTCAATTTTGTGGCTCAATTATCAAGATTAAGTCCATTTGACTATTATTTGAATTTTTTTAATGAATTTTATATTACTTACCAGAAGAAGATTAGGTCAAACGAGTATGTTCTTGTTAATTAAGTCAAAAAACATTTAATATAAAGATTAAGTCGACTACACCTAACAAAGGAGCTATTTCATTTAGAGGAGGATCTTATTGGAAGACAAGTGTGAGCAATGTGGGGTTCGGCCGAAACAGTATTCCATGCATTGTGGGAGTGCGCCATGCTAGACGATATTTGGGATGCTGTTCCAGATTTTGAAGACCGAAGACAGCTTGGCATCTCAAATATTAGAGATCTTATCATATTAGTTCATGAGAAAAGAAAAAATATAGACCTCATGACCATGGTGATGTGGACCATATGGCATAGGCGAAACCAAATTCAAGTGAGCACAAGTGACTTTCCCAAAGCTCAAGCTCTCGAACAAGCATCTCAGACCCTTACTACTTTCCAACAAAGCCAATACTCCCTTGGTCAATCCTCAACAATCATCCGAACCTAGCCCCATGCTCAATGGAGTCCACCTCCGATGAATTGTCTCAAACTGAACTTTGATGGGGCAGTTTTTCCGGAGCTGGGCAAGGCGGGTTTGGGAGTGGTGGTCCATGATTGTCAAGGAAAGGCCATAGCTTCGTTGTCAGAGCAAGCTCCTCTACCATTTTCACCGGTCATAGTGGAAGCCATGGCAGCAGCAAGGGCGATGTCCTTTGCACAGGAACTTGGAATTTCAAAGTTCATACTTGAAGGTGATTCTGAAGTGGTAATAAATTCTCTTCGAAGTAAGGAAACCTCCCTATCTCCTTTTGGACATCTTCTAGAGTCTGCCAAATCCTTATTAGTTACCAGTAATTGTATTTTTTTCTCTCATGTTCGTAGAACTGGTAATAAAGTAGCTCACAACCTAGCTAGACATGCAAGACATGTTAGAGATTTGTCAGCGTGGGTGAAGGATGTTCCCCCACACATCTATGATGTACTATTTGTTGATCCCGGCTGATTTTCAATACAAGTAGCAATCTTCATTCTCAAAAAAAAAAAGAAAAAAAAAAGAAAAAGGAGCTATTTCATTTTGTCCATACTTAATTGTATCAATTTCGTCCCTAAACTATTAATTATCCCAATTTCATCCCAAAACTTTTAAAAATGGAAGAACTTTAATTGTGTCAAACTTGTCAATATACATTCATTTGTGTCAATTTCATCAAAACTTTTAAAATCAGAAATATATGTTATTATATATTAAATATTTTTTTGATGCAGCTAACAGAAAAATATGGTTTTAAGAACTCTATGTCTATGATGCAGTACTTACCAAGGATTTCTCCATCCAACTTTTGCTAGGCCTTTTTTTTTTTTTTTTTTTTTTTTTTTTAATTTTTTGAGAATGCAACTTTTGCTTGATTATCTCTAATTGACATATTTAATTGCAATCCAACGAATATGTTCTTTGCCAACTGTCATTTAGGGTCCGTTTGGTTCCCGTAAAATATTTTCTGGAAAATAGGTATTTTCCGGAAAAGGAAAATATTTTCAAGTGTTTGGTTGTATTATGAAAATTGTTGTGGAAAATATTTTCATGTGTTTGGTTCCATTAGGAAAATGCTATTTTCCTACAATTTTTTCACATTTTCTCAACATCCAAACAAATTTTATTACAAAAAATTTCAACATTACAGCCAATTCAATAACAAATTCTGGCAGCAAATTCCGGCAATAATAACAAAACAACAACAACAACAAATTTCGGCAACAACAACAACAACAACAATCAGTTCATCAAAAAAAAAAAAAAAAAAAAAAAAAAAAAACAACAACAATCAAACTTAAAAAAAAAAAAAATGAGAGATCGAGGAAGAGGAAGCGATGGGTTTGGGTCGACAACGATCAACGATCGACGATGTGGCACGGTGCGACTCGCCGGTGCGAAGAGCGCTGGGTTCTGGGTTCCAAGGAGATCGACGATCGACGGCACGACGCGGTGCGATCGAAGGTGCGACTGGGTCTGCTCGTTGCGGTGAGGCGATGGGGACTGGGTTCGTGGGTTTGTGGTCATCGGCGATGGGCTCTGGGCTTGGATCGGCGGTTCGTGGGTTCGTGGCCGCTAGCGATAGGCGCTGGGCTTGGATCGATGATGGGCGCTGGGCTCTCTCTTTCCTTCTCTCTCTCTCTCTCTCTCTCTCTCTCTCTCTTCGTGCTCTTTGTTTCTCAGTTTTCCGAAAATAGGATTTGAAGTGAAAATAGAAAGGGAATTGGTTTTCACCTTTAACCACTAGTCAACTGAAATCAATTTCTGGAAAATTGATTTTTCGTGCACAATCAGACACCCGTAATTAAAGAAAAGTATTTCCGAAAATGCTTTTCACCCAAAACAAACACAGCCTAAAGTGGAAAAAAGGAGGACTAACCATTGAAGATCTTCTGATGAGATGGTCAATGTGAATGACATTGGTGAACATCCTAACTTAAAAAATGACCGAAATACCCCATAAACCAAAAAATTATCAAAATACGCCCCTAAAACCAAGAAAATGACCAAAATACCCTCCAAACCTTAAAAATTAACCAAAACACCCCTAAACGTAAAAATTTACCAAAATACTGTAAAAACCTAAAAATTGAGTAAAATACTCCCGAAAGCTAAAAATTGTCAAAATACCTCTAAAACCTAAAAACTACCAAAATACCCCATAAACCTTAAAAATGATTGAAATACCCTCTAAACCTAAAAAAAGACCAAAATACCCTTGAAACCTAAGAAAGACCAAAGTACCCCCCAAAACCTATAAAATGACCAAAATACCCCTAAACCTAAAAATGACTAAAATACCACCCTAAACATTAAAAATGACCAAAATACCTTTGAAACCTAAAAAATGACCAAAATACTCCAAAAACCTAAAAAATGACCTAAATACCTTTTAAACATAAAAAATGTTCGAAATACCACATAAACCTAATTAAATTTCAATTAGAGTTTAATCTTACGCGACGTGGCTCATCTAATCTAAAATTTTAAATTTTTGTGCCAAAATCATGTGTGTGCGTGTGTGTAATTGTAATTAGTTTTAAATGTACACGTGCTTATGTATGAGGTTACACACTAGTTATACACATAATAGCAATGTAATAAGAAAATTAACGTAACTAATATCATGAAAATTGAGAAAAAACTATTTTAGTACATCTAAATATCCTAATTGAACTAATGTCTTATATGTTTAATAACTTAAGTTAACATCAATAGTACCACTTCAATTGATCAATCCCATGTGTAAACACGGGCTACATACTAGTATTAATTAATATAAACTATAATTTGACCTCAAAATTATAATTTGAATTTACAATTTTTGTTATCATAACTATCAATTTTTGGAAAGCATATTTAAAAAAAAAATGTGTGCCTTTTTTTTCTTTTTTGTTCTTGAAAACTTTAAATATCTACAGTGTTAGAATACATTAATTTAGTTCCACATACAAATAACATGTTGTTTAGTAGTCTACTAGTAGCACTTCTATGTGGAGTAACACTTTCTCAAAGGTTCAATTATCTGCGCCAACATAATTTTCAGCTTAATATTTTTTTCAGCGCCAGGCCCAATTTTCAGCGCCAATTTTTTTTTCATTTATTTTTTATTTGAAAAAACAAAACCCTAACCTATCTCTCTCGCTTCTCTACTCACGCGTTTCTGCCTCCCATAGACCTCACGCCTCTCCTCCCTCATTGATCGGTAAGCTCTCTCTCTCATCGATCCTCTCTCTCATTGATCACCATTGTTGATGAGTAAGCCATTTATATCACTTTTTAACTGTCTCTTTGTACATTCACATTCACTTCTCATGTCTCCCTGTTTCTTTTCTGCATATAGTGACTTTGGAGTTATTGTTTTGTGTTTCCATTCGAATCAAATATGAATGAGGATTAAGATTTTTTTTTTTCCCTTAAACAAAATGTATCAATTAAAATTTCAGTAATAAGAAGGTAAAAAGATTGGCAAAAAGAAATAAAGCAATTCTAGAAGACCATTAAATGTTTTTGCTATGGCGGAAAATGGGAGAGCAGTATTGTGGTGAACGTGAAAGATGTGCACAGAGAAGTGTAAAAGAAAAATATAAAAATTAATTTACAAAGCACTGCTATGAAGTTGCTCTTCTTTAAGCTATGCAATCCCTAGTTGACTACATCCCAACAAGACTTGGGATTATTAAAGGGGCAGCAGATCATCACTTAGATGATCTCTGCTTTCCAATTAGATTATGCAACAAAAACACACTAGGAGCCCCTATTGTAGTCCCATTGCAACAATGTGTCCTAGGTAGACAAACTATTCTTAAACACAAGCCAACCAATAACCGCATGCTTGCACACAACTAAAGGAAACTAGACTATTTCCCAATATGGAGTTTCCAGTCTTCAGTAGAATCAAATTTTCTTGATTAGGATGGCAACCACAGAAGCTGAAGAACTTTACCACCAACTTCAACCAAGCTTATCAGGCCTTGATGTACATTTTCAAATTAAAAAAAAAAAAAAAACACTGTGAAATAGCAAGAGAATCTTGTGATGGTGTGGGTGTGTTTTAGCAAGTGATGTTCATAACATAATGGAATGGAGTCCATAAGGAAAGTGGTATTATGTACTCAACTAGGGACAAACAAGGACATGAGTAAAACTGGTACAAAAGCACATTTTTAGTTGAGAAATTTGAGTAAAGCTTCAAAAATATCAGTGAATCAAAAATGGGATTAACAAATATTTAATATTGGTAGAAGCTGAAAATGGGATTGAGATAAAATAGATAATTTTTAAGCAGCTGGGTATTTTTTTTTCAAAAAGGTTTCTTAATGTATGGGGATAATTTTGCATTTCAAAGAACTCAAATGGCCTATTCATAAACCCACAAAAATTCCTAACCTTTATCTGAAACTTGGTCTAGAGTTAGAAATTGTTATTAAATATTTGTCTCTTTAAGTAATTTGCCAAGTTTTTGAAAGTTGCAGTTTGTGTTCTGCTTTAGCTTATTATCCATTTTTCATGGCATTGTGGCCTTTGTTATTGCAAGGGATTGTTCTAATTGCTCTCTGTCATAATTTTCAGCTGCTGAGTGGGTCAAGGGGAGGCAATTGGAAGAAGTTGTGACCATTAAAAACACGTGAGTTATGTAATTCAAAATTTTTTTTTGAGTCTAATTCAAATTATTGATACTTTATTTAGAACATGAGACAATGACTCAATTAGAAAAAGATCATTTAGGTCACATGATCGTTCTAAGTCACATTATAGTTTGATGGGGCAGTTACATGTACTTATAATTAAAGTAAAGTAAAGTCAAGTCTACATGGAAAGTAAAGTTTACATGTACTTATAATTATAGATATGATGGGGCAGTTATATCCACCTCTTTAACCGTACATTTTGGGAAGGAGTTCATCTTACTTTTTTTGTTTTTTTGATACAAGATAGAATTCTACTCTAGCTTAATCTAAGTGTATATGTGTGTGAAACTCTCTCTTGGAGACTTGAACCCAGGCCCTTGCCCCCCACACCCCACATGCACTTATACTTGTGGATTGACCATCGCACCAAGGGTGTGCGGTTGTGGAGTTCATCTTACTAATCTAGCATCTAATCAACTACGTCATCAATATTCATTTAATGTGGTGCTTCTTTATATTATTAACTATTTTTTTCCTGATGTTTATATTATTAATTTAAAAGGAAAGACTAGATGTATCAATCCTATTTGCATTTAGATCCATTTGTTTACTAATTACACGACCTTGCATGTGTGTGTGGATAATAAAAGCTCAAGCTCCTTTCGGTAATTGCACACACCAAGGACTATACTACAAGTCAAACTACAACTTTACGTTTCCGACTTCTTCTCTTTCTATCTCTTAAGTTTCATTTGCTTTCCTTTCTTTGAGTTGCTTTTTAGGTTTGTGATTGAGGATTCACATCAGGTGCAATACCTTGAATTCACATCAAGTACAATAGCTAGGGTGCAATACCAAATTAATAGCTGAGATTGAAAGTTAAAAAAGTAACTTTCAATCTCAACTATTAATATATTAAAAAAGAGTTAAAAAGTAAAAAAATTGTGAGCGAAGTTGGTGAATTGCATGTGAGTCTGCCTTAGGAATATAAGTCTGAGAATTTCTTACAAAAGTCTTGAGCCCCACCTTCTAACCTAGCAATAGTCTTCAGAGTTTGTGAGCTAGCTAGGCACGTGAGCCTGGTACAATTTTATAGCTTTTTTTAATTTGTATCATCATATCACTTTTTTTTTTTTTTTTCATTTATGCATATTGATGCTTTTGATATATATTTTTAAAATGGTTATTATTATTATTATTATTATTATTATTATGTATATGGGCTGACATTGATAAATTATTAGATATTAACTAAAATATAGATTTATAGTTTTAATTGGACTATTGTAGTTTTATTTTATTTTATTTTATTTTTTCATTTGTGCATATTGATGCTTTTGATATATATATTTTTAAAATGGTTATTAATATTATGTAAATGGGCTTGACATTTATAAATTATTATATATTCACTAAAATATAGATTTATAGTTTTAATTGGATTATTTTAGTTTTTTTTTTATTTGTACCAAATTAATATATTTGTTCATGTATATTTCTATTTGATGTTCCAATTTATGTTTCGTACTTGGGAAGAATTTGTAATAAATAGACATTATATTTTATTTTCTATGTAAATCTATAGTTGCAAAAATGGCCAAAAAGGGCAAAGAGAACAACGAATCAAGCAAAATCAAGAGAAAATAAATGCTTGGGGATTGAAGCATCTGTCAACTTTTCTGCCTAAATGTGCAAATGTGGGAAGAAAGAGAGTAAGCATTTAGGTAGATGATGACGACATGTACCAGCTATTGGTGATGATGAGTTATCTAATTCTTTAAATAATGAGGTATTATATATATGATTTGGTGCATGCAATACTTCATACTTTGTAATATTGTGATGAAATAACTTTTCATTTTTTATTTTTATGAATTTAAAAATCTATACATATTTTGGTATGATATGGATGGCACCGGGATGTGGCACTCATTCATGCCGTGAGGAATTTACCCCAATAGTCCAGCATAAGGGCCCATTATCAAGCCTACTTCGCGGTGGAGATTCTGAGGTACTATATACATGATTTGGTGCCTGACATACTTTGTAATATTGTGCTTGGAATAATTAATGAAAATCATCAATTGAAGATATTTTAAATGATGAAATAACTTGTTTATATCTTAACTTGTAATGAATTT
The DNA here is from genome assembly GCA_030445155.1 of Quercus variabilis. NCBI lineage: Eukaryota > Viridiplantae > Streptophyta > Magnoliopsida > Fagales > Fagaceae > Quercus > Quercus variabilis. Next base: position 71,623,892 of record CP129447.1, read on the forward strand.
GGATACCTTTATATACTTTTGCATGATACAGATGGCTCGTTATAGGCGTGAGGAATCTACCCCAGCAGTCTAACATACTGGCCCATCATCTAGCACGCATCTTGGTGGAGATTTTTTTGCCCAAATTTCTACTAATGTAGAGGCACAGCTTGTGGGCACACCGTCTACCACAGATGATGAGATATTTAAGTTCCATTACTTGATTTCGTAATGACACTATATTTGGTTCACTTGTTGATTTAATTTATATTATGTTTTGATAGCATCGACTAGTAGACATGCTCATGGCATGACGCGTGGATTACAGGTATGAGGACTTGTTGAGAAACATGGGAAGCTACTTGTCTGCATTGCCCCAAAGTTTTGTGCTCCTGTTGGTGAACATGTTGGGAAGTTTGCTAGCCAAATTGGTGTACAAGTGCATACGAACTTGTCTGCTATGAATGCTTATAGTTGGAAGAATGTTGATAGCGGTGAAAAGGAGGTGATCATTCAAAATGTGACGGTACTTTAAATGTTTATAGTTGTCCACGAGCTTGATTTTGTTGTTTTCATTACATTGCTTTATACTTTATGTTGTATATTATAGTGTATTGTTGATGTTGTCACTAAGCATATTGAATTCAAGGAACAATGTTTTCTTTATATATACCTCACTTTGCAAGATCAATTTGATATACAAGGAGAATCTGTACTTGTCAACAAATCTCTAAATACAAAGTGTGGTAGATTATTGAGCAACCACTACAAGTCTATAACAGGTTATTTGCAAAATATAAAAAACTTGTAAAGGATAAAGGAAGCACGTATGCAAAAAACCACCCACCAAAAAATGTCACACAAGAAAAATGAATTAAATGTATTGATGGAAAGTGGAGTGGTGAAGATTGGCTGGAAATTAATACTTTGAAAATTTTAATTACAAGTGAAGTATGTTCTCACCTTTCACCTAGATAATACCTACCTATATATGCAGTGGATTAATGTTTTATGTAGATCTTATTATGGTGTCATGTCTACTAGATTATTCAATCTATCAAATTTGTTGGATTAATACTTATTTGGAAGGTGGAGTAGATTTATATTGCAATTTATATTTATTTATATATATATATATATATATATATATATATATATAACTTAAGTCAAAACTCTAATATTTTCTTGGTCTTTATTCTTTATAGGAAGTCTCAAAAAGAAATGCTAGAAACATAAATAAAGAGGGGACGGTTGACAAACACATTCATAGATGTAGAAACAAGTCGCTTGCAATTAGGGTGGATGAGGCGGTGTGTAATTTCAATTTTTCAAAAGCTTAGTATATTACTTGTTGTAATTAATTAACTTGTCTTCTAACATTGGAAAGAAAACTAATCAGAGACGGAAAAATGGAGGTCATATTCCTAAGTTCGCACAACTCTACTATGATACCTACTTCAATTCAAAGACAAAACAGTGGGTACACCGTGATTGTGAACATACATATGTACATGCCTTGAGTTTGCAAAACTAGAATATATGTATTTTCATTCTATATATGTTTGCAAAACTAGAACATATATATTTCTGATGGTTTCTATTATTTGAAATGACAGCAAGAGATGTTGAGAGTACAAGATGAGCATTGTAGCACTCCTGAAGCACAGCCTTTGACCGAAGATGAGATATCTATTATGGTTCTTAAGTTGAAATCTGGCTATTTAAAGGGACTTGGCATGAGGCCTTCCTCATCTCTTAGGACTTCTGCCTAATCTTCCTCAACTTAGTATATTCAACAACTCAAGGGTCAAGTAGAAGAGCTCCAGGATGCAAACTTTAGGCTGGAGGAAAAGATGGATTGCATCATACAATATTTGAGAAGCAAGGGTGACAGTGATATTTGTGGCAGTGGGGGGGAGCTCATCTACTAACTAGAACACATCTTGGTTAGTGTTTTATTTTCCTACCTAAGAGCATTAGTATTAGGGCTTGTATATGGTATATGTTGCTATATTTTAGCATAAAAACACAAAAACAAGTATTACCTGGTCTCTCAATTGTAAATTTTTTTACAATTTTGCTATAGTAACCTCTTATATGTAAGAGGGTATCATAGCACAATTGTGCTACAATTGTGTTTTTTGTTTAATGGTAGTGGTGGATTTTTTGTTTATGGTGGTCGTTCAATTTTTTTTGTTTAATGGTAGGGGTGGGTTTTATGTTAATGATGGTGGCTAGATTTTTTTTTGTTTATTGTGTGGTTGGGTTTTTGTGTTTATGGTGGTGGTTGGGTTTTTTATTTAATGTTGGTGGTGGGTTATTTGTTTATTGTGATGGCTGAGTTTTTTGTTTATGGTAGTGACTGTATTTTTGTGTTAATGGTGGTGATTGTGTTTTTTTGTTTAATGGTGGTGGTGGGTTTTTTGTTTATGGTGGTGGCCGAGCTTTTTGTTTAATGTTGGTGGTAGGTTTTTTGTTTACTGTGATGGTTGGATTTTTTGGTTACGGTAGTGGCTGGGTTTTTGTGTTAATGGTGGTAGCTGTTTTTTTTTTTTTTTTTTTTTTTTTTTTTTTTTGTTTAATGGTGGTGGTTGGTTTTTTTGTTTATGGTAGTGGTTAGGTTTTTGTATTAATGGTGGTGGCTATGCTTTTTGTTTAATGGTGGTGGTTGGGTTTTTTGTTTATGGTAGTGGCTGAGTTTTTGTGTTAATAGTGGTGGCTGTGTTTTTTGTTTAATGGTGGTGGTGGGCTTTTTGTTTATGGTGGTGGCCAAGTTTTTTGTTTATTGTGATGGCTGAGTTTTTTGTTTATGGTAGTGGCTGGGTTTTTGTGTTAATGGTGGTGGTTGTGTTTTTTGTTTAATAGTGATGGTGGGTTTTTTGTTTATAGTGGTAGCTGGGTTTTATGTAAATGATGGTGGCTAACTTTTTCTTTTTTTCTTTTTTTTTTTTAAATAATGTTGGCTGGATTTTTTATTCGTTGTGGTGATTAGGTTTGTGTTTATGATCGTGGCTAGGTTTTTGTTTTGGATTTCACTTTATTTGTTTTGTTTTAAATTGAGATTTTTCTGCATTCTTTATGATTTCTCCATGGTTTGTAATGCGGGTTTGGTTTTTATTTGATGAGAATGTTGTGGGTCTTCTTTCTTTGATAGTTTGGCTTCATATGATGTTTCATTATGATTATTTTGTCTATTTTGTTATTGAGTTTTTTGTGGACATTTTCTGCGTTGTCTTACTAATAATATATATATATATATATATATATATATTTTTGGTAGTACATCTTATTAGGGATATAGGTTTGCAGTCTAGTTTGTTATTGATGTATTTTCCTTTATACTTGTGCAGATATGGGATTGGTGGTAAAAAGATAGCTTTTGTGGGACTACTTGAACTCAAATAATTTTTTGTAAAGTTTGGAAGCTAAGACATCATTTGTATATAAATCGTTGTAATTACTTTGTGAACATCTTTATTGCATTTTTAGATTGTATGGATGTTTTTTTTATGGATTTGGTTAGAAATGAATGGATTTTTTTTTTTTTTTAATAATGGATTTGGTTAGAAGTGAATAGATTAATGTAATGGCAAGTAAATTTAAAGAATATTAATAAAAAAGATAAAATTGGTGACAATAATTTTCATTGCCATATCTAACTATAAGTAGAAATTGGTGACAAAATATTTTTTCACCTGATCTATTGAAATTATATATTTAAAAAAAAAAAAAAACAATCGGTGACACAAAACTTCATCACCTAATCTATTGAAATTGGAAAAAAAAAAATACATTTGGTGACGAAATATTCTGTCACTGAAAATAAAGTTTAGTGACGAAAATATTAGGTGATGAAAAACTTTCGTCACCTATCATTTTTTATTGGTGACAAAAAAATTTGGTCACCTATCATTTTTTTATTGGTAACGAAACATTTTCGTCACCAATACATTCTGTGACGGAGCTTAAGTGATGAATGCTATTTCTTCACCATATGCATTCAGTAATGAAATAAGGACATACTGTGATGAAAGGTTTCGTCACCATAGCCTACTTTTGTTGTAGTTTTCATTTTATAAAAAAAAAATGGTTATTATTATTAGATAGATATTTTATATTTGGACTTGAGATGGATATATTAGACATAGTTAAAATATGAATTTATAGTTTTAATTGGACTATTTTAGTTAATTTTTATATTTTGTACTAATTTAATATATTTATTCATATTTTAAATAATTATTAAATTAATTATGACATCATTATGGTTCGACCTTTGTCCAATCTTAAAAACCATGAACCTCTCTCTGTTACAGTTCATTGAATGGTTTGGGTCTGAAAATCATGATATTAAGTAGTGTAAGAGAATATAAGGCTATAAGAGTTAGATATGAGATTACCTATGGGGTTTCCAATGAGTTTCTACATATATATATATATATATATATACACACACACACACATATATTTAATAGGTAAGAAAATTTATTAAAAAGAAGCTACTCTATCAAAGAGATGAAGTAAATGAAAGAAATATGTACAAGCAACAAAGGAAAACAAAACAACTTATGTACAAGAAAAAAGTGAATCTAAAAACAGTGGAATGGATTTTGAAGAAGTAAAACCTCATGCACGAGACCAATCAAACAAAGTGGTCCCAAACAACTCTAAGAGCTTATCCCTAGAAAGCACCAAATCTTCAAATATACGATTGTTTCTTTCCCTCCAAATAATCCACACCACACAATGTGGTACCAAATTCCAAACATTTGAAGAATACTTCCCCAACCAATTCTTCCAATAGGCCAACAAGCCAATAACCCTTTTAGATAGAATCCAAGAAATGCTAAAAGATCTAAGGACAAAGCTCCATAACAAAAAAACCTCACCACAGTATAGAAGCAAATGCTCCACACTCTCCCCATTACATTTACACACGTAACACCAATTCATAATAGTGCAGCCCTTTTTCCTCAAATGGTCCATTGTGAGAACCCTCCCTCATGTTGCTGTCCAAACAATAAATAACACATGACATAGAGCCTTCACACCCCAAATACTTTTCCAAGGAAAAGTAATAGAGTTTGATCCCCACAATACACCATAAAAGGATTTTATATCAAACCCCCCCCCCCTTAAACCCCAAACACCACCTCATCTTATCTCCGCCCTTAATAGGAGGACTCAGCGACTCCAATGTACGAGTAAAGGCCCCCATCAACTCCATCTCCCATTCATTAAAACGAAGTCGGAACCATATATTCAAATTCCTTTCTTCTTCCGAAGTGTGACTCACCATCATATTTGCCATATATGCCTCCCTATAAGTAGCAAGTTCGAATAGCTATAAGAAAGTTCTGTTCAACGATTGATATCCACACCAATGATCATGCCAAAATTGGATTCTACTCCCCAAACCAATCTCAGAGGAAAGAAACTTACTAAAACTCTCCCAACATTTCCAAATGCCCAGCCATAGACCACACCCATGTGAACCCCCACGCAACTTTAAAGACCCTCCCCCCCCCCCCCCCCCACCCTAATCCTCCTAAATTTCAATGTGATCACATGCGTCCATATTCTTGTCTCCTTAACCACATAACACCACAACCACTTATCCAAAAGAGCTTTATTAAAGGTAGTAATTTTCCTAATCCCCCCATAATCAGAAAAAGGATAAAACTCCTTATCCCACCCTACCAAATGAAGTTTATGCTCATCTGCCAAACCACCCCAGAGAAAATCCCTTTGTAACTTCTCAATCCTATTAGCCACCCTAGTAAGAATAGTGAATAGAGATGAGAAATAGGTGGGGATGCTCAAAAGCACACTCTTAAGCAAAGTCAAGTGGTCCTCCCTTTAGAAAGATACATTTTTTCCACCTAGCCAAGCATTTTTCCAACTTCTCCAAATTCAGATTCCATATAAAGGACGACTTGTTGGAGAGTTCGAAAGGCATACCGAGATATGTCATAGGCAAAGCCTCAATCTTGCAACCCAAAACTTCTGTTAACTCGTCCAAATTATTCACCTCACCAACCGAAACCATCTCACTTTTACTAACGTTAAACTTTAGCCCTATAATTGCTATGAAACAAATTAATAACATCCTAATATGAAGAAACTGTTCAACAATAGGTCACAGAACAAAATGGTATCATTTGCAAATAATAGATAAAATACGCATAACTTATCACCTCCCACACCATGCACCTTAAAACCCCTAATAATACCAACCTCCTTCATATGTCTAAGGATCGTAGAAAATACTTCTATCACCAGAAGGAATAGCATAGGACTTAAAGGATCCCTTTGCCTCGAACCTCTCGAATTAGGAAAGAAACCTGCTGGAGAACCATTAACTAAAACTGAAAACTGGACAATAGAGATACAAGTATGGATCCATTGTAACCATCTAACTCCAAAACCCATCCTTTCCAACAAGTAAAGCAAGGCTTTCCAATTTACATATTACCCCAGGTATCTTACGACGAATACAACTATCAAAATACTCATTCACAACCAAGACTTAATCCGAAATTTGATGACCCCCAACAAATGCATTTTGAGATTCAAAAATGAGGTCATCTAGCATGCCTCTCAATTGGTATGCCAAGACCTTAGCCAACATCTTATAGACATTACTCATTAGACTTATCGGTCTAAAATCTCTAATGTTGAAGGCTTTATGTTTCTTAGGAATAAGAGCAATAAACAAAGCATTCAAGGACTTCTCAAATTTATCATAATCATAAAATTCATTAAAGAATGCTAAAATATCACTCTCCACAGCCCTCCAACAATTATGGAAAATGGTCATCATAAATCCATCGGGTACTGCGGCTTTGTCACCCTTCATATCACGCACAACCTATAAAATTTCTTCGTTCTCGAATTCCCGTTCAAGTAGACCACTCTCCACTTCCCCAATAGTATCCAAATTCAAATCATCTACCATTGATTGCCATGTTTTCGTCTTCTAATATAACTTTTAATAAAAGCCCACTACTTAAGCAACCACCTTAGCCTCATCTTCATATACCTCACCATACACCTCTAAATTACCTAAATAATTATTTCTTCTATGGGAATTAGCCATCCGATGAAAAAACTTTAAGTTATTATCTCGCTTCTTGAGCCATAAAACTCTAGACTTCTGTCTCAACGATATTTCCTCCAACCAAGCCAACCACTTCACCTCTAAAATCACTCTATCCCTCTCCCTCTTCTCCTCAATTGTGATCCCTGTAATCCCTTCCTTCCTATATAACTTTGTTAACTCCTCCAACAACCTCTTCTTCTTCACTTCTACATTTCCAAACTCCTTTAAATTCCACAATTGAATATCCTCCTTCAAGGCCTTCAATTTCTTAGCTAACACAAAATTGGGAGTGCCATGGAAAGATTAACAATTTCACCAAAATTGCACCTTTTCCTCAAACCCTTCTATTTTTAACCACATATTCTCAAATCTAAAGGAATTTTTCCCTCTTGCCATTCCTCCTGCCTCTAACAAAATAGGGCTATGATTTTAAATCAGATGTGATAGCACCTGCTGAATAACATTAAGGAATTGCTCTTCCCAATCCGTAGACACCAATGTCCTATCAATTCTAGACATTGAAGGTGAATTTGAACCACTCGTCCATGTGTAAGGCCCTCCTTCAAGAGGTAGATCTATCAAGTGCATATCCTCTATGAACTCAAAGAATTTTAACATTGCCTGACTAAAGCTACAACCACCAAATTTCTCGCTAGGAAAGCGGATCACATTAAAATCCTCGAAACAACACCATGGTACATCCCAAGCAGCTTTAACTCCAACCAAATCATCTCAAAACAAGCCTCTTAAACTATCTGCATTCGCGCCATAGACCCCTAAAAATGCCTATTCAACCCCACCATATCATCCACTTTTTCCAAAACCCTCCTATCCCACATAACCAAAATCCCACTAGACATATGATCAGCATCCAAAGGAACCCTGTCCAAATAAGGACAATTCCACAAGCTACCAACCAAAGATTTGTCCATCACTCCCAATTTAGCCTTTAACAAACAAACTACATCACACTTCCAGCCCCTAAGAAGATTCTTCACTACCAAATGCTTTTCAGGATTATTCAAACCTCGAACATTCCAGGAAATAATTTTCAGCTTCATTAAAAACTATAAACTCCCAAATTAAGGCACAACAACTAAAACTACTTTCCCTTATAATTAACTGAAGTAACCAAATTTTGCAATTCCCTCGCACCTTTCACTTTTGTAGTATTCACTTTACTAGCTCCAACAGCCCCCCTTTTCATCACCCTAGTTGCTTCAAATTCCAGTTAATTTTTTAGTAATAAAGTAATACAAAGTCGCTCATGTCTGGCCATAGATAACCCAACCAATTTATTGAACCCACAGATTCTATATTTAACTCATCGGGATGCCTCCAATCTGCCTTCAACAATCTCCAAAATTCCAGTAGCATTGTCCTACAAAAATAGATTGGCTGTGTTTAAAGGTGTACACAGCATAGGACTTCCCTCACCATTTTCTTCAACTTCCCCCAGCCCAGCCTATTCAGCACCAAGTAGATCCGAGCCCAAATTTAGCATTGGCGATGACTCCACCAGCTCTAAATTACCCCTTTTTGTTTACACCTCCAACCCCGAAGCCTGTGACTCCATGCTATCACCTACGACCGCTAATTCCATCACTCTCATCCGACCCATCAACTCTTTAACAATATAGAAGATTGAATCAGTCCATAGAATCACTCGATCCAGTGACATCAACGAGCAAGTAAACTCCCAAGTAATTCCCACAAAATTCGAGCTCAACCCAACACCAAACACCTAGCCGAGACAATCATTCTACTCAATTGCTTCGATTGACTAGAAGAACATTACTGAAGAGATAAAACTTTTACGCATGACCATGATGCTACTGCCTTTAAGGATTCTCCTTGTTCCCAACTACTCTAGGCAACAAACGGTATAACTAGATGTCCCAAATCCATCTGTATTTCACATTTATCATGGGCCGCAATAACTTCCCCAACCTTTAGTTGATCTTGAGGTAGGCTCATGTTATTGTCATGACTGGGCTTGACTGAACCCTCAATCAGTTCTTTTGTTTTTAACACTCCTTCTTCCATCTGGGTATGTGTTGTGAGTGACGTGGCTGATCCAGCCTTTAGTTAGGCTTAAGATAGACCCATGTTATTGCTGTGACTGGGCTTAACTAAACCCACTACCTGTTCTATTGTTTTTAGAACTCCTTGGTCCATCTGGGTATGTGTTGTGAGTAACGTGGCTGAATAGACTAATTTGTCTATTCCTTTATGGAAACCCCACCAAACCCGCCTCTTATTTCCTTCACTGCACAAAATCGTTAATCCCCTCCTTAATACTTGGGATTCCCATGATTTTTGCACTTGCATTCCTTTTGATTTTGAATCAAATCGCAACAGTGATATTGTTTGAAAATTTTCCACTAATTTTGGGTGAATTTTAATGCTTTGAACCTGCCCCTCACTGCTACTCATTGGTTTCCCCTCCAGAAAATTTTTTTGGTTTCTTTCCTTCTCGTCACGTACGGCTTTCATTGGATTTTGTACAACTAACGAAGGATCTCCAATGATGTTTTTTCCCTCGTCAATGGCAAGAGGCCTAGAATCCAAAGCCATAACAGTCTTTTGCTTCTCTCCTTTAATCACTGCTACAAAAGATCGAGAAACATTCACATTAGATTGCGGCTGCTTGTGCATCCCATCTAAGATTTTCATTGGTTTTTTTGGTGTTATTAAACTCTGCAACTCAAATCTGAACCCCTTCCACCCACGTATCACCTTTCCTTCTAGTATGATCACCTATCTCCTATGACCCCCAGCCTTAAGTTTAGTCGCGACAGTATAATTTCCAAAAGAAATGTCGTGACACTTTTGGAATGTGTCATGACATTTCCTTCTGGTATGATCGCCTTTTCTTGGAACACTTCTAGAATGTATACACAATATCGCCCTCTTTGAACATAAAGAACTGTCTAGAATTACGATCTAACACCATTTGCTCCAATTTTGACAGCAACCAATGACAAGCTTTTTTTCCCATACAAATTGATCTCGAATAATACCAACCCCTCCCAAAAATACGTAACTCAAAAAAGGTTCCCCCATCCTCCACCACTAATTGAGAAAACTTAGCTTCAATTGAAAAATTGCAAACACACCTTATCTAAATGCAACATCAGATCAAGAAGAAAATCTATGGTTGATCCAATGTAGCCAGGCCTTGTTTATGGCTAATTCTTGGTAGCCAGGCCTCAAAATGAAAAGAATATGAAATAACTAAATCCTACAAAACCAACATATTGACAAGTAATGTAGGTCGGAAACTAGTCTACAGGGGCAACAACCTGACCCTCCTAAACATTTGATGACATGCAAAACACAGTCCCTTCTTAAAAACTATAATGAATTTTAAACTGAGTCTTCTAGAAAATCATCTATGAGTGAAATGGTTTCTAGAGGGGAGGTGAATAACGTGCATGCTTTGGCAAAGATCTTTATACATATGTGTGTGTGTGTGTTAAACGATGAGTTTGGAATTTCATAGGTTAGAACAATTGGATATTCACACTGAAGATGAAATGGATAGCATGTAAATTAATGGAATATTTGGAAATATTAGTATTTTCGAGACTTATACTATTAATTAAAGCATTAGACTAGATTTTACACCGGTGATTCGTGTGAACTAATATTTTGTAATTGTTAGGTTCTAATTAGTGACCTTTTTGGAGCACAAAGTTGTTGGTTTTGTAGGATGCATAAGGAAAGTAGTCTTTACTAATTTGGGGGGTTTCATAAAGATGGTTTTGACCATAGTTGTCAAATCATGAATCAATTTTTTATTTTTTTTTTTGTATCGTGTATCGTAAGATACATAAACACCTAATAAAATTATAAAATAATTATAGATATACATATATAAAATGTATATTCATTATAAATTCGAAATATATTCAACAAATGACCAATTTAATCATAACTTATGTAATAAAATTTAACAAAGCTAACTAAATAAATCAAATTAACTTATGCTTATAGCATGCACATTCAAATTGATTAAACTCGAAAGTAATACATGATATATGAACCAAAATAATAATATATTTTCATCATCTTGGCTAATCAACTCCATCTAAGTCAATATTATCATCATGTTCAAATCTTGCAAAATTAGTTTTTCATGGACATTTTCTTTATTATTATCAACATTTACTTTTTTTATTTTGGTTTTTTTATTCTAATAATTTTTTCTTTATATTTTTTTCTTGGCATTCTAGCTTTTTAGACTCAAAATAATAATAACAAAATAAAAAATAATTATATTTTCATTTAATACATTATTTATAGCATAGAAAATAAATTTGCACATATGAAAGTGAGTGTTATGAGTATATAATCTAAATTTTGTAGGAGAAAGAGAAGGGAGGAAAAAAATTCATGGACTTGCTATTTCATTAGACTCAATTAAGTTTCCTAATAATTTTGTGTTAACAAAGTCTAACAACTTGTTTAAATCAAATAAAATCACAAATTAAAAAAAAAAAAAAAAAAAAAACCCATTTTAAACCCACATGTTTATGTATCGTATGATACGTACGATTCACTGATACAATACAATTTATATGATACGCACCTATGTATCTGACGATTCATGAGCACTTATAATACACCCTTACGATATGAAACTTTTTGTACACGATATGATATGTATTGTACGATACGTATCACATATCGTATGATACTGACAACTATAGTTTTGACTATCAAACTATATTTATAACTTATAATAAAGAAATATTTGCGCACTTTGTAGATGTTGAGAAAATCTTGTATACTTGTTTCTTTGAAAATGTTGTGGGATGAGCACTTTGTATACATATACATGTGTGATAATGCATCTCCAAAGCTTATGGTTTGACTTGTGTATGATTGACTTTGAGGAAGAATTATTGGATCCTATTCATGAAATGTTTTATAATTTGATATGAGTTATTTGTACTTACAATGGTTGGAAAGCATGTGTCTTGGAAACTTTAGGAAACATATTTGAAATTGATTTGTTCTTAAACCTACCTTGTGTGAGCATCATTAGAATTGATTTGAAACCCTATGGCAAGTTGTGAATAGAAGCATGGTATCGTATTTAGTCCTTTGCAAGGGACAGTCATACCGTAGCTAGTCCTTTGCAAGGGACGGTCCCAAGGAGGGGACAAGCACATTTGGTAGCTCTATAGCAAGGGAGTTTATCAATTCTGGTTCCAAAGAGGGAGCTCCTTAACAAGGGAGTACACCCTTAGAGTCAATGGGGCATTACACGTGAGGATTCATGCTCTCTAGACCTTATCTGAGTTTGAGGCATTACACGTGACCCCTTTGTCCATCATGGCAGAAAGGGGAGATGTTGTGTTAAGGGGGAGACTTTTATTTTATTATGTTATTTTATTTCTAAAACTCTTGTTCTTTTCTATTTGGGACTTGTACCTTTTTTTTTTTTTTAATCTTTGATACACTGCTTTATGTTTAGTTTTTGGTTGTTGGTTTAACAATTGGTATCTGGCTTCTTATGTTTACTCACATGCTTTTATTTATGGTTTTTTTTTTTGGTAGTATTTATTTATATATCATTGTAATCAATATTGTTTATCTATCTTTATTTCCATATGTGTGTCTGTGCTTTATTTTAGTGTTTGAGGAAAAGGTAAGTAATCTCTACACAAGACATTCAACCTCCTTACAGCTTCCTAGGATTGTGTAGTTTATAGGGATATAAATTTTCTTTGAGCTATATTGTATTTGAGTCTTTTGATGTAAATATTTTTTGTATGAATTATCAAAGGGGGAGATTGTTAAGTCCATATTTTTAGGTTGACAAGTCATGAACATTGGTAACAGTCATAATCTAGGTTGTCTCTTAAATCGGTATTAAAGTAATTCATAGTACAAGACAAACCAAGGTTCAAACGAATCAAGAAACATAAACTGGACTATTATTGCACAGGATCTTGTCACCAACTCAATCTGTCGAGTGTTACATAAGTCAACCGATTAACTGCATATCTCAACTAACCAAGAATCATGCTAATTGAATTCTCAGTATTTTCTATCAACCATTTGATCTAAAGCTACTTGCATCTTAAGTACACTATATAAGCAAGCCTTAGAGCATGTTTTCTAATACTACATGAGAGTAGTATATTGTATATAGATTGGAAATTTCCCAACCACTCTTGAAGCATCAACCAGAGACCTATGTTTATTCAAAAGATTCTATGATCAAAGTGAAATTGTTGCATCCAATTTACATTCAAGTTATTGGTACAAATCTTTCAGAGTTGTTCTCGGAGTCCTGAGCGTACATTCATGTGCAACAAGTTGAGAATAGAAGAACCCGTAGTCTTGAAGCTATGTGTGTTCACGTTAGTAAGTACTACAAGAAGTAGCATTAGATTTAGGGTTAAATCTTTTTTTACACACTTCAATAATATTCTAGTGGATTTGTTGACTGGGGTATTGATGATTAAATCCCCCAATTTTTTACTCTGAAATAGTTTGTTTCATCGGTTTTCTCAAGTCATCATTTTGGTGTCTTTGTGTGATGCATGTTCATGTGTTGCTATTCAGTTTAGATCTAAAGCATAAGTAAATTAATTAATTATTTGGTCAAGAGTTGGTTAACTTTGTTACTATCGAGGCCAAAAACCCTAATAATAGCTAATTAAACATGTATAATAATGCCCTAAAATCTGTATTACTAGAAGCACATTATTAATACATGCAATTAAACATCTAGTAGTAATCTAGGCATTACATAATCTTAAACAAACAATTGCCTTCAACAACATAAATTTGACAGAATACGGTGTCTTATTTCATATCCTTGCTTGTCCTAGTCAGACTATGATGGCCCTATGAAAGTACACTTCAGCTTGATAAAATTTGAGAGACCATATGCATAGTTGGTCTAGATTTTGGATTAGCATGCAAGCATGCAATTGCCAACTTTCTGATGAGTATTAGTTGATTCTCAACCTCAAGAGTGGGAGGTGGAAGGCGTATGTCTAACCAATCATTCAACAAGAAATTATCCTCCACAGTTGAAGCAGATAGGATGGAGATGATTTCACCAGGATGCCTACCTTTGATCACTTCAATAGCCAAAACTCCAAAGCTAAACACGTCGCATTTCTCAGTTATCTTCATTGTATAAGCAAGCTCTAAAAAAAGTAGAATGTTATGTCAATGTATTCATATGATCTATGTTCTATATTGATTAAACAAGTAAGTACATTACCTGGTGCAAGATATCCATATGTGCCAGCAAGTGAAGTCCAATTGGATGAGTCTTGATTAAGAATCTTCGCTGTGCCAAAGTCTGAAACATGAGTCTCGTACTCTGAATCCAGCAAAACATTTTTGCTTGATATGTCCCTATGAACAATTGGTGGTGAACAATCATGGTGCATGTAAGACAAAGCATGAGCCACACCTTTGACGATATTCACCCTCTTATTCCAGTCCAATTCTTTAGCTCCTCCATCATTGCTCAAAATTGAGGCCAAGTTACCCTTTTCAAGGTACTCGTAAATCAAAATTGAGAAACGTGAATGTGAACAAAAGCCATGCAATTTTACAATATTTCGATGCCGGATTTCTGTTAATGCGCTTATCTCATTTAAGAACTCTTTTTGTTGTGAAATATTACCATCACACAAGGATGTGAGTTTCTTAACTGCAAATGTGTCTCCAGATAATAGCTGGGCTTTATAGACGGTTCCATATCCTCCTTCCCCAATGCAAAACTTAGCATCAAAACCCTGGGTTGCGCCAAAGATTTCCCGGTACATTGTTCTTCCATCAAAAGTTGATATTGTAAACACTTCTTCATTTTCCATGTCTGTGTTTTGATTTGTCTGTGGATTTTGCCCTTTTCCTTTTAAAATGAAGAATATTCCTAGGAATAACAATACAAGTGAGAGTATTCCTAAGAGAGGGAAAATGATTTTATTTCCCTTCTCTGAGATATGTCCTGCCTTACAGGGTTGCAATCCCGTAACGTTTCCACACAATTCTTTATTACCTTGTAATGCTTCAATGTGAGCATCATGAAATGCTCGGCTATTGGGAAGAGGACCCTCCAACTCATTATAGGATATGTCGACAGACGACAAGCCACGCATCTTTTCGAAAGCAGCAGGAATGAAACCGGAGAAGCTATTATGGGATATATTCAACAACTCCAAGCTCTGCATATTGCTGATTTGTGAAGGTATCTCTCCTTCGAGTGAGTTAAGGCTCAAATCTAGCTGGGACAAATGAGTTAATTCACACATTTGGGCTGGAATGTTAAGGATAAACTTGTTGTTGCTCATATTCAAGTAATGTAGTTTCAAAAGGTTCCCTATATTTCTCAGGATTGCCTTGCCAAACCTATTAGTGGATAGATCCAGATACTCAAGATTTATTAATGATCCAAGCTCCAAGGGTAAACCACCATAAAGTTTATTGCCATTCAACGTCAACTTCGACAAAGAAGTCAACTTTCTAAATTCATTTGGAACCTCCCCAACCAAGTGGTTAGAAGAAAGATCAAGTAATTGGAGTTGAACTAAGTCTCCAATTTCAAGTGGTATGCGACCAGAAATATTGTTCCCAGCAATCTTTAAAGCGGTTAGTTGTGTGCACTTGCCCCAATTGCGTGAGATTTCACCATAAAATCTATTGTAACTCAAGTCCATGTACTGTAGGTTTCTATAGACACCAAAATCTTCAGATATATTTCCAAAGAGTTGGTTTCTATCAAGGCGGACTCTAATTAAGTTTGTACAGTTTCTCAAGGTTTTTGGTATTGGACCTGTGAGATTGTTGTTGTCTGCCCTTAGTAATTGGAGAGACCCACTATGGCATAAGTTTTGAGGCAAAAAGCTAGTGAAGTGGTTAGCATCTAGCAGCAGAGCAGTCAACTTCGTTAAGTTTCCGATCCCTTGTGGAATGGGACCAGAAAGTTGGTTTTCACGAAGGAATAAAGCCTTTAAGCCACTCAAACTACCAATGGAAATTGGAATAGTACCATTCAATTGATTTCTACTCAGTTCAAGATCAATTATGGATGTCAAGTTTCCTAATTCTTCAGGAATGGTACCAGAAAGTTGATTGTTGTACAGGTGTAAAACAGTTAAATTTTTAAGAGAACCTAAAGATGTGGGAATTAAGCCAGAAAGATTATTTGTTTCAAGGCTTAAGAATATGAGAGACTTCAGATTTCCAATTTCTAGGGGGATGGAGCCAGAGAGCTGATTTTGGTTCATATGCAACAGTGTTAGCTTTTCAAATTTTGCAGTACTACAAGGGATGGGACCTTTGAAACTGTTGTTACTCATGTCAAGTTCAACTAAATTGGTAAGGTTTCCAATTTGTGGAGGAATGGAACCAGAAAGTTGATTATCATAGAGGTACAAATAAGCCAAGTTGCTTAAGTTACCTAAAGATATAGGAATGGAACACGAAAGGAAATTACTATTGAGAGAAAAATCAGTCAAATAGCTCAAATTACCTAATGAAGCAGGAATGCATCCATAGAAATTGTTGGCATACAAAGAAAGTTCATTAAGAGACTTTAAATGACCTATTTCTGCAGGAATTGAGCCACTTAACTGATTTTTAGCGAGGTGCAAGACCTCAAGGTTGATCAGTAGGCCAATTTGGGGTGGGATTTTCCCCGAAAAGTTATTAAAGGATAGATCAAGATATATGAGTTTAGACAGGTAACTAATATCAATAGGAATTGTATTAAAGAGTTCATTCATGCTGAGGTCAACAAATGAAAGGTTAGGGAGTGATGAGAATGAAAATTCACGGAGAGTACCTTTCAAGCCTGAGTCAGTCAGGTTTAATTTGATAACACTTCCTGCATGGTTGCAAGAAACACCGAACCAACTGCATGGATTTGAGCTTGCATTTTGATTGTTGGAAGAATTGGTTGCATTATTATTAGGAAGGAGAGTCCATGAAGGTAGGAGTGACTGGTTTTTATTTTGAAGACTGGCTTTCCAAAGGAGAAGAGCATTTGTCTCCGTTTCTTTATCCACGTAAACAGAATCAGAAATAGAGGGAAAATGTAACAGGGCCAACATGAATAGAGAAACGGGGGAAAATACTTTTTGGAAACTAGTGAATGCCATGGGTTTTTTGAAGCTAATGAAAATTAAGGATCTGCTTCAGTATCTA
Source organism: Quercus variabilis (assembly GCA_030445155.1). Classification (NCBI taxonomy): domain Eukaryota; kingdom Viridiplantae; phylum Streptophyta; class Magnoliopsida; order Fagales; family Fagaceae; genus Quercus; species Quercus variabilis. Next base: position 71,641,158 of record CP129447.1, read on the forward strand.
CGTTTATCAATTTTCATCATTCTCTTCTTTAAATACCAATCAAGTCAAGCGTTGGCCTTAGTGGGAAGAGAAGAGTTTCCACATCATCATTGACTTTGGAAGGGGTAGAGCTAAAAATTTTTATTTGAGAATCAAGTTTTAGCATTAATATATTTATCAAAATAATTTCACACATAGAATATACACACACGATTTTTTATTATACACACTTTTTTATTTATTTGATAAGTTATATATATACACATACACAGAATATATACTTTTTTAGTCAAAATTATGTTTGATGGCAGTATTTCATAAAATAAAATTTATTTTTATCATTTTTATAGTGAAATTCTTAAAAAATTTTATTTTCATTCCAAATTATTAAATTTTATACTAAAGTAATTAAAAAAATCTTTCAATTAAACTAATGAAATTTTCAAAAACTTAAATTATCCAAACATACTTGAATTAAGCTCTAAACATATTTGAAATTGTTTTACTCTAACTCATTATATGACAACTAAAAATATATTTCACGATGTAGTTTTTATGACAAACATATTTGATGCAAACTTATATATATATATATATATATTAAGAAAATTTTCAAATTTTGGAAGGGCATAGATGTCATGTACCACCCCTAGACTTTGACTGTTCTCGCGTGGAAAATAGAGTTTTTCCTTTTGGCCACAAACAAACAATCAACTATTACTTAAGCTTTCTTCCGTAACAGACAGGTTGGTTGTCGGTTGTTACTGGTTGGTTGTCGGTTTCACGTATTCCTACTATTTGGAAAAATTTGTGGAAAAGTTGTATATATTTTTTGTGGTTTCATTTTCCAAGTCCAGAAAAGACCAAGAACATAAATTCCAAAAGAAAAAAGAACCCGGGGAAGGAAATTAAGCACCTTTTGTTTCTTATTGTTGGAAAAGTTGCAAGTCTATCGGCTTTTTTTGATTGGAGGAAGTCTATGTACTCTGAAGTTTGAATATTGAAAAAATTGTATTCAAAGTTCTGGAGTTGATTGGCCGGAATATTTCGTACCGGTATCTAGGCCCCGGTACAGAAACACGGGTTATTCCGGAAATATCCGTGAAAACATTGGATTCCCGCCGAAAAAAGTAAATCGGCTGGTACAAGAAAAAAAAAAAAAAAAAAAAAAAGCCAGCTGAAAAATATACCAAATAGAGCACACCACCTTGGTCGCCGCCAAGTTTTCAGTGTAGCCTCCGTATATCCGATCGTCCCCACCGCCCCTTCTTCTTCTTCTTCGCGTTTGCTTTACCCAGACGTTACCTCTCTTTTGCTTATGAATTTTCTTATAACGATGCCTCCGTGGTTTTTTTTTTTTTTTTTTTTATAGGACTGTGCCTTTGTTTTTTTTTTTTTTTTAATTGTGCTTTGTTGTCTTTTTGTTTAATTAGTGTGCCTGACCCTTGTCTGACACCCATGTGAATGGCTGATGGCTCAATTCATCTTAGCTCAAAATATTTTGAATACTACCACTGCCATGTGTTAAACATGCATTTAACTTTGGTGTACTTTTTTTATTATATATTATTATTATATTATCTCTGTATGTTAATATGATTCTAAAAAGTTAGATACTTTTTTTTTTGATGTTTTGAATTGTGTTTCGGTAGTTATTTCGGTATGATTACTGGAACTAATGTATTAAATCCGTTCCATTTCGACCGTAATAATTGGAATATCTCATACCAGGATGCAATTCAGAATGGTAATAGTAACACCACCTGTTCCATCTCGAGTCCAATTCTGGACAGTTTTGGGTCATTCCGGCCATTCCGGTTAATTTCGGCTAAAATATAATTTCGGCCGGTACTGAAGAGTGAACTGAGAGAGAGAGAGAATGTAAGAAATAGTTTAGAAAATGAAACAATGGGATCACCTGCCTTTACTCTAGATGTGTTGTTGCATACGTAAATTGAAGGGAAGAAAAAAAAAATTGGTGCGAATTGCAAACTGGAAGTTGCAGTGAGGAAACTACTTTGGAAATGGGAAGTAAACGGAAAAAGAAGAAAAAGGAAAAGGAGGGAGAAATAGATGCAATGTAGATACTTTTAAAGAATGTGGGGGTGCCCATCAAAAAGTAAATAAATAAAGATTGGGGGAGTGTTCATTGAACTTTGGAAATTGCAGCCTTGGGAAATAAAAAATAATAAAATAATAATAATGTTTCCTGGCCTATTGTTGGCAGGTGAGGAGGGCGATGGAATAAAAAAAGGAAAAAAAAGGTTTTAAATTTATATTTGGTAGGACTTAGGTTGAAGTAATGCAAAATTTATAAAATTTTTATAATAAATTCTATGTAGCAACTTTAAAATAGTACGATAAAATTAATCGGTACTGAAATATATTATTTTAATAGATAAATTGAAATAGGTTTTAAAATGGTATTCATAACATTAACTGGAACAAAATATTTTGGTAAAGGTACAGACCAGTGTACCATTTCAGAATGTACCATAATATATATTTATATAATATATATAATAAAAATATTATTATATTGTAAGAAATAGCACAAAATTTTAAGCAAAAAAAAGTAATGTTGTTTTCTTTATTAGGTTTTTTTTTTTTTTTTTTTTTTTGAGAGAGAGAGAGAGTTTTAAACCTATGACGTTCACTCTTGATGATAACGCTCTTTATCATCAGACCAAGACACCAATCAATTTTTGGTGTAGGCGGAAATTGAACCCTAGATTTCTTATTCAACTATCAGAGACTTTACCAGTTGAGTTAGCGAGAACCCACTTTATTAGGTTTTTGTGGGAATGAATAAGAGACAAAATGCTACGTCTTTAGTTTAGTTTATGTTGTATATGTAGGTATATACACAATAGATTATAATATATATACCAAAAGTTGTGTATTGAAATGTCATAACCTTTCAAATTAGATGTATTTAAAATTGCCTATTAAAATATCATAACCCTTCATATTTGATATATTTTAAAGGTGCCTATTGACCGGAAAGATGCTTATTGAATAAAAATGTGTCTATTGATCGAAGAAGTGCATATTGAATGAAAATGTCCTATCGAATGGTCATAATCTTTTGGATATAAATAGTGGTTCATAGTCATTTGGTAACTTCTTCTCTTTCATCTTTCTTCGAAATACAAGAAACTTGTGAGTTTTCTCCAAAATTGATATTTGTAGAACCCAATAAACATGATTGTATCCTAGGGATAAATTTGTAGTAACCCTTGAGCAATTCTTGTGAGAGGGCAAATATTGTCTAAGGGTAACATTCAATTGTGCCTCCAAGTCAATCAAATTTTATGTTTGTCTACTGGATCATTTTGTTATTTCATTATATTACTCCTCTAAATTCCCAATAGTTTGGGCAGTTCATTTTTTGTAAGTCAGTTCTTTCAGGTAGTTCATAACAAGTTATATTTTCCATTTTACATTTTTCAAGTCAATTTAGAATCTGTTGGGCCCTAAACCAACCTTGGGTCTTAGAATTTTAGTATCATTAGGGAACGGAAGCTTAAGTCATAAAGGGTATAAAATGTGGTATCAACATGTACCTTAAAAAATTTAATTTTTTTTTTAAGGGAGCAATTACACATACTTTGAACATTGAAAAAAAATGTATTCAAACCAAAGAAGTTAATATCATACCAGTACTGGCCATACCGGGAAAATATACCATATTGGCCATTAAATCAACACTGGTACTCCTTCAAAACATATCAGAAAAAATACTGGGTTGCACCAGCCTATTTCAGTTGTACTGGCCGGTATTGGCATTTCAGCTAGTACAATAAAAATAATAAAAAATTTAAAAAAATTATTAAATTTTTTTATTTATTTAATCTAATATATTGGTTAATATACTTAAGCTAATATGTAGGCTTATAAAATATATAAACTTTAAATTTTATGTTGATAAACATAAAAATTAATAAATTCATACTTACATAAATAATACAAATATATATACATATATATATATATATATATATATATATATTTATGTATAGAATATATAAATAGCAACAAACTTGAAACGGTACATCGGTATCAATCGATACTGAAATATTTGATTCTCCTAGTTAAATTGAAATAGTCTCCAGTACAAAAATTGAGACAAAGCATTTGTAATCATCCTGATTTCTATCTAACTTTTTGGTGTTACTGTGTGCATGAGAACTTTGACTATTCAAGTGAAAAGAATTTTCCATTTTTTCAGTCAAGAAAAAGTAAAAAACAAAAAAAAAAACAAAAAAAAAATCCATGAATGTAAATTCCAATCACAATAGATAGATAATACAGGGAAAGAAATTGAGGAGCACATTTTCTTTTTCTTTGGTGGAAAAGTTGCAATTTTATGCCCTTTGAACATTGAAAAAAATGTATTCAAACGAGCATGCGTAAATTCATGCGTCAAGTATAGTCCTGATGGAGCATAAAGTAAAACATAAAAAGTGAGACAAATGATTTTTATTTGTCCTGATTTTTTTTTCTTCTAATTTTGTGGTCATTACTTTGACTCTATAGCTCAAACTAATCCCCCCTTAGTCCTCAAGCACTTCATACATAGGAACTCCGTGCATAGGAATGTAAGTTCCAAGCACAATAAATAGAAAAAACACCTAGGAAGGAAATTGAGGAGCATTTTTCTTTTTATTTGGTGGAAAAGTTGCAATTCTATGCATGTTGAACACTGAAAAATATATTCAAACAAGCATGTCTAAATTTACACGTCAAGTATAGTCTTGATGGATCATAAAGTAGAATAAAAAAATTGAGATAAAGGATTTGTATCCATCTTGATTTTTGTTTCTAATTTTTTGGCCATTACTTTGACTCTATAGCTCGAACTAATCCCCCTAGGCCCTAACCCCCCAAACACTTTGTGCATAGGGAAATACCATCCCACTCATAAGGGTGGGTGATCATTAAGGTCTATCAAATTTAATCACGTTATATATTTACTTAAGAAAATAATCCCATTTTTAAATTGAATAATGCTAAAGATACAAACTATTTTACAAAAAATTTACAAACTACTAATGTGGTGAGTGATTATTGGTAAATGAAAAAAGTGATATTAATTGTGGGCCTAGATGAAAACCAATAAGAGGTTGGTCGCATCAACATTTTGTAAAATTGTTGTAAAATAGTTTGTAACTGTAGCATTACTCTTCTAAATTATTCATGATGACATAGAAAACATGTATAACCAATCAATACTTGCAAAATTTTAACATAATATGATTATTTTTCTTTCTTTTTTTTTTTTTGGTGTAAATATGAAATATGATAATTGTGGTAGTTATTAATAGACACTTATCATGATTGTGTTTATATATGGATATCATTAGGCATTTACTAGGATTATGTTTGTATATTCTTTTTTTTTTTTTTTTTTTTTACCAAAGGCGATAAAAATGTTTGTATATTCTACTATTTTAAAAAATGACGTAAAGGATTTTAATGAAAGATTTAATTATGGAAAAGAATTTAAATTCAATTAAAAAAAATACATATGAGAGTAATGGCATTTAAAATTGTGAGTAGATTATAAATTTCATTTCGTAAAAGTTTATCCTCTTTTTTGATACATCAATAGTTGGGGGTGGCGGATTTGAATCCTAAGGTATGTTGGTAGACTGTAATATACAATGTAATATAAAATAGTTATTCATATGATTTAACTTTTTTGTAATTTAGTTATATTTATATTACAGGGAATAGTCATTGCTTATGAATATCTATTGAAAAATGCTAGATATACATTTTTTTTTACATTCCTCCTTAAAAGGGTTGTAATAGTTAATTCTTAGCAGATATAATAATTCCTAAAATTAATATATTTTCAAAAAAAAAAAAATAAACTCTCCATAAGCACATAAAAATTATGAAAATAAAAAATCATAGGGAAAATAACTCATCTCTCTCTCTCATTTAAAAACTAATATTTTATAGGAAATATAATTGTATGAGTAAAATATTTCTTAAAATAGATATCTTTACTTTTATTGTAATTTCACAACTTACAACCAAACTTATGAATATGCTTAATTATTCCATTACAACACATTTTATTTCTAGTAATAAAGATTATCATTCATGTCGCAATCCTAATTTAACGTACCAAACGTGCTCTAAATGTCTTCATTGGAAACAATGAGAGGTGCCAACCAGTGGAGTTACAAGGCTCTTGGCGATTATAGATTATGTGATTCAATTTTCCAATATAGAATATTAACATAATTTTTTATTTATCATAAACCTAATATTGTGGGTTTCAACTAGTTCAATATCAACTGTTGGTAAAATCTATTGCCATATCATAAGAGACTTAAGTTTGAATCTTGCTTGCACAAAAAATTAATTGGTTTTTGAGCCTAATTTAAAGATCAATAGTCATAAAATAGGCATAGAATAGATTTCATAGGTTCAAATCTTATTGTATCTATATATATGAAAAAAAAAAAAAAAGTCCTTTTGTCTCTATTGGAAACTTAATATGAAAGGAATGAATTAAATTATGAAAAATAAATTACATTCTATTCAATATAAAGAAAAAAGAAATAAAAAAAAAAATTAGTTGTTATACATTTCAAATAAAATCATTTATAAAATGTAACGATTTATTTTTTTTAAATCCCAAAAATTACCTATGATTGATTTTGTACTAAAGTTTTGTAATATTTATTTTTCATTGTAAAAAAAAAAAAAAATCATTTTAAAGATCTTCTTCCTTTTTTATTGTGAAAGAGAGTGTTGGTATTACTCATTACTAAAAGTACTCACTTCATTCTGTCAAAAAAATTAAAAAAAAAAAAAAAATACTCACTGCATATGTGGGCACAAATGCCCACGGTGAGCACTCAGAATGCCGCATTGGTCATGCATTGCCACTTATACTTGGGAGTACCCCTCGGCTGAGCGGATTGGGCGAAGGATGAAAATGGATTTGCCACCTAGATTAGGTGTAAGAACTATATATATAGTGCCCTTATGTGAAGTACCGGTCTTACTAGAGCACGTGTCCAGAGTTTAGGTATAGGAATGAGAAAGTGTTAGGCATCCAACCTCACCCAATCTATGGGTCAGCCTCTAGTCATTGTGTTTCACATCCTAATTCCATCAAACAATCCTCTAATTTGCATCTACCAACCAACCTAGCATTCACTTATATGGCAGCATCTTTAAGAATCAATCATCAACAACATGCATCCCTTCAAACTTAAACATACATCTAAACATGACATCCACACATGTCCTAATATACATCTAGGCATGGCATACCCTACCATTTATCTAGCATCTCATGCTTCACATAACTAAGGGCAGTAAACATATCACATAACAGTAACATCAACAAGGCAGTAAGCATAACCACATGCACAAAACATTTAATCTTGCACATTCAACCATTCAAGCATTGCATCCAAATCCTCAATTGTCAAGGAGACAAACCCTCATATTAAAAGATGCATGTTCATACTCATATGCATGACTTACCCTCACTTACCTCTTTGCATCATATCACCTATACATCAATGCATGTTCATATGATCTATGCATGTTCATGTTGTTCATCAAAGCATATAAACCTACTTATCAATCTAACAAATAAATCATGTAAAACATGTTATTCTATTGACTCTAAACTTAAACTTATGAAATCTAAGTTAAGCAGACTCCAAATATGTATTTGAAACAAAGCAAAGCAACAAGGACATCAAAACCCTAAAATTTGGCTTTCTAGGCACGAACATGTGTGGGAATACACGAAGTATGCATATGCATGCATGAAGCAAGCACAAGCCTCCTCGCCTAGAAACATAGTCTCAAAATAGCAGATAAAATGAAATAGAGATTAACATAGTGTACTTCTAATGATGGAAGCAATAAAACCTAACAACAAAACATAGATATTAAAGCTATAAACAAAAAAATAAACAAACCAAATGAAAGAGACAAGGTTAGACCTTTACCTCAAACACAAGAACTCTTGAGGTTTTAATTTGACCATTCCCCTCAGTCAATCTATCAAGACAAAAACTAGAAGGTTAGTAAGCATAAAACTCGAATATCAAGACTCGAATAGGTCCCAACCAAGTAAAATTTAACTTAAGGATATTTTAGAATAAAAACTCTCTATTTGATTAACTATTTTCTAGTGAATTTGACGTGTTTTGGAAAAAGAGCCATTGGAGCCTTTTATAGTGAACAGATAGGGGTGTATGGCTCTTTTCCAGCCGATGTGGGATTAACTTTGCACGATTTTTATATTAAAAACTTTCTATACAAGTCATCAAAAACCATACATGTGCATGCATACACAAAAATGCATGTGCATGCCTGAAGTATGCATATGCATACTTACTGACATGAACCCGCATACTAAAGGTTCCTATAGGTTTTTTTTTTCACCAAAACGTCCTCCAAGCTAAAAAATTTATATAATTAGGCCCTACACCAGCCCTAGACCTCCTAGTGATATCGTCATTTGGGAACGAGGCTCGAGTCGTAAGGGGTACAAAATTAGGTATTTACTACGTAGTTGCAATAAAAAGTAAATAAGCACAAATACAACCATTCTATGAATAAGTTAGTATGTTGTTGATATTCTAATTCTTATAAGCCATTTTGAACAAAAAAAGAGATGGCTGAAGGTAAGAATAAGAATTAAAATTTTACCATCAAGTGAGTTATGACCTTGGAGTGAGTTGGGGAAGTTGTGTGTAGGCCGCAACATACATAAAAAAGATGCCTTTTTTTTATCCACACGCGTAACTTGTGGTCAATACAAGTCATGGACTGGTTGCATGCAAGTTGTGAATTCCATACTTAACAACTTTGACCAACTTGAGCCAAGGCTCAAGTAAGTACCAAAAATACATGCAATCCCCCCAAAAACACATCCACATATAAGCAGAATTACAAGTAAATTTACTACAGAATAAAGCCAACAAAACTTGGACTTTACAAAATATATCCAATTTATTTGGATTATCTCCTTGTTAGAATGAAAAAGGGGTCATTTTCGAATTATGTTTTGAATCTTGATCTTTGTTCTTGTGTTCTATTATATGTATGAATCTTGGTCATCATCTCATTAACTGAATAGGGTGGGTTTTGTCAATGGTTATTTTGTGGGTCTCTCTCTCTCTCTCTCTCTCTCTCTCTCTCTCTCTCTCTCTCTCTCTCTCTCTCTCTCTCTCTCTCTCTCTCTCTCTCTCTCTCTCAGTGTGTTGTGTGTCTGGTGCCAAGAAAGTGGTAGAAAATTGAAGCATGATTGGAGATTTTCAATTTATTGATATTTTCTCCTTGCTTCTCTTTCTATTCCTTTTAATTAAATGTTGTTTGGTTCCCAAAAAAATAGAGAAAAATCAAACTAATACTATAAACAATGAAGAAGTTAGGATTTCAATTTAGGGGGACAAGATTAAAAGGAAAATTAATTTAGAAAATATTAATTGATATTAACAAGAAGATAAATAAACAATTGTAAACTAATGTAATTAATTGTCAAAAAAAATATTATATAAATGTAAAATATAGTTCATTATGTTTTCATACCTAGTTTAAGTTATTCAGTTTTTTTTCCCCCTCTTCTCATTTTGAAACTTCTGCATGCTTTCATTCCTAATAGTCTTGAATTCAATCTGTACGAAGATTTAAACAACCTACCTCGATACGAGTTTGTTTAGAATTCACTATGAACTTATTACTATGCTTATGTTTTTCCATAATCTCAATTAACTATGTATAAGTATATATTTCATATGATTAAATATATATAAAATAACAATCAAAGTTAGAAATTAATCTAAATATATAAAGTTTATATATCTAATTTGATTCTTCAAAATAAATTGAGAAAATAAAGTTATTAATAAATTGTAAGAGATAGAGAAAGCGGAGGTATAAAAGAGTAACACAAGGAACACACAAAAATGACTTGGTGTAAAGCCCTTGACAGCTACATCTTTAATATATGAGTGGAGTATAAAATACAGAGAATCTTAGTAGGATTTATAAAGAGTAGAAGAGTCTAGGGTTAGAGCTAGAAATACTATATGCTAAATTGGGCCTCTTGGGCTAATACAATATTAAACTAAATAACCAAATATCTTTAACAAAAGGAGTAATGCCTAAGTAGCCATTGAGGAGAGGGGTACATTGAGACTTGAAGGGCATGTTTTGTAAATTGTAATAAATATTGTAATGTAATAGTTATTCCTGTGATTTAATTATTCTGTAATTTTGTTATATTTTTTATTACATAAATAATCAGTTTTTATGAATAGCTATTTTTTAAAACAAGGAATAATTATTCATTTATATGAAAATTGTAATAGTTATTTCTTAGTAGGTGTAATAATTTCTAAAATTAATATATTTTCAAATATACAAACCTTCCATATGCACATAACAGTTATAAAATTATATATATATATATATATATATATATATATATATAACCAAATGTGTGTGTATGTTTAGTCTTTCAATTACGACATATTTTATTTCCAATAATAAAGATTAATATTCATGTTGCAATTCTCATTCAATGTACCAAACATGCACTTATATATATATATATATATATATATAAACCAACGTGTGTGTATGTTTAGTCTTTCAATTACGATATATTTTATTCCCAGTAATAAAGATTGTTATTCATGTTGCAATTCTCATTCATTGTACCAAACATGCACCTAATTCTCTCTCATTCGTGAAGGGAGATCCTCAAAACAAGCAAAATGAATTCAAGTATGAACACTTCCCCCATATCTAATGAAAAAGAAAAAAAGAGAAAAAAGAAAAAGAAAAAAGAAGGCAAATGGAATATCATGTATGAACCCATATCCAATGAAAATGAAGAAAAGCAAAATGAATTTCAAGTATGAAAAATGGAAATTCACGAGCGAGGAAATGTAGTCAAATCTTAATCTCAAATATTTATAAAACTTCTGTTATGCACTAAACTTTTTATTACTGAATAGCTTTGTTAAATGAGATTTCCACATCAAAGTCTCACATTACGTAGTAATTTTAATTTACAAGCTTTCCATGTTGACATATGGACCAAAACACGGGACACACTTGGACTAGCTTATTGATTTCCATTATTTCCATCCTATATTACAAGTATTGTACATAAAAAAAGACAATCTATATACCATTAACGTCACAATTTTATTTTCTTCATTCGATTGTATGATATAGATCAACTTTTGTTGCAGATTTGACAACCTGTGTGGTCAGGCGCGGAAGGTTTTGCCCCGGAATTCCCACCAATTTTCATTTGGACAATATTTCCTCGCAGGATACTGTTTTTCTCTGTAAACATGACAAAGATATTGCATGAATATAAAACCTAACTGTGCATGAATATAAAACGTTTACAAAGATATTGCATGCAACCATGGGAAAACAAGGGACCTGTTCGTGGGATGACATTGTTGGGTTCGGCAACCACCATCGTGTACGTAGATGAAAGAAACAAAACGATAATAAGCATCCGAATGATGATAACCCTGATGGAAATCTTGGCATCCATTTTTGCTAGCTACAAGAGACACGAATAATTAACACATCATTACTTCTGTGATATATATAGTCTAAATAGGACAGCACTGTCTGTTCGATCCAAGTCAATTCAATGGAAGTCAAACACGTTATTCTTTTTCTTTCTTCTTTTTGTTGATTTTTTTTTTTTTTGGTTTGAAGGAATCACACGTTATTCTTATAAGATCTTTCTTAAACACCAACGGTATGGTAGAGTCAATATTTTTCTTCAAAAGACAAGATTTGATAATAGAAAAACTGGTTTAGATTGGTTTTGAATAAATCATATATAAAGAAAATCAACTTTGGATTAATGGTTTGAGTGTGTCTAAACGTATCATTACTTTCATTTTTCTTAACACAATATACATAAAAAGTTGATTAAATAGGGGCGCATAGATCAGAGTACACTGTTGCGAGAACCACAACCTAAGGTTGAAGGGTCTAACAGGTACCGGTCCTCAAAATAGTTAACAGATAATGCCATTCTCCTTAAGTTGAGGGTTTTAAAAATGTAGTTTCCAATTAATATAAATATGAATTTTAATAATCTTAGTTACAATTCAGAAAAAAAAAAAATTTACGTGGAAAATTACTTAGTTTATGAACCCCAAATATAAGCACCAATTGAAGCTAGGTTATCAAATGGGAAGATGTTAGAAACATAATCCATCCAACTAAAAAACAAGTCTTTTAGAATTTAATGACCATATATTATGTTATGCATGTTCATACATTTCATCCATTCTTTTATTTTTTTTGATGAACAAAATATGAGTAGAGAGGGGCGACTTGAGTTGGTGTCTTGCACCTAGGCGTGACCATAGTGATACTCTACTCACTTGGCTCAGGCTTGCGGAAGTAGGGGATCTGGATGAGTCATAATTATATACCCAGTTCCATTAAGGACGCTAGTAAGCATGAGCTGAGAGTATGAAGTTATTTCCTTAGCACTTCCCATTGTGAGATTCAAATTTGGGATCCCCACCTCCCAAACTCTTAGAAGTGAGCCCAAACATTTGCAAATGAGAAAAATATTCAACAAAAAGACCATTAAAAAAAACTCTAATTATTTAGATTCGTACTCGTTCAACTCATTCCATAAGAATAATATTTAATTCCCTTTTTCTTAAAAAACAATACGAAGGGAAATATTGTAGCCTTGTAAGTTTTTCTCTGTGGCTCAGCTTGCAGTCGCAATAAGTATCATCCATTGCGCTCTCTCTTTCTCTCTCCATTTTTCTTTTTTTAATCTATATATTACTAAAAGCTGAAGCGTAGCGTTTAATGCTGCTGCTCTCATGTTGCACTATATCAGCTGCTACGTCATTTTTTTTTTCTTATCTTTTTTAAAATATAATTTTTTTACAATTTTAAAATGATTTTTACAATTTTCAACCCTATAAATGTAGCTCACTACTTATTTATTTACTTCCACTATCACCCTATAATAAATTTGTATAATTAATCCAGCCCACCTCTTATTTATTTAGTTCTACTATCAAGCCCAACCTAAAGCCATTTCAGTTCAGTTTTAAAGTTTTGTGTGAGCCTTTTCAGCTTAAAGGAAGAAAAAAAGTACAAAAAAAAAATACAACGTTGAATCCTTTCAAGCTTTAGGATTTTTTTTTTCCAATTTTCCTATAATTGTTTTTAACATTTATTTTTTTAATATTTACACTTCTCCAACTTTTCTCTCTCCCTTACCATTTCATCTTTCCACTACTTCTTCAATCTTTCTCCCTCCCTTACCTTTTCATCTCCTCACTACCCTCTACATTAATATCATTCTTCATCTTTCCCTTCATCTTCCTTTATTTTTGTCTCTTTTTATTCACACCCTCTTACTATAAATTTGTCACTAACTCTTCTATTCTATGCATAATTTTCCCTCACAAAAAGAAAAAAAGGGTTCCCTCTCTCTCTCTCTCTCTAAATTTTTTGGTGGATTTTTTTTTTTTTTTTTCTTGCATCTCTACTTTAGGCTGATAATTTTTTATAGTCTTTAAAACTCTATTTTGGCTTAATGCAATTTAGTTTTGTTTTTTAAATTGTGATTTAGTTTTGTTTTTTAAATTGTTGTTGTTTTTTTTTTTTTAATTTTTTATTCTCTTTGATTGTTAAATGTTATCCTATTGTGTTCTAAAGAATTAAATATAGTATATAAAAATATAATATTACTTTATTACATAGCATGATTTAGATAATTTGGTATTTATTATGTTACATAGCATGATTTTTTATAGTGCTCAATTTAAAATTTATTGAGCACATAACTTGGTATTTTCTATAGTGCTCAATTTGGTATTTATTATGTTACATAGCATGATTTTTTTTTTTTTCTAATCCTTTGAGGTGGACAAAATACTCTTAATAGTTGTATTAGAAATACTTTATAATGCATTTATTTAAAGAAAAGCAAAGGTTAGCCAAACGAAAATAATTAGATAGGTGTCAAATTTTAACTTTTGCAATTTTATTTTAATTATTATTATTTTATAACAATGCATGTATAGAAATTTAATTCTTAGATTTTGCTAAAAATTGTTTATTTGATAATATGTTTTGGGTAGCTAAAATTATAATTTCTACAAAGAAAATAACCTTAATAGATTATCAAAAACAAAATTTTATCCTAATATTGGTTCAATTAATCATTGTTAAGTTTTATTAATTTTTTTTAGTTTACGGTTTTTTGGTGTTTTGGATTGTTCCTATATTACATTTATGATTGTTCCTATAATAAATAAAAATATAATTACGAAATACATTACTCATTATTAGATTAGTTTAAATTGTAAAAAAAAAAATATTAATAAAACCACCATAAAAATAATTATCACGCGCAACGCGCGGGTTCGCAGCTAGTTTATTATTATTTCAAACTCTCTCACTTTATTACTCTCATTTCAGCAGATAAATACTTTTTTGTTTTTCATTTTTTTTTAATAAAAGAAAATTACAAAACATCATGTAACTGTGTATTTTATTTGATAATATCGATATATTTAAGTTCTTTTTTATATTAAATTCTTCATAATTAAAATTTCTTAATGATTATTCTAAGAAAAATTCTTAAAGCCGCCATTGTTCGGTGGTCCACAAACACACAAGTAAAGGTACACTAACCCCACGATATTATTCAACATCGTTCTTGTTCTTAAATTTGAATTTCTTCCTTTTCTGATAAATGAGGTTCACCATGACATTGTTGCGGTCTAAGAAAGAAATAGTTCAATGCTTACCTTTCATTTTTTTGGTGTGACCTACCCAGGTTTTTTACGCCACCAGCCCCACAGAAAGCTTGGACCCCACACCATCTCTCCCCTTGTCACAGTGCATTTAGTCCTTCCTTTCAACTTTCAAAATCTCCTGACTCTCAAAAAATAAAATTTTAAGAGCAAACAAAGAAGCTCCCATGAACTATCATAGAAACCTCCAATATATATATATATATATATATGTATGAAATAAGACAACTATTCCATGAATAGTATATTGTATGTAAAAATGTGGCTAGCATTTGTCACTTTGAGAGAAAGTGGCTAGCATTTGTCCATTTGACATTACCTTTAAGATTTAGCTTTTTAACTTTTAACTTTTATATATAGTTAATTAAAACCTTTCTCTTTTTTTTTTTTTTTCTTTTTTTTTTTTTCACTTTTTCTTATTTTATCAAATTCTTTTAAATTATAAGTGTATTTTAGCATATTTTCATATATTTTTTTTAACAAATAACTAAATAAGTTGTTTTCAAATTATCACAATATATAGCCAAGTAAACTAATAGTTATCGTTTATAATATTCACCAACACAACCACAAAGCGAGACAATGATCAAAGACCCAAACGGCAAAGCCTAAGGAAATCAAAAGAGGTAATGGGGGTAGGCCAAAGCCTAATGTTAAGTACTGCAAGAAGCACCAAAAACCAAACACAAATAATCACCAAGTATTCGTTCACTTTGTCTTAGTGAAAGACTCTCTCAACTATCAACTAGAACTAGTAGTTAACGTAGAACCTCTCTACAGCTGCTGGTTCTTGTTGTTGTCAAAGAGGTGTAACACTTGGTCCACGCTCCTTCGTGCAGTGCCTCCATTAATGCCATTGCTGAGTCCACAGTCCCTTATTGTCCGATCTAAAAAAAGCAGTGATTTGTTAAAAAACAGCATGTTCCTATCATCCTCACCTATTCTTCAAAACCGGTTAAATCTTACCCCCTTTTTTTATTATTTTAAATTTAATTTAATATTTTTGGTTTTTATATGAACTGGACTAGATTGGTGTTTGGTTCATGGTCCAATCCAGTCCCATTTTTAAAAAGATAAGTATGACTATCAAATATCAATTAACTACAACCATATTCCAAAAAGATGAAACATATCCTTCAAAAAAAAAAAAAAGAGGCATCCATATTAAAAAGAAAAAAGAAAAAGAAAAAAAAGAGAGAGATAGGAGCGAAGAGAGGATGCAAAAGCGAGTAAATAAATTTTAAAAAAAAGGGAAAAGAAAAAGAAAGGAAGTGAAGAAAAAAGAGAAGAAGATAGAAGCGTAGAAAGGAAAGTAGGAGCTAACTAAAAAACAAAAAATAAAAGAAGATGAAAAGAAGTCCAAAGTGAATAAAGGAAGTAGGTGGAGCGAAGATGGAAAAAAAAAAGGAAGAACAAGTAGCAAAGCACCAAAGTCCAAATATTCTTTTCACATGCACAAAAGTTTTCTCTCTTGTTTTCTCTCTATTTTGGAGAGATTGTAATTTGGTGGACCCAAAGAGAAAATAATTTGTCTCCACTAGTTTTCTCTTTCCCTCCGCCTTCCAACCAAACACATTTCTCAACTATTTTCTCTCTTATTTTCTTTTCAACTTTTTCCATCTTTCCCAAAATCATCCCAGCCAAACATACCATTAGTTAGTAATCACGAGAAAAATTAGAGAAAAGCTTTGATTGTGGGACATTTGGTAATAGGTGCCTAACTCAAGGAATTAGTGCAATTGCAATTATTCTAAATGAGAAAAGTTAATGAATGCCCTAAAGGAATTGGTTTAGTAAGTAATTTTATAAACTTTTTAGGAGAGAAGAAAAACCTAATTGATTTTTTAATAGATTTTTATATTTTCTATAAAAGTGATATTAGAACTTTCCTAAGAATAAAGTTTGGCTACAAATTAGGTTGTACCTTAAGAGTACAACTTCGCTCAATATCTTTTTATTGGATGTAACAAATTCATCATTGGGTTCTATACTTTTATTTCCTTCTTATATCCTCTATGCTTGCAAACTTTCCAAAAGATCAATAATTATGTCATCAATTAATTGTTTACATTGCAACTTTTTATAGTCTGAAATTATATATTAAAAATAAGTTTATAGATCATATACTAGATAATATTCGATTATCAAACAATTTGACATGTGTGTTAATAATATAAAACACATTTAATCAATTGTTAGATTTTCAAAATATATAATCATGTTAATTTTTTTAATAGAAGTTGTAGTCTTAGTTTACAACCAAGTTTGAAGTAAAACTTTGTTAATTTCCTAAAATGAACTATTAATAAATGCCTTAAGAGTACTCATTAACCGAACCCTAAATTACCAAGGACAAGGTTTCTCTCCAAACTAGTTTGGAGAGAAGCCTTTCAAATTCCTCACATATCTTTTTATTGGATGCAAATTTTGAAAATCTAGCCGTTGGATTGCATTGCATTTTCTTTATGTTCTTAACATGCACATACCAAATTTCGTTTAAATTGAATATCATTTACTATTTGATTATTAAATCCATTTTTTATGTATAATTTTATATCACAAAAATTTGAAATTAAAAAAATTGATTGATGATATAGCTATTGATCTTTAATTTTTTAAAAATTTTGCAAGCATAAAAGAAGTAATAAAAACACGATATCTAATGTTAATTTTTGAAAATTTACATCTAATAAAAATATATAGGAGGAGTTTGAGGAGAAAAACCTTTTCAAATTACCAATCAAATTACATACTTTAAGATTGGATTTTTCTAGCTATGTGTACAAAAAAGCAAGTCAAAATTGGAAGTTTTTCTTCCAAAAAAAAGACTTTTATGTTTCCTCTTAGTGATCTTTTCTCCTAGACACAATAAAAATGAGAGAAAAGCTTTGAATGTGGAACATTTGGTAAGAGGTTGGCTGGAAAAATTGGTGCCTTTGCAATTATTCCAAATGGCTCACAAATTTCCTAGACATTTAGTTGGTATACTTACAAAAAAAATTTAGAAAAAAGCTTTGAATGTGGGACATTGGACATTTGAACGTGATGAAAAGTAAACTTGGAACTTGGAAATTGATTCAGTTTTAACTTTTATGTAAATTCCACTTCACCTTGATTCTCTGCTCAGATTTGCATGGAAAATTGGAAGCTAATTTCCTCTCTGCAAAAACACATGTTTCAAAAGACTGAAGTCTGTTAGGTCGTGTTATTTAAATAACAATTTTTGTTGTTTAAACAACACAACATGTTTTTCACAATATTTTTTTACCCACACATATTTTCACAACACTTAAACAACGTTATTACTAGAACAACATTACTAAATAGGTATTGGTATTTCAATTTTTGGGACAACTATCAACAATTTATCTAGAATTAAAAAAAAAATCAAAAAAATTTAATGAATCGTCTAAATATATATATATATATATATATATATATATTTTGAAAGCATGAATCATCAAAATATTAAGTTGTTATTAGCATGCAAAAAAATTAGTCAATGTAGGTCATATAATAACTAGTGAAAATTTTGTCAATTCAACTATTATGAAAATTATAACTCCAAGGGATTGATTTAGTGGGTCCTAAGGTCTCATGATATATATCTATGAGATTCTGAATTCAAAATCTCTTGCCAGCATCTTGGGGCCACTCTCATAGAATTCCTCCCTGTAATAACCTAGTATGTGTGGGACGGGAAGACTATACAAGCTTAAAAATTTAGTTACAAAGATATCTGAATACCCTTATTTGTTTAAAAAAAATAAAAAATAAAAACCTTCCAACATTAATCTATAAAAGATAGGATAAGTCAGGTCAAAAGACTTAGATGGTGCATGGGAATGGTGAAGTTTTACTTTTAATTCAATTTCACCCTGACCTTGTGTTTGGATTCAAACGAGGACAACTTAGAGTTTTTTACACATGGAATATACTAATTTATCCTTTATAATTACTATCTTTTCTATCTTTTATATCTATATATATATATAATAACTAGCAATGGCATATTAATAAATTTATTCAAATAATATATGTTATCCATTTATAATTATTTTGAGATTAAATTCAATAAAGACATGGTGTAAACACTCTTTTTTTTTTTTTTTTACACCAACTAATCAAATGGTGCCATCTCTGTTTTTTAAACTTGATTTCACTTAAAAGATTACAGCCTAACACACATGATTGTTATACCCTTAAATATATTCAAATATTAAATAAATAAAAAAACAAAGATAAAACAAAAATTTCTGATCTAGACAGCTGGAGACTTCACCGTAGAAAGGAGCTGCCACCGTCAATGATGTCGTTCATCCCAGCCCAAGAACAAATCTTATAACCAAAAAAGAAGAAGAGAAATTTCACACACACAAGAAAGCAACTGACTTTACTTAGTTGAACTTGACATCAAAAATCTTGATACCCAGATCAAAATTCAAAGAACCTAGTTGAGGTACGCAAAATCTGAAAGAAAAAGATGGAGGATTTGAGCTTCTAAAGGAAAAGAGTTGACCAATCAAGAGAAAAAGTATTCATGGAAACTAAAATGTGAAGGTGAAGAGAGGGAGTTGAAGAAGTTATCCTTTTGGGTTTTCCATAGAGAAGTGGCAATTGGAGAGCACTTGAGAGTCAATGGTGGTGGTTGCGGTGGCAGTAAGTGTGGTTTGGTGATGATGGTGCAAGAGATGTGGTGGACATAATAGATTAGAGAAGAAGACAGGGAGACCAGAGCACATTTCTTTTTTATATAAAAAAAAAAAAAAATATATATATATATATATATATATATATATATATATATATATATATATATAAGGGTATAGTAATCATGTGGGTTAGGCTGTAATCTTTTAAGTGAAATCAAGTTTAAAAAACTGAGGTGGCACCATTTGATTAGTGGGTGTAAAATGGGTGTTTAAACCACATCCTTATTAAATTTAATCTCTATTATTTTTAGGGTGAAATGTATTTCTAGGCACTGGTTGTGTGTGTTAGAGTTTCAGTTCTTATAACTCTGAACTATTATTACAAAAGTTAGACCATTTTGTAGTGGTAATCTGGTTATGTAATATATTATAATCTTATTTAAAAAGCTTTATATGCTATTTTCGTGTTCGTGTATTCAAATAAGTATTACTATTTTCTTAAAAAAAAAAAAAAAAAGCACTAGATTGCTTGAATTCCTAAATGAAATCTTGCAAACAATAAATGTTACCATCATTGGCCTGGAAGGGCTTGATCTGCATCCAAATATGTGATCCTTTTCAGTTTTCACAATAGCGATATACAGAGCATATTAAAACTAAAATCTTCCCGATTTTATTTTTATTTTTTATTTTTTTTATTTTAAATGCGCCTTAACTAAATCAGTTGGAATATAAATGACTAAAACCGAAGATCACTATAATAGTAATACGTCCCTGATTCTCAAAAAAAAAAAAAAAAAAGTCCCTAATATTTATTTAACATTCGAAATCTTTATAATGCATTCTAAAACAATCAATCAAACATGTACAGTGCCCTGTGTTACCAACTGCAATTTATTAATACTTGCATTTAAAGATCTAGTGGTACTCTAGGCATTATATAACCTTAAACAAACAATTGCCTTCAGCAGCATAAATTTAACAGATTATATTGCATTCCCAACAATTCACTATGTCCTTGCTTGTCCTTGTGAGAGACTGTGGCACTAGGAGAGTGCATTTGGGGTTCAGTTGAGAATCCGCATGTGCATAGTAATTGGCTTACCTTATGGGTTACCAGCTTCCAATAAATTGATTTTTTTGAGATATTATCTCTCTCACAGATTTGTCACACCATATAAAAGGAATTCACAAGATTTCCCAAATTCACTATTTATCGAATTCTAGCTTAGAATTAGTTGCCAGACCTTCTAAATTAGGGAAAAGAGTTTAAATTCGGTCCGGAGCTAGCGTAAAAGATTGCTTTTATGCCAGCCAATGAAGACATGCCATGTTGTTATTTGACTAATTCTTGTGTTTCATCTCTCTCCTCTCACGGACCCACTCAGCTTCTTCTTCTTCTTCTTCTTTAGATTCTCTCTCTCTCTCTCCATGCCCTCTGTTAACTCTTTGTTTTGGAATTTGTTCTAATTGGTTTTGTTTGTCATAATGGGTTTTGTTTGTTTATTGCTCTGAATTGGTCAGAGGAGCTACTCTACATTCTAATTCTTTACTTCTTTGTTTTTTTGGGTTCATAGTTTTAGAAATCAGTGGCGGCGGTACTCTTTGGTCAAGGGGTTCAAATGAACCCCCTGACTTCAAAAAAAAGAAGAATTATATATATTTAATATTTTTTTTTTGTTAGTATATACATTAATTTTTTCTTAAAAATATTTTTGCACACCTTGACTTAAATCTTATGCACCTTGTGGGGGGTAAAAGCCCAGACCTACTTATTGGGCCTGGGGCCCTATTTTGAAAATTACTGTATGTCCGAAGAGTAATAACTAGTTGGGGTAGAGCCCATCTGAAGGGAAGAAGCCCAGAAATGGAAGAAGAGTATAATCCGAAGAGGTCACCTTTTGTCCGAAGAGGTCTGACTCCTTGGATACGATTAGTCTTGATCAAACAAGCGTATGGAAGGTCAGAATGACCTTCCTAGCAATCCCAAGGACAAAGATAAGCTCTGGGCATATCTGGGGATGATAAGGATGAAGAAATATCTCAAGGAAAAGCTGCTGCCACCGTATTTAATGCACTACAGCAACTTTTCTGGCCGCATTTATGTGGAGAAGACCCCTGAATAGTGCAACCACAGCTACCGCCACTCCCAAAAAGCTAGAGAGGATGCTTGATGTGACCTATACTCAAGTACGTACGCAGATGAAGGACAAATGGACAGCGGGGATGATGAGGGAGGAGGCTATATAAAGAAGAAGGGCTTCTGATAAAAAGGGGGAGAGGAAAAAAGGAGGGGAAGAAGAGCAAAAATAACTTTGCTGTAGTTTTGAATGTTGTAATCACTTTTCATTCAATAAAACATCTCTTTAGACGTTCATTCATTTAGTTTTTCAAGCACTATCTCATGTTACTTCGGTCTTAAGTGCCACAGCTAACTATTGTTTAATTCACAACCAGCTCAGCCCTTTCACCCACTCTCTACAAATTCATTGTTTTGGGTTTGTTGGGCTCACCATTCGAATCTTTTGGGCCTGGGCTACAAAAACTGACCCTACAATTGGCGCCGTTTGTGGGAAGAGCTTGTGCAGGGGTGAAAACAACAGTTGATAATGGCTGAACGAAGTCAACAACAAGCAAAATCTAGGGCATCCCAACACATGGACCATTTCCTTAACTTGGAGTAGAGACAAGATCATGAAGGCAGTGTGCACACACTACACACTGGTCAAAGCCAGTCGCGTGATGGGAGTCATGTGTCCCATGCAGAGAAGAACCGGGATTTGTAGCGGGAGGTTGAAAACCTAAAAAGAGAGTTGCGCCATACAAAGCAGAAACGGGTTCCTTTATATTTTGATGAGGAGTCTGATGACCAACAGGATTTCACTTACCAACAAAAATCGCGAACGCCAGTCAGTGAGTCTTTTTCCTATGAGGAAAAGCATCGTCGTAAGAGACGACCTCAGAGCCCACCACATAGAGGCATAGGGAACGATGCCATGAGCAGGGCCTTGAATCAAATCTCTAGATCGCCCTTTACACATAGGATTGAAGAAGCGATACTTCCCCGGCGTTTTAACCAGCCTACGTTCACCATCTACAATGGTAAAATGGACCCCGTGGAACATGTGAGTCACTTTAATCAAAAAATGGCAGTCTACTCCAGATATTAAGCTTTAATGTGCAAGGTTTTCCCCTCCAATCTTGGAACGGTTGCAATGAGGTGGTTTGACAGCCTGAAGGCAGACTCCATCAGTTCCATCAAGGAGCTCACTCAAGTTTTTGGTTCACGTTTTGTCACCTGTCGAAGAGTGGTCAAGCTCTTGTCTTCTCTGCTATCCTTGAGCATGCAGGAGGGTGAAACCCTGAAGGCGTATTCAGATAGGTACTAGGAGATGTTTAATGATATGAAGGACAACTTTGATGCAATGGCCCTTGACATGTTCAAGCTTGGCCTTCCTACTGACCATGGTTTAAGGACGTTCTTGTCTGGTAAGCCAGTTACTAGCATGCGTCAGCTAATGGACCACATTGAAAAGTATAAAAGGGTTGAAGAAGACCAACAACAAGGAAATGGTAAGGAAAAGGTTATCCCTCAAGAGAGGAGGGATTTCAGGTCGGATCGTTACAATAACAATAAGTCGAGGAGAGATTTTTCTAGGCAATCAGGATCAACAAATCCGAAGGCAGTCAACACTGTATTCAGAGAGCCCGTCCATCAAGTTTTGGAAAAGGTTAAGAGTGAACCGTTCTTTAAGTGGCCGAATAAGATGGTAGGGAACCCTGAGAGGCGTAATCGTAATCTCTACTGCCAATACCACCAAGACCACGGGCATACAACTGAAGATTGCAGAAGCCTGTGGGATCATTTGGACCAGTTAGTCCGCGAAGGTAAATTGAGGCACCTCTTGCACCACTCCAATGGCCGAGGAAGTCAGATGAGCCCAGAGTCCCGAAGAGATGACCCTTTAAAGCCTCCATTGGGAACTATTAATGTCATCTTCGCAGCCCCGGGAAGAATGGGATCTTGGCCATCCAAGGTCATATCAGTAGCGCGGTTGCCAGCAGGGGACTCTGGCCCGGGTCCGAAGAGATCCAAATTTGACTACCAGCCAATTTTGGAGTTCTCAGACGAAGACAAGATTGGAACCATCCAATCCCATGACGACGCGCTAGTCATCACCCTCAAAATTGGAGGATATGATGTGAAAAGGGTAATGGTTGACCAAGGTAGTGCTGTAGAGATAATATACCCTGACCTCTACAGGGGGCTGAACTTGAAACCTGGTGACCTAGCACCATATAACTCTCCGCTGGTTAGTTTCGGAGGAAGGGTCATCACCCCAAAGGGACAAATACGATTACCCATATAGACTGGCTCAGAGGTAGTGGAATTAGATTTCATAGTTGTAGATGTGTATTCAACTTACATGAAAATTATAACCAGACCTTGGCTTCGTACACTAGGGGCTGTTTCCTCTATTTTGCATCAGAAAGTCAAATATCAATCTGAAGGATAGGTCTGTGAGATCCGAGGAGATCAGTCTGCAGCCAAACAGTGCTTAGTGGCTGCCATCCAACATGAACCCAAAACTGAGTCCTCATTCAGGGCTGAGAAGGGTTTATAGCAATCAAAGCCTTGGGGATTGCCCGCCGAGGACTCGGACGAGAGCGCTAAGTGTGAAGATTTGACAAAAGTCATCATTGGAGACAGTCCAGAAAGATTCTTTCAAGTTGGATCTCAACTACCTCCGCAAGAGAAGGAGGAGTTAGTAGAATTTCTTAAGAAAAACCTTGACGTATTCACCTGGAACGCTTACGAAGCCCTAGGGGTGGATCCGGAATTCATATGTCACCATTTGAAAGTAAACCCAATGGTCACCCCTATAAAGCAACCTCCTCGGCGACCATCCAAGGAGCATGCCGATGCAGTGAGAGAAGAGGTAACGAATCTCAAAAAGGCCGGAGCTATTAAAGAGGTTTTCTATCCGGAGTGGCTAGCAAATACTGTGGTGGTAAAGAAAAAGAGCGGGAAATGGCGAGTGTGCGTAGACTTCACTGATTTAAATAAGGTTTGCCCTAAAGATCCATTCCCTATGCCAAAAATTGATCAGCTTGTGGATGCCACTGTCGGCCACCCTTGGATGAGCTTCCTGGACGCCTTTTAAGGTTATCACCAAATACTATTAGCCCTGGATGACTAGGAGAAGACTGCTTTCTTCACTTCTATTGGTAATTATCACTATAAAGTGATGCCATTTGGCTTGAAGAACGCAAGATCTACCTACCAGAGAATGATGACAAAGATGTTTGAGCCACAGTTGGGTAAAAATATCGAGATTTATATAGATGACATGGTGGTGAAGAGCAAGGTTGTGGCCGAGCACGTGAAGGACTTGGAAAGTACCTTCGAAGTTCTCAGAAAATATAAGCTGCACCTAAACGCTTCCAAGTGTTCGTTCGGCGTGGGATCAGGCAAGTTTTTAGCATACATGGTGACCCATAGAGGAATTGAGGTCAACCCTGACTAAATAAAGGCCATCAACGAGTTACAAGCTCCTCGGAACCCCAAGGAAGTTCAAAAACTGACTGGAATGACTGCCGCCCGAAATCAATTTATCTCTCAATTAGTAGACAGGTGTCGGCCCTTCTTCTCTCTAATCAACAAGTGGAAGGGATTCGAGTGGACTGAAGAATGTGTTGTGGCCTTCCAGCAGCTAAAAGATTATCTAGCTCGACCACCAATCATGTCCAGTCTTGAGCCAGATGAAGTCTTGTTTGCCTACATTGCTGTAGCTCCCTATGCTGTAAGCTTAGTATTGATACGAGCAGATTGTGGTGTACAAAAACCGGTTTATTACGTAAGCAAGTCACTACATGGAGCCGAGATCCGCTATTTGCCACTAGAGAAGGCTATCCTAGCAGTAGTGCTTGGTACACGAAAGTTACCTCACTATTTCCAAGCCCATACAGTCATTGTTTTCACTCAGCTCCCACTCAGGGCTATACTCCGAAGTGCTGACTATATTGGAAGGATTGCTAAATGGGGTACGATCTTAAGGGCTTTCGACATCAAATATATGCCTCGCACATCCGTCAAGGGCCAGGTGCTTGCTGATTTGGTAGCCGAGTTCATGGAGCCCTAATTAGAAGAGGTAAAGCCAACATTGGACATGGATGAAAAATCGATTGGCGTGATTTCTCAACAAGGCCCTTCCCATTGGGAGGTGTACGTGGATGGCGCAGCGAACCAGAAAGGTTCTGGAGTGGGGCTAGTACTGGTATCCCCCAAAAGAATCATTATTGAAAAGTTGTTAAGGCTGGATTTCTCGGCAACAAATAATGAGACGGAGTACGAAGCCTTATTGATGGGAATGTCTATGGTCCAAAGAATGGGAAGAAAGGCAATGGAGTTGTTCTCAGACTCAAGGTTAGTTGTGGGTCAAGTACAGGGGGAGTTTGAAGCGAAGGATGAAAGGATGCAGGGATACTTGAGCCAAGTTAAACGTCTGTAGTCAGAATTCGAATCTTTCAACTTGCTACATATTCCTAGAAGTGGCAACACACATGTTGACTCTTTGGCCACTCTCACCACCTCTTCGGCACAAGACTTTCCAAAAGCTATCCTCGTCGAGGACTTGCATGGGCCTACCGAAGTAAGAAGAGAAGTAGTTCAAGTTCACCAAATTAAGGCTGGACTCAGCTGGATGGACCTTATAGTCAAATTCCTAAAGGAGGATAGTTTGCCTGAAGAAAAGGGGGAAGCTGACAAAGTTCAGAGGAAAGCAACCAAGTTCTGGTTATCCGAGGATCAGAAACTATACAAACGCTCCTACTCAGGACCGTACTTGTTATACATGCATCCTGAAGCGGCTGAGTTGCTACTAGAGGAATTGCATGAAGGAATCTGTGGGAACCACACTAGAGGTAGGTTCTTGGCTCATCAAGCCATTACTCAGGGTTATTGGTAGCCAAACATGCAAAAAGAAGCCTTCGATTATCTTAAAAAATGCGATCAATGCCAGCGATTTGCCCCAAACATTAATCAACTGGGGGGAACTCTCAATCCATTATCCAGCCCATGGCCTTTCACCCAATGAGGCTTAGATATCGTGGGGCCATTCTCTAAGGCTGCAGGAAACAGGAAGTACCTACTGGTCTGCACTAACTACTTCACCAAATAGGTCGAAGCTGAACCTCTTGCCAACATCTAAGATGTAGATGTGCAAAAGTTCGTATGGAAGAATATCATCACTCAATTTGGGGTTCCTCATACTTTCATCTCGGACAATGGCCTGCAGTTCGATAGCAAAGCATTCAGGAGTTATTGTAGCAAACTGTGAATCATAAATAGATACTCCACCCCAGCTTATCCCCAGGGTAATGGCCAAGCAGAAGCTGTCAACAAGGTCATTGTAAATGGCCTGAAGAAGAGATTAGATGATGCGAAGGGCAAATGGCTGGAAGAATTGCCGCCTGTACTTTGGGCCTGCAGAACTACGCCTCGTAGGTCTACTAGGGAGACCTCTTTCTCAATGACCTAAGGGGCTGAAGCTGTAATACCTTTGGAGACTGGGTTCCCGACATTGAGAACTAGGTCATTCAGTCCGACCAGCAACAATGAGCAACTAGAGAGGAGTTTGGACCTGATTGATTGATGAAAGGAGGAAAAATGCAATGGTCCGACTGGCATATTACCAACAAAAACTCAAGCAGGGCTACGATGCCAACGTAAAGCCAAGACCTTTGGAACCTGGTGATTTGGTGCTGAGGAAAGTTGTCGGCACTGCAAAGAACCCAGCTTGGGGAAAGTTAGGGCCTAATTGGGAAGGACTATATCGTATTACTTCAGGGGCTGGCATTAGGACGTACTTCCTTGAAGACCTAGATAGTCATGTGATACCACGCCCTTGGAATGTAAATAACCTCAAAAAGTACTATTATTAATTGAATCTTCCCTTTAATCAGCATGCCAATTTGTCATTCAAAGTGCATTTTCCTAAGTGTTTAAACTTAAATCCAATCATGCCTGTAGTCCTCGGACCAGATGATTTGGGTTAGTTAACACTCCGTTACAATTTTCTTAAGTGTTTAAACTTAAATCCATTCATGCCTATAGTCCTCGGACCGAATGATTTCGGTTAGTTAACACTCCATTACAATTCTCTAATTGTTTAAACTTAAATTCATTTATACCTGTAGTCTTCGGACCAGATGATTTGGGTTAGTTAACACTCCGTTACAATTCTCTAAGTGTTTAAACTTAAATCCATTCATGCCTGTAGTCCTCGAACTAGATGATTTGGCTTAGTTAGCATTCCACTATAGTTTTCTAAGTATTTAAACTTAAATCCATTCATGCCCGTAGTCCTTGGACCAGATGATTTGGGTTAGTTAGAACTCTACTACAGTTTTCCTAAGTGTTCAAACTTAAATCCATTTATGCCTGTAGTCCTCGGACCAGAAGATTTGGATTAGTCCATACAGCTATTATTATTGAAATATGACTTTATAATGAGCCACGCTCCAAATTCTTGAATGTATTCAAATTAACTCTAATTTATGTTGGCCCTTTTTTGTGCATGTTTGAAAAGACCTTTGAAGCTTGTATAATACTCGTTGCATTTATTATTTAGTAGTAGTTCTTATACAAACTGCTCTTTTCAGTGCCAATCTTATTTATGTGCATTATTAGCATGACATGGTGATTATGTCTACCTGCATTCCCATAATTACAAAGTACAGTTCTTTGTAACAAAAGTAAGTCATATGATATGCAACAATGACACCAAAAGTAAAAGAGAAACTGTTTCATTGATTAAAAGGGGATAGTTTACAGTCCCATACAAAAAAAAAAAAAAAAAAAAAAAAAAAAAAAAAAAAACCCATAAGTATCTATGCTTTTGCTTGAGGGACCACAGGGTCGGCAGCCTGTCCAGTCTGAGTAGCAGCAGCTTTTGGTGCCTAGTCCTTGGGCTCTGAAGACGTCTTTTCTTTTTCCAAGCTCTCGCCCTTATCCTTGGGTGGCTCAGCTGGTTTGCTCTGATCACCTGGCTAACCAGATTCCTTAGAGGCCTTAAGGGTGGTTGGAGGAACTTGGCTGACCAAAGATCGCTCCGAAACCTCTAGGTGCTGTGTTAGAGGAGGGGGATCAGACTCTAGGAGCTCTCGGATGTCAGGGTCATAATATATGCTCCCTGGCAGCCTCAGTTCCGAGTTAGCAGGTACCCCAGTAGCATCTATTGCCTTGCCCCACGTTATATTGCAGTAGTCTCGGTTGACCGAGGCAAACTACTCAGTTAGACCTTTCTCGGTCACCTCCACTCCCAGTTGGTATGCCATTTTCTTTTCAGCTTTGGTCGCCTCATTGGCCAGCTGAGCATTCCTCTAAGCTAGCTTGGCAGTGTCCTTAGTTCAGCGCGAAGTTCCTTCACAAGCATTTTCTCAGCTGCCAAATTGGTCTGAGCCTCATTTAGCAACTTGCGTTGGGCTTCGGCCTGGCTCTCAGCATTTTACAAGCCAACATTGAGGCTATTCCTTTCGTTGGTTACCTCTTTGAGCTGCTCAGAGATTCGAGAAAACTCCTTTTTCAAGCTGCCCAAGGCTTTCTCTGCCTCAGACTAAGAGTGGGCCTCTGCTTGGACTTCGAGGTATGCATTTTTACTCCACTCTTCGGCCATGAAGACTTGCTGGGTAATTTGCATAATAAAGTAAAAGAGTTAGCGTAAAACAAGCGAAAAATTAACATACCAAACTGAAGAGCTGGATTAACTTACTTACCATTGCCAGGTCCCTCTTCATGGACATGAAGAGTTCATACTGGTTAAAGCGCCTGTATGACTCCATGTCTTGGGGGAGGAGCAATGGTTGCTCCAAAGCTTCAGCCACTAGCCCTGCTTTTCCCCCATCATAGTTTCTAAGGGAAGTATCCCAAGAAATAGGAGCGTCGTCCAGCTCCAACTTGGGAGACCATGTGCGTGGCCCTCGACGTACATCAGCAACAAGAGGCTTATCCCAGCTTTCAGTGGATGAGGCCCTCTTGCTCCGGTGGTCTCTCGCCACCTTCTGTTGCTTGATTGTCTTTGGTGGCACAACTACCTCCCTCTCCTCAAGTTTGAGGGGCCTCTTCTTCTTCAGTTCCAGTAAGGGCTTTAAGCCGGGGTCAAGAACCTAGGGTGGCGCTAGAGGCAGACTCACCACTGGTTGGGAAGTCCCAGTGCCTTTCAGCTCGGCCTTCCTGCCCCTGTTCCTTATTAATGCCTTCAAGTCTGACATAATTTCCTCTTCCAAAGAGATTTCTCGAAGAGTAGTTATCAGAATAGGAGGATGGACACTGGACAGCCTATCAATCCCCTCTTCGAAATTCGAGGATGGTATCACTTGGACCCCTCTTGAAGCTTCTCCCCCGAACTTAAATTTATCTATTTGCTCCTTTAGTAAGGAGGACGAAGAGCCAACCCTTTCGCCTACAACTACCGGTTCAAGGGGGACTTATGCAACCGGTTGGACGAGCAGTGGTACACCTTGTGGATTGGGGTGTGGCATGGGTGCAAGATCGTATGGCGCTAAAAAGCCTTTCCAAGCAACGTCTATACGATTGAGACGATAATCTCCCTGTGTTATCGCATTGCTGATTGGCTAAAAATATTTCGGTTTCGCCTTGTACCCAAGAATAAGAGGAGCCGACCGGAGCTGCTCGTCCTCGCTTACAAAGATTTCTAATCTTAATAGATAATTGAGTGCGGCAATGTTTGTAAGGTTGAGCCGAGGAGAAACGTGGTTTTTATTTGTTAAAAATCACAGCAGAACTTTCTTAGAGACTCGAAAATAGTAACACAAGGAGAATTAAAAATTGTTAAAAGGCGGAGATCCTAAGCCTACTGTTAATGAACCTAAATCTAACATGTCCCACCTGGCTCTCCTGGCTTGGTTGGGCAATGAGGACCATCATATCATACACCCAAGACGATCACATAGTCGTCTTTCATCCCTTTGTTGGATTTGGGGAGGTAGGAGATGAGCCTAACCACGTCGGACCGGGATTTTAGATAATATCCTGCCCCTTGCTGGCTATGACACTCGTACATGTGTACCACGTCGAGCGAGGTGAGTCCCAATCCTAAGTGGTGGCAATTGCTCCTAAGATCCTAAAGACGTTAGGCACACACTATTCGGGACTAAGCCTATGGTTTCAGAGGTAATTAGTGGTGATAGGGCCCATGGGGATTGTCATCCCCCCTTCTAGAAAGGCGATGACGGGGATTACAACTTCGCCCGTTTTTCGATCTGTTAGTATTCTTTCTAGAGGGCAATACCGCACACCCACATTTGGGGTTATGCGATATGCGGCCCTAAATTCCTCCGACTAGGTAGGACTATCCACCAGATACTGGAGTTTACCCATCGCAGTTAAACAGAAAAATGGAAGTACTAAGCGTAGCAACCAAGAAGTGATTGTTCGAAGGCCGGGAAAGCTGGCCGAAGAGAAGACTAAAGGATCGAATAGATGAGAACTTATAGGAACTGAATCAGAGAATGATTTTTGAACTCGCAAAAGGATTCTTAAAGACTCTGGGAAAGACTGGAATTGGTGATTGAAAGAGCTTGGAGGAGTCGTGTGCTTGTTCTTGCTGGATGGTCTGAGAGTTTGCAAAGTAAGGAAGAAGTAACTTCTTCTGAGATTTTATACGGGGTCAAATGAAGGGGCAGAAGTTATCTCGCCCAAATCCCGAGGAAGAACCACGCCCGTTAGATCAACAACCCACCGTTGGATGCAAAGGACAAAACGCCGCCTAGAGTAATTAATATAGTGCTTTGGGAATACGAAAACAACAACAGCAATTATGAAGCGCTTATATCTATACCTACACACGTGCAAGTTCAGGTATTTGTCTGTTCTCAAGCTTTTTACTTCGTGACAAGTTAAAATCCTATTTTTTCTCTTCGGATGCGAGGGAAAAATTAAGATTTTGAGGGGCTATTGTGGGGGGTAAAAGCCCAGACCTACTTATTGGGCCTGAGGCCCTATTTTGAAGATTACTGTATGTACGAAGAGTAATAACTGTTTGGGGTAGAGCCCATCTGAAGGGAAGAAGCCCGAAAATGGAAGAAGAGTATAATTCGAAGAGGTCACCTTTTGTCCGAAGAGGTCTGACTCCTCGGATACGATTAGTCTTGATCAAACAAGCGTATGGAAGGTTCGAATGACCTTCCTAGCAATCCCAAGGACAAAGATAAGCTCTGAGCATATCTGGGGATGATAAGAACGAAGAAATATCTCAAGGAAAAGCTGCTGCCACCGTATTTAATGCACTGTAACAACTTTTCTGGCTGCATTTATGTGGAGAAGACCCCTGAATAGTGCAACCACAGCTATTGCCACTCCCAAAAAGCTAGAGAGGATGCTTGATGTGACCTATACTCAAGTACGTATGCAAATGAAGGACAAATGGACGGCGGGGATGATGAGGGAGAAGGCTATATAAAGAAAAAGAGCTCCTGATAAAAAGGGGGAGAGGAAAAAAGGAGGGGAAGAAGAGCAAAAATAACTTTACTGTAGTTCTGAATGTTGTAATCACATCTCATTCAATGAAACATCTCTTCGGACGTTCATTCATTTAGTTTTTCAAGCACTATCCCATGTTACTTCGGTCTTAAGTGCCACAGCTAACTATTGTTTAATTCACAACCAGCCCAGCTCTTTCACTTACTCTCTACAAATTCATTGTTCTGGGTTTGGTGGGCTCACTATTCGAATCTTTAAGGCCTGGGCTACAAAAACTGACCCTACACACCCTTATTACAAGTATTTTTGACTTTAAAGTAAAAGTAAGTGTTTGTGAATTGTAAGTATTGCTTTTTATTATAAATTTTTTATTATATGTATATGAGTGTGTCTAATATTAATTATGTGCATTATTTTTTTTAATACTGTCATTTGTGTGAATAATGATGTGTACGTGGATGTTTGTGTACAATATAAGTATAATATAACTTTATATAATTTAATAATTAGGAAATAGAAAGGATTTTTTTTAAAGAATTTCAACCTATGACATCTGCTTCTGATGATAACTCTTTATTATCAGATCAAGATACCAATCAATTTTTGGTGTAGATGAGAATTGAGAGGATTTGTTACATGAATGTGTATAGTGATCATGTTATAATAGCTTTTTGTCATAAAGTTAAAAAATTGAAGAAAAAAATTGCAAAGTTAGTGATTATTCAAGCATTTGATTGATTAAATAAACACGTAGTGAAGTATGTTATGTATGAATTAGTGTGGTTATGTGCATCAATAATTAATATAAAGCTAATGAGTTGAGTTTAGTCATTTAGTTTAAAATATTTTTATAAAAACTATGACAAATATATAATATTAACTACATTAAAATAAAATTTTAGACAAACTTAACAAAACAAAATGGTCATAGCTACCTATATTGGCAATAAATTCTTGCAATGAACTATTGTATAAACAATTCAAAATTTGAAAATTTGTAGAAGGAAATTGTAAAAATTCATGTTTTTTTTTTTTTTGGTCTATATCTTGATATATTCAAGTTCTCTTTTTATTAATTTTTTTTTAATTCAAATTTTTTTAATGAATTCCCTAAACAAAATTTCTGAAGCCGCCATTGTTAGAAATTAGAATAGAGTATGTCTATTTGGTAGTTTTAGAGTACCAATGTGAGTGACTGTGATACTCCAAATGTTTCTTTTTTTGGCTTTTATTTATTTATTAATTTATTTATAATATCACTGATCATGTTTTGTGTTGTGATGGAGGATTTTTAGCTCTTCATGTTAAGTTTAGAACTGATCTTGAATGAATTCAAGTGGCTCTAAATTTATAAATGAGATATTTCATGATTAATTTTTGTGGGTTTTGTTTGGTGCTGAATTTGGGTATTTGAGGTTGATATGCCTGTTTTCTGGCTCTCTTTTTTACTTTCAGATTTAATGCCCATTGCCATTGTGTTGATGCATGGATCAGTGCGAGGAAGAGCAATGAATTTGAAGCTATGGAAAAGGAAAGAAGAAAAAGAAAAAAGATGCGAGAAGAGAGAGTTACAGAGGGAACAGAGAGAGAAAGAAAATCCAAAGAAGAAGATAAGAATTGTGAAATAAGCCAAATAACAATGTGGCATGTTTTCATTGGTTGGCGTAAGAGCAATGTTTTACGCCAGCCCCGGACCGAATTTAAGCTCTAGGGAAAAAGTGCTAAAAAATTCAAACAAATATGAATTTGAAGAAAAATATTTACGCACATGAACTCCAAATTAACATATAGGAAAACCACTTAATCCAAAAGCTCAAGCTTCAAATTACTGCAAAACGATCCAATTTTTGCACCCTACAATCAGTGCTTGAAGGCACACCTTGGGGGATGGTATCAGAGATGTTACTCCACTTTTTCTCATGTAAAATGCAATGGCAATCCTGTTGCTCACGCTCTAGCTAGGAGGGTTATTTTTATTTTTATTTTTATTCTTTGTTTCATATTTACAAGTTTCACTTGAAGATATTCCTGATTACAGTTCTTCTTGTTCTGTATGATATTTCATTTAGTAGGAATAAAAATCAAAGGATTTTTTTTTTAATTAAAAAAATAGTTATTTTAACTATCCACTTTTATCATTATTATTTAACGTAAGACTTTATTCACATTAAAGTCCTACTAATATATAGTTTAACTATTTCCGTCACCTTCATGCGATCGGCATACATTCAGCAACTGTAAGGTCCCTCTAGCTAAGTGTTGCCTTAATTGTTCATTTCAACTTCGGTCTAATTTTGTTACTATAAAGTTTGTTATCTACTGTACATATATTAGAAATCATATTGCAACTAAACCACTGGATTTAAAAAAAGAAATGAAGAAGATGAATTGTGCAGTTGTGCGACATGTAGCTTAGGCTCAATACTGTTTGTTTTTTACTACAAGTCGTATTAGTGTAATATTTTATACATGTGCAGATCCGTGATTTTCAAGTCCTTGATACACATGCGTGTCAGTCCCTTATTGGAAATTAGCGGGGTTAGTTATTTCGGTTATACTGTATAACGGTTAGGAAGGTTGTTAGTTTAGTTTTTTCTGTTTTTGCTTAATCTTTCTTGCTCGGTTTCTAAGTGTATATAATCTGGGCACCTTGATGTATTTTATTTCGACCAATCAATAAAATTACTCAGCAAGTTTCTTGCACAACTGCTCTTTTAACAACAGTTTTTTGGTTTCTCTAATGACATCTTGCAGAAATTTATTGACAATTGGCCTTGAGGGGATACTGAGTCTTGCATCCAAATATCTGATTTTGAACACAGGGCTATACAAAGCGCAAACTATAACTAGAAATTTTCCCTTTACTTTTTTTTTTTTTTTTTTCTTTTTTTAATTTTTAAATACGACTCAGTTGGAATATATAAGAGTGAATGAATAAAAACAAAAAGCATAGTATACGTCCCTAATCTCTATTTCACTTCATTTGAAAATTGAAATCTTAATGCAATATTCCAAAATAGCCAATCAAACATATATATAATCACAGTGCCCTGAAATCTGTGTTTCCCGAAGCACATTATTAATACTGGCAATTAAACATCTAATACTAATAGTATACCCTAGGCATTACATAATCTTAAACTAGCAATTGCATTTAGCAGAATAAATTTGACAGATTATATAGCATTCGAAACAATTCAGTATATCCTTGCCTGTCCTGATGAGACAGTGTGGCCCTAGGGAAGTGCATTTGGGGTTGATAAAAGTTGTGAAACCATGTGCATAGTTGGTATACATTCTGGATTAGAATGCAAGCATGCAATTGCCAGCTTTATGATGACTATCAGTTGACTCTGAACCTGAAGTGTGGAAGGTGGAAGGTGCATGTCTAACAAATCTTTTAAAAACAAATTCTCCCCCACAATTGAAGCAGATAGAATGGGGATCATTTCACTAGGATGTCTTCTTTTGATCACTTCTATAGCCAAAACTCCAAAGCTGTAAACATCACATTTCTCAGTTATCTTCATTGTATAAGCAAGTTCTACAAACAAACAAAATATATATTATGTCAATGTGTTAATATGCTCTATGTTCTATGTATAACCATATGTGCTTGTAAGTGATGTCCAATTGGATGAGTCTTGATTAAGAAGCTTAGCTATGTCAAAGTCTCATACATGAGCTTCATATTGAGAGTCCAACAAAATATTTTTGCTTGATATGTCCCTATGAACAATTGGTGGTAAGCAATCATGGTGCATGTAAGACAAAGCGTGAGCCACACCTTCAATGATATTCAATCTCTTATTCCATGAATAGTAGAAAAAATAATCTAAATAGTAAAATAAGTTGACAAAAATAATTTGCCAAACACACACTCAATTGATCAAATATGTTGTTGCTGAACAAACGAAAAATGGGGATATGTAAGGAAACAAGGTTGGATTTGTTGTTGTTCCAAGCTTCAACGCCATCTGGCCATCTCCATCCTACATATCCCATATATTTACTTGAAAACCGCTTATACATTTTTAATTATACTAAAGCAATCCATATTTGAAACATGAATTTCTCTGTTGGTATCTTTTTTATTTACATAAAAACCTCAACAGAATGATAAAAAATCGGTCATATATATTCTTTTTAACTATTGTATTCTCCCTGAAGTTATACTTTGTCACCTCATTAATTGATTTTTATATTATTTTTACTAATACTATTTTAAGTCTTCAACTATTCTATTTTGCACATAATCAAGCCATCTCAAGCAACTCTTATCTTTTTATCAATGGGGATCACCTTTATCTTTAAGCGAATTTTCTTATTTTTGAATCCTATTAAAATAGGCAAAATATATTAAATCTTGAATATTAAATATGTAAAAAAAAAATGAACAATATTTATTAAAAAAAAAAAATCCAAGTACAATCCAAAATCATTACAATTCTCTATTAATTAAAGTTTGTTTGCTCGGTGCAATCTGTATAGTATTATAAGCCAATTCCTTAAATTTCTTTCCTGCATGTTCTATTGCACTTTAAATTTAATCTTCACTACAATTTATACAATATACCCGCGTAGCATAACCAATGATCGATATGTTACAAGAAGAAAGGAATTCAAAGGTGACAACAGAAATTCACCTTTTCCATCCAAAGAAATGCTAAGGTTTCAATGTCAAAGAAACAACTGAAGAGGGCTTGAATTTTCGGACTTTACTTGGATTATCTGGCTGAAAGAGAACCTCAGTACTCGATCTCCACTCTGATGCTGAAGTCCCTTCACTCCGATAATCCTGGGGAGAATACAAAACTTGGAGCGTTGAGTAAATCGTATGAATCTTAGAGAAACCATAGGTGAGAGATAGATGAAACAGCATCTAAGAGATGTATGTGTGTGCATGCATGCATTTATATAAGAGAAGAATAAGGCCTCACTTATTAGAGGGCATTAACTCATCACTGTGTATTCCTTCAGACAACTAGTGATTGGCAAAATTCGGGGAATATACAATCATTTGCTTAGTCTTTTGATAACCTTTACAACAATGACGACTGCAAAAACCTGTTAATCTTGTTAAAAAAAAATTATTGGTAAATTATGCAAGCACCTGGTGGGTATTGAACTAATTGAACACATAAACTCACCCTCCACCCTTCTTTTATAAGGGGAGGACATACCATCTGAGCTAAAGCTCATTGGCCTTCATTAGCCTTGTTGGAAAATGCAAACTACTCCATAAATGTAGCAAAGTGTACAACACTCAGTGTTTTTATCTACATATCATTTAGCATTTTTTTAATAAGGGGAAGACCCATTGAATGAGATGGCCTGAGTAGCAATCTTTATTTCTTGATATTGCATCCCACAACTTATTTTTTACTCCATCCGTTCCAATTTGTTTATTCGGTTTGAAAAGTCAAACTTTTTAAGGGAACATTATTTATTATCTTGTCTGTCTTATAAAAATGTATAAGTTTACAAAACTACACTTAAATAAATTTATCAGCTTTTAAAAAAAGAGTTATTTTTAATGAGGCAACTAAAAAGGTGTCCCAAT
The DNA here is from genome assembly GCA_030445155.1 of Quercus variabilis. Lineage (NCBI taxonomy): Eukaryota > Viridiplantae > Streptophyta > Magnoliopsida > Fagales > Fagaceae > Quercus > Quercus variabilis. Next base: position 71,678,682 of record CP129447.1, read on the forward strand.
TAAATTGATTTTTTTAAATATTAGTTAGTTTTCTTTTCCAATAGTTTTGAAAATAAAGTAGGATTATAATAAGAATATTAGTAAACTAATAATTTTTTTTTAGACACAGAACAATATTTTAAGACATCTTAAAATGGAATAGAGGACAAACAAACTAAGACAGAGGTAGTACTTTTTAATCACACAGGAACAGGTACTAACTGTTAATATGATTTTAGGGCTAAGGCACCTACAGAAATTGAATTATCTATTCTTCTTTTTTTTCTTTTTCTTTTTTTATAATTCAATGACAAAAATATTTTTTTATTTTGGTTATTGAATTATTAAAAAAAAAAAAGATTTTAGGGCTAAGGCACGTGCAGAAATTGGCCAACCAATCAAATTTATGTGCCTGGAAAACCGACGTAAAATGGAATAATCTTAAGCCTTCAATATCTCTGCATACCAAATATCTAATCTTAACTATGAGCTATAAGACTCTGGTTCCTTCCTTAAAAATACCAGATTTTCAGTACATCAACATAACCATGCAAAAAGTAAGCAAAGCTTACAAAAAAATGGCAGATCCAAACATGCTTGTCTTTTGGATGATCAGGCAACTAACTTTTGATTTTCTGATATTTCTCAAAGCATGATAGCTCTGTTTGGATTGCATTTTTGGGATGCGCGTCTGCGTCTACCTTTTTTTTTTAGAAGCGTTTTTCAGTGAGTCTCGTGCATTGTTTACGGAAACTACAAACTTCTTTTTTTAACAAAACTTTATTAAAAATTAGTCTCATGACACTATTTATACATTGAAAAATTATTTTGCTACAATGTTTTCAATTTTCAACAAAATAAGCGGTATCTCAACACACGCGATGTCTTCTTGTTTCCCCTTGAATTCCAGAAATTCCTCAAGGAAATTTATTTCCTTTAAGCTCCAGCCTGCAGAAACTATTAAGAAACAACTGTTCGACAACCATTTAAACTTTAGTGCTGAAAGGGAATATAACCAACTATATATTTAGCAACTTAATTCTGTATAACGCCAGCAACTTAAAATTGAAATAACTTTTGCATAATTAGATCACACGAGTCTTTTTTCTTCTCATTACAGATATAATGCGAATGAACCTACGAATGAATCTAATGAGCGCAAATAGGTTCAAGGATCTCTGAAGCCCTACGAAATGGTTCCCTGAGCCCATCAACCTCACTCAAGCTGTAGATTTTCAATTCATAGCTGCTTTTGTGTAGGTTTTCAATCTCATGTACTATCTATTCCATATATTTGATGAAACACTAAATAACATACAGTTTGACATTAAATCGCATACCCCCACACAAAAAAAAAAAAAAAACTGCCAAAAAATTCTTCTAATCCAAATTTCCTCCATTAACCTGAAAATATGTCTTCTATTTTTTCCTATATTTAAACACAGAGAGAGAGAGAGATCCCTGTTTTAGATCTTCTAGTCCAACCTCACCACCCCCAAAAAAAAGGTGCGTTTGGGACTTGGGTTTCATTGTCCTTGTTTTGAATTTGTTAGCGGGGATAGGCAAAAGGACCAAATTGACAAGAATCTTGTCTTTTTTTTTTCTTTTTCTTTTTTTTAATTTTTTAAGTGATAAGGATCTGAAATTATAGGGTACCTATTGATAAATTAGAATCTCAGGGAATCAATTATTATCAAAAAACAAAAATCTCAGGGAATCAATAAAATCTACAAGAAGAAGCACATTAGTGGTCACGAGAGCCCTTGAACCAACAATCACAAAAGCACTAATGTCAACTCAATAATAGACAGCTTCACACCACAAAAGATAAAATTATTTCATTACCTCCAAAAGTCACCATGAAATGCATTTCAAGTAATCAAAACAAATTTCCTATCACGATCCAAGAGCACAGGCAGGTTCCAGCATCCAGTCAATAAATGTTTCAAGCAAAGTTTAATATCATCCACCAGACATTTGACATTACACACAAATATGTAGGAATATGCAGACAACATATGCACCAAAATTTTAAGGTATAAATAGAAACACACCTATCCCACGTTGGATCTGTGCTAAGGGTGAAATTTGGCTTCTGATATCTGGATTCTTGCATCTCTTTCTTTCCACCATGAAAGGTACCCACTGGTCAAAGGTAATGACTTCAGAAGGAAAATAGCTTGATTGGATGGCACAAGAAGGAGATTTTATAAAAATATTCACATAAATAGAAATTTAGCTAAAATTTAAACTATGATGAAATAATTTAGTATTAGCAGACACTGAAATAAGGCAGTATTTATTTTTCCCGATAGCAAACAAATTTCGGCATATCTAGTGAATTAAATTCTAAAATATGTGAGCTTCAATTATGAACCCTTCCATCAGCTTCCAACCAAAACACAACTTAGTAAAAAATTCTGCTCAGACTTCGTAAGCAACAAATGCTTGAAAATATGCAAAGCCTTTAGAGAAGAAACAACAAAAAGATGAATGTGCAAATGGTTCCATGAAGTAAATTACACCCAAAAGTAAAAGCCCCTGAAGATCCTCTCAAAAAAGCTCAAGAAATGAGAATAATCGCATATTAACCATCAACAAAGAAAATGTTCTCCCACGATTTGGCCAATGAAATTATTAACAGATAGAAATATAGCAATGGGGCAGAGACTTAATACTGCCTAATCATAAAAACCACTATTTCAGGCATTGATAGTTAGAACATATGAGTACACTTCAAACTCGATTAGATGAACTGTTAATCTATTTTAATAATCACACCATTGGGGAAATTTCCATGCATACGGAAATTATGGATTAGGCAGATCAACTTTACAACTTATTACAAGGGAAGGAGCTCATATTATCAAATTGCTACTCAGTTAAGCAACCAACATAATTAATTTTTTTTTAATATTCCTTACAGTGTTTCAAAATATAATCTTGGGAATACAAGAAGAGTTTTCGAAACTCTTTCTTTATTGGTAAATTACAAAAATACCCAGTTATAGTTTTGAACCAAGAACCTCACCCCTCTACCCATTTTTAGTATATAGTATTATCTAAAATTTGATCCATACATTCAACCATGGAATGCTCAAAATTTCAAACGGGCAGCAACAAAAGTTCTGTACCTTAGGTCCCAATTAAATTCAACCATGTGGTTGAATTAATCAATGCATCACATCTTCTTAAAAGCCCAATCAAAGCAACTTATTCACAAAAATATACCTCATGAGAAACTAAAACAATAACACCAACAAGAAGAAAGATTAATCTAATAAACCTTGCAATTGAATCTCAAACAAGCAAACTCATACCTTGCAATGCATTTACATACATATCTATAAAATTTGGAAATGTGAAAGAAACTTGACATCTACTAATTACTTGCACATATTTAAATTACCAAAAAAAGTTCAGGCAATCAAAAATAGAAAAAATAAAATCGAACGAAATTAGAAGATGTAAACTGTTTGGTAACGGAGAAAACGAAGGAAAGAAAAAGAAAACTTTTGAGTAACTAAAGAGAGGAACCAAATCCGAGATTTGAAGCTTACCAATGAGTATTGGAGTGACTAGGAAGAGATAACGTGAAATATTCCAGCGAACAACTCAGAAATCTGGAGAGAGAGAGAGCGACTAATAAGTCGGTAAATTTGATTGAGAACGAAAATATATCTAAGGGTAGTTCTGTAATTAAGATTCTAGTTAACCTCAATCTTTGTGATTGACTATTCAGGCCCGTAGCTTAATATTGTTCTAGTAATATTGTTTGTATTTTTTAAAAATACACGTAGATGAAAAAGCGTGTGAAAATACGTATAATGTTGTTTAAACACTGAAAACTGTTGTTTAAACAATGATAACAAATGACTCTCAATATTTGAAATCCGAGGTTCAAAAAATTATAAAAAAAAAGTTATTGGTATGGAAAATTTTATCATTTAAAATAAATAAATTATCACATCTATAGGAATTTTTTTTTTTTTTTTGGCTAAATCTATAGATAGATAATATTAAAAATATTTTCTTAAATTAAAAAAAATTATTTTTTATTTTTTAATAGAAAATAATTTTTAACCAAAAAAACAATTCAAGGCAAGTGTTTATTCCAAAATATGTCCCGAATTTTATGTACACATGGTGGTGGCTCTGAGAAATTTTTCTAGAGTTAGTTATCAACCGACTTAAATTATACAAAATCTTATAAATAGAGAACTTAAACATATTGGTATTACGGATTATCAAAAAAAAAATATATATATATATATATATATATTAGCATTACAAAAAGAGCACGCGCACGCACACACATATATATGAAGTTTTACCATTCCTTTTTTTGAAATGAAAATTAAGCTCAAACTTAATTTTTGTTGTTTCAATATTTTTGTTGTATTTATGACATTACTCTATTAAAAAGAATTTTTCTTAATACTTTAATTTTTATTATGTCCATTACTCGATTAACAATTTAACTAAACTCAAATTTTTTGTTGTTGCATTTTTATTGTGTTAACAACATTATTTTTGTTGTTACTAACTTATTGGTCTTTGTAACCGTGTTTTTATTTATTAGTCTTTGTAATTGTCCAATTGCCTTTTAACTATTTATTTAATAGCTAGCCATAACATTTTGCTTTGCTATCATTTTTTTTTTTGGGGGTAGTTTAGACTTTGGAGGACACAAGAGTCTACCAACTACAATGACTGTCAGGATTAGGAAGATTGATGTGCACAGCCTCAGCATCTTCTTTGTTTTATTTTCAAATTGTGTATGCTGAGGGTCATTTCAATTTTGATCTAATAAAGTTCGTTATCCACTGTACATTTGTTAGAAATCTAGCTATCCAGCAACTAAACCATGGATTTAAAGAAAACATGAAGAAGATGAATTGTTAGGCTCAATCATGTTTTCTACTACAAGGAATAAGTAAGTGTAATATTTTATACATGTGCAGATCACGTGATCCTTTAAGTCCTTGATTCACATGCGTGTCAGTCCCTAATTGGTAGTTAAGAAGATTGTTAAATTCAGTTTTCTGTTTTTGCTTATCTCTCTTGCCCTGTTTCTAAAAGTCTATATAATAACAGCACCTTGATTTATTTTATTTCGGCTAACCAATAAAATTACTTAGCAAGTTTCTTGCACAATGGCTCTTTTAAAAACATTTTTTGTTTCTCTAATGGCATCTAGTAGACAAGAATTGTTACCATCATTTATTGACAATTAGCCTAGAAGGGATACTGATTCTGCATCCAAGTATCTGATTTTGACAACAGGGTCATACAGAGTGCAAACCATAACTAAGAATTTTCTCATTAACTTTAATACGCCTCCGTTGGAATATAAATGGCTAAAACCCAAGATCACAATAATACGTCCCTAATATCTATTTTACATTTGGAATCTTTATAATGCATACCAAAATAACCAATCAAACACGTATCATCTCAGTGCCCTGAAATCTGTGTTACCAAAAGCAATTTATAGTACTTGCAATTAACGTTCTAGTAGTACTCTAGGCATTACATAATCTAAAACAAACAATTTCCTTCAACAGCATAAATTTAACAGAATATAGTGTCTTATATAATTCATATCCTTTCTTATCCTAGTCAGATTGTGGATGGCTCTAGGAAAGTGCAGTTCATCTTGATAACACTTGAGAGACCATGTGCATGGTTAGTCTAGCTTCTGGATTAGCATTCAAGCATGCAATTGCCAACTTTACGATGAGTATCAATTGATTCTCAACCTCAAGAGTGGGAGGCAGAAGACGTATATCTAACAAATCATTCAGCAATAAATTCTCTCCCACAGATGAAGCAGATAGAGTGGAGATGGTTTCACCAGGATGCCTTCCTTAGATGACTTCAATAGCCAAAACTCCAAAGCTAAACATGTCGCACTTCTCAGTTATCTTCATCGTATAAGTAAACTTTGCAAATAAATAGAATATCATGTCAACATGTTCATATGCTGTATCTTCTACGTTGATTAAAAAAGTTAAGTCTATTACTTGGTGCAGTATATCCATATGTGCCAGCAAATGAAGTCCAATTGGATGAGTCATGATTAAGAAGCTTAGCTATGCCAAAGTCTGAAACATGAGCCTCATACTTTAAATCCAGCAAAACATTTTTGCTTGATATGTCCATATGAACAATTGGTGGTGGGCAATCATGGTGCAAGTAAGACAAAGCGTGCGCCACACCTTTGATGATATTCACTCTCTTGCTCCAATCCAATTCTTTAGCTCCTCCATCATCACTCAAAATTGTGGCCAAGCTACCCCTTTCAAGGTACTCGTAAATCAAAATTGAGAATTGTGAATGTGAACAAAAGCTTAGATATATGATGTATTTCCATATATACACTTTAAACTAATTAAGTTGTCCAAAACTCTTGGCAATAGTAACTCTCTGTTTTCCCCCTCTAACTCAAGTAATATCACTAATGTAGGTCTTATTATAAGAAAAATCAATAGTATCATTGACATACAAACATGGTTTTAAAAACTGAATTGAGGGCAAAACTAAATTTGCCTCTGGTTCCCCATTTTTTACTGATTTTCACCAATTTTAGGCATTTTTTCCTGACCGGACTAGTGGCCGGTTACCAGTTCAACCAGTCGAATTGGCCAATCCAATCTGGGTTTTTAAAACCTTGCATACAAAACTTAAGTGTTTTTTTTTTCTCTCTTTTTTAAAAGTAATTAAAGAAAATGAATTGACCAAAGCTCTTTTCTTTTAAATTGTTTTTCCAAATAATTAAAGAAAATGGAACAAGTTCTTCCCAATGTTTTGAATTTTGTTCTTACTAGAATTGTTGGTCGTACTGGTCATAAAATCGGCACTAGAAACCTCCTTATTCCACCTCGACTCAAATTCTAATACATTCTGGTCATTTAGTGAATTTCAACTGAAATGTGGATCTGGGGTGAAATGGCCAGTAATTATGAAACTATATATGGAAATACACTTTATACTAAAATATTTAGTTCCAATTAAAGCATTAGCATCCAATTTTTAAAAAATGTCTCATTTTACCATCTCAAAAACTATTTTATCTATTATTTCATATCACTTTACAACACACCCAACATCCTAACTTTTATTTTCCTATACAACACATTAAAATAATATATCTACACAATAAAATATATAGCCCAAAACCATCTCTCTCTCTCTCTCTCTCTCTCTCTCTCTCTCTCTCTCTCTCTCCACCATGAACAAACCCAAAACCCAGCATAACCACCATTTAAACCCAACCACCCCACCACCTGCCAATCATCAACAACACAACCTGCCACTACCATCATCAACAACACCGCTGCTACATCACCTCCCACCACCATCGTGAACAACATCACCACCACCCAAACCCACCACCCTACCATTGCTACACCACCCAAATCAACCCAACAAAATGCAACAAACCAATACCAAAATCACCCCAAAAAAACCGTAGCAAAATCACAACAAATCCATACCAAAATCACCTAAATCAAGCCAACAAATTACCCACATGACCCACTGCCACCACCACCAAGCCAAACACCTACCACACCCACTACCACCAAGCCAAACACCTATCACATCGACAACCAAAACCCACCACCACATGCAAAATCACAACCCCTACCACATGAGACCAAAACCCATCCAAGAATCAAACCCATAGGGGAAAAAAAAACAATCGATCAAACCCACTGTAATCTCCACCGCTGATCTCTAACCTCCCCCACAATCTACACCGCTAACCCACCTCAAAAAACAGGTTTGAGAGATCATTTTTTTGGGTTTGAAAAGATAGAGAAAGACAATCTGGCCATGGAAGGGAGAAGGGAGTGAGAGGTAGAGCTGAGATTGGTGGTAGTTGTTCTCAGTTTGAGAGATAAATAGATGGGTTGGAGGTGAAGAGAGACCACCATGGTGTTAGTGGCAATGAGTGGCAGAGCATGCGAGCTCCGGCCATGGAAGGGAGAAGAGAGTGAGAGGGAGAATTGAGAGAGAAGAGATTCACAAAGTAAGAGGGATGGAGGGAGAACAAAGAAGGGAGAAGAGAAAGAGATTGAGAGAGAGTAAATGTGAGTCAGAGAAGAGAGAGAAGTGGAAATAAAAAAGACTAAAAAATTATACAATTTTGCTACAGTATCATCAAAAATTTAGGATGATACTGTAACTAAGTTTGTAAATTTTTTTTACAATTGCAAGTCTACGTAATGTCCCTTTTTAGAGGTTTGATACTAAAATTTAACATATAGATTTACACCTCCAAATGCTGATACTCTTAATGAAACGAAATTTAGAACTTGATTTTTTACCTAAAACAAAAGAAAAGAAAAAGACATGAAAAGAAAAGAAATGAGTAAATAAAGGCCCATAACAAGCCCAAACCCTCTAGCCCAGCCCAAAAACTCCCGCCACATATAAAGCCTTCAAAACTCAAACTTCCAAAACACTTTACATTTCCCCCCAAACCCTAAAGAACCCAAACAATGGCTGATAGAGAAGAGACAGAGAGAGAGACTCATTCTTCATCATCAGATCATAGAGAGACAGAGAGAGAGACTCAAACACGTTCATCAATGGCTATCACTGTGCCTGTGGCCAGCAAGAAGAAGAAGAAGAACAACAACAATAACGAGGACCTGATAATGGAGAACGAACTCCCAGTAGGTTTCAGGTTCAACCCCACGGACGACGAGCTATTCACTCACTTCCTCCGCAACAGGAATCTCGGAAAACCAACCCCTTCCAACGCTGTCAAGGAATGTGACTTGTACGGCAAGAAAGAGCCTTGGGAAATCTGGGACATGTTTTCTGCCGTGGATGGATCACGCGTTGTTAGACAACTGTATTTCTTCACGAAGCTCAAGACCTACAACAATGGCAGACGCATTGACCGAAGGGTGGGTTCGGGTTCGGGTACGTGGAAAAAGGAACATCAGTTGAAGACTCCGGGCCTAGTAGGGGTTGAGAAAAGTAGGTTTTCCTATGAAAACAACGATGACAAGTCGTCGAAGTTGCCTTCTTCCTCGACCTCGTCGGGACGAAATGGTAAATGGAATTTGATTGAGTACAAAGACTTGAACCCTCCAAATCAAGATGTGAGTATAGTTAGTTTTTGCCTATTCTTTCTTTCTTTCTTTCGTTGTTTTCAATTCCTAAAATTTAATTTTGGTTAATGTATGTTATCATGATTAATGAATAAAGAAAATATTGTGCCTAATTTGATTGTTTTTGTTTTGTTTTTATAATTTTGAAATCAATGTCGTTTAATAACTATTAATTGTGTTGATTTTATGCTCAACTATCAACATTACTGTTTTTGAAATTTTTTTTATAATGAATTTGATATTACTTATCAGAAACAGATGAAGTCAAAATTGACACAATAGTAAATTTGTTCTAATTTTAAAGTTTAGGGGTGAGATTGATATAATTAATAATTTAGGGTTGAAATTGATACAATTAAATGTATGATGGAAAATTTTGAAATGACTAATTTATTTTAATGAATTTTGTTGTATCACTTATTAAAAAAAAAAAAAAAAAGGATTAAGTCAATATTGAAATAACTATAATTTTGGTTTCAATTTTGTATAATTTCATATCTATTTCGTTATTTATTTTTCAAAATCAAGGTTGTTCAGCTATTAATTATGTCTATTTTGTGGCTCCATTTTCAAGATTAATAGGTCAATTTTACTGTTCTTGCTTTTATTTTGATGAATTTTATATTACCTATCAAACTTCCAAGATTAAGTCATTTTTACTGTTTACTACATTTATTTCAATGAACTTTATATTATGTATAAAAATAGATTAAGTCCATTTTATCTTTAAAAGTTGACTTGATTTTAAAATGTAATGGACAAAATTAATGCAATTAAAGTTGAGCTAATTCGAAAAGTTCTGATGAAATGGACACAATTGAACGTATAATGACAAATTTGACACTTATCAAAAAAATAATGACAAATTTGACACAATTAAAGTTTGCCCATTTGTAATAGTTTTGGGACAAAATTGATACAATTAAATGCGTATGGACAAATTGAAATACTTTGTTAATTTGTGATAGTTTTATTGAAGTCTGAAATTATTTCATATATATGATGTTAAAATTTTAGAGTTATATTTTCCACTACCTTATCATTCTTTAATTTTGTTCTATGTCAGCTTCTTCTTCCTCCTTTAACCTTTTTTTGACACTTCTGTATCATGGAAGAAATTCTCGGAATTATAGCACATTAATAATTTTCAAGGGTTCTAAATCCTATACTTGTTTATTAATGAATGCCCAAGATTTTAAGAACTCCATGTCCATGATGCAGTACTCTATACCAGGGAATTTCAATCCAACTTTTGTTGACTTGATTATCTCTAATTTACATATTTAATTGCAGTCCAACGAGTATATTGTTTGCCGACTGTCATATAGTGGAAAATGGAGGAATAACCATTGAAGATCTCCTGATGAGATGACTGATGATGTCAATATGAATGATATTGGTGAACATTCTAACCTGATGCGAAATCAGAACCTCTATGTACAAAAACAATATGAGAAAAATAGGTAGGTTGAGAGATGACAGCAACATATGTTAGGATATCTCTCTCTTTTAGTATAAAATTATGTGCATCGTAAAGTTTTTCTAATTTTTTCAGCAATGTGCTAATAAATAAAGAGTACAAAAGTGTAAGGTTTTTCTTCTGATATGCATTTCTTTTATGTGATTTAATTTGAATTATATGCTGTGATGGCATTGAGTTGGTTATGGTGGTTGTGGTTGTCACTAAATAATGCTATATAGGTCTCTTGGATGGCATGGAGGTGTTAATTTACTGAGGACATTTTGGGGAAAATGTTTTGACACAAAATTCTACTAATTAGGAGATTGTTAAGTTGAAAGAGTCAGTAGGGAAGGAGGAAACACAGGGAAGTGGAAGTTTGGAACATGTGTTACCTCAAATCCCTTAGCCAACTGATTTAGCCTATTCTGGGTGAAACAAATAAATTGCTCTGCTCCGACTTTGATTGGTTTGATTTAATTTGATCAATTTCCTTGGTTTCTTCTTACAGAAGGTTTTTTTTTTTTTTTTTAACTTACACCACTTATTAAGCTATAGACTCATTAGTTTAGGTTTAGTCTCTTAATATGTTTCCACCATTTATAAAAAACAAAATTTTGTAGCAGTGACGGTTTCTTCTTTAGCTAATCCTATACGACCCACTGACTATGTGATCCATTGTGTCCAACTTTAAAGCATGCTGGGCAGAAGAACACTTCTTATCAAAAAGAGCAATTAGGAACTTAAGGAAAGTATTTATTTATTTTTGTGTGTGTAATGATGTGGACTGATGCGAAAATCAAATGCATAACATGTATGATTTTGATGATGTGGAATGGTGACATGGCATGAGGGGGTGTGTGTGTGTAATGATGTGGACTGATGCAGGAATCAAATGCATAACATGTTTGATTTTGATGATGTGTCATGGTGACATGTCATGAGCAGGGTGACTGGCACAAGTGCCACATGTGCCAAGTTTGTTGTAGTATTTGAAAATTGAAGGGAAAATTAGTTTGTTGCTAGATTTTAGGAACTTGTTAGAAATAAAAGCTTTGTGCTTTATTAAATCTAGCATGTGATAAATATGGTAGCAGTGAGTGATAAACGTGAGTTAGTTATGGTTGATGTCATCGCCTATAATTAACTCTTAGGCTATAAATATCCATATACATGCAATGTTATAGCTTTCATTTTACTGCTGTGTTTTAATGAATATGGCTTAGAGTAGTTATATTGTTTATCCGTTCGCATTTACTCTATTCTGTACTTAGTATAAGTTAGAGTAAAATCAATCGAGCCGTAATATTTAATTTGGGGGTCTAAATAGCTCTTGTGTTTTTAATACATTTTTGAGCTTTCAAACTCCATACTAATTGTTCTTTATTATTAAATTAAGACATGAATAATTTTTTGGTGCAAGCATGATTCAAATCTCAAAATTTTTATTTGAGGTAAAAAAATTTGAACAATTAAATTAACCGGAACTCATAAATCCAAACCCATTTTAAACCTATTGGACTAAAAAATGTGAACCCAAAGTCACCCTAAACTCATAAAAATTTTGAAATCCATACTATTAGGGTCAAGTTGGATTAGAAACCCACGATATTTGATATTTTCATTTATACACTTTAAGAATCTCTAATTTTGTTGTCCAAAACAATGGTAATACACCATTTTTTTCCATCTTATTACAATAAATGACAAAAGAGGATTCAAACCCAAGTAGTATTACTATTACTAACGTAGGTCATGTTATAAGAAGAATTAGTAGCATCATTGACATACAAAACTAATTTAATTACATGCTTTTTTTCTTTTTTAAAGTAATTAAAGAAAATTAAATGACTAGCCCTTTTAAACAAAATGAAACAAGTTCTCCTCAATGTTTTGTATTCAGTTTTGTTCCATTCCGATAGGAGCTAGCGACTAGAATATTTCTTACTAGTTATAAAACCAGTACTTGGAACCTCCTTATTCCACCTTGGCACAAATTCTAATGCATTTTTGTCATTTTGGTGAATTTCAATCCAAATGTGAATTTTAGACAAAATGGGTATACACTATGATTATTATTATTATTATTATATTGTACAATAAATCAATACAAAAATTTCTTTTCATTAGATAAACCAAAATGGTCACTAAAACAGAACTTTAATTTTCCCAAAAAAAAAAAAAACACATGAATGGAATGGGCCTTAACAGGCCCAAATACTCTCAGCCCAGCCCAAATACTCCCACCCACATTCATCTATAGCTGATAGAGAGAGACTCCTTCATTATAGAAAGAAAGGTGTAGTGGGTCCAGCCCATTTAACGTGGGGATGCCCTTGAATGAAGACTCCTATTCCAAATAGAAATTGGAAATACCAATTGGATTAGTCATGTGGTGCCGCATGAAAGTGTGACGACAGACTTCGTTATAAAAGCAAGCGGTGGTGCCGCATAAGGAGAGAGCTACGTGAAAAAAGAGACACAAGAAGAGAAGAAAGTTATAGAGGAGAAAAATACTGTGTGGGTGTGAATCTTTTAACCGCGAGACATACACAAGAAGATTTATTATTATTGTTATAAACTATGGTGAACATGATAATAGGTTACAGGTTCTACCCTACGGACGATTAGCTAGTCACTAATTACCTCCGGAAAAAGAATATGGGAAAACCAATCCCCTTGAACCCAGTCAAAGACTGTGACTTGTATGGTAAGAAAGAACCTTGGGAAATCTGGGACATGTTTTCTGCAGGAGATACTGTGGTTAAACAACTCTATTTCTTTACAAAGCTCAAAACTTATGACAATGGCACCCGCTTCGACCGAAAAGTGGGTTCGGGTTCATGGAGCAAGGATAAATTATGCAAGCGTCCATTAAAAGGAATTGAGAAAAGTAGATTTCGCTACGAAAACAACGACAACTCGTCGTCTAAACAAAATGGTAACTGGATTTTGTATGACTACAAAGACTTGAACCCTCCAAATCAAGATGTGAGTATACTTAGTTTTTGCTTCTTTTTTTTTTTTTTTTTTCAATTGCTAATGAACTCATGTCATATCACTGTTTCGTACCTGAAGTGTTAGTGTCCGAGCCTCCTAAGTTCTAGTTTTGTCTAATATATATATATATATAATCCAAAGTTTTTGATTTTTTTATTGACCACTTTAGAACTTGCCACATTATTATCAAAATTATTTTTTAAAACAAAATTATTTAAGTTTTTTTAATTAATAATATCAACTTCAACCCGAGGAGGACTAATCTTTGACATTAACGGCCAAAGTCCAGACTTAACAAGGAGTGAAACTTTATCTTTCTAACAAATCCAACTTAAACTCAAACTCAAACGTTAGTAATTTATCTTCAAATTACATATATTTTTTTCTCTATATACGCTCCTCCCTCCCTTTCTCTCTCTCACTCTCTTCTGAAAGCCTTCTTCTCTCTAAGCTGCCTCACGATACCTCTTCAAGAGCAAACTATCCTGGATCAATGGGAAGGTCTCTCTCCAGTTTCCACGCATCTAAGTGAATGTTGCCCTAAAATTTCCCTGTTCAATTTCTGATAGTGGTTTTTGTTGTTTTATTACTGCAATTTTAATGTGGTTAGTCCTTCCCTTTGTAAATTTGGATTTTTTTTTTTAAGGTTTTTGTGTAGGCACTAGTTTGTGAGCCTTTGATTTACAGATAAATTTCAAATTCAAAAGGAAATTTTAGACAATAATTTTTATTGGGTTTCATTAGGGATTTCAAGGGTATTTGAAAGTTTAGGGAAAACTAAGAAATAGGTATAATTTTTTTATGATTCATTTATGGCGGGTTTGTGCATTGACATTAGATTTTGGGAATTTCTCTACAAATTTAAATAGCTCTGATAGTGCAAACCCCAAAAAAAAAAATTTTAAGCCGAGTAGAGGTATGCGCTCTTCTTCTGTTATTTTCTTCTCCTCTACTTAAAAAAAAAAAAAAAAATTATTTTATGGTTTTTCATGTATTTTTTAAAAAGTTATTTTCGTACATGAACCACCAAACCCTACGCCTGTGACTGTATATGATTTTTTTTTCATCATTTAAAGTTTAGACCCGTTAAAATTTAAAACTTATTGCTTTATGGGTTCGTGTATTTTTTTTCTTTTTCTTATATTTCTCTTTTGAACAGTCATATATTTTTGAATTATTTCAATAACTTATTCTTTAATTATATAACTTTTTTTTCATTTTGGAAATTTCAACATCTAAATTTGTGTTAGTTTTTGCAATATTTGAACATGTTTAGCAGATTTCAATGATTATACCATGTATTATTCTTTTGAAGGTAATCAATTTTTCTTTTATATTTCTCTATTGTATAATCATATACATTTTGTTTTGTTCCAAAAATTTACATAAAGTAAATCTTATGATTTTTTAATATTTTTTGGCTTTTCAAAAGTTTTAACATCTGAATTATTCTTTTGATAGTAACACATCTTTCTCTTATATTTCTTTGTTGTGTAGTCTCTCTCTCTCTCTCTCTCTCTCTCTCTCTCTCTCTCTCTCTCTCTCTCTCTCTCTCTCTCTCTCTCTCTCTCTCTCACATTTTATCTATAATTTGTAGGTTCTAAATCTTTTGGTTCCTTTCAATAGTTATAACCATAGATTATTCTTTTGAATATAACTCATCTTTCTCTTATATTTTTCTATTGTTTAGTCATATATATATTTTGTTTTGTTTCAATCATTTCTAAGCAATGAATTATCTGATTCTTTAATATTTTTTGGTCTTTCAAAAGTTTTAATATCTAAATTTTCAAGTTATTTTTTTTGCAGTATCTGAAACTATCTTACAAATTTTTTGTAAGCCATTGCACATTCAAACAATGACTTCTTCATCAAATTGTAATACAAATTGAAGTCATACAAGAGCAAATCATGCAATGGTATACTTTCTTAATCAATTTAAGATTTTATAAATTTATTTTAGTTTGCCTCATAAATAAGTAGGTTCTCATGTATAGCACGAGTTAGCAACTAGTTTGATATCTATTTTGTAACTCCAACTCTTAATTGTGTTAATATTATCAAGATTAATGAATAAAGAAAAGATTGTGCCTAATTTTATAATTTTTAGTTTGGTACATTTCTCGCATTAATTTTTAGTTTTGTCTAATTTCTCATATCATTAAATGTTATTATTTTTGTTTTGGTTTTTAAAATTTGAAATCGAGGTTATTTAACTATTAATTGTGTTAATTTTATGGCTCAATTATCAAGATTAAGTCCATTTAACTATTGTTGATTTTTTTTTTTAATGAATTTTATATTACTTACCAGAAAAAGATTTAGTCAAACGAGTATGTTCTTGTTAATTAAGTCAAAAAAATTTTAATATAAAGATTAAGTAGATTACACTTAACAATAAAGTAGCTATTTCATTTTGTCTATACTTAATTGTATCAATTTCGTCACTAAACTATTAATTATCCGAATTTCGTCCCAATACTTCTAAAAATGGAAGAACTTTAATTGTGTCAAACTTGTCAATATACATTCATTTGTGTCAATTTCATCAAAACTTTTAAAATCAGAAATATATGTTATTATATATTAAATATTAAATATTAATTTTTATGATGCAGCTAACAAAAAAATATGGTTTTAAGAACTCTATGTCTATGATGCAGTACTTACCAAGGATTTCTTAATCCAACTTTTGCTGACTTGATTATCTCTAATTGACAAATTTAATTGCAGTCCAACGAATATGTTCTTTGCCGACTGTCATTTAGTGGAAAAAAGGAGGAATAACCATTGAATATCTCCCGATGAGATGGCCGATATGAATGACATTGGTGAACATCCCAACCTGATGTGAAATCAAAAACTCTACGAAATCAGGAACCTAGAGATTTCTCTTGTATCTGTTAGGATATCTGTCTCTTTTTTTTTTGGTTTTGTGTGTGTGTGCAATTTCTAGTTTAAGTACTCAATGAAGCAAGTTTATTAGGTTGCTACATATCATTGTTATTTTTGAGTTTAAATCCATTTATGAAGTTTTGTTAGTAGTTCTTGTGTTTCATGCAAAGAGAGAATTTTTTGTTTCACGTTGAGCTTTGGATGATTTAAAATAGGACTATCCACGGGTCGGTTCAGGTCTAGTTTGTGCCCAACTTGGAACCAACTCGACTACAAAATTGCATAAGCCTACCGAAAATGGTCAAAATCTGACCTGAACTAGCTGAAATCCGTCAGATTTAGCCGACACATGGCTGGATCTAGCAAGATATCTAAAAGAACTCGTCAGATCTCGAATAGATCTCGACGAGATCTAGCCGGATCTCAACAGATCTGTTGAGATCTCGATGAGATCTCACTAGATCTCGACATATCTAGCCACAAATGATCGTAAATTCCTCATACCTACAAAAATCAGTGTGTTTCCGATATACAAGCCGGTCGGATCAGTTGGAATCGAATTTTGAAGAGTAGACTCATTAACCGATCTGCAAGTCTTGGTTGCTGGAGGCTAAGACCCACTGCCAATCATCGCTGGTGTCAAGTCGTCCGGTTTTCAAGTACAGATCGGAAGGTTGCATTGGGTTGGTTGGTTATGGATTCTGGTGGACAGCTCTAATTTAAAGTTGGGCTAGTTGAATAGAAACTTTGGGGAAATATTGCACTATTGATTTAATAGATACAATAAAATTACAAGAGTTTCATAATAATTGTTCTTTATCATTAGACTTTTTGTGTAAGCGGGATTGATATCTCAATTTTTTTTTTTTTTTTTTTTTTTTTTTTTTTTTTTTTGCTGAATGAAAAAAAGGAGGTCTCCAATGTGAGCTTATCGACCTCACGTCACGTAACGGTAATGGGTAATATCACATGTACCATACAGGCCTTGCTGGGCTATCGCTCAAGTTGCTCATCTCTAGATGTTGGGATAATAACTCCTACCATCAATCCACACCCCCATGTGGTCTCAAATTTTTTATTCAGGAACAAGAAAATTTCTAATTAAATTAATTGAGACCCATAAATCCGAACATGTTGGGTATAAATTTTTTTTGGAAAATTTAAAAAGATATTTGGCACAAAATTGGAGTCCAGACATTTTAACTTGAGTTTCCACTTTAATATAGTTATATTATGGGTTTGAGAAACTTGTTTGATTTTAAAATTTTACATATCCCAATTGGTTTAGTTAGAGTTTTTATTTTATTTTAAAAAAAAATTATATTCAGTTGAAGTGTTTTTTATAATGGGGAAAATGGAAAAAATCAAATAAAATAAAACCTTAAAAGACATATGTCTCTAAATAATCAAATTAGAACATAAGCGTAATTTTTTATTTTCACATCTTGGTCGGATTCTAAGTTTTCCTGAAATATGGAAGGTAATTTTTATAAATATGAGTCCTTTTTGGACTCACTTTTATCCACTAAAACTTTTGGATAACTGATTCCACCCTTTAGAACCAATTGCCAAGTAATCTAGGAATATTCACTCCTAACAAGTTAAGCAATTTATACTATTGCCTAAAAGCACTTTTCACTTGCTATTGATAGATTAATTGCAAAAGTTGCACTTATTAGTATGAAGATGTTAATATTTATCTATGCAAAGTAAATTCGATAATAATATTAGTTTTAGATAATGTATAATTAAGCTGAAGTTATAAATTTTTAAACTTTCATAGATTTTGAATTCATTGGGAAGTTAATTTTATTAATTTTGGCATAATTGTATGTTTATTTTTCCAGTACAGGTTAGTGACCAATATTCATAGTTGGCATAATAACATTTAACAATGTGTACAATATGCATGCCGAATATTTTTCTATTATTGAACTATGAGAATGTGACTTGGCTAGTTATAAACATTGTAAGATTCATATCATAATGCAGATTGACAATTTCAAACCATTAATTATTACCGGAAACTCTCTAGGAGGATCTGTTGCCACTCTCTTCACCATATCACTACTAGAAAAATTCATTTTTTCAACCACCAAACGCCCACTTTGCATCACTTTTGGTTCACCCCTTATTGGTAATGAAGGACTGCAGGAAACCATATCTAAATATGCAGCATGGAACTCTTGCTTTTTGCATGTGGTTTCTGACCAGGATCCAGTTCCTAGAGTCTTAATTAACGGTTACAAGCCTTTTGGAACATTTCTCTTGTGTTAGGTGCTAGGTTGTTCTTGTTTTGAGGATCCCCAAACCATTTTGGAGTTGTTAATGGCAGCCTATATAGGGAGTCCTGAAAATCAAGATCCTAATAAGGTTTTTGAGTCCTATGGAACATTTGTGGAGCATCTCAATCGTAAGGTACTTTGCAAGGATACTACCGATCATGAGTCATCAATTGATTGGACTACACCACCATTATGGGCAGGCATTATTACAAAACTAGCAGCAATTGGACTGGTGCGATCACAGGTAACTCAATTACAATTCTTTTTGAGTCATATATAATTAGAATGCTTATTTGAGCTATGTCATTTGTATGGTACATATACTTTACACCTAGACAATACACGAAATAGAATAATGCAGTGAATGAAATCCTTACCGATAATTAACAACTAACCAAAGCCTCTAATGTTTCTTACATGAGTAAAAATTACTACAATTTGAAGTCTTTGTCTTTGTCGTTGTGATCTTTCAAAACTTCCCTTCTAGCCTAACTCATTTTTACAAGTTATTGCAGCCACTGCAGAATGTTGATATCAATATTATCATTGCAAAGACAGAAAAAGGGGAAAAAGAGATGGCAATTTTAAACAAGCAGGCTTTTGATCCCCCCAGGGGGTTGAATGAAATAAAAGTATATGTGGCTTATCTAGAACAGTATAAGAAGTTGTCTAAAGACAAAGGAATTGGATACTATGATAGATATAAGCTTGAAAACCGTATTGGAATGACTACGACTGATATCGATCTGTTAAAGTTTAAAAAATTCCTCGCATGTTATTGGGAAGAAATGATTGATCAAGTAGAGAGGCCCGAGACAGTAGGCCACTCCCTTCGTACCCGTTCGCTCTTCGGGGGAACAAATTACCGAAGGATGATTGAGCCACTAGACATAGCTGAATACTACAACAAGGGCCTAAAAGACTACATAAATAAAGGAAGGTCTGACAAAGGATTCTTGCTATTGGGCACATGTTGAGGAGGCTCTCATTTCATGCAAATTGCTGAGTAGCGGAGAATCAAGTGATGAGGAGAAAGACTCTGCAAAGAAAGAACTGATTAAGTTTGAAAAGTATGTATTTGATTTGATGAAAAATTGTGCAGTATCTTCTAAGATTTTCTTACCTGGGAGCAACTTCATGAAATGGTGGGGAGAGTATAGAGATATTACGGGAGCTTCCTATAGCTCTAGTCTCACTAACTTACTGAAGAATGACAACAATTACGAAGCATATGCTAATGGCTCCCTAGAGTTTCCTTTAAATTTTGTATGACAGAGATTTGCATATTTTAATATCTATGTGGGCACTTCCCTTCAAACATGTGTGGTATTTCGAAGTCATTACCCAATAAATTGTAAATTAAGGACATCATCTTTTCAACTTTTTAAATTTTTGTATAATAAAATTTTCAGTCTTTCTTTTGCTATTTTGGGGTTCGATAATTGGATGTGAGTAGATGAAAATAGTTTTAGCCATCATTATCAAAGGAATAGTTGGATTTGTTTATTCTTCCCTCTCAGCAAGGAAATGCCACACTATACCATTGAAATAGTGAGCATATTTCTCCCCAACAAGACCGTTCATGATTTGCTAATATTTCTACATTTTCCAACAAAAGACAAAAATAGGATTTTGAGAGTGAAAGAAGCAGTTCGATTGATACATTAATGGTAGGGTTTATATAATGCAATTTGTAATATAGTTAGGTCGGGGGAGGATGTAGAAAAAATAGGAAAAATTATATTTTCATTACAAGGTTTTGGTTATGGGGATAAAAGAAAAAGTGAAAGGGAAAAAGAAAATGTCTTGAGTTGAATTCTTTATATATCATTATCTGGATTTCTTTTTATTAAATGGTAAAAATAAAGTAAGTTATAGATAGTTGAATTGGTAAAAAAATTTATCGTTGCATAAGAATTTAGAATTTGAACCCCGCTTATACAAAAAAAATAACTGGTATCTTGGCTTAATAATAAAAGATAATTATCATAAAGTAGATGACATAGATTAAAATTTTATTGCATCTATTAAAAAAAAATATAGGAGTAAAAATAACAAGACATTGAATTTTACAAAAGCCAAATTAGTATGACAACAAAGCTTGTGAGCAGCTGGTTAACACTATGGTTCTTCCTTCTACTTTTTTGCCCCCTCCCATAAGAGAGATTTCTATTAGGTGTATGTCTAAGAAATATCTTATTAGCACTATAAATGAATCAAGCTATTTATGAACAAATAGAGCTTCGCTCAAGAAAAAGTCTGTTTATGTTGTTTATTTATTAAACAAACCAAGCTCAAGCCCAACTTTATACTTGATTATTAAACAAGTCAAGCTTAAACATAATAACGTGTTCATAAATAAGCTCGTAAATATTATGACTCATATTAACTATATATAATACTATATATTTATGTGTATACTTTTCTGAAAATATATTTATATAGATTTATAATTAGGTTATATTAGTTTGTCAATTATTTATAGTTTATTCATAACATAAACCATCCATTTGTAGTAAAAAATCAAAAATTTATGGAGGAGTAAGACATGTTAGTCATGGTTTTACTATATATAGAAAAATAATAAGTTAATCAAGTAATTCGTAAACAATCTTGAATTTACAGCAAGTAAATGAACTAAACTTAAACATGTAGTCTTATTTAATAATGAGTTTGAGCTCAACTTGTGTTTGAAATAAAATTAAATGAACAAGTCTGAACTTTTAATATTTGGCTCGGCTCATTTAAAGCTCTATATCTTATAGTAGTCTTGTAAATAACATGCTTTTGTTCAAATATTTGTTTGTTTTTTTTTTTTTTTTTTTGTTAAAGACATTTGTTATAAAAGAGATATACGTGGGATGACAATTTAAACCAATACATGCGAGTATCCGCCTCACCCGTCCTTAATGGACGGGTTTTACCTACCCCACATAACAAATAAGGCGGGGGGATGAAGGTTAACATTTTCCCCCACACCCGCCTCGTTTATATTAAATAATTTAAAAAAATTATAGGTTTTTTATAAGAAATTGTAGGGTCGGTTTTTGTAGCCCAAGCCCAAAAGATATGGGTTGAAGGCCCAACGAACCCAGAACAATGAATTTGTAGAGAGTGGGCGAAAGAGCTGGGCTGGTTATGAAACACAGAATAGTAGGCAAGGCTACGTGTAGTGATGATAATATGAACTAAAGCTTGAACGACTCTATGAATGAATGTCCGAAGAGATGTTTTATTAAGTGAGCAGTGATTATAGCATTCAGAGCTACAGTAAAACTTTTCTCTCCTTATTTCTCTCTTTTTCTCCGTCCCCCATTATCAGGGACCCTTCTTCTTTATATAGTATCCTTTCCTATCATCTCCATCGTCCACCTATTCTTCATCTGCGCATCTACTCAAGTGCACATCACGTCATGTGTCTACTTTAGTTCTTTGTAAGTGGCGGTAGCTGAGGCAACACTGTTCAGGGGTCTTCTCTACATAAATGCAGCCAAAAAAACTGTTGCAGCGCATTAAATGCGGTGGTAGCAGCTTTTCCTCTAGATATTTTCTTTAGTTCTGATCATCTCTGGATCCACTCAGGATTTATCACTATCATTGAGATTGTTAGGAAGGTTATTCGAATCTTCCACACGTTTGCTTGATCAAGGCCATTTGTGGCCGAGGAGAAGGACGTCCTCGGACCAGCAGTGACCTCTTCGGACAGCATTCCCCCTTTACTTCTGGGCTTCCTGCCTTCAAATGGGTCGTATCAACCACCTCTTGCTCCTCGGAAATATAATAGTCCTTACAGGGGCGCCCTGGGCCTATTAAGTGGCTCTGGGCTTTTACCCCCCCCCCCCCCCAACAGAAATATATAAGTATTTTTAGCATTCTAACTTTAAATTTATGATTTTTTTATATTGTATTATTAAATTTATACTCTTATGTTTTAATACTTACTTTAATGTTGTTCATATTTTTTTTTTTAATTGTTGTATTTCTACATTTGAATTGTTTTTGTATTTATTATTACTTAAATTGTTATATTGTTATGCTTTGAGAATGTATTATTATGTTAGAATTGTTTTTAAATGTATTATGAGTTTTAATTTAATATACTCAAAGTAAGCTTTTAATAAATTATATATATGTATATATATATATATATATATATATAAATTGAGTGTCCCAAGATGGGTACCCACATAAACCTGTTAGAATGGGGCGGAAGAAAAAACTGTCCCAAAGCATAAGTGGGGCAGGGGCGAGGAATAGGATATCCGCTCGTTGCCATTCCTAGGAATCCGTGTCACACTATCACTATCTCGGAAGAAAAATGGTGGAAATTATGTGAGGTGCAGGTGGCGGGTGAAAATGACGAAATTGCCATAAATTTGGCTTTTCGATCTAATAAAAAGAATCGGACATCTCATTTGGGTTTCATGCCACATAAAAGGAAAAAGACAGAAGAAATTCAATTGTATGTTATTTCGTTTCCAACAAATCCCTGCTTTTCTTCACAATCACCGCCTCTCACGGCATCTTTTGCTTTTCTACATAATCAAAGTCACTACTTTCCTATATATATAAAAATAAATAAATAAATAAATAAATAAAAAGTCACTACTTTAAGAACTTTCAAGTTCACAAGTTCTAAATTTCTAAGATTGAGAGCTACTTGACTCTTGTACTGGGCAAGGCAGCGGTAGGGTTCAAGGAAGATGTGAAAAAGAGAGAAATATAGATTTTTTATTTTCAATTTGAAGTTTTTGGTTAAGACTTAAGAGAGGAGGAAAAAAGTAAAAGGAAAAAAAATTTCGTGTGTGGTGTTAAATTCTATACATCATTGTCTAAATTAATTTGTTCTTAATAAATTGGAGGAGTGATCGATTATTAAAAAAAGAAAAGATGTTGGAGTGAAAATGTCAAAATTACTTATTTATACTATTTTCTCTCTATTTTTTCATACCAATTAAGTTCCATTAATGAGAGAATGAAAGATTATGGTCTCTCTTAAACCTAGGTTCATCCTTCCCTTACTTCTTTTCTTCACTATAAAAATTGGAAAACAATGATAACCCACCTTCAATTTTTCTTATTTCATTAAACTAGAATTTGTATACAACAAGGGGTGGCCATGTGAATCACATTTAAAAAAAAAAAATCTATAATACAGAAAAGAATAGGTCCATGAACATAACTTCTTCTTTTTTTTGAACGATTTGCTTAAATAAATAGCAAATAATAAGATGTAATTGATAGATACGTGTTGGTATTAACTAATAACCAGCTCATGTGTGATTGATATTAGACTTATTATTCGTCAACTTGCTAAAATGATATAAATTATGGTTTACCATCACTGTAACCTAGCAAAATCTGAGTTAACTACAAACTTAACTCAAGTCACCAAAAATGTATTAAAAAAAAGTATGGTCTTTTAATCCTCACCTTTCCCTAAAAAAAATTAAAAAAAATATGGTATGGTATTTTAAAAGCCGAAAGAAATAAAGGGTAATGGGCCAGAGCAAGTTGAAGAATGATGAGGAACATATAAATAAATATTCGATAGGTAGAATATAGACATTGACTTGTAGTCTTGTGATGCTTCTTAGTTCTTTCCTAAATTCCTACGAAGTTTCTGTCCTGAGACCATGGATTAACATTGGCTTTGATTCTCATCATTGTTATAACTAGCAAAGAGTGTTGCACAACTATTCCTGTGGCTGATCTTTTCCTAAAGCAGATCTAACAAAGCAATACATCGAGAGGATGAGCAAAACTCAATTGTAACGCAAATCATTTCTTCTTTACTTATTTGTTTTTGTCCTTGTTTTCCTTCGTTCTTTCCCTCTTCCTTTCCAACTTTGTTTCTTGACCAAGAAATTCGATGCATCATCATTTGTTAGCTAATTTTCCCTATGATTCATGTCATAATGGCAGGTATAGCAGTGGTTTAGAGTTAGCAAATTTCGTGGTGACCCTTGATATCTTGCACGATGCATGGACTGCAATTTGGAGTCTATACACAGAAATCAGTCAGAATGAAGGACCATCTTCCTTCGTGAGATTCAAAGTTTATGAGCTACCAAACTATACCATTATAGCGTTTTTCACCTGGCCCTCTAGTAGCAAAGACTCTGTTCAGGTGGTGGAGGAGGAAATTTAGTTTCATCTTCAACTTTTATGTGGTCTTTTCCTTTCTTTGATTTCCTGTGCCCCAGACCCAAAGACCCAGATAATCAAAAAACCAAACCCAAAGATGACCCAAGTTTCTCCATTAACGAAACTGCATTTCAGCTTTTTAAATCCATTTTTGGTGTGCTCCCGAAATTTGAGGTACCTCTCTGTACTCGGAAAAATCCTTATTTATTTATTTATTATTATTCATTTTTAGATTTTGTCATAGCACTTGTAAACCTGGCAAAAGATCAAGCAGTTAAGGCGGTACATGTGTTTAAACATATGTTTTCAGTTTTTAAATAACACTAGTCGCAAACCCGCACGTTGCATGTGTTAATTTTTTAGATAAAATATTATTCTAGTCCCTAAACTTTATAAAGAGTTAAAAAAAAAAAAAAAGTTTCATCATATTTTCATAATCTTGTCTATAACAATTTTTCCATTATCATATATTTATTAGTTGATGATTTGCATAAAATAAACATTAAATAAGAGGTAAAACTATTCATTGTGTATGAAGATTATGATTATATATATTTATATAATTTCCCTAGTTAGAGTTTGATTAGTTTTAAGTTTAAATTTTGTATTATAATATTTAATTGTTGATTATTGATTTAATTAAGTGAATGTAATGGTTGATTTTATTGCACTATAAAGTTTTCAATGTCCTTTGTATAGCTATCTCTATTTTATTTTTTATTCCTCTTGACCACCTTTTTATTTTCCAAATAACGGTTATTAATTGACGTTTGATTTCATTTCTTTTTTTCTTCCTTTATTTATTCTTTATTACTTTGTATGTTCCCTTGCTAGTTGTAAATTTTATGGTTATCAATAAAAAATAGATATCATGGATGGTTTAAATAGTTATAGATATAGTTACACTAGTGGTATGTCAAAGGTTTTTTTTACTTCTGAAATTTCAAGAAAATATAAAAGGCATTTCTCTAGTTTGGTCTCAATCAATTAAGATATCCATAATATATTAATGGAAATAATAATGAGCCTTAAATATTTTTAATGTATGAAGTGGTTAAGTTAGCAGTATGTCAAAGGTTTTATAAAAAAATTTTAAAAATAATTCCAAGGAAATGTAAAATGCCTTTTTAATAAAAAGGAAATTGTGACTTTTTGAATGGTAGAAATATGATTGTTTTACTTACCTTGTTTATAAATTTCATTATTAAGTTATAAACATCTAAATTAAAGTAAATGAACATATAAATGCAAATATATATATATATATAGAGTTACAACAGCACAAGATAAATATGTATAGATAATTTTTGGGTGTGACATGACTCGGGTCAAGTACTCTTTTTGGACCCTCGGTAAAGCCAAGAGGCAGTGGTGTATGGGTAATTGGACCTCGCCAACCATGTGGAGGTAGTGGTGGAGTAAGAGGTCGTAGTTTCTATGCGATAAGTCTGTAATAGTTAACGGCTTCGCCGGCGATTTGCTGCTATTGTTGTTATTGTTGTTGTTTTTTTTTTTTTTTTTTTTTACAGATTTTTCTTTTAATTCTGAAATTAAAAAAAAAAAAAAAAAAAAAAAAAGAAAAAAAAGAAAAAAAAGAAGAAAAACGACGCCGTTTCAGTGACATTAACAACAGCTTATAACTAGGTTTTAACAAAATCCTGCATTGACAAAAATTAAAAGTTAGAAGACTCAATTGACAAAACTGAAAGTTAGAGGACTAAAACGAAAAACAGTGAAAGTTAAAGGGTTAGTTTTGCATTTTTGCCTTTTTTTTTTTATTTTTTAATTCATGAATCATTATTTCACTGTTTACTTTCATTTTGCAAAAAACTTTACGTAAACTCCTCTTTTGTGACAACTTTTTTTTTTCTTTTTACCAAAACAACTTGAGGATATTAAGACTTAAGTTAACACGTGTGATAATTGTAAAACACATCAGTAATATGAAAAATAGAAAGATTTAAATATTTAAAAAACATTTTTAGTAGATTGTAATATAAAACATTTTTTCTCAATATTTTATGTAACTTTTTCCATAAGATCAATATTGTTGGCATCCTTTAAAGATGATACATAATATTTTTGAGAAGAAGAAGAAGAAGAAGTACAGACAATGCTAACACATAATATAAAATTATTAAGCTTGCGTGATTTAAATTTGTGGCAAAAAAAGTATTAATGTATCTATGATAAAAGTTTTTATCTAAATGATATATAGTAGTTCATATTTTTTTAGACTTGATTCAAAAAGTTCATTCTCAATAGCTTTTTAAGTCTACAAATTGATCAATATATGGGCCTAGACACATTCAAAGGGTGCCATCTAAATTATAAATTATATGACTCTTTATCACACAATTATTTTGATTCCCCCAATGTATGGTAAAGAAATGCAAGTTTGTGTCTAGTCATGTGCTGCATAATTTAATAGTATAGAGGATGTGATTGGATTTACATATTGAATAAAATAATATGAGAGGAAAAAAGAATAAAAATAAAATATACAGTAATAAACATCAAATTACCTAAGTCATTCTATGTAATATAATAACAATATATTATAATACACTATGGGTCCGTTTGGATACAGCTGAAAACTGAAAACTAAAAACACTATAGCAAAATAATTTTTAAATGTGTGAATAGTACTATGGGACTCATTTTTAATGAAAAAGTTGCTAAAAAGTGAAATTTGTGGGTCTGTGAACAGTGCACGAGTGCACTGTTCATGGACAAAAAGTCAACAAGTGCGGCTATTGTTCATTGAACAGTAGCTGCACAGTAGCCCGTTACTCCCTCACACGCCTGGAAAAAAAAAAATTTCCAAAACGTGAAATGAAAACATAGCCGCAACATTTATCACTATCTAAACGCTTACTATATGTATAATGCAGTAGGATAATATTTAATCAAAGAGAATATAGAAGATAACAACTTAAAACACAAAACTAAATTACATCAACTCAAAGTAAAATTCTAATTAACACAAAAATTCATCAACCCAAAGAATTGATGCAATAAAAAAAAATCAAACAAAAAATGAAAAACAAATTGTGAGAGAGAGAGAGAGAGAGAGAGAGAGAGAGAGAGAGAGAGAGAGAACTAACCTTTTTTGTGTGAGAAAACTATGCATAGAATGAAAAAGAAAATGTCAAATTTAATGGTTAAAAGATATTTTAATTTTTAAATAATAAAGTCACCTTAAATGAGAAAATGTTTAAAATATATATATAAGAAAAATTGAAAACAAAAAATGATGATGTGACTGTTGATGTGGCTCGTGAGCGTAGCAACATTAAATGCTACGCTTCAGTTTTTAGTAATATATATAAATTACAAGTATTTTCACACACTTTTTTACTTATACGTATTTTCAAAAAAACTGAAAACCGTTGTTTAAACACACGTATCTGATGTCGTGGAAGCCTGAAAATAAGCACACACGATACTCTCTTGATGGAACAGAAACTAAACTGTTAGTTTCTGGTAGTAAACCTCAAATCCACAAGAGATTTCCCTGAATCCACAAGAAGATAAAACTAGAATCCACCAGAAGAAAAATTGACAAAATGTCTGTGTTTATTGATAATAGCCTAAAAATTGAATTGCCTTTGGAGGCTACAATGCGTTTAAATAGTAAAAACAAAACCTAGGGCAACTAGAAACCCTAAGGCAGCTACGAAATCATATAAAACCCTAATTTCACTAAACAACATTAAAAACACCTAAAAACAAGGAAATAAATGCCCTAAACCTAAAATAACAAAAATTACATAAAAATACCAAATATAAAAAATTACAGAAGTTAATTAGAATATTTTGTCCTACATCAATATAAAACGGGCCATAAATCTCTAATTCAACCGTAGGTCATTGTAAGGATCGAATTCGTGACCTTAGCCCAAAAGTATGGATCAAAGGCCCAATGGACCCTGAACAATAAATTTGTAGAGAGTGGGTGAAAGAGCTGGACTGGGTCTAATATAAACAGTGACGAACAGGATCACGTTAAACAGAAGAGAAAAATAAAATAACATCAAGGAAACTCTTTTGTCAATGTCCGAGGAGGTGTTTCATTGAGCAATCAATGGTTACAAGATTCAGAGCTACAGTAAAATTATTCTTTCTCTTTTTCCCTCCTCTTCTCCGATCCCCTCTATCAGGATCTCTTCTTCTTTATATAGTACCCTTCCCTATCATCTTCATCGTCCACTTATTCTTCATCTGTGTATCTACTTGAGTGCATGTCACATCATGGGTATGCTTTAGTTATTTGGGAGTGACGGTAGCTAAGGGTGCACTGTTCAGAGGTCTTCTCCACATAAATGCGGCCAGAAAAGCTGTTGTAGTGCATTGAATACGGTGGTAGCAGCTTTTCCATTAGATATTTCTTCATTCTTATCATCCCTAGCCTTTGTTCTGAGCTTATCCTGATCTGATGAAGTCCTCGGACAGCTACTGGCTTTTCTCGTACTCAAATAGCTTGAGACTTCCTGCTGAAGTGATATGTCCTCCTCGAACAGGTGATACTCTCCTCGGACAGGAAATGCCTTCCTCGGATAGCGCTGATCTTTCATGAAGATCCCACTCCTAGCTAGGCCTTGCCCCTTTCTCTCTCTCTCTCTATCTTCGGGTGTAAGACAGCCGTTTCGTGGGCCCTTGGTTCATAATGTTGGGCTTTAATGATGTTGGGCCTGGTTTCTTCTCCCCCACATCAGCCCCTCAAAATTTTGTTTCTTTCCCACGCAAGCGGGAAGGAAGAATAATTTTGAATTGATAGGCGGGAACAATGGCAAAATAAAATAGAAAGAACAAATAAAAGTGAAAACAAAATGACATAAATACCCCCGTTCACACGCGCGAGCTTGTGGAGACGCGCGCCTCATCATTGCCACTGTAGATCTTTCATTCCCAAGGCGTTACATCAATTGCTTCAGGCGGCTCTGTCTCTTGCATCCAACGGTGGATTGCGGATCAGGCAGTTGGGGTTTGTCCTCGCTATTTGTGCGAGATGAATGACACCGCTCCGTTTGTCCCCGTATATAAATATCTGCAGGCAGTTATTCTTTTTACTTTACACATTCGTAGCATTCAGAGCGTTTTCAGAGTTTCCAGAGAGTTCTTGTCTTCAAAAGTACTCCATTCCTTCTCGGATCTCTGCACCTTTTGCTTTCAGGGTCCCTCTCAAAAGCACATTTCCAGTTAGGGGGTTCGTCTTGCTTGTGATATAGTAAGTCTCAGCATACCTTCAATCCTTATTTTCTCTTCGGTCACTTTTTTCTTTCATTATTCCATTCATTACCTTGCAAAAATGGGCAAATACCAGTACCTTGTTGACAGTCCGGCGTTAATCGAGGACTTTAAAAGAACCTACCATATCCCTCAGGGGGTAAATTTGAAGTATTGTCCCCCAGAGGGACTATTACTAGACCGAGCGGAGGGAGAGGTCATAATTCCTATGATCGCCTTTCTCGAGGGAGGAATGACCATCCCAATGGGTCCCGTGACCCGAAATTTTCTTATCAACCATAGGCTTTCCCCCGAGCAATGCGCACCCAATACCTTTAAGATATTAGGGGCGATCGACATCGTGAATGAGCAGTTAGGTTTAGGACTAACCTGGCACGACTTGGCATACATGTATGAATGTCGTGGCCAAAAGGGAGGGGGGTATTATCTTAAATCCCGCTCCGACGTCGTGAGGTTGTTCTCCTGCCTTCCCAAATCCAATAAGGGGATAAAGGATGACTATCTGGTTGTCTCGGGCGAATGGCACGACGGTCTACATTGTCCGACCACGCCAGGAGAGCCAGGTGTGCCCTCTCGGACTTAGGGTTTCTAACCATAGCTTTAGGATTTTTTTTTTTTTTACAATCACTCTTTAGTCTGTACTCGTATTTGCTTTCTAATTTGTTTGTTTTGTTTGTTTTACAGATAAGGTACATACTGCACCTCGGCTGAGTCTTATCAACGTACAAGCCCTCAACTACCTACTGCGCTCGGAAATATACGTCAGCGAAGATAGGCAGTTGAGGTCTATTCCGCTGATACTCGGCTATACTCCAAAGCCAGCCGACGTCCAACCAGCGGGAAACGCCATCATTCAGGGGGATTATAGACTGCGACGCATAGACGTTGCTCAGAAGGGTTTCCTTGCGCCCTACGATCTCTCGCCAGTTCCACACCTTAATCCTCAGGGTGTTCCACTGCTCGTCCGACCAGTCCAACAAGTTCCTCATGCTCAGCCGGCTGTGAGAGAACGGGTCGGGTCCTCGTCCACTTCCTTGGACGAGCAAATCGATAAGTTTAAATTCGAAGGCTAGAGTGAAGGAGGGGTCCACGTCATACCTTCGGACTCCGAAGAAGAGGCGGACAGGCAATCTTTTATTCGACCCCCCATACTGCTAACAACAATACCCGAAGACTCCTCGGAAGAAGAGATGTCTGACCTAAGACTTCTTCTTAGGAAGAGGACCAATAAGGTGGAGATTAAAGAGACAGGGACTTCTCGTCCCCCTGTCAATGTGCCACCACCTCCTCCTGTCGCGCAGGTTCCTGATCCGGCTTTTAAACCCCTCCCGAATTTAAAAAAGAAGAGGCCAATGGAACCCGAGGATAAAGAAAAGGGGCTGCCACCCAAGACTAAACAGCAAAAGGTGGCTAAAGACTCCCGTCAGAAAAGAGGTTCCTCAGTGGAAAGCCGAGAGGAACCAAATCAGGCCGAGGTTCGCCGAGGACAACGGATATGGTCCCCTCGGCTAGAGCTCGACGGAGCCCCGTTCCCCTGGGAGACCTCGGTCAGAAATTATGACGGTGGTCGGGCAGCACTGATAGCTGAGGCACTGGAGTAGCCCCTTCTTCTGCCCAAAGACATGGATTCATATAGGCGTTTCAGCCAGTATGAACTCTTCATGTCTCTGAAAAGGGACTTGGCCATGGTAAGTATATCCATTTTGCTTCTCCATTGTAGTGTTGGCTTTTATGTTTGTATACTAACACTGTAACTTGGTTCAGATCACTCAGCAGGTGTTTGTGGCCGAAGAGTGGGGCCGCAAGGCCAGTGTGCAGGCCCAGGCCGAGGCCCAAGCCAGATCTGAAGTCGAGAGAGTCTTGGACAACTTAAAAGAAGAGACCTCGAAACTCTCGGATCAGCTAAAAGCAGTAGCCCAGGAAAGGGACAGCCTGGATGCTGGCTTAAAGAATGCAGAGTCCCAGGCCGAATCTCAGCGCAGGCTGCTGAACGAAGCCCAGAAAAAGTTGGCCGCAGAAAGAGAGACTATCAAAGAGCTTCGTGCCGAGCTGCTAAAGGCCAAGGCGGCTGCCAAGGATGCTCAGAAGGACGCCCAGCTGGCTAAGGAGGCCATTGAAACTGAGAAAAGGGCGTCCTATCAACTGGCAGTGGAGGTGACAGAAAAAGATCTCACTGAACAGTTTGCCTCGGTTGCCCGGGACTACTGTGATCTGACATGGAGCAAAGCATTAGATGCTGCTGGAGTTCCTCTGGACTCAGATCTTCGACGGCCAGAGAACATCTTCTACGGCGAGGATATCCGGCAGTATTCCGATGATGATGCTCCTCCTGCACCTCCCCCTGAGGCTCCTGAGCAACCTCTGGCTGAGCCGAACCCTCTAGTTATTCTTGAGCCTAACCAGGGTCTTCCACTGCCATGTGGCCAGGTCTCACTTGCTGAGCCCCTTCATGAGAAGGGTGGATCTTTAGAAGGGGAACAACCACCCTCGGGTCCTTCTCAGGGAGTCCCAACATAGACTTAGGATTTTTTCTTTCCCTTTTTTTTTTTTGTTTTATGTTGAGAAAATTGTAAACCAATCCTTATCAATGAAGTAATTCTTGTTCAAACAATAGTACTTGCAATTTAATATTATCCTTTTGTGTTACAAATGGTTTTACTTGGCAATTACAGTTATGGTTTACTTTCCTTTGCAAATAACTTGTACAATTAGTATTGTGTATGAAAGGTAGCATTAACCACTTGACCAATTAAGGCTAACCAATTTAAACACCTAGGGAATAGTTAAACACTTAGAGAACGAATAAAGAGTGTTAACTAATCCGAGATCATCTGGTCCGAGGACTACAGGCATGATCAGATTTAAGTTTAAACACTTAGAGAACGAATAAAGAGTGTTAACTAATCCGAGATCATCTGGTCCGAGGACTACAGGCATGATCAGATTTAAGTTTAAACACTTAGAGAACGAATAAAGAGTGTTAACTAATCCGAGATCATCTGGTCCAAGGACTACAGGCATGATCAGATTTAAGTTTAAACACTTAGAGAACAAATAAAGAGTGTTAACTAATCCGAGATCATCTGGTCCGAGGACTACAGGCATGATCAGATTTAAGTTTAAACACTTAGAGATCAAATAAAGAGTGTTAACTAATCCGAGATCATCTGGTCCGAGGACTACAGGCATGATCAGATTTAAGTTTAAACACTTAGAGAACAAATAAAGAGTGTTAACTAATCCGAGATCATCTGGTCCGAGGACTACAGGCATGATCAGATTTAAGTTTAAACACTTAGAGATCAAATAAAGAGTGTTAACTAATCCGAGATCATCTGGTCCGAGGACTACAGGCATGATCAGATTTAAGTTTAAACACTTAGAGAACAAATAAAGAGTGTTAACTAATCCGAGATCATCTGGTCCGAGGACTATAGGCATGATCAGATTTAAGTTTAAACACTTAGAGAACAAATAAAGAGTGTTATTATAAATAAACAGGAAAACAATTCGATTAATAATAATACCTCTTGAGGTTATTTACATTCCAAGGACGGGGTATTACATGACTGTCCAAGTCTTCAAGAAAATATGCTCCAATACCTGCACATGACATGATGCGATATGGGTCTTCCCAATTTGGTCCTAATTTTCCCCAGGCTGGGTTTCTTGTATTGCCGACAACTTTTCTGAGCACCAAGTCGCCGGGTTCTAAGGGTCTCGGTTTGACCTTGGCGTCATAGCCCTGTCTAAGCTTTTGTTGGTAGTAAGCCAGCCGAACCATAGCGTTCTCTCTCCGTTCTTCGATGAAATCCAATCCAGCTTCTAAGAGTTTATTGTTGTTGTCCAAGCAGAAGGAACTGGTTCTCAGAGTTGGGAAATTGGCTTCCAAAGGAATTACAGCTTCGGACCCATAAGTCATCGAGAAAGGAGTCTCTCCAGTAGACCTGCGAGGGGTAGTTCTGTAAGCCCAAAGCACATGTGACAATTCTTCGACCCACCTTCCCTTTGCGTCGTCCAACCTCTTCTTTAAGCCGCTGACTATAACCTTATTGACTGCTTCAGCTTGGCCATTACCCTGAGGGTAGGAAGGAGTAGAATATCTATTCGTGATCCCCAGTTCGCTACAATAATTCTGAAACGAGGTACTGTCGAATTGCAATCCATTATCTGAAATAAGGGTATGTGGAACTCCGAAGCGGGTTACAATGCTTTTCCATACGAATTTTTGTACATCCACGTCTCGGATATTAGCAAGAGGTTCTGCCTCGACCCATTTCGTGAAATAATCGGTTCCGACCAGGAGATACTTTCTGTTCCCTGCTGCTTTAGGGAATGGGCCCACGATGTCCAAGCCCCATTGGGCAAACGGCCATGAACTGGACAATGGGTTAAGGGTTCCTCCCGGCTGATGTATGTTTGGTGCGAATCTCTGACATTGATCACATTTCTTCGCATAGTCCCGAGCTTCTTCTTGCATGCTCGGCCACCAATATCCTTGGGTAAGAGCCCGATGTGCCAATGATCTGCCTCCAGTGTGACTTCCACAAATTCCTTCATGTAACTCTTCTAGTAGTGCCTCAGTGGCTTCCAGATGGACACACAATAAATATGGCCCCGAATAAGAACGTTTATATAATTTTTGGTCTTCGGACAACCAGAACCTAGCGGCCCTCCTTCGGATCTTGTCAGCCTCCTTTCGTTCTTCTAGTAGGACATCATCTTTTAAAAACTCAATTAGGGAATCCATCCAGCATGGACTTTTTCGAATCTGGTATACCTGAGTTGCGTCTCTTCCTGCTCCAGTGGGTTCATGAAGATCCTCCACGATGATAACTCTCGGCAAATCTTGATCCGAAGAGGTGGCTTGGAAGTAGTGAGGCAATTTCCGCGTTCCTAGCACTACGGCCAGGATGGCTTTTTCCAGTGGCAAATACTTGACCTCTGCTTCGTGCAATGATTTGCTTACACAATAGACCGGCCTCTGTACTCCCTGATCCACTCTTACCAACACCAAACTTACAGCGTGAGGGACCACTGCGATGTATGCAAATAAAACCTCGTCGGGTTCAGGGCTGGACATAATCGGTGGCCGAGATAGATAATCCTTGAGCTATTGGAAGGCTGAGGCACATTCTTCGTTCCATTCAAAACCCTTCCATTTGTTAATTAGGGAGAAAAAGGGTTTGCATCTGTCCGCAGACCTGGATATAAACCGGTTTAACGCGGCTGTCATTCCTGTTAGCTTCTGCACATCCTTCGGATTCCGAGGAGGCTGCAGATCCTGGATAGCCCTAATCTGATCAGGATTAACTTCGATTCCCCTGTGCGTAACCATGTAGCCCAAGAATTTTCCTGACCCAACTCCGAACGAGCACTTCGAAGCGTTCAAGCGCAACTTATGTTTTCTCAGGATTTCAAAAACCACATCAAGATCGCTCAAATGGTCAGCAACAAGTTTGCTTTTAACTACCATATCATCTATATAAATCTCAATGGTCTTGCCTAACTGTGATTCGAACATCTTGGTCATCATACGCTGATAAGTAGAACCTGCATTTTTCAGACCGAAAGGCATTACTTTATAGTGGTAGTTACCAATGGGGGTAACAAAAGCGGTCTTTTCCTGGTCGTCTGAAGCAAGGGGAATCTGATGATACCCCTGAAAAGCATCTAAGAAACTCATCCGAGGATGTCCGACAGTAGCATCCACCAGCTGGTCAATCTTCGGTATAGGGAAGGGATCCTTAGGGCAGGCTTTGTTTAGGTCCGTGAAGTCTACGCAGACCCGCCACTTTCCGCTTTTCTTCTTTACCACTACAGTGTTTGCTAGCCATTCGGGGTAGAAAATTTCTTTAATAGCCCCGGCCTGCTTGAGCTTTCCTACCTCCTCTCTGACTGCTTCAACATGCTCTCTGAATGGTCGCCGAAGAGGTTGCTTCTTTGGTATGATTAGAGGATTAACCTTCAAATGATGACAAATGAATTCTGGGTCTACCCCCGGGGCTTCATAAGTGCTCCATGCGAAAACATCAATATTTCTTTTGAGGAAAACAATTAGCTCTTCCTTTTCTGACTGAGGTATCTGTGCCCCAATTTGAAAATACTTTTCAGGATCAGATTCAACCATGACCCGTGTTAAGTCCTCACATTTTACACCCTCACCCTGCCCATCGGCGGGTGACATCCGCTCCTTTAACTGCTATAGGTCTTTGATCACCCCTCCTGAAGATTTATCTTCGGATCCATGCCGTATTGCCGCTACCAAACACTGCCTAGCCGAGGATTGATCCCCGCGGATTTCACAAACTCGTCCTTCGGAAGGATATTTAATTTTTTGATGTAGAGTGGAAGAGACAGCCCCTAGTGTATGCAACCAGGGCCTAGCGACAATTTCCGTATAAGGGGAATAGACGTCTACTACCACGAAATCAACCTCAACAATTTCCGTGCCAGCTTGCACAGGCAGTCGGATCTGTCCCTTCGGAGTGACCATTCTGCCTTCGAAGCTAAAAATAGAGGAGCAATACGGAGCTAAGTCACTGAGTGTGAGATTTAATCCCCTGAAAATATCAGGGTACATAATCTCTACCGCGCTGCCTTGGTCTACCATAACTCTCTTCACATCATACCCCCCAATCCTGAGGGTGACAACCAATGCATCCTCATGGGGTTGAATAGTCCCAGCCTTATCCTCGTCCGAAAAGCACAGCATGGGGGATACTGCATTCCCAGGGATCCTCGGATTCCTGTCAGCATCTTCTATCGGCGACCGAGTCACGGACATAACCTTTGACGGACGGGACCCAGTCCTTCCCGGGGCTGCAAAAATGACATTAATAATTCCTAGAGGGGGTTTCGTAGATTCCCCCCTTTCGGAATCCGAGACCGGTTGTCCCCTCCCACTAGAGCGATGCAAAAGGTGCCTCAGCCTGCCCTCGGCGACCAGCTGGTCCAGATGGTCCCATAGACTTCTGCAATCTTCAGTCGTATGCCCATGATCCTGGTGATATTGGCAATAAACATTGTGATTGCGTCTCTCCGGATTCCCCATCATTTTGTTCGGCCATCTGAAAAATGGTTCGTTCTTTATCTTATCTAGAACTTGATGAACAGGCTCTTTAAACACGGTATTAACTGTTTGGGCATTCGTCGAACTTGAGTGCCCAACGAAATCTCTCCTCGGCTTACTGTTGTTGTAGCGATCCGACTTAAAGTCCCTCCTGTCCTGGGTGGTGGTCTTATCCTTACCCTTCTCTTGTTGCCAATCTTCTTCCACCCTTTTATACTTCTCAATGCGATCCATAAGCTGGCGCATGCTGTCAACAGGCTTGCCGGACAAAGACGTTCTCAAACCATGATCAGTGGGGAGACCTAACTTGAACGTCTCCAAAGCCATGGCATCAAAGTTGCCCTCCATCTCATTAAACATCTCCCAGTATCTGTCCGAGTACGCCTTCAGTGTCTCCCCCTCACGCATGCTTAAAGACAGAAGGGAGGATAGGGGCCTGGGCACTCTTCGGCAGGTGACAAATCGTGATCCGAAAGCTTGAGTAAGCTCTTGGTAGGAATCAATGGAGGTAGCCCTCAAGTTATCAAACCATCTCATGGCTACAGGACCTAAACTCGAGGGGAATACCTTGCACATCAGAGCCTCATCCCTGGCATAGACAGCCATTCTTTGATTAAAATGGCTGACGTGTTCCACAGGATCCGTCCTGCCATTATAGATAATGAAGGTTGGTTGATTGAAACGCCGAGGTAGCTCCGCTCCTTCGATCCTTCGTGTAAAAGGTGACCTAGAAATCTGATTCAGGGCTTTACTCATGGCATCGTTACCTATTCCTCCATATGGTAGTTCTCGTGGTTGCTTCTCACGAGGGTGTTCAGCTTCATACGAAAAGGTTTCGCTGATTGGAGTTTGAGAGTTCTGCTGATAAGTAATGTCTTGTTCATCATCCAGGTCATCATCAGGATGTGGTGCAGCACGTTTCCTCTTTTCCATCCGTAATTCCCTCTTCAACCTTTCAATCTCTATCTGCATGTTGTTTTTCTCTGCATGGGAAACATGACTTCCACCACGAGGATGGGATCGTTCAGTGTGTGTAGTATGTACACTACCTTCTCGATCCTGCCTACGCTCCAGGTTAAGAAAAGGATCAACATGTTGGGAGGCCCCAGATTCTGCTGGTTGTTGCCCTTGATCAGCCATTATCATCCACTGCTATTCTTCCTCAATCGTTCAAGCTCTTCCCACAGACGGCGCCAATTGTAAGGATCGAATTCGTGACCTTAGCCCAAAAGTATGGATCAAAGGCCCAATGGACCCTGAACAATAAATTTGTAGAGAGTGGGTGAAAGAGCTGGACTGGGTCTGATATAAACAGTGACGAACAGGATCACGTTAAACAGAAGAGAAAAATAAAATAACATCAAGGAAACTCTTTTGTCAATGTCCGAGGAGGTGTTTCATTGAGCAATCAATGGTTACAAGATTCAGAGCTACAGTAAAATTATTCTTTCTCTTTTTCCCTCCTCTTCTCTGATCCCCTCTATCAGGATCTCTTCTTCTTTATATAGTACCCTTCCCTATCATCTTCATCGTCCACTTGTTCTTCATCTATGTATCTACTTGAGTGCATGTCACATCATGGGTATGCTTTAGTTATTTGGGAGTGACGGTAGCTGAGGGTGCACTGTTCAGAGGTCTTCTCCACATAAATGCGGCCAGAAAAGCTGTTGTAGTGCATTGAATACGGTGGTAGCAGCTTTTCCATTAGATATTTCTTCATTCTTATCATCCCCAGCCTTTGTTCTGAGCTTATCCTGATCTGATGAAGTCCTCGGACAGCTACTGGCTTTTCTTGTACTCAAATAGCTTGAGACTTCTTGCTGAAGTGATATGTCCTCCTCGGACAGGTGATACTCTCCTCGGACAAGAAATGCCTTCCTCGGATAGCGCTGATCTTTCATGAACATCCCACTCCTAGCTAGGCCTTGCCCCTTTCTCTCTCTCTCTCTCTATCTTCGGGTGTAAGACAGCCGTTTCGTGGGCCCTTGGTTCATAATGTTGGGCTTTAATGATGTTGGGCCTGGTTTCTTCTCCCCCACAGTCATAAATAGCCAACTGCCTGAACAATATATCATTGCCAAAAATATCTTTATAAATTGATACAAGCTACTTTTTTTATTCATTTATTTTAGAAACAGAGTTGTTTGTAGTTGGTAGTACTCATTTGTCAAGTACTATTATTGTTATTTTTTTTTTATCTGCAAATATTATTGTTATTAGTTAATAATTATTATCAACATTTAAATTTAAAAAAATATCCTTGATATGATGTCGGATAAGTGATGATCGGTATGATAAAAATAATATCTCGTGAATATTTGAGATGTCAACCACTATTTTTAATTTTTTCGTGAGGATTGATTGATATTTGATTATTAATTATTTATTTAATACTCGGATTTTTCTCATAGATTTCTGTATTTTTCCAATATATTGATCCATAACCCAATATATTAAGTGGGATGGGGGGGGGGGGGGGGGATTTTGTGTTATTGATGTGTTAAGTGGTCATGTGCACACTATATAACCATTTTTTTATTAATTATAGTTAAAAAAAAAAAAACAAATAGAGGGGTTAATTTGGACAATCCTCAAACTTCCGGTTTAAAATCAAAATAATACAAAATTGATAGCTCAACCTAAACCCAACCAATGGGGTCTTTTTGCATTTGGATTTTTTTTATTTATTTATTTTGGTTGGTATTTCTTGACGCAATTTTAAGATATATATCGATATCATTTTTCATTATCCATTCCAAGATATTATGAAATATCATGATACAATATTTAAAACTATTTCTCTCATTGTCAAAGATCTTGTAGTTGAACCGACACATTGTCATGCACAGAGTGCTTGGAAGTTTAGGAAGAGCAAGATTTGAGTTATGAGAGTTTAAGGGGAAAGGGTTCGAACGGCAGGGTTAGCAGCATATTGTAATTATCTCTAAAAAAAAAAAAAACTATTTTCCTACTTAAATATTATTTGTCCACTATCTTATAATTTATAGTATGTTCCAACATACTGATTCTTTTTTTTTTTTTTTTTTTTGATAGAACAGCATACTGATTTTTGTCCTTTTGTTTTGTACTATATTTTTTTAAATTAAAAAGGATAATTTTAGGAACTTATGCCTTTTATCAATCCTCCTAAATTAATGATGTATTTTTAATAAGTTTGATTTTTAAAGGTCAACAAAATAGAGTATAATCATTTACATATCTGTTCTAGAGAGAATTCCAATGTCATAAGCTTTCTACTTCTAGCATTCTCAATTTCAAGATTTTTTTTTTTTAATTTTTATAATTGTGTTTTTTTATATTAAATTATGATATTTGTGCTTAATTAGGTTCGTTGAAATTGTAAGTTTTGTTCATTTTAATTGACTTGGTCTGTAGTCTTACTTTGATTTGTTCATTGTCTAAGAGCATTCCCATTAAAGATGCTAAAAGGGGTATATGCTAAATTTTAGCATCAAAACACCAAAAAAGCAACTCCATCAAAGCTTTCAAATGGTAAAATATTTTGCATACTACTATAGTGAGCTTGTATTAATACAAGCTCACTGTAGCCTGAATATTGTAAAAAAAAAAAAAAAACAGTTTTTTATTCTCACGTTGGTTGAGGGGTTGGCTGGTTGTTTGTGTGTAGTTGTTCCACTATTATTTTAATGAATAGTTTATATTATTTAAATGAAATGGTAAAAAATATAGAAACTTTGATATTTGATGCATTTTAAAGTAGGATGGTATAATAAATAAAGTAGATTTTTGAAGTGTTAAATGCTAAAAATTTTAAAATTCTTGATGGGAATGCTCTGGGTTTCTTTCATCTCTCTCTCTCTCTCTGACTTCCTCTCTTCCATGTCAATGGTCTCATTCTTGACTCAGTATACTCATTGATTTTGACATCGTAAATCAATTCACCTCTCCGTTCTTGGTGTCAACCGTTAAGAATGATTAATTATTATTGAATAGGATATTCTTTGACTTTGCATCCTCATGACTTTTGACATTATAATTTAATTT
The DNA here is from genome assembly GCA_030445155.1 of Quercus variabilis. Classification (NCBI taxonomy): domain Eukaryota; kingdom Viridiplantae; phylum Streptophyta; class Magnoliopsida; order Fagales; family Fagaceae; genus Quercus; species Quercus variabilis. Next base: position 71,719,923 of record CP129447.1, read on the forward strand.
ATATTTACATTTTATCTCTTTTTATATTGTATTATGCTGTCTTTAATCTAATAGATTCTATAGTAAATCAAGTTGACATTGTAAATCAAATTAGGGGTTTTTGTTTTTGTGAGAATCATATCCAAAATATAGGTTAGTTGGAGCATTTGTAAGATTACGTCAAATGAAACAAATCAAATAAGATAAAGACATATATCTACAAGCTTATTTTCACATGTCAGTCAGATTGTAAGTTTTTGTGCAATATGGTTCAAAGGAGTAAAATCTTTACTACAATTGTCTACCATTCCAAGCAGCTCCCCACTTGCTATTGTAAGATTAATTTCAAAAGTTGCATTTCTTATTAGTATGAAGATTTTAATATTAATTTATGCAAACTTAATTTGGTAGTAATATTAGGTTTAGATAATGTATCACTGAGCTGAAGCTATATACTTCGAATACATTAGGAAGTCATATTTATTAGTTTTGACATAATTGTATGTCTATATTTCCTTTGAATCACGCGGAGTTGGTGACGAACATTCATAGTTACCATGGCATGCATAATAACATTTAACAACGTGTACAATATGTTATGTAATTTTTATTGAACTTTGAGAATGTAACAAGACTAGTTATTAACACTGTAAGATTCATATCATAATGCATATTGATAATTCCAAACCATTAATTATCACTAGAAACTCTTTGGGAGTAACCGTTGCTACTCTGTCACCTTATCACTGCTAGAAAAATTCAATTTTTCAAAACCCAAAGGCCCACTTTGCATCACTTTTGGTTCACCCCTTATTGGTGATGAGAATCTGCAAGAAGCCATATCTAAATATGCAGCATGGAACTCTCGCTTTTTGCATGTAGTTTCCGACCAGGATCTAGTTCCCAGAGTCTTAATTAATGGTTACCAGCCTTTTGGCACATTTCTCCTGTTCAAAGCTGGGTTGCTCTTGTTTTGAGGACCATCAAACCATTTTGGAGTTGTTGACAGCAACCAATTCAGGAACTCCTGAAAATCAAGATCCTAATAAAGTTTTTGAGTCCTATGGAACATTTGTGAAGGATCTCAACCGTAAGGTTATTTGCAAGGATACTACAGATCATGAATCCTTAATTGATTAAACTACAACACCATTACGGGCAGGCATTATTACACAACTAGTCGCAATCGGACTGGTGCAATCACAGGTAACTCAGTTACAACTCTTTTTGGATCGTATATAATTAGAATGCTTATTTGAGCTATGACATTGTATGGTACAGATAATGTTACACCTAGACAATACACTAAATAGAATAATGTAATGAATGAAATACTTACGGATTAAGTATTAATAATTAACCAAAGCCTTTACTATTTCTTACATGGATAAACATTACTACAATTTGAAGTCTTTGTCTTTGTCCTTGTGATGTCTCAAAACTCCCCTTCTAGCCCAACTCATTTTTACAAGTTATCTATTGCAGCAACAGCAGAACGTTGACATCAACATTATCATTACAAATACAGAAAAACGGGCAAAAACAATGGCAATTTTAAACCAACAGGCTTTTGATCCCACCAGGGGGTTGAATGACATTAAAGTGTATATGGCCTATATAGAACAGTATAAGAAGGTGTCTAAAGACAAGAGAGTTGGATACTATGATAGATACAAGAATAAACTTGATACGAGTGATATTAAGGTGGTAGAGTATATGAGACGCCTCACATGTTACTGGGAAGAAATGATTGATCAAGCAGAGAAAATGCCTCAGACAGTAGGTGCCTCCCTTCGTACCCGTTCACTCTTCGGGGGAACAAATTACCGAAGGATGATTGAACCACTGGACATAGCTGATTACTACAAGGTAGGCAAACAAGACTACATAAATCAAGGAAGGTCAAAACGTTACATAATATTGGAGCAATTGCTGAAAGAAACGGAGAAACCTTCAAGTGGTCCAAATGAATTGAAGAAACAGAATGTGGCGTCAAGTCTGACAGAGGATTCTTGCTTTTGGGCACATGTTGAGGAGGCTCTCATTTCATGCAAATTTCTAAGTAGCAGAGAATCAAATGATATGGAGAAATAAACAATCAAATTGATTGAGTTTGAAAACTATGTATACGGTTTGATGAAAAATTATGCAGTATCTTCTAAGATTTTCTTACCTGGGAGCAACTTCATGACATGGTTGAGAGAGTATAGAGAGATTAAGGGAACTTTTTATCGTTCACATCTCACTGGCTTAATGAATAATGAAGAGAATTACGACAAGTATGCTAAGGGCCGCTTGGTGATTCCCTGAAGGTTTATATGATTTTGATCACATATTTCAATATTTATGTATGCACTTCCCTTCAAACATTTATGGTATTTTGAAGCCAGTCCCCAATAGATTGTAAATTAAAGAAAATCATCTTTTCAACTTTTCTATTATTTTTATAAAATTTTCATGTCTTGCTTTTGCCATTTTTGGGTTGGATACTTGGATGTATGTGAGCACATTTTGGATGAGCATAATTCTCCTCAACAAGACCATTCACGTTTTGCTAAACCCTAGAGTCTTAATTTCACCCCCACAATCCCAACTGAAATGGATTCACCAACTTAAAGTTACAAGCTGTGTGAGGCTTTTCTCGTGTTCGTAATTCAATAAATTTGGGGTCTAAACTAGAGGTGGTGATTCGTGTTCGTGTGTCAGGTTCGTGTTGTGTCAACTCAAGTATTTGATTATATAGGTCAACCCTAACCCAACATGTTTATTAAACGGGTTAGAATTCCTCAACCCTAACACAACTCATTTATTAAACGAGTTAGTCATGTTGACCTGTTTATAAGATTTTATCAAAATGAAAAAAAAAAAAAAAATAGTACTAACCAAATTGATATGAATTATGAAAAATTAAAGAAATAAATATTTTTAATATAAAATTCAGAACTAACGAGTAACTGCATCACAAATAATCATTTAAAACGAAAGCAAATCTCAATATCACAAATAATCAATTCTAATGTGTCAAAGAAAATAAATCATAACAACTAATAAGTTTATATAGCTAGGGTTTGAAGGGTATATTGGTAAAATGTCATTTAATTAAACGGGTCAAACAGGTCAAACAAGTTTCATGTGATGGACGCTAACCCAACCCGTTTATTAAATAGATCAGTCGTGTCAACCCAAATATGACACAAACTCATTAAGTTTCAACCCATAACCTACTAATTTTGTTTCGTGTTGTGTCATGTCGAGTTAGTGAGTCGTGTCCAATTTTGCCACTCCTAGTCTAAACTAGTTTAATTAGGTAGTATCTTTGGAATATATTTTATAATTTATTTTTTGAAAAGCTCAATATCATATATTAGGATTAGCCATATTAACAAACAATTTCACTCAATAAGAATTTTTTATTTTAATGTATTAATCTATTAATTAAAAAAAAAAAAAAAACACTCTTTCATCTTGCTCTTTACAAAACCAGCAAGGAGGTTTTTTATTTTATTTTATATATATATATATATATATAAAGAACTAAAAAAATCTATGTCACATTGTTTACAAGTTCTTTTTCCATTTCACCATACACAACGAAAACAATCACATTCACAACCCTCAGCCCTAAATTTTCTCAATACTTTTAAAGGGTACATTATCATATGTAAAACTGCCACTCTTAAAAATATATTCTTGTTCTAGTCTACTAAGCTACTTGTTTCATAATCATTACAGAAGAAAAAAAGAAAACAGAAACAAAGAATGGAAGAGAACAATCTAAAATGATGAAATTTACAAAAATTTTCAAGAAGAAATAGGTCTCAGAATCATGATTTGGTAAGCCACTTCAAGTTGATATCTTTCTTAGCCACCATTACCTTTAAATTGGAGAAGAGTTCCTTAAAATGCTCCCATAACTTGGCCCTCTCTTCATCACATACCACAAGCCTCAACTCCTTGAGCTCAGTAATTGATGATGGCAATTGCTTACGCAATCTCAGGCACTCTTTCATGTGTAACTCTTTCAATTTATGCAACTCACCGATGTGTTGTGGCAACTTGATAATACTTATGCAGTCAGATATGTCAAGAATGCGTAAGTTATGGAGGCTTCTGACTGACTCTGGCAACTCTGATAATTCAGTACAAGACCTAAGCCTTAGCACTTCTAAATTCACCAACTTTTCGATTTCTTCAGGCAATTTAGACAACTTATGACAATTGGTGATGTTGAGTTTTTTTAGATGGAGAAACCCACACAACCATGCAGGCAATTCCACCAAATCATTGCAATAGTCAATGTTTATCTCCTTTAGATTTGGAAATGAATCTGAAACTTGTATAGTAGAATTCCCAAAAGTTTGACCAATATTGCACATAAACAAAGATATTTTCTCCAAACTCCTCAATTGTACAAGGGTATTGCAAAGGGAAGAAATTGAAACCTTCTCTAATCTAATTCTCTTTAGATGGGGGAGAGAACTGAGTAGCTGAAAATTACTTAATTCAGCAGGAAAGAAACCGTAATTAGTGACAATTATAACCTTGAGTTTATCCATAATCTTCACAAACTCAGGTAAGGTGTAATTCCTTGTTCGAAGATTCAGAATTAAAGCCTCAACTTCAGGTCCTTGAATGTTGCACCAATTTGACGAAAACAGCTCATCTGCAAAAAAAAATATTCCATATGGTGTGACAAGATACTCATTAGTAGGTTACATTATGTGTGTGCACCTTTGTTAGAGAGAAAAAATGTACCAACCAGTAGAGATAGATAATAAGCGTGCATTGATATGTTGTGGTTTCATCCACCAGTCTGGTAGATTGTTTTCCCTGATGTCCACAATCAGTCTTGTCCTTTCTTTTATTGGCTTCTGGCTGCTCAATTGGATAGCTAGCTCCCTAAGAAGATCATGTTGGGTGACAAATTCTTCATTGTAATAGTAACTGACCTCTTCTGCATCTTCCCTGGTGAATGACCAAAAGTATAAGCTTATAAGAGATTCAAATTCTTCAGTCCTCACGTAAGAAAAATATATATTCTATGGCAATTGAACATAGTTGTGGATTCGATAACAAAGACATGGATTGAGACAACCAGTTTCTATCTGTACCAATTAAAATCAAACGGTTATAAGATAAGCAGCAAAAAGGTATAGATTACTAGAAGTTGAAATTCCCCACTTTTATTGGGCAGAGTAATTGGACCCCTTATTGTTTATCGTTTAATATAAAATTCCTTTTTTCTCTTTTAAGTAATCACCTTTAGCATCCTTGGTGTGTATATATAATTATCAATTGTGGCCAGAAGTTGATCAAGCTAGAAGACATAATGCAATATTTTGGGCCTTAGGTCATGTATAGAGATATAACATCACAACTAGCAACTAGAAATGATCAAATGAAGAACTTATCCTACAAGAAAATCACACTGTAGAAATCAGAAGTCTGAACAAACCTTTTCATTACAAGACTAGCCAAATTCCGACTGTTGAGTTCATGTAACTTATCAATAGCATGGACATCATTTTTGCTTGATTCATGTAATTCTGTCCAAATATCAATGAGGGCAGTAGCAGGGATTCTTTGGTCTTCAGGAAATGAACCTAGGTCCATGAAATACTCTTTGAGGATGATCTTGTTATCAGAAAAGTCTAGAGATTTTTTGAGACAAGCAAGCACATCATCATCAGAGTTAAAAATAGAATGACCTTCAGACCGTCCCATTACTTTACTTTCCCAAACCTCTACAGGCTTCCTACAGAGTGAACCACCAATCACTTCAAGGGCTATTGGCAACCCCCCACAGTATCTGACTATCTGCAATTCAAGGAACCAAATAAAATTAGTTCTTGTCCATAGGTTACAAGGGTACGTAATATTGGCAAGACTGTTTTTTGTCTAAACTCTAAACCATTGTTTGTTAGGAAATGTGAAAATGCCTTTTGTATGACTTTTTTTCTTTCTTTTCCCTTATCTTCACTCACGTTTTGGGGACAATTCTTTCTTAAAAAAAAAGGGTTTTTGGGGACAATTGGTTTGCCGGAAACAAAACAAACAAGCTTAAATATAATGCATGTGCAAGTATGAAAACATGATTTGGGCAAGTATATATGGTATATAGATCCATCAACCCCAAAATAGAATGTATATCTTTGGTCATATGCACACCTTAACCCAAAAGGCAAATGTACAAACAAAATTAACCATATTTCTTTTATATATATACTGACAAAGTACCTTTTCCATATATTCTTCTAGTATGTAAGAGCTCCCATCTTGCATTGATGCTGAGTGACAAAAAAGTCTCATTGCATCTTCATGATCTAATGGATTTAATTTAAATGTAAACTTAAATCTTGAAAATGCTTTTCTTGAAGTCACCACAATCTTGTAATTTGGAATATTAAACTTGAACTTATCAATAAGGGATTCTGATTCAGGCCAGACATCATCCAAGATCAACAATATGGGTTGACCAATTTGATTCAGCAGTTGCTCCAGTCGGTTGAATGCATCTTCATCACTTTGAAACTCAGGGTACACATCACCAATATAACTAAATAGATTTTGTACAATGGCCTTCAGGTTCGGATTTTTTGAAACGTTGACAAAAAATATATTGCCCTTATATTTACCTATCCAAACACAATGTAGTTAGAAAGCTGCCACCAAGGCATAGTGCATGTCTAATAACATTATACGTCTACATGCATAATGGTGAAGTGAAATAAACAAAATTCCCATTCCCAACACAGGGTAAGAAGGGAGCAAAAGCAATTTTCTAGAAACCTACACCAATTATGAATATAAGAAATTTTTTTTTTTTTTTTTTATCCTTATCTTTTCTTTATCACTACTCTTCTCAAGGCAGTAATTCTAAAGGATGAAATATGCCAAAAGCACTGCTATGACTATTGAGAAAGGACTAAAACAAAAGAATGAATACAATTAGCAATGTCCTACTATATCTTACCTTATGGCCCAAATATTTGTTTCAGAACGTAGTTCAATTCACTTGCATAAATTGGAATCTTCTGCTTGAATAAAGTATTTCCATTTGTTCCAATTATGGTTAAACATATAATAATCAAGCAATTGTACATTTAAAGATTCATCAATAAAGTTCTCTATCTATTTTGTTTTTAAATGACCTAACCATTTACTTTTAGTATAGAGTATCCACATACTAATACTATCATCATATATAACTAAAATAAAAGTATTGCTCATGTTTCTTTAAAGAAAAATGTTACAACACAACATTTTCATAATAATTAAAAATGGGTTCATTAGTGTCGATCACTTTTATTATGTAACATAAAAGTACCAACCGATCAGATCAAGACATGTTAGTAGTTGGAAAAACAAAAATGAAAAAAATTGTATTTACTAGACATATTTTCATTTGAGAAAAAGTACCTATAATTTCCTTATCCGAACCAAGCATTGTGACCAACGTGGTCTTCCCGCAACCTCCAAGAGCAGTCACTATTAGCACAGACACCTCTTCCTTCAACAGCTCCCTCTTCAACTCCTTCAAATGCAAATCAAACCCAACAATATAATCCCTGAGTTTAGGAACCGCACAAGAAAACCCATATTTCTTCTTCATGTCCGAATTCTGACTCTCCACATGCTTCAAAACAAGATCCAAAGTCCTTTGGAGCTCATTCACCTCAGCCAATGTCGCAAACCCAATCCTCGTGTTGTGATTCACCTCAGCCAATGTCTCCAACCCAATCGTCGTGTTCTGACTTAACTCAGTCAAGGCCTCCAACCCAATCGTCGTGTTGTGATTCACCTCGGCCAAAGTCTCCAACCCAATCGTCGTGTTGTGATTCACCTCCGCCAGAGTCTCCAACCCAATCGTCTTGTTCTGATTTAACTCAGTCAAGGCCTCCAACCCAATCGTCGTGTTGTGATTCACCTCCGCCAGAGTCTCCAACCCAATCGTCGTGTTCTGATTTAACTCAGTCAATGCCTCCAACCCAATCGTCGTGTTGTGATTCACCTCGGCCAAAGTCTCCAACCCAATCGTCGTGTTGTGATTCACCTCGGCCAAAGTCTCCAGCCCAACCCTTGTGTTCTGATTCACCCCCGTCAAAATCTCCAACCCAATCTCTGTGTTCTGACTCACCAAGATCATTGTCTCCAACCCATTCCTTGCGTTCTGCACTATCAAATTAACCTGACAGAACTCTTTAATATCCTCGTTTAACTTGGAAAGTTTGCTCGAATAAGAATAGGCTTTGAAACAGTAGTTCCAAAGCTTGATTTTGGAGCACTTTTCAACCAACTCCTTGCCCTCCTCCATTTGATCGATCAAGCTCTTTGTTTCCTCTTCCGGGAAATTAAGAGCTTGGCTTAATTCTTTTATTTCTAGGACCTTTGCTGCAACGCCATCTAGCGTGGATTTTAAGCGTTTGAGTTCCGACTTGAACATCTTGATTCGGCCTACCACGTGCGTAACTGCATCATGCAAATTACCAAATCCCACTCCAAAAGCTGCCCCCACAGCACCCCCTGCAGCAAGATCTGCCATATCTTTATGCAATACCAGATGTATCTACCGAACTATACCAAAAAAAAAAAAAAAAAAAAAAAGAATGGACACCAATTTTTTTGCCTGGATAAATTAGATTTTCATTCAAACAAATGAAAGTGCAGAGAGAACGATCAAGAAGCTAGCTTTGATCTCAAAGCTCTTCAATTTGTTATTCTCTCAGCTTTGATGCAAAACAATATGAGAAAAAAAAAAAGAAGAAGAAGTATTTATGCTTCATTCTGTTTACGAGTGGCCGTTGTCAATCCGTCCAGTATGAGTTTCCGAGTAAGTACTAGGTTCTCACTTTTTGTCGTTGACCGTGGTACTTCACTTCAGTACTCGGGTGGAAGTTTCTTATTTATATATATATATATATATATATTTGGGCGGTAAACTAATGTTTATTTTTTATTATTATTTTTTTTTTTAGAGTTTCAACTGATCTCTACAAATAGTAGCTCTTTATTATTAGAGTAAGATATTAATCAATTTTTGGTGTAGGCACAGATTGAACCCTGATCTCTTATATAATCATCAGAGACTTTACCAATTGAGCTAATTACAACCCACAAGAGGTAAACTCCTGTGATTACTTATCGTATGAATAAATGGAAGTTTTTGTTTTGTTTTGTTTTATTTTTTTTTTTACCCAAATGGACGGTTGTTTAATATTTTGAGAACACTATAAAGAAGGATAATTGTGGTAAAGGAAGGGTTGTCTTTACTGGCCTAAAAGCATTCTCATTCGAAAATTCTATTCTATTATATTTTATTATCTTAAAAAGTTATTTTATCAATTATACCATACTATTTTACAATATATCCAACATTTCAATTTTTATTTTACAATACAACACATTAAAATAATATATTTACATAATAAAATAATATATTTCAAAATATAAATAAAAGCCAGAAATGAGACATGGAGAGAAAGACAGAGATTGAGACATGAGACAAAGAGTGGGAGAAGAGAGGAATGAATAATTTTTTTTTTTTTTTTTAACAATTGTGCTACAATACCATTACAAATTTGTGATGGTAGTGTAGCACAATTCTAAATTTTTTTAAGATACAAGATAGATACAAAACCTGATGTTGGCTTGTTTTTCTTTTTTTTGCTTTGTTGGCAAAATTCCTCAACATATACCATTTACCTTGCCCAATGCGAATGCTAATGCTCTGAAATTTAGAATTTGATTCTCCATCTAAAACAAAACAAAAGAAAAAGACATGAAATAAAATAAACGAGTAAATAATGTCCTATAACAAGCCCAAACCCTCTCAGCCTAGCCTAAAACCTCCCGCCACATATAAAACCTTCAAAACTCAAAATTTCTAAAACACTCTTCGCATTTGCCCCCAAACCCTAAAAAAAACCAAACAATGGCTGAAAGAGAAGAGACAGAGACAGAGAGAGAGAGACTCATTCTTCATCATCAGATCATAGAGAGACACACAGAGAGACTCAATCACGTTCATTAATGGCTATCATTATGCCTGTGGCCAGCAAGAAGAAGAAGAAGAACAACAACAACAACAAGGACGTGATAATGGTGAACGAGCTCCCAGTAAGTTTCAGGTTCAACCCCATGGACAACGAGCTAGTCACTCACTTCCTCCGCAACAGGAATCTCAAAAAACCAACCCCTTCCAACGCTATCAAGGAATGTGACTTGTACGGCAAGAAAGAGCCTTGGGAAATCTGGAACATGTTTTCTGTCGTGGATGGATCAAGTGTTGTTAGACAACTGTATTTCTTCACGAAGCTCAAGACCTATAACAATGGCAAACGCATTGACTGAAGGGTGGGTTCAGGTTCGGGTACGTGGAAAAAGGAACATCAGTTGAAGACTCCAAGCCTAGTAGGGGTTGAGAAAAGTAGGTTTTCCTATGAAAACAACAATGACAAGTCGTTGAAGTTGCCTTCTTCCTCATCCTTGTCCTCGTCAGGACGAAATGGTAAATGGAATTTGATTAAGTACAAAGAGTTGAACCCTTGTTGGATTTGGCCGGATCTCAATGGATCTGTCAAGATCTTGATGAGATCTAACTAGATCTCGACATATCTAGCAACAAATGATCATAAATTCCTCATACTCGCAAAAATCAGTGTTTCCAATATACAAGCCGATCGAATAGGTTGGAATCGGATTTTGAAGAGTAGACCCGTCATCCGATCCGTAGGTCTTGGTTGCTAGAGGTTGAGACCCGTTGCCAATCGTCGTCGGTTTCAGGTCGACTGATTTTCGGGGAAAGATCAAAAGTTTGCATCGGGTTGGTCAGTTACGAATTTTGGTGGACAACCCTAATTTAAAGTTGGGCCAGCTGAATAGAAACTTTGGGGAAATATTGCACTATTGTTTTAATAGATACAATAAAATTACAAGAGCTTCATAATAATTATTCTTTATCATTAGATTTTTTGTGTAAGGGGGATTGATATCTCAAATTTGCCTTTTTTTTTTTTTTTTTTTTTTTTTTTGCTAAATGACAAAATGGAGGTCTCCAATGTGAGTTTATTGACCCCACGCCACATGACGGCATTGGGTAATACCACATGCACCACGCGGGCCTTGCTAGGGCAATTGCTCAAATCGCTCCTCTCTAGGTGTTGGGACAATAACTCCTACCATCAATCTACACCCCCATGTGGTCTTAAATTTTTTATTCAAGAACAAGAAATGTTACTAATTAAATTAATTGAGACCCGTAAATCCAAACATATTGGGTTTAACAATGTGAACCCAAAGTCACCCTAAACCCATTAAAAATTTAAAATCCTTACTATTAGGGTCAAGTTGGGTCAAAAAACCAACAAAACCTGATGTATTTCCATTTATACATTTTAAAGATCTCTAATTAATTTGTCCAAAACTCTTGGCAATAGTAACTCTTTGTTTCCCCCATCTTATAATAAGTGTTAAAAGAGGATTCAAGCTCAAGTAATATCACTAATGTGGGTCTTATTATAAGAAAAATCAATAGTATCATTGACATACAAAAATGGTTTTAAAAACCGGATCGACGGCAAAACTAGATTTACCTCTAGTTCTCGATTTTGACCAATTTTCACCAGTTTTAGGCATTTTTCCTTGACCAGACTGGTGGCCAGTTCCCGATTCAATCAGTTAGACTAGCCGATCCAATCCGGATTTTTAAAACCTAGCATACAAAACGTAAGTATTTTTTCTCTCTTTTTTTAAAAGTAATTAAAGAAAATGAATTGACCAAAGCTCTTTTCTTTTAAATAGTTTTTCCAAATAATTAAATAAAATGGAACAAGTTCTTCCCAATGTTTTGAATTTTTTTTCTTACTAGAATTGTTGGAATATTTTGTACTAGTCATAAAACCGGCACTAGAAACCTCCTTATTCCACCTCAACTCAAATTCTAATACATTCCAGTCATTTAGTGAATTTCAACTCAAATGTGGATTTAGGGTGAAATGGCCAGAAATTATGAAACTATATATGGAAAAACACTTTATACTGAAATTTTTTGTTCCAATAAACTAACTAATACAATTAAAGCATTAGCATCTGGTTTCTAAAAAATATCTCATTTTACCATCTCAAAAGCTAATTTATCTATTATTCCATACCACTTTACAACACACCTAACATTCTAACTTTTATTTTCCTATACAACACATTAAAATAATATATCTACACAGTAAAATATATAACCCAAAACCATCTTTCTCCTCTCTCTCTCTCTCTCTCTCTCTCTCTCTCTCTCTCTCTCTCTCTCTCCTGTGAACAAAACATAACCACCATTCAAACCCAACCACCCCACCACCTGCCAATCATCAACAGCACAACCTGTCACTACCATCATCAACAACACCACTGCTGCACCACCTCCCACCACCACCATCAACAACACAACCACCACCCAAACCCACCACCCTACCACTACTAAACCACCCAAATCAACCCAATAAAACGCAACAAACCTATACCAAAATCACCCTAAAAAAATACCCTAGCAAAATCACAACAAATCCATACCAAAATCACCTAAATCAAGCTAGCAAATTACCTACATGACCCATTGCCACCACCACCACCACCATGCCAAACACCTTCCACACCCACTGCCACCAAGCTAAACACCTACCACACCGATGACCAAAACCCACCACCACATGCAAAATCACAATCCTTGCCACACGAGACCAAAAACCTTCCAAGAATCAAACCCATATGGAAAAAAAAAATACAATCGATCAAACCCACTGTAATTTCCACCACTGATCTTTAACCTCCCCCATAATCTCCATCGCACACCCACCGCAACCTCCACCATTAACACACTGCAAATCCACTACTAACCCACCTCAGAAAAGGGGTTTAAGAGATCATTTTTTGGGTTTGAACAGATAGAGAGAGACAATCCGGCCATAGAAGGGAGAAGAGGGTGAGAGGTAGAGCTGAGATTGGTGGTGGCTGTTCTCAGTTTGAGAGATAAATAGATGTGTTGGAGGTGAAGAGAGACCACCATGGTGTTGGTGGTAGTGAGTGGTAGAGCATGTGAGCTCCAGCCATGGAAGGGAGAAGAGAGTGAGAAGGAGAGCTGAGAGAGAAGAGATTCAGAAAGTGAGAGGGATGGAGGGAGAACAAAGAAGGGAAAAGAGAAAGAGAAGGACAGAGAGTAAATGTGAGTTAGAAATGAGAAAGAAGTGGAAATAAAATAGATTAAAAAATTATACAACTTTACTACGGTACCGTCAAAAATTTAGGATGGTACTGTAGCTAAGTTGTAAATTTTTTTACAATTGCAAGTCCGAGTAATGACCCTATTCAGAGATTCGATACTAAAATTTAGCATATCCAAAGTTTTACTACTTCCCATAAAATTCTTCTTTCAGCCAACCTAGGACTAGCATAAATAGCAAACATAAGCCAGGTAAGGTTGGAGGAACGCACCTTAACAGTAGCATGTATTTCCTACTCTGTGGATGATAAAGGGAGAATTTCCACCTCCTCTGATTTCCAGAGAATCCACAATCCCCTAGCATAGCCAATTGTATCTGTAGTAAAAAAACCCATCAAAAGGCAGCCCTTCTATAATTTTTATAGCTCTGTCTCCTCCCACTCTTGTTTCTGTCACCACAAAAATAGTAGGCCGATGGTTGATTATCATTTCAAAAATCCTCCTCTTGAAATCTAGACTCAAAGCTCCTTTGCAATTCCAGAGTAAAACATTCATTTTGACAAAATGACCTAAAGGCACCTCAATCTCCAATGGATTAGTATTCATTGCAGCTGCTTCCACCATACTCCACCCCATCCTCCTCAAAAGATCCTTGGATGCCACCCAATTCGACTTCTAAATTATCATGTGTTTCAGAATGCCTAGGATATCCTCTCTGCAATTCAGAAGCACATTGCATTTCTGCACTAGAGCCATGATTTGGATCAATTTTAGATTTAGGTAGTTTCCCATGTGTGTCGTGGCCATCCCTCTGAAATCCACAAGCTTTCTCTCTTGAATGATCCACCTAGATTTGTCCCACTGAGGCACAATTGATGGCCTCCTTTGCCTACTTAGCTCCTTCACCATTTCCCACTAGATCTTCGGAACATCTGTGAGAAATTTCCACCAAGGATTGGGTGTGAGATACCACGCATTGTACTCCAATGGAAGATTCCCCAGTTTGATGCTTTCTAGTGTTATGGGGAATAAACGCTTCCAAGCCTGCCCCAGTTCTTACTTAAACCATCCCAGAGTCTCCATTGGCGCCGCTCTTATCTGGTTATTATCTCGCCTGGAATAGCCACCACTCGGTTCCTATACTAGATGGCCCATCCGGACCTTGGCAAAAGGGTTAACCTTATCAAAATCCTCTCCATACTCAACTTGATTACCATTCCCCAACCCTTCTGTTGACAAAAGCAAATCACTCTTTCCCTCAGTACTGTGAGATAGCTGTTTATGGCTTTTTGAGCTTTTCGGGCTTTTTGAATTTCTAATCCCCAGTCTTGCACTCCCTTTGCCTTTATTTTTGGCTAAAGCTTTCCTTTTGTTTCCTGAAGTTTACTTCGAATCCTGTTGACACCCAACATTTGGGTTTTCAATGCAGTTCTCCATCACAAAATCCTTCCTCATCTTAAGGTCACTTTACAGGATTTGGGCTGCCACAACAAGTGTGGTCTCATTTCTTGAGTTAGCCGAATCACTTTGATCTGACTTACCAAGATCTCACCTGCTTCCACATGAGCTAAAGTTTGGGAAAGGTCTAGATTACCCTTAGCTCTAACTTGGGATGGGTTATCAAACTTAGTTGGCCCACTAGCTTTTCCCATCCTAACCAAATCTTTTTTCCTCATGACTATCATCCAGGGCCCATAGTTAGGCTTGGGGTTTCAACGAGACCTGAGCTTCGGCTTCTCCATTTGGTTTTTTCACTTTCAGTCCACAATTTTCCTGCTTATGTCCAAGCTTACCACAGCAAAAACAAAGAGAAGATATACCTTCATATAAAAATCTTTGAGCTAATCTTCTCACTCGAATAGAGCTAATAAGAGGTTTATCTAAGTCTATTTGAACGCATAACCTCCTCTGGTCTCCAAGGCTGTGTAAGAGTCAATGCATAGAACTGGACCAATGACACTCCAATTTCCTTCAGTACAGAAGCATCATAGAATTCAATTGGCAATTTAGGAGATCTAACCCAAACTGCCACTAACGTAAGCTTAGCCTCAGAAGCTTTAAAGTATTGATCTTCGCCTTTGGTTTCCATAAAGTATTGATCTTGAAAGTAAGGTATTGGAATCCAATAGACCTACCATACACTTTCATTATTAAAGCTTTCAACAAAGGCGCTCTGATACAAGCTTTTGCTTCTTTAGAGAGTTTCACCTCAACCATACCTTCTATTAAAGGCTCTATTTTGGCTTCCAACTCATATCCTTCCTCCCAATTTTGCCGAACTTAAAAGTCTACTCATACGCTCTAAGGATATCTCCCATGAGAATGTCTTTGTAGCTCACTAAGTTCCTAGGTTGCAAGAAGCTTCTTGCACCATTACTTTCTTTGAATTTTTTAACTTTACAATGTAATTCATCTTCTTCTTCGCTTGTACGCTGGGTTGGTGCAGAGAACTCAACTTCCATCCTTTCCTCAGTAACTCTTTTAGTCTCACTTATTATTTGTTCAAAAATTCTTTTGTAGCTCATCTCCATAATTTACCTTGGCTGATGTTGGGAGACTTTAATGAAGTACTTTGTGATGATGATAAATTTGGCAGCAACCATGTAAATTTGAATAGAGCTCTAGAATTTAAGGAATGTTTAGATGAGTGAAATATGTTGGGTTTGGGTTTTGCGGGTCCAAAATTCACGTGGACAAACCATAGACCCGTTTCAAATCTGATATTAGAAAGGATAGACAGGTGTTTTTTTAATCCTGTGTGGTATATTCTTTATCCAAAAGCCTTAGTGACTCACCTCCTTAGGACCTTCTCAGATCACTATCCAGTCTTGATTGAGATGTGTAGAGTTCGTGCTAACCAACAAAATAAACCTTTTCGTTTCCATACCATGTGGTTATTCCATCAAGACTTTCCAAGGGTTGTCCAACAAGCTTGGACTGAAGATTTTGCAAGAAGCAATTTTGGATTTTGTAGTTAGAGCTAGAAAGTGGAATTTTGAAATGTTTGGGAATCTATTCGCTAAAAGGAGGACAATATTAGCTAGACTTCATGGTGCACAAAAAGCGCTAGCTAATAATCCTAATGACTTCCTTTTGGAATTGGAACAACAGTTGATTTCAGAATACTCTCTAATCCTCATGCAAGAGGAGGAGTATTGGGCTCTTAAATCTAGAATAAATACTGCCACTTTTGGAGACCACAACACATCCTTCTTTTATGTCTCTACAATAGTTAGGAGGCATAGGAATAAGATTAGATGCCTTAAGGATTACATCAAAAATGGCTTTAAGAAATTGTATATGACTGAGCTGAATGTGTCCTCCATGATCTCAGATGTCTCAGAATTTTCTTGTTGTTTTCTAAAGGAGGAGGATAGACTTAAAATTGATGGTGATGTGACTGAAGAGAAGGTTAGAGCTGGTTTATGGGCTCTTAAGCCATTCAAGACACCAGGGTCAGATGGGCTGCATACGGGCTTCTATCAATGTTTCTGGATGGAGGTAAAAAATTTTATTTACAAAGAGGTAAAAGGAATTTTTGAAAAGGGTTGTTTGCCAAATTACCTTAATAAGACTTTGATTTCTTTAATCCCCAAATGTCAAAATCCAGAAACCTTGAGCAACTATAGGCCCAATAACTTATGTAACTCGGTTTATAAGAGTGTGTCGAAGATCTTGGTGGCTTGGATTAGGCTGCTGCTTAGCAGTTTGATATCGCTTGTGCAGACCGCCTTTGATCCTGGCAGAAGAGGCACTGATAATGTGCTGATTGCCCAAGAATTGTTTCATGCCTTGGATAAAAAAAAAAAAAGGAAAAATAGGCTTTATGGCTGTGAAGTTGGATTTGGAAAAGGCTTACGACAGATTAGAGTGGAGTTTTATCCATAGAGTGCTCCAAGCCTTCCACTTTCCCCTAAAAATTTCTAAGATCATCATGAGTTGTGTTACATCCCAAGCACCTCTATTTTGGTTAATGGGGGTGCCTTAGAGCATTTTGAGCCATCTAGGGGCATAAGGCAATGGGGCCTTTTGTCCTCGTACGTTTTTATATTTTGGAGTATTTAGGACATCTCATTGAGCAAAAATGTGTGAATGGAGATTGGACACCTTTAAAGGCTTCAAAGGACAACTTGGGCTTTTCCTATCTCCTCTTTGCAGACGACATAATCCTTTTTAGCAAAGCTAATGCAAGTGGGTGTGAAGCAATCTCAAATGTGCTTGAAAAGTTTTGTAGAGAATCTGGCCAAAAGATTAGCCTCGACAAGTCTAGAATTTATTTTTCTCCTAATGTGAGTGATGAGATGAAAGAGGAAATAAGTGAAAGATTAGGCATCCAGGAGACCAATAATATAGGGAAGTATCTCGGGTTTCCTTTTAAGCACCGAGGGGTCCCTAGAAATCCCTATAGTTTCATTGTGGAAAGGGTCATGAACAAGTTTGCTAGATGGAAGGCGAAGTGCCTCTCCTTTGTAGGTCGGGCTGTGTTAATAAAGTCAGTTATGTCAGCCATTCCAAATCATGTAATGCAAGGGGTTGTGTTACCTATGCATGTTTGTGAGAAATTGGACAAAATTAACCGAATTTTTTTATGGGGGTCCACGAATGAAAGAAGGGAGATGCACATGGTGGGCTGGAGTAAAATAGTGAAATCAAAATATGAAGGGGGATTGGGAATACAAGAGGCAAGAGCTAAGAACATAGCCTTGTTATCCAAGTTGAATTGGAGGATGTATTATGAACAGAATGCTTTGTGGGCAAAGGTTATTCTTAAAAAATACTACTCCAATTCAAGAGTTAGGTCGAGAGATCTTGAAAAACTCCCATCGTCCCCTAATTGGAAAGCCATTAGCTTGGGTTTCCTATCTTCAAAAAAGGGATTGTATGGGGGATTGGAAATGGATTGGGGGTTAATGTGTGGATGGATAATTGGATTAATGGTGATTCATTACGGGTTATGATTGAAGGTCCTCTTAAGCAAGAAGAGCAAAAGTTGAGGGTCTCAGATTTGTGCTGTGATCAAGAATGGAAATGAGAGCTTATTTCTTTTGACCTACCTCAGTTCATTAAAGAGAAAATTAAAGCAATTCCAATCCAAATGTATGGGAGTGGGAGAGATATGGTGATGTGGAAGTTCTCCATGAATGGAGAATTCACTACAAATTCAACATATAGACTTGCAAACCAAGGTGAAGAAACTGCTCTACAATTCAATGGGCAATGGATTTGGAAATTGGACATTTTGCCTAGAATTACAAACTTTCTTTGGTTGTGTTTACATGGTAGCATTCCAGTGAAGGAAGTGTTAGCGGTTAGAGGTATCAATTATGATAAACTTTGCCTGATGTGTAGAAAGCAGGATGAGTCCATAATACACCTCCTCTGTGATTGTGTATTTACTTGTGATCTGTGGAGAAAATTGGAGGTTCCTTCATCTCATGTGAATTCCTTTGCCGACAGTCTTGAGGTTTGGTTGAAAACCAATTGTTTGAGTGCAGTGAGGCATAAAGGATCCATCCCTTGGTGCACTCTCTTCCTCTTTGCTGTTTGGACTTTGTGGAAAAACAGAAATAAAGTTGTGTTTGAAAATTCTGTTCCAAACTCAATGCTTGATAAGGTGTGCTTAAGCCAAGCCAAGGACTATTATTATTGTGTGAATAAGGCCAAGCAAATATCGTCCAAGATTGCTATTCCTGTAAAATGGTCCAAGCCTCTCTCGGGTTGGCATAAGCTCAACATTGATGGGTCTTCGCTAGGGAACCCAGGCAAGGCAAGCGGTGGAGGGTTAATCAAAAATAGTGAAGGGAGATGGATTAGGGGGTATTCGAGGTCTATTGGGTACACGACAAGTGTAATGGCTAAGTTATAGGCACTGAGAGATGGCTTAAATCTTTCCATTCAGTTGGGAATTAGATGGTTGGAAGTGGAGCTTGACGCCAAGTTTATTGTGGAGATGTTAAACAATGTTAACAAAACTACCAAACTTTCTCCATTGCTTCTTGACTGCAGATCCCTCATGGCAAGCCTCACACAGGTTCAGGTAGCTTATGTATATAGAGAAGTGAATAGGTGTGCTGATTTTTTGGCCAAGAAAGGATGCTGCATGAGGGAGGATTTTGTTATATTTGATGTTTCCCCCTCGGATAAATTAGATAAATTACTTGTATCTGATATCAATGGTTTGTACTGTTATAGGCGGGTAGCCACTACTTTGGCCTCTGTGGCCAGTTTGTAGCTTTCTTTTGTTGTTTATATATCATGCCTTTTAACCCAAAAAAACACAAAAAACAAAAAACAAAACAAAACAAAACAAAAACAAAAACAAAAACAAAAAAAAAAAAAAAAAACAAGAATAGAAAAGAGTAAATAAAGGCCTTTTACAAGCCCAAACCTTCTCAGCCCAGCCCAAAAGCTCTTGCCACATATAAAACCTTCAAAACTCAAGAAACTTCCAAAACTCTCTTCACATTACCACCCAAACCCTAAAAAACCAAACAATGGCTGATAGAGAAGAGACAGAGACAGAGACAGAGACAGAGAGAGACTCATTCTTCATCATTAGAGATACAAAGAGAGACTCAAACACGTTCATCAATGGCTATCATTGTGCCTGTGGCCAGCAAGAAGAAGAAGAACAACAACAACAACAACGAGGACATGATAATGGAGAACAAACTCCCAATAGGTTTCAAGTTCAACCCCATGGACAACGTGTTGGAATTAGTGTTCTTAAATCCTATTGTATGATGCTATGTATGATATTATTTATGACATTATGTATAACATGATGTATGACTTAATATTGTGATTAATAAAATTGTTTTATTATCATCTAAAATAATGGTAATATGAATATTCGAACATTATCATATAGTCCATGAGATGCATAGTATGTGATTTATGTGATTTAGTCACAGAAGATATAAATTACAAGTTCTTTGTAAACTCAGAATTTGGTTTGTAGTCGGTGATGAAATTGGGCATTTCATTTGCGAAGACTATAACATATCAACTAAGATGATTTGTCTTGATCATGGAAGTGGTGACTTCTAGTTGATAGTTGATATGTTTTAAGAGTTAAGACATATTGAACTGAACTACTTTGAGATTTATTATTCTCTTAACGACTGTCAATTGAATAATAAATCTCACGACTTATATTTACATGAACTCTTAATCTTGAGAGAATAATGGACCTGATCATAAAGTGTAGGTTGCTTTAATATATCAGGAGTGAGATCTAAAGTAACAGTCAAAACCTCAGTATGTTAGGCAACCACATTTAGTGTTGATGGAACATATATTCTGAAGATGAAATTCATAATTTCTTAACGGAGATATAAAATATTACTTTGAGATAAGTTTAATGGATTTGTTATTCAGATAATTAGGCCTAACCACTTTAGTAAGACTAAAGTATATATTTATGAAATTGAATTTCGTAAATATATGATGAATAACTTTAAAAGATTAAACCGGGTACTCAAGAATTAAGATGTAGTAATTCACAAAGTGGCAGTTTACATTCATGACTTTGTATTACTATAAATATTTTATGAAGGGGTTGTATATACAATAAAGTCTTGGGATATAATTTATTAATAAGTCCTAGAGTGCAACTATATTTATATAGTGGTATTAAATATAGTTAATGGTAAATTTGGACTTGTCAAGAGTTGACAGAAAAGCCCAAGGCCCATTGGAGCTAGAGTCTTATTTGTTCCCTTTTGGTCCCACTCTAAGCCACACACAAAAGCCCAATTGGAAAGGCCCAAAAGGCTAGCCCAATTACATAATCAGTTATGTAGAGAGAAACATACAGAATTTAATGTATAATGAATGAAATGGAATGTATGTGAGGAAGAGACACTCTTTGATTCTCTCTAGAACACACACACATAATTGATTGAGAGACCACATTTGTTGGGCATCAATTGGAATTAGAATGAAGATTAAAAGTATTCCCAAGTGCTTCTTATTTTCGGTTTTGAATTTCACCATACCAAGGTACACTCTCTTGATTATATATTCTGAAATTTACATAGCACATGTTATCTATTGCGAATGAAGTAGATCCGTTAAATTTTTCCATTGCACATGTTATTTTCCATCACGACAAGCTAGTCACTCACTTCCTCCACAACAGGAATCTTGGAAAACCAACCCCTTCCAACGCTATCAAGGAATGTGACTTGTACGGCAAGAAAAAGCCTTGGGAAATCTAGGACACGTTTTCTGCTATGGATGGATCACACGTTGTCAAACAATTGTATTTCTTCATGAAGCTCAAGACCTATAACAATGGCAGAAGCATTGACCGAAGGGTGGGTTCAGGTTCGGGTACATGGAAAAAGGAACATCAATTGAAGACTCCAGGCCTAGTAGGGGTTGAGAAAAGTAGGTTTTCCTATGAAAACAACAATGACAAGTTGTCGAAGTTGCCTTCTTCCTCATCCTCGTCCTCGTTAGGACGAAATGATAAATAGAATTTGATTGAGTACAAAGACTTGAACCCTCCAAATCAAGATGTGAGTATAGTTAGTTTTTGCCTATTCTTTCTTTCTTTCTTTGTTTTCGATTCGAAAATTCTTAATTTTGGTTAATATATGTTATCAAGATTAATGAATAAAGAAAAGATTGTGTCTAATTTTATTTTTTTATTTTTTTATAAATTTGAAATCGATGTCGTTTAACTATTAATTGTGATAATTTTATACTCAACTATCAACATTACTGTTCTTGAAATTTTTTTACTTATCAAAAATTTTTTTGTATCTGTTAGGATATCTGTCTTTTTTTCTTTTTTTCTTTTTGTGTGTGTGTGTATGTGGGCGCTCGTGCAATTTCTAGTTTAAGTACTCAATGAAGCAAGTTTATTAGGTTGCTACAAATCATTGTTATTTTTGAGTTTAAATCCATTTATGAAGTTTTGTTAGTAGTTCTTGTGTTTCATGCAAAGACAAAATTTTTTGTTTCACGTTGAGCTTTGGATGATTTAAAATAGGGCTATCCACAGGTCAGTTCAGGTCTAGCTTATGCCCAACCTGAAACCAACTCAACTACAAAATTGCATAAACTTGCCAAAAATGGCCAAAATCCAACTAGAATTGGTTGAAATCCTCTAGATCTAGCCTACACATGGCTGGATCTAGAAGATTTCTAAAAGAACACGTCAGATCTCAAATAGATCTCGACGAGATCTGGCCAGATCTCAACGGATCTGTTGAGATCTCGACATATCTAGCAACAAATGATCGTAAATTCCTTATACCTACAAAAATCAGTGTGTTTTCGATATACAAGCCAGTTGGATTGGTTGGAATCGAATTTTGAAGAGTAGACCCGTCAATCGATCCACAGGTCTCAGTTGCTGGAGGCTGAGACCCGCTACCAATCATCGCTGGTGTAAAGTCGGCCAGTTTTCGTGTACGAATCGGAAGGTTGCATTGGGTTGGTCGATTATGGATTCCAGTGGACAGCCCTAATTTAAAGTTGGGCTAGTTGAATAGAAACTTTGGAGAAATATTACACTATTGATTTAATAGATACAATAAAATTACAAGAGCTTCATAATAATTGTTCTTTATCATTATATTTTTTGTGTAAGTGGGATTGATATCTCAATTTTTTTTTCTTTTTCTTATTTGCTGAATCACAAAAAGGAGGTCTCTGATGTGAGCTTATCGACCTCACGCCACATGACGGTAAAAGGTAATATCACGTGTACCATGCGGGCATTAATAGTGCTATTGCTCAAGTCGCTAATCTCTAGATGTTGGGATAATAACTCCTACAATCAATCCACACCCCCATGTGGTCTCAAATTTTTTATTCAAGAACATGAAAATTTTCTAGTTAAATTAATTGAGACCCGTAACAATGTGAACCCAAAGTCACCCTAAACCCATTAAAAATTTAAAATCCTTACTATTAGGGTCAAGTTAGGTCGAAAAACCAACAAAACTTGATGTATTTCCATTTATACACTATAAAGATCTCTAATTAAGTTGTCCAAAACTCTTGGCAATAGTAACTCTCTGTTTCCCCCATCTTATAATAGGTGTCAAAAGAGGATTCAAACTCAAGTAATATCATTAATGTAGGTCTTATTATAAGAAAATCAATAGTATCATTGACATACAAACATGGTTTTAAAAAGCTAGATCAAAGGCAAAACCATATTTGCCTCTGGTTCTCGGTTTTTGACCAATTTTCACCGGTTTTAGGCATTTTTTCCTAACCAAACTAGTGGTCGATTTCCAGTTCAATCAGTCAGACTAGTTGATCCAATCCGGTTTTTTAAAACCTTGCATATAAAACTTATGTATTTTTTTTCTCTCCTTTTTTTTTTTAGTAATTAAAGAAAATGAATTGATCAAAGCTCTTTTCTTTTAAATAGTTTTTTCCAAATAATTAAATAAAATGGAACAAGTTCTTCCCAATGTTTTGAATTTTGTTCTTACTAGAATTGTTGGAATATTTCGTACTAGTCATAAAACCGGCACTAGAAACCTCCTTATTCCACCTCAACTCAAATTCTAATACATTCTAGTCATTTAGTAAATTTCAACTCAAATGTGGATTTGGGGTGAAATGGCTAGTAATTATGAAATTGTATATGGAAATACACTTTATACTGAAATATTTTGTTCCAATAAACTAACTAAAACGGTTAAAGCATTAGCATTTGGTTTCTAAAAAATATCTCATTTTACCATCTCAAAAGTTACTTTATCTATTATTTCATACAATTTTACAATACACCCAACATCCTAACTTTTATTTTCCTATACAACACATTAAAATAATATATCTACACAATAAAATATGTTAGGATATATGTGATTCACTTGTTTAGGAACATATGTCACTATTTTATGTAATTGGCTAATCTTTTGACAAAATGCACTTTACTTGTATTTGGGTAGATCTAGGATGTGTTTAATACTTCAAGAAATTTTGTTTCAAGATCAAGTGTTGAAGACATGCAAGTTTGTCCAAGATTCAAGCTGAAGAAGTGCCTGTCATTAAAGATCAATTGCTATCTCTACAGCTAGCCATCTATTGAGCTTTAAGAATTGTTCTAGTCTCATGGCTCGACAGCAGCTTAACAGCAGCTCGACAAATAGGTATCTGTCGAGGTTTATGAAAAACAGAATTTCAGATCTGTTTTGACTTTAATCCGTGATTATGTGTTTTGACTTTTTTTTCTCACAACCCTAGACATATAAAATGATTATTTTAAGGGCCGTCAAAGAGGACACAAATTGCACAAGTGTTGAGCAAAGTTTGTTCAAGCAAATTGTGGCTGAAGACAGAGTTTCGCCCTAGTTCATCATTCTTGTAGAAGATGTTATGTTTGTGCACCGCAGGGTTTTGTAACCAAGCATCTTCTTATTCTTTATCGTGGATGAATTGAAAAACTTTGTAGCCAACAACCTTCTCTAGTTGGTGATTGAAGTTGTGTATTGAGATCCGCGCAATTGGTTACTCATGTACTGGGAGCCGTGCATCAAAAGGAGAAATTGTCATTACAGAACAAGTCCAATTGGGTATTGGGGTAAGGGTTCAACTGTAGATTAGTATACGGTACTGAGATTCCTTTACTTGTAACCACTTGTTGTGATAATAGTGAAATTTCGGGAGTGATGACCTTAAAATCACCCGATGAGGTTTTTACCATGTTGATTTTCCCCATTCGTAAACAAATCACCATGTCAATTTATTTTCCGCTGCATACTTAATTTAATTGGTGATTTGTTTGTGCTACCATGCGTTTGCATGTTAATTTTATTAATTAATTGAATTTGGCTAATTAATCAATTAATACTTCACAATGGATCAATTCGTTTTTGGCCTATCAAAATATATAAACCAAAACCATCTTTCTCCTCTCTCTAATTTTTGTTTCTCTTCCTCCTCCTCCTCCTCCTCTCTCTCTTTCTCTCTCTCCCTCTCTCTCTCTCTCTCTCTCTCTCTCTCTCTCCACCGTGAACAAACCCAAAACCCAACATAACCACCATTCAAACCCAACCACCTCACCACCTGCCAATCTTCAACAACACAACTTACCACTACCATCATCAACAACACCATTGTTGCACCACCTCCTACCACCATCATCAACAACACAACCACCACCCAAACCCACCACCCTACCATTGTTACACCACCCAAATCAACCTAACAAAACGCAACAAACCCGTAACAAAATCACCCCAAAAGAATTTGAAAAAAAGAAGTAGGGGTGTTAATGTTCGACCTAACTTGTGAACATGACACGAACTCGACACAGGATTTTACAGGTTAGGATTGGGCCTTAGCAAGTTTAGGTCATAAATTGGTTAACCCGAAAATGACACGATATGAAACGTGTCATAAGTGGATTAACCCGCGTAACCCACAATAAACACATTCAACACGGCAATTTATTTGTGTCAACCCAAAATGACCCATTTAACACAACACATTTAACTAGTATAACAAATAAATATTCATTTTGATAATGCACAAAAATCAGTAGGTTGAATGCTCCAAGCTTCAAAGATCTAACCATTTTTTTGGAATGCCTGAAAAGGAAAACACATTATCAAAGGCGACCGGGGTGCACCAGCCAAGAACCCTCCGATGCTTAAGTTAGTTTCTTTTAAGATTCTCGAATTCCAACTTTTTAGGAATTGTAAAAAACTTACCTTCATTTGATGTAAGTAAGCATTTATATAGGCATACTTGAAGCAGTTACTTGTCTAGTAACTTCCCTTATTTTTTAGGAGTTCCAAAGATTCAGGGTTAACTTCCACAACTACTATGGAAGTTAGACTATTTTATCTTATCTTCCGTAATCGTTATTGGAAGTTAAGTTCTTAGTAAGAAGTTGTGGCAACAAACCTCGATTTTCACTCGTGCCTCGAAAAAGGAACATGTGATCCAATTCATTAACTCTTATAGAGAAACACATTTGGAATTTCCTAAGTGTCTGGGGTCGTCCAACCGTTTTCTTAATGGGCGACCCTCAAGTGTATGGACGACTAGTTCTATAAAGGAGGTTCATTCTTGGCTTCTTAACATGGACGACTCCCATGGGCGAAATTGGAGTTGGCTTAATTCTTAGTTCACCATCAGTTGCCCCCTTGTCTAGTTGTCGTCCAAGGTACTATATAGCCTAATGCTACTTTTTGGATGTGTGTCCTTATGTCAGGGGCTAGGTATGCCACATGTCATGATCTTATGGGTGATTGGTCTCATCGATTTACTTTTTCAAGAAGTATGCCATGTGTCATCTTTTGGTTGGTCACGACATTTCAAATGCCAAATTCTACTACTTATAAATAGTAGAATCCCTCTCCTACCCCTCACATTTCTAAGATTTTCTTCTTTAACATTTGTCATCTAGTGCCTCGTCTAGAAGTGTTTCCTTGTCCTTAGTTCTCCTCCGTCTAGAGCCAGGTACTCTCCTTATCCTCATTCTTAGGTTCTCCTTCAAATTTCAACACGTTTGAAGTTGTTGTCTCCTCGTCTAGTAATAGTGTAGATAAAGCTATAGATGAGTACCATGACTCCACTAGTTATAGTGGCTCTAGTAGCAATAGTAGTAGTAGTGGTAACACCACAAACGAGGAATACGCCTCTGGTGTTCCTGGAGTTCCTCTGAAGGTTTTTCAGGAACATCTTAGGATGAGGGTAGCTTCTGGGACTAGCACCTTGATGAGTATTCCTTTGTCTCCTCCTTTAGACGAAGTAGAAACCATGTACAGTTATGCTGCAGGCATTCCTTCCAAAATAGATGAGAGGAAGCTTACAACACTTAGGAGTTGGTACTAGATCCCATACGACCTTAACCCTAGGTTAGCCATTTGTGGAGAGTGGTGTTGCAACCCTCGTTTTGGGATAGGCGTCTACGAAGCTTATCTTTCGGGGGGGACTTAGGTTACCCCTTAATGCTTTTGCTAGAGAGTTACTCACTAGGTTAGGTTTAGGATTGTGTCAACTTAACCCTAACGCATAGAGATTGATTGTCTCTATGCAAGTTTTGTGGTGGGAAGTATTTGAAGTGAATTGTCCTCTCATTGTGGACGAGTTCCTATACTGTTACAAACTCTCAGAGATTAATCAATCCCTTGGCTTTTATCAATTTACAGCTAGGGGTAATGACTGTTGATTAATTAAGTCATTGGTTACATCTCTGTAGAAACTAGAAGACGAAGTTTTTCTTCGTCTCTGGTTTCTGGTCTGGGCACCATGTTGAGGTTGGCAGGAATACATTTGCCCCATACACTGGAGAATTAGGCAACCTTCATCCTGAAGGTATTTTTTGTTTTGCTTTGTTGTTTGTTTGTTTGTTTTTTTTTTTTTAAGTGTTTTTATCTTTTGCTTGCAATCATCTAACCTTATTCTCTCTCTCTCTCTCTCTCTCTCTCTCTCTCTATCTCTCTCTAGCTATTGGACCACCCTCTTTAAGTAAATTCCACTGTGACCGCATCCACAGAGCTCATCTACACGCTGATAGGAGTTTCCACTCGTTGGTGACCCTTCAATGTCCATCTACGTGGGGACTTGGTCCTGAGCCGTCTATTGAAGCCCTTGCTCACGAGCTTACTGTTTGCAGATGTGAGTCTTCTTTTTTACTTAGAAATTTCCTAAGTATGATTTGACTTATACTTTTTGACTAAAACTTTATGCTTTTCTCTTAGGGATGGCAACTATGAAGGAGAATAAAGGGAAGGAGCTAGTGGATAGGGCAACCAGGCTTGAGGCTCAATCCCAGCCTCGTCCTTCTGCTAGAGACAAAAGAAAAATTTTTCCCAAGACGTTGGACTTGGGAAACCTTCCCAGTCGTCAAGGGAAGAAGGCGAAGCACGGATCATCTAGGCCTGAGACTGTTAAGCCTAATCTTCCTTCCTCCTAGCTATCCATCCCAATTTTTGATGTTGACTCGTCCATCCCCTTTGATGTCACTCCGGCCAAGACCACTACTCCCACCTCGTCCCAACCTCCCTAGAAGGTCCCTATGAACCTTCTAGAAAATGAAGACTTGGCTTGGGAAAGGTTTGAAAAGGTTGTAATTGGTGAGGACATGGCTGCGTGCTATGACATGTCCTTGAAAGAATTTGAGCATTCTGGTGTTCATGATCTTTTCAAGGTAATCACTTTTACCTCGTCTTGTTTTAGTAACATGTATATATATGTTTTTTTATTTTTTTTGTTTTTTAATAGAACTCTTTAATCACTTGTGTAGGCCATGTCAAAGTTCATAGCTAAGTCTAGGCAGGCCACGGAGATGGACAAGACGAGGATCCTACTTGAGAAAAGGATCCAAGAGGTCATGGACGACTGCAAGGGTTGGGCTGAGGTGGCAGCTAAGGCCAAAGACGAGGCCAAGGAGTTGCAAAATCTAGTTGAAGAGCTGAAATCTGACGTTGTTGAGAATGATACTCGTCTTGACCACCTTCAAAAGAGGAATGATGAGTTGAGTACCCTTCTTACCAAGGCAAAAGAAGACGCAGTAGTGGAGTTTAGAGCATCTAAACAGTTCACTGATTTGCTGGACACCAATTACGCAGTGGGTTTTGAAGATTTTCAAATGGACGCTATAGAAAACTTCCTTGAAGTTGACTTTAGCTCCATCAAACTCAACCTTGGTGCTGTTGCAAGCTCTCTCATCCAGACAAGCTATGAGGATATCAACATTGAGGACGATGCCACTACTCAACCTACCCAGGACATTGAAAATGACCTCCCACAGTGAAGAGAGAATTTTAATTTTAGTTTCCCTTTGTCTTGTGTTGTTGTTGTTTTATTTTTTTTTTTTATTATTATTTTTTTTATGAGGTCCATTGTTTAGGACCATTTAAAATTATGTAAGTACATTTCACTCGTATATATCACTTAGGACGAGCTTTCAAACAATTTCCTTTCAGGCTTTTTATTTTATAAGGGTTTTTGGGTAGTGGTTGTCTACCCTTTTCTAAACTTTATGAATGAATGTTTTATTTTCATTACTCTTTCATTTACTATTAAACATGTTGTTGTATGGATGAACGTTTTTTACATTGTCCATTATATTGGTTTCAAGTATGGCTCGTCCATGACAAGGATTCCTTCATATTTAATATCCTTTACCATTCTTTGAATTTTGCAAGTATAACTCGTCTTGTGAATGGCACTAGTTTTTTCAACTTTATTCATCCTTAAACATGGCAGCTGGTTCTATTTTTCACCCATAGGAATCATTTTTATGTAAGGCATTTTCAACTTTTTACTCGTCCAAAGATTAGATTGTTTTAACTGGCTACCTATCCATGGACATTGAATATTGTTGTGCACGTATTTCCTTGTCCATGGGCTGGAATAATACACTTCAGGCTTTACTTCGTCTATTGTTTGGACGAATATGCCTTGAGCTTGTTTTTCTTTGCTTTATCCTTATTTCAAGGAAAGCTTATAGACGTTACATCTCTGCGTCTAGGGATTTGTACTCATCTCAGGCCTTAGCCTTCTTATGGGTGAAATTATGGAGATTAGATTTATACATCACATATATTGAAAATCCAAACTACATATTTACAATATAAATATCGTCCACAAGTATGGCACATGCTTAGAAGCTAGTGCCTTTTAGGGAATTATAAATACAAACGTCCAGGTTCATGACTTCGTCTATAGTTAGTTTAAAAACTAATACACTCTTAAGGAATTAAAACATAACATATAATGCTAATAACACACATGCAACAAAAAGCAACATAAACTTTGGCTCGTCCAGAGTGACAACATCTTGGGTGATCTTGTCCAAGATAATGCTCATCTAAGCTGATATTTTACTGGTAATACCTTCTTAGGTGCTCAACATTCCAAAGGTGCTCCAACTTTCTCCCGTTTAGGGTTTCCAAGTAATACGACCCTTGTCTTTTGCAATTGATAACCCTGTAGGGTCTTTCCCAATTAGGTCCCAATTTCCCACGAGTTGGGTTTTTTGTTGCCAAAGAGACCCTTTTTCAAGATAAGGTCCCCTATGTTGAAGCGCCTGGGTTTCACCATTGCATCATATTGTCTAGTCATAAGGTTTTTATACCTTTCTGTCCTTTGCTCCATGTCCATCCTTACCCCATCTATTAAATCAAGGTTAAGGTGGAGTTGCTCTTCGTTATCCTCCTCTTCATACTTCATCACCCTGTGATTGGCCATATGCACTTCTACAGGTATCACTGCTTCACTTTCATAGGCTAACTTGAAAGGAGTTTCCCCTGTAGGGGTTCTTACAGTCGTCCTATAGGCCTATAAAACTCCTAGTAACTCTTCTGGCCACACTTCCTTTGCCCCCTCAAGCTGAGTCTTGATGATTTTCAATAAGGATTAGTTTGGCACTTCTGCTTGACCATTTGCTTGCAGGTGGGCGGGTGAGGAATAATGATCTAAATTCCAAAGTATTCACAAAAGTCCTTAAAAAGTGTGTTATCAAATTGTTGTCCATTGCCTGATATCAATAATCTAGGCACTTCAAACTTGCATACAATGTTCTTCTAGATGAAGTTCTTTATATTCTGCTGCATGATCTTTGCTAGGGGTTCTACTTCCACCCACTTAATGAAGTAATCAATCCCTACTACTAAAAATTTCATCTACCTGGTTCCAAGTGGAAAGGGACCCAAGATATCTAATCCCCATTGTTCAAAGGGCCATGGGGCCATCATCGAGGTGAAATACTCTGATGGCTGCCTGGGGATATTGCTAAAGCGTTGACATTGGTCATACACCTTGACGTAAGCCTTTGCGTCTGCTTGAATAGTTGGCCAATAATAACCTGCACGGATGACTTTATGGACCAGTGCCTTTACTCCTAAGTGGTTTCCATATACTCCTTCATGAACTTCCCTCAGCATATAGTTTGCCTCATCTGGAGCTAAACACCTTAGATAAGGCTAAGAAAAGCCTTGTTTGTATAGCACCTCATCCATAAGGACGTACCTAACTAAACTGATTCTTAGCTTTCTGGCCTCATCCTTTCCCTCTGGAAGCCTTCCATTCTTTAGGTAAGCTACTATTGGGGTCATCCAATTTTCTTCACCTTATATCTACTGTACCTTTGGAAGATCTATGCTTGGCATATATTGAATTTCGTCAAACTCATCCATTGATTCACTCGCTGAGGCTTCCTTCGCTAATGCATTTGCTTCCATGTTTTCTTCTCTTGGGATTTGAATGGAACTAGCTTCCTTAATTCTTTTCACAAGGTGTCTTACCTTATTAAGATATTTCTTCATCTGCTCTTCCTTATCTTCATACGTTCCGTTCATTTGACCCATAACCAGCTGAGAGTCACCCTAGATGGGTATTGATTCTGCCCCCAAGGACTTTGCCAATTCTAGTCCTTTAAGAAGGGCTTTGTTCGCGTAAAATAATCTGCAAGTGCACAGAATCGTAACAAGTAGTAAAGTGTTTTTAGAAAACGAATGTCGAACCCACAAGGATTAACTATGTTATTGAATACCGAAATTCACTAAATTAATTATTATTTGAAAAAATCGAAAATAAATGGAATGTTCTACTATCTGAATTAAATTAAACTATTTAATAAAAATAAATCTACGAATCAAAAGAATTAACAAAGCGTAAAAATCTAAAAGTGTAAAAATATGATAAGAATAGATCTAGAGCGATTGATTTCACCTAAAAAATCCCACACAATTTATCCTTCCTAATTATTAAATTCTAATAATCTCCCTTTGATGATTAAAAATTCCTTAAGTATTCAATATCTCCTCTTGAATAATATCAAAAATATCTTTAACTCACAATTCCATATCTCTATGTGAATTTAATTAATTGGAGACTAATTACGTACTTTGAATTTTCTGAAAAATGCAGTAAAGCGTCTCTACTTTTGCTCAACTAATGGTGTTTAATTCTAGAACTAAAATAATTAATCACCTCTCGGTCTCATTGTAATTCAATTGATCAAACTATAATTTGTAAAAAATAGTAAGCATTAAGAATAAGAATTAAACACTCAATCATGGAAATATTAAAAATAAAATAACTCAGAAAATAAATTGTGTGTTCATTGCTAGACTACATCAATGCTCTAAAAAATAAAATTTAGTTCATAATAAAATTGAAAAGAAAAAAAATAAAAATTATGTCTTTCATCCGAATTGGTTGATTAACATGAAACTCTCGCCTTTGTCCTCAAATACTCCTCTTTTGAAAGACTCCCAAAAGCAAATTCTTCTATGCAGCGCCTCCTTTTCCTCTCAGGTTTCTCCCCTCTTCTTTTTACCTTAAAGAGCCTTTAAATAGGTTAAGGAATCTTATTACAAGTTGAATTCCCGTTTGGAGAAAATCCCAGATTTTTAGGCTTTATTTAACCGACGATTTTGGCCCATTTAAATTCAGAATTCGGACTTTTGGTAAACTATAAAGTTGTAGCCTTTTAAGTTAACTTTCCATCCCAACTTGAATCATCTCTATTGGATATCTAAGCCGAAAGTTATGCCAAAAATACTAACTGATGTGCAGGCTAGAATCCTAATCTGAATTGGACTTGGATTTGGTGCAAATTTCCTTTGATTTCTTGCTCCAATTGGACTTGAATTTAATTGGCCTAGCCCCACTTTGCATGTAAAGCCCTTGTTACCTGCAACACAAAGATATTATATAATCAGTAACAAAATAACATAAAAGTAATATATAGATATGTGAGTACTTTATTGTATATATTTCATGCACATCAGGCTTCATACTTCACTTTATTTTTGGTTGCTGGATATTGCAGATGAACCTTATAGGTGGGGTCTTCAACTGGGGTGAAGTCGTAACAAGGTAGCTGTAGGGGAAACTTTGGCTGTATTCTCAAACAGAGACTTCAATGGGTCCATCCTGGACAAAAGCCAGACTTGGTCTGCTAGCATGTAGTGTCTAAGTCTCTGCGTGGCCTAAACAAGAGCAAGGCATGCCTTTTCAAGCGAAGAGTATCTAGACTCATAGCCCCCTATGCTGTAAGTGGTAAGGGGAGAGTCTTACTCAGATAAAAAAAAAAAAAAAAAAGCCCTTTCCCCTTTCTTCAACTCGTCTTTTTCTAGGGACTGCAAAACAACTCCTATCTCTCCTGTATGTAGTGTAGACAATCCATCCACATGGACGACCCATCTATGAGCTTCATCTAGCTTGTCTAGCTCCCCTTGACTCAGAGTGAACTCTACAATGAAATCTACCAATACTTGTGCTTTTATCATGCTTCTTGGTTGGTACTTGACATCGAACTCACTAAGCTC
Organism: Quercus variabilis; assembly: GCA_030445155.1. Lineage (NCBI taxonomy): Eukaryota > Viridiplantae > Streptophyta > Magnoliopsida > Fagales > Fagaceae > Quercus > Quercus variabilis. The sequence goes on from CP129447.1 coordinate 71,753,373, forward strand.
TATGGCCCATTGGACTAGTCGTCCTGCAACTTCCAACTTATTCATTGCCTTCTTTAATGGATGATCTATTAAGACATTGATGACATGAGCCTGAAAATAATGCCTTAATTTCCTAGAAGTTATAATCAAAGCAAAGGCTAGCTTTTCCATCATGGGGTATCATCCTTCGGCCCCTCTCAGTGCTTGGCTTGTATAGTAGACTGGCTTCTGTATCTTTCCTTCTTCTCTAATCAACGCTAAGCTCACTACATGTGGGGACACTGCTAGATACAAATATAATTCTTCACTAGGTACAAAGGGGCTTAGTTGAAGGGCTGCTATGAGGTAGGCCTTGAGGTCTTGAAAGGCCTTTTGACACTTGTCTGTCCATTCAAATGCCTTCTTAAGAATTTTAAAAAGTGGCAAGCACTTGTTAATATCTTTGGAGACAAACCTGTTGGGGGCAGCAACTCGTCCGGTGAGGGACTGGACTTCCTTGATGTTCCTTGGTGGCTCCATATTCAATATTGCCTGGATTTTATCAGGGTTCACCACAATTCTCCTATGACAAACCATGAACCTGAGAAACTTACTAGACAATACTCTAAAAGCACACTTGCTCGGATTTAGCTTCATGTTGTACTATCTAAGCATGTCAAAGGTTTCTTGGAGGTTGTCCAGATGCTTATCCTCATCCAGGCTCTTTACCAACATGTCATCTACATAAACTTTCATATTCCGTCCAATCTGTGACAAAACATATGGTTCACCAATCTTTGATAAGTAGCTCCCGCATTTTTCAACGCATCACCTTGTAACAAAACAGGCATTGGCTAGTGATGAAGGATGTCTTCTCCTAATCCACCTCATCCATCCTTATCTGGTTATAAACTGAGAAGGCGTCCATGAAACTTAACAGCTTATAACCTGCTGTTGAGTCCACCAACTGATCAATACGCGGCAACGGGTAGCTATCTTTAGGGAAAGCCTACTTCAGATCGGTGAAGTCCACGCACATCCTCCATTTGCCATTTGCCATTAGCCTTCTTGACCATCACCACATTAGCCAACCAATTCGGGTAATAAACTTCCTGGATAAATTTTGTTGTAGTTAGTTTTTGAACTTCTTCTTTAATGGCATTGTCTCGTTCAAGGGCAAATACTCTTTTCTTTTGATGCACAAGCTTGGAGAAAGGATATACGTTTAGACGATGGGTAATGACACTAGACTCAATACCTAGCATGTCTTCGTGACTCCATGCAAATATATCAATGCTCTTCTTTAGGAACTGGATAAGGTCTTGCTTCATCTTGCTTTCCATACTTGCTCCAACCCTTGTATACTTTTTAAGGTTATTCTCATCCAAAGGAATGTCTTCCAACACTTTGGTGGGCTCTACAACAACTCTTTTCTCCTTAATGCTCATTGTCTGAACCTGTTCATCCATAGCCAGCAAGGCTAAATAGCACTCTCTTGCTGCTAATTGATCCCCTTGCACTTGCCCTACCCCATACTCCGTAGGGAATTTGACTGATAGGTGGTAGGTAGATGTCACTGCCTTCCAGCTATTCAGGGTTGGTCTTCCGATGATGGCATTATAAGAAGACGAACAGTCTACTACGAGGAAGTTCACTTCCTTGGTTATTTGCTGCGGGTATAATCCTACCACCATAGGTAATGTAATGGTTTCTACGGGTTGCACTTTCATTCCTCCAAATCCCACCAAGGGTGAACATACTAGACAAAGTTGATCACGTCCAAGTCTCATTTGTTGGAAGGCGGGGTAATACAAGATGTCTGCTGAACTTTCATTGTCTACCAACACCCTTCTAGTCGTATAATCAGCAATGAGCAAAGTGATAACGATTGCATCATCATGCGGGTGGTGAACTCTTTCAGCATCCTCGTCTATGAACATGATGGCAGGCTCGTCCGTCCTCATCCTTGGTGATCGTCCAAAGAGTTGGACGTTTTGAACCACCTTGAGGTACATCTTTCTTGACTTGGAAGACTGTCCTGTTGAAGTGCCTCCCATAATAACCCTTATTTCTCTAAGTGGAGGTCGTGACGGCTCTTCTAGCTTTCCCTTCAACTTCTCATCTTTGTGATCTCGTCCAAAGAAATTTTTCAATTTCCCTTGCCTGATAAGATTTTCTATATGCTGCTTCAAATCAAAACACTCGTCCATGTAATGCCCATGGTCTTTGTGGAAGTGAAAATTCTTGTTCCTATTGTGCTTGTTAGGATCTCCCTTCATTTCTTCCGGTCATTCAAGGAAGGATCATCCTTGATTTGCATAAGCACCTGTTCAAGTGGCATGTTCAAGGGCGTGTATTGCTGACTCTATGCTGAAGAACCTGCCTTCTCATTGTCTCGATATTTCTTCTCTCTCGTCCGTCCCTTTTTTGGATGAGGACCTTGTTTAGAGTGGCGCGGGAGATCTACTTCCATTCTTTCAGCTCTCTTCCTCTTCTTAGCTATAATTGCGTCTTCTGCATTCATAAAATTTTGGGCCAATGGACGAGTTCAGCCATGGTTTAAGGTTCTTGCTCGTAAAACTTGTGGATGAATAAGTCAAAGTTATCTCTATTATGGAAGGCCGCCAGTAACAACTTGTCGTCCATCTCATCCACTATTAGGGCTTCCCTGTTGAAACGAGTAATGAAGGACTGCAAGCTTTCATTCTCTCCTTGCTCTATGGTTAGCAGGCTGGACGAGGAACATTTGTGCCTTTGTCTTCCGATAAAATTATTGACAAAAAACTTACTCAATTCTTCAAAAGAACTCACTGTATTCGAAGGTATCTTGCTAAACCACACTCGTGCTAGCCTTTTGAAGGTGGTAGGGAAGGCTCTACACATAATTTCGTCTGGAACCCCTTGAAGGTGCATCGTAGTCTTGAAAGTAACAATATGATCGAAAGGGTCACGTGTTCCATCATATGAGTCCAAATATGGCATCTTGAACTTCGGAGGCAAGGGGTGACCGTTGACGGAAGCCGTGAAAGGAAAGTCTATTCGATGAACCAAATCCTCTACGGGATTCGCTCTTCTCATGTTCTTCCTCGTCTGGTCTATGACCTTCCTCATCTAGTCTATGACCTTCCTCATCTGGTCCATCTCCCTTTCCTAGTGTGGCACCCTTCATGAAGTGGTACCCTTTGACTAGCTCTCAAGCTCAGCATTTCCTCTATCTTCTTTACTCTGGGCTTGTCCTTCAGCGTATTCTTCATGACATTGCTTCCTTAGATTAATCTCCTTAGCCAACTCTTGCTTCTGATGGGTTAACTCTGCCACGGTGGCTGCCATGGACTGCACATGTTGAATGGAAGACGGTTGCATGAGAAGTGCTGACTGATGATCACAGTGGGGATTGCTAGAAGCATCCCTACTCTCCTGATGGCCTGGGCTAGTGGCCTTTGATCTTATCCGAACCATGTAGCCTTTTGTTGGAGAAGGAAACTGCAAAACACCAAAATGATCTTCCCCACAAATGGTGCCAACTAACGATGCACAGAAACTCAGTAGGCTAAATGCTCCGAGCTTCAAAGATCTAACCACTTTTTGGAATGCCTGAAAAGGAAAACATACTATCAAAGGCGACTAGGGTGCACCGGCCAAGAATCCTCTGACGCTTAAGTTAGTTCCTCTTAAGATTATGGAATTCCAACTTTTTGGGAATTGTAAAAAACTTACCTTCATTTGATGTAAGTGAGCATTTATATAGTGCATACTTGAAGAGGTTACTTGTCTAGTAACTTCCTCTATTTTTGAGGAGTTCTAAAGATTCAAGGTTAACTTCCACAATTGCTATGGAAGTTAGACTATTTGATCTTATCTTCCATAACTGTTATTGGAAGCTAAGTGCTTGGTAAGAAGTTGGGGCAACAAACCTCGATTTTCAATCGTGCCTTGGAATAGGAACATGTGATCCAATACATTAACTCTTATAGAGAAACACATTTGGAATTTCCTAAGTGTCTAGGGTTGTCCAATTGTTTTCTTAATGGACGACCGGTTCTATAAAGGAGGTTCATTCTTGCCTTCTTAACATGGACGACCCCCGTGGATGAACGTCGAGTGAGGAAAAAAAAAAAGTGGTTGAGAGAGAGAGAAAAAAAAAATAATATAAATCTAAGAGAGAAAAAAAAATAATATAAAACTTTATGCAAGATGCTACAGTACCATCATAAAAGTAAGACGGTACTACAGCAGTATTAGAAATTTTTTTGCAATTCTAAGCTTTTACAAGTCTGAGTGTTGCGTGGTTTTTAGGCTTTAATGCTAAATCTATCCTACATATCCCATTTGGCAATCCAGATGTGAATGCTTTAAGAGCATCTCTCTAATAGACTCCTTGAACCTAAATTTCTTCAAATTTTGGAGAGTGAACCCTTAAAAAATCCTTAAGCCTAAATTTCTTCAAATTTTGGAGAGCAAACCCTTAAAAAATTGGGTTACTGGGATGCTCTTTTTTCAAAGAGCTATACTGTAGCTCTGTAAACACATTTTTAAGTATGTAGTTATACATTAGTTACTTTTTAAGTCATGAGATGAAAGAGAAAAGGTTAGTAGCAAAAATTCTAAGGCCTCCTCAATAAAGCACAATTTATGTAGTAGATTATAGGTGGTAGAGAAAAAATAGTGAGTTCATATGAAAAAGTTATACAACTAATCACAGTTTATATGGCAGATTGTGAGTGATAGAGAAAAAATGATGGGCTTATATGAAAAAGATGTGCAACTAATCACAATCGGCTATGTAGAATAATTGTGCAAAATTTGTCTTTTTATCTAGTGTTTTAGATTTTTTTTTTTTTTTTTTTTTAAGGGGGCATTTCAGATTTTTACTTTTTATTTTCATGAATTGCAAAATTTCCTTGAATTGCTGTGCCCGTGAGAAAGGGGAAAAGATGTGAAAGCAAAGAATAGTATAGCTCTATAAACACATTTTTAAGTACGTAGTTAAACACTAGTTACTTTTTAAGTCATGAGATGAAAGAGAAAAGGTTAACAGCAAAAATTCTTTTTTTTTTTTGGAGAAACAATAGCAAAAATTCTAAGAGCATATAATAAACCACAAATTGTTTATATGACAGTTAGATTATGAATGGTTGAGAAAAAGTGATAAGTTTATATGAAAAAAATATGCAGCCAATCACAATCTACCATCTAAAATAATTATAACAAAAATTATCTTTTATCCTTTGTTTTGGATTTTTTAAAAGGGTTTCAGATTTTTACTTTTTATTTTCCTGAATCGTAAATTTTCCTTGAATTGCCGTGAGAAAGGCGAAAGATGTGAAAGCAAAGAATTTTGAGTTTTAAATATACTTTTATTTTAGAAAAGACACGACACAACAAAATGTAGAGCAGGTATCTATTATTATATATATAATTTAATTGGGTAGATTTTTATATATTTTTGTAACTACTGTGTTTCCGATGGGGTCTTGGTCAAGTTGTTTTATTTTACGACTTACAAGTCCTGCTTTCTAACACAACTACCGACAATTCTAGATTAATTTATCTGTAATGTAATTATTTTGTCATATGACCATGGTTGTCAAAGAGCAATTTCTGCCCAAGACGACGGTAATCAAACTCACTATACTCACTACTTTAATAATATATATAATATATAGTCACTACTACTTCAAGACCATTTCTAGACAATGACACTGACAGGACAGTGAACTCTTGTACCAGCCAATGCAGAGGTAAGGTCCAGGAAAGACGTGAAAAAGAGAAATGTTTTATTTTCCATTTGAAGTTTTTGGTAACAGAAAGAGGGGGAAAGAAGTGAGAGGAAGAGAAAATATTTGTGTCAAATTCTTAATATATTTTTATCTGAATTTTTATTTAATAAATAATATTAGTAAAAATGTCAAGTTTACTTATACATATAATTTTCTCTTCTTTTTTTTTTTTTCATTCAAGTTTCATTAATGGCAGAATAAATGAAGGGCTCTAAAAAAAATCACCATTTCTTCTTTTTAAAATTTGAAAAATTATAAACTCTCTTTTATATTTCTCCCACCATGGATAAGGAAAATTCCATGAACCTAGCCAGCTTACTAGACTTTACTCACTTTTGCTTTTTAAGAAAGAGACTTTACTCGCTTGAGCATACACGTCTAGATTTGTACTATTTCATTTTACAATACACTTAACATTTTTATTTTTATTTTAACATTCAACATAGTAAAAAAAAACTCAAAACAAAAATTGGTAGTCGTTACTTGTTACCCAGTAATTCTGTGTATATATTGTGAAAACTTTTGTATCTATAAAGTTGTTTCTTTTTAAATTTTCTCTTTAGAACTGGACAGCATATAATGGAATTTCTTATAGTAGGAAAAGTCCAGGCACCATCCATCTTGTCTCGTGTCTTTGACTCTTTGTGGAGGATTCAAAAGAATGAGTGATGGGTTGAAAAGAAAGAATGTTTCTTTAAAAATAGTGGGAATTGGATGCTTATAGTATATTTTCATATTATGGTAGCTCATTTATTCAAAGATAATAGAAAATGACTGGATTAAAGCAAGTCATCAACTAAACCTACATGATCATTGAGACTTGTTGTCTTGTGATGCACCCGAATTTCCTGGGAAATTTCTCTCCTAATGAGTAGAAAAGTAGAACCATGCGATGCTTTGTGCTTACATATGTACTGCTCAAATTGCTCAACTTTCCTAAGCAAATTAATCTAAAGCCAGAGAGGGAGGATGACACAAACTCAGTTGTAAAAAAAATAAAAAAAAATCATATAATTTCTTTTTCTTTCCTTAGTTGTTTGTGCTTGTTACTTGTGATTAATTATTCTTGATGGCAGGGTTAGCAATGGGTTAGAGTTGGCAAATTTCGTGGTGAGCCTTGATGTCTTGCACGATGTATATGTTTGCTGAAGAGCATCTTTATGGCTTGGTTGAATTGAGGGAGAGGAAGGGGGAGTAGAATAAAGTAGATTTAGCACAAAATTAGCTTTTTTTTAACCAACTCTACTCTACTCCCCTCTTCCCCCCTCCATCCAAACAGGCCATTAGTTACACCTAATTATCTTGAAATGTTGGAGAATGAACCTATAAAATTGCGATACTGGGATTTTTTTTTTTTTAATTTTTAAAAAAGAGCTATAATAAAATATAAACATTACTACATTTTTTTTTTAATTTTTAATAGACATTACTACAATTTGAAGTCTTTGTCTTTGTCCTTGTGATGTCTCAAAACTCCCCTTCTAGCCCAACTCATTTTTACAAGTTATATATTGCAGCAACAGCAGAACGTTGACGTCAACATTATCATTACAAAGACAGAAAAACAGGCAAAAATGATGGCAATTTTAAACCAGCAGGCTTTTGATCCCACTAGGGGGTTGAATGACATTAAAGTGTATATGGCCTATCTAGAACAGTATAAGAAAGTGTCTAAAGACAAGAGAGTTGGATACTATGATAGATACAAGAATAAACTTGATACAAGTGATATTAAGGTGGTAGAGTATATGAGACGCCTCACATGTTACTAGGAAGAAATGGTTGATCAAGTAAAGAAAAGGCCTCAAACAATAGGTGCCTCCCTTCGTACCCGTTCACTCTTCGAGGGAACAAATTACTGAAAGATGATTGAACCACTGGACATAGCTGATTACTACAAGGCAGGCAAACAAGACTACATAAATCAAGGAAGGTCAAAACGTTACATAATATTGGAGCAATTGTTGAAAGAAACGGCGAAACCTTCAAGTGGTTCGAATTAATTGAAGAAACAGAATGTGGCGTCAAGTCTGCCAGAGGATTCTTGCTTTTGGGCACATGTTGAGGAGGCTCGCATTTCATGCAAATTGCTGAGTAGCGGAGAATCAAATGATATGGAGAAAGAAACAAACAAATTGATTGAGTTTGAAAACTATTTATACGGTTTGATGAAAAATTATGCAGTATCTTCTGAGATTTTCTTACTCGGGAGCAACTTCATGACATGGTGGAGAGACTAGAGAGTATAGAGAGATTAAGGGAAATTTTTATTGTTCACATCTCACTGGCTTAATGAATAATGAAGAGAATTACAAGTACGCTAAGGGCCGCTTGGTGATTCCCTGAAGGTTTATATGATTTTGATCACATATTTCAATATTTATGTGTGCACTTCCCTTCAAACATTTATGGTATTTTGAAGCCATTCCCCAATAGATTGTAAATTAGGCTGCATTTGGTTTGGCTTCAAACCACTTCCGGAAAAGCATTTTCGGAAAATTAGAGTGTTTGGTTGGTATGGAAAATTTAGTCAACTTCAAATCATTTCCGTTTGACCAGAAAATAACCCAAAAATCACGTAAAACCATTTCCGGAACTATTTTCACTTCAAATGACTTCCGGAAAGAGAGAGAGAGAGAGAGAGAGAGAGAGAGAGAGAGAGAGAGAGAGAGAGAGAGAGAGAGAGAGAGAGAGAGAGAGAGAGGAAGAAGAGACTGCTCGGCGAGACCCAGACCCATCGGCGAGACCCAGACCCATCGGCGGGACCCAGCGAGCGCCGATCGTCGATTGCCCTTCCAGCCCCAGCGATCGTCGATCGTCGATCGCACTTCCAGCGACTCGCACCGCGAACCAGACCCAGCAACTCGCCGATCCTCGCGCCTTCGACCTTCGACCCAGCGACTCACACCGCGAACCAGACCCAGCGACTCGCCGATCGTCGCACCTTCGACCTTCGACCCAGACCCAACGACTCGCACCGCGAACCCACACCTTCGCCTCACCTCACCGGTGATGTTTGGTGTTGAGATTTGGTTGTGGTTTGTGATTGAAATTTTAGCTGTGATTTTGAAATTTGTTTGTTTAAAGTTTGATTGTTGTTGTTGTTGTGTTGTTGTCGCCGGAATCAATTTGTTGTTGTTGTTGTTGTTGCCGAAATCAATTTGTTGTTGTTGTTGTTGTTGTGTTGTTATTGCCGGAATCAATGTGAAAAAATGGTAGAAAAATAGCATTTTCCTAATAGAACCAAACACATAAAAATATTTTCCACAACAATTTTCTTAATTCAACCAAACACTTAAAAATATTTTCCTTTTCCGGAAAATAACATTTCCGGAAAATATGTATTTTCCGAAAAACGTTTTACACGAAACAAACATAGCCTTAAAGAAAATCATCTTTTCAACTTTTTTATTATTTTTATAAAATTTTCATGTCTTGCTTTTGTCATTTTTGGGTTGGATACTTGGATGTATGTGAGCACATTTTGGATGAGCATAATTCCCATCAACAAGACCATTCACGTTTTGCCAAACCCTAGAGTCTTAATTTCACCCCCACAATCCTTCTGCAACTAAAATGGATTCACAAACTTAAAAGTTACAAGCCGTGTGAGGCTTTTCTCGTGTTTGTAATTCGATAAATTTGGGGTCTAAACTAGAGGTGGTGATTCGTGTTCGTGTGTCAAATTCATGTCGTGTCAACTTATAAATATTCAATTATATAGGTCAACCCTAACCCGACTTGTTTATTAAACGGATCAAAATTCCTCAACCCTAACATAACCCATTTATTAAACAGGTTAATCATGTCGACATGTTTATCAAATTATATCAAAATGAAAAAAAAAAAAAAAAAAAAAAAAAACTAATTTTTGTACTAACCAAATTGATATGAATTATGAAAAATCAAAGAAATAAATATTTTTAATATAAAATTCAGAACTAATAAGTAACTGCATCACAAATAATCATTCAAAACTAAAGCATATCTTAATATCACAAATAATCAATTATAATATGTCAAAGAAAATAAATCACAACAACTAATAAGTTTATATATCTAAGGTTTGAAGAGTATATTAGTAAAATTTCATTAATTAAATGAGTCAAACAAGTCAAATGAGGTTCATGTGATGGACACTAACCCAACCCGTTTATTAAACGGGTTAGTCCTGTCAACCTGAATATGACACGAACTCATTAGGCCTCAACCCATAACTTACTAATTTTGTGTCATGTCATGTCAGGTTAGCGAGTCGTGTCCAATTTTGCTACCTCTAGTCTAAACTAGTTTAATTAGGTAGTATCTTTAGAATATATTGTATAATTTATTTTTTTGAAAAGCTCAATATCATGTATTAGGATTAGCCATATTAACAAACAATTTCGCTCAATAAAAATATTTTATTTTAATGTATTAAACTATTAATTAAAAAAAAAAAAAAAACACACTTTCATATATCTTGCTCTTTACAAAACCAGAAAGGAGGTTTTTTTTTTTTTTTTTTTTTTTTTAATAATAAAAAAAGAACTAAAAAAATCGATGTCACATTGTTACAAGTTCTTTTTCCATTTCACCATACACAACGAAAACAATCAGAACCCTCAGCCCTAAATTTTCTCAATACTTTTAAAGGGTACATTATCATATGTAAAACTGCAACTCTTAAAAATATATTCTTGTTCTGGTCTACTAAGCTACTTGTTTCATAATCATTATAGAAGAAAAAAGGAAAACAGAAACATAGAATGGAAGAGAACAATTTAAAATGATAAAATTTACAAAATTTTTCAAGAAGAAATAGGTCTCAGAATCATGATTTGGTAAGGCAATTCAAGTTGATATCTTTCTTAGCCACCATTACCTTTAATTTGGAGAATAATTCCTCAAAAGGCTCCCATAACTTGGCCCTCTCTTCATCACATTCCACAAGCCTCAACTCCTTGAGTTTAGGAATTGATAATGGCAACTACTTACACAATCTTTGGCACTCTTTCATGTGTAAGTCTTTCAATTTATGCAACTCACCAATGTGTTTTGGCAACTTGATAATATTTATGCAGTCAAATATGTCAAGAATGCGTAACTCATGGAGGCTTATGATTGACTCTGGCAACTCTGACAATTCGGTACAAGACCTAAGCCTTAGCTCTTCTAAATTCACCAACCTTTTGATTTCTTTAGGCAATTCAGACAACTTATGACAATTGGTGATGTTGAGTTTTTTTAGGTGGAGAAACTCACACAACCATGCAGGCAATTCCACCAAATCATTGCAATAGTCAATGTTTATCTCCATTAGATTTGGATTTGTAAATGAATCTGAAAATTGTATAGTAGAATTCCCAAAAGTTTGACCAATATTGCACATAAACAAAGATATTTTCTTCAAACTCCTCAATTGTACAAGGGTATTGCAAAGGTCAGAAATTGAAACCTTCTCTAATCTAATTCTCTTTAGATTGGGGAGAGAACTGAGTAGCTGAAAATTACTTAATTCAGCAGGAAAGAAACCATAATTAGTGACAATTATAACCTTGAGTTTAACCATAATCTTCACAAACTCAGGTAAGGTGTAATTCCTTGTTCGAAGATTCAGAATTAAAGCCTCACCGATCAGGTGGTTGAATGTTGCACCAACTCGACGAAAACAGCTCATCTGCAAAAAAAAAAAAATATTCCATATGGTGTGACAAGATACTCATTAGTAGGTTACATTGTGTGTGTGTGCCTTTGTTAGAGAGAAAAATGTACCAACCAGTAGAGATAGATAATAAGCGTGCATTGATAAGTTGTGGTTTCATCCACCAGTCTGGTAGATTGTTTTCCCTGATGTCCACAATCAGTCTTGTCCTTTCTATTATTGGCTTCTGGCTGCTCAATTGGATAGCTAGCTCCCTAAGAAGATCATGTTGGGTGACAAATTCTTCATTGTAATAGTAACTGACCTCTTCTGCATCTTTCCTGGTGAATGACCAAAAGTATAAGCTTATGGTGAATGACCAAAAGTATAAGCTTATAAGAGATTCAAATTCTTCAGTCCTCACATAAGAAAAATAACAAAGACGTGGATTCCATAACAAAGACATGGATTGAGACAATCAGTTTCTATCTGTACCAATTAAAATCAAATGGTTATAAGATAAGCAGCAAGAAGGTATAGACTACTAAAAGTTGAAATTCCCCTCTTTTATTGGGCAGAGTAATTAGACCCCTTATTGTTTATCGTTTGATATAAAATTCCTTTTTTCTCTTTTAAGTAATCACCTTTAGCATCCTTGGTGTGTATATATATTATCAATTGTGGCCAGAAGTTGATCAAGCTAGAAGACATAATGCAATATTTTGGGCCTTAGGTCATGTATAGTGATATCACATCACAACTAGCAACTAGAAATGATCAAATGAAGAACTTATCCTACAAGAAAATCACACTTTAGAAATCAGAAGTCTGAACAAACCTTTTCATTACAAGACTAGCCAAATTCCGACTGTTGAGTTCATGCGCAAATTAGCAATAGCATGGACATCATTCTTGCTTGATTCATGTAATTCTGTCCAAATATCAATCAGGGCAGTAGCAGGGATTCTTTGATCTTCAGGAAATGAACCTAGTCCATGAAATACTCTTTGAGGATGATCTTGTCAGCAGAAAAGTCTAGAGATTTTTGGAGACGAGCAAGCACCTCATTATCAGAGTCAAAAATAGAATGACCTTCAGACCATCCCATTACTTTACTTTGCCAAACCTCTACAGGCTGCCCACAGAGTGAACCACCAATCACTTCAAGGGCTATTGGCAACCCCCCACCGTATCTTACTATCTGCAATTCAAGGAACCAAATAAAATTAGTTCTTGTCCATAGGTTACAAGGGTAATATTGGTCAAGACTGTTTTTTGTCTAAACTCTAAACCACTGTTTGTTCGGAAATGTGAAAATGCCTTTTGTATGACTTGTTTTCTTTCATTTCCCTTGTCTTCACTCAAGTTTTGGGGACAATTCTTTCTAAAAAAAAAGGGTTTTGGGGACAATTGGTTTGCCGGAAACAAAACAAACAAGCTTAAATATAATGCATGTGCAAGTATGAAAACATGATTTGGGCAAGTATATATGGTATATGGATCCATCAACCCAAAAATAGAATGTATATCTTTGGTCATATGCATACCTTAACCCAAAAGGCAAATGTACAAACAAAATTAACCATATTTCTTTTATAGATATACTGACAAAGTACCTTTTCCATATCTTCTTTTAGTATGTAAGAGCTCCCATCTTGCATTGATGCTGAGTGACAAAAAAGTCTCATTGCATCTTCATGATCTAATGGATTTAATTTAAATGTAAACTTAAATCTTGAAAATGCTTTTTTTGAAGTCACCACAATCTTGTAATTTGGAATATTAAACTTGAACTTATCAATAAGGGATTCTGATTTAGGCCAGACATCATCCGAAATCAACAATATGGGTTGACCAATTTGACTCAGTAGTTGCTCCAGCTGGTTGATTGCATCTTCATCACTTTGAAACTCAGGGTACTCATCACAAATATAACTAAATAGGTTTTGTACAATGACCTTCAGGTTGGGAGTTTTTGAAACGTTGACAAAAAATATATTGCCCATATATTTGCCTATCCAAACACAATGTAGTTAGAAAGCTGCCACCAAGGCATAGTTCATGTCTAATAACACTTTACGTCTACGTGCATAATGGTGAAGTGAAATAAACAAAATTCTCATTTCCAACACAGGGTAAGAAGTGAGCAAAAGCAATTTTCTAGAAAACTACACCAATTATGAATATAAGAAAATTTTATTTTTATTTTTTTTATCCTTATCGTTTCTTTATCACTACTCCTCTCAAGGCAGTAATTCTAAAGAATGAAATATGCCAAAAGCATTGCTATGACTATTGAGAAAGGACTAAAACAAAAGATTGAATACAATTAGCAATGTCCTACTATATCTTACCTTATGGCCCAAATATTTGTTTCAAAACGTAGTTCAATTCACTTGCATAAATTGGAATCTTCTGTTTGAATAAAGAATTTCCATTTCCATTTCCTCTGCCTGACATGAACAGTGCCTAAGGGCTGTCGTATTAGCTAAAGTCGAAAGGATGATGAGATTTCATCATCTTCCTCAAGACTGCACCGCCAGTGGAAGGGGAGCTAAAACCAAGTCATCCAAACTTCAACAAATTGATGCTATAAATGTTAAAAACGTTCAAGACGTGATTCATGTCCCAAGCCCCTGAATCCTAAAGGAGAAAAATTAGGAACATGTGGTTTGAAGGGCAAAAAGGGATCTCCAGCGGAACCCCCTGAAGTGAACTTAGAGCTTGACACCTGACTTGGGGTGTTAAATCTTACTTCTTGGGAGTCCAAATCTCAGTTGCAACATTAGGATTCGCTCTTAATACACGCCTCAATCACATTGATTAAGCTCAGCCCCAGAAAACATGGCATTCAATACAAAGCACTCTAAAATCCCATCATTACCCAAAGAAGCAAGGCAGCCCCAAAAGCAAATCTCCCATTTTTAGGCCAAATCCAGGTTATTAATGCAGTTGTCTAGCTCCCCTGAATCAGGCCTACATTTTTTTGGATTCTTGTTAATTAATGCTTCTCTAAAACTCCATTATAAAAGCCAAAGCACCTCAGCCCACAAAGGGCGGGAGCTACTTCTTCTGAAATTCCTTATCTATTTGCCATTTTACTGGTGGTTTAGCTCTCTTTAAGCTCACTACTCATCCTCTTCAGCCCACACTCATCTAACCTCATATATTCTTTTCTCTCCTTTACCCAATCATAACTTATAAATGTCTCCCAATTAGTCACAAACAGCTACCCCCTTTGAAACTCTTGATTTATTTGCCATTTTACTTGTGGTTTAGCTCTTCTTAAGCTCACCACTCATCCCCCTTTAGCCCACTACTCACTAAAGCCTTAACATCAGTGTTAATTCCATCCCACTCACTCAGAACAACTCACATTACCTCATTCATGCCTTATGCACACATACTCATCAAAATTTTAGTTTAATACTTGCTACACTGAGCTGGGATCTCTCTCTCTCCCTTCATTCCATCCTATTTTTCCTCTTGTATTTGTAACTATAAAGCCTTTAATCCTTGTTTAGTATTATTATGATGAAGGCCATAATATTTTGGAAACTATGGAAGTTTTCCCTTACGTTGACTTAATAATAATAAGGAAAACATATTATTTTTATCATGTAAACACACTTATTAGCCTGAAATTATCCTACCACTGAAGATAATACTGTACCACTAGAGGACTGATTTGAACTATGATACTGTAAAAGGACTAATAATATAACAAACTAACAATGGTAACGTGTTTATTGTGCTTTATTGTTGCCTTATTGTTAGGATGCAGCCTCCATCTCTTGCTTGGGCAGGCTTACACGACACTGAAAGCCTTTGGGCTTTATTTCTAGGGCCCATTGTCGAGTTTCAGCTTGGCTACCCCATATTCTATTTGGGAACATCAAAAATTTTCCACTCAACAAGGAGTAATTGAGTAAGAGAGATTTCTGAACAATTTTAAAAGTTTTATTTTTTCAAAAAATAAAAGAAAATATAAGGATTAAAACGTGTATGTGGTGGTGGATGTTTGTACTTTGTATTTGTGTAGAAGTTGAGTCTTTTAAATTTTAAATAGGTATGCTAAATTTTAGGAAAATGAGGTGAATTCTGTATTTTTAATTTTACAAAGAATTTTTTAAATGACTTTTATACCCTTATTTATTTATTAGTTTAAAATAATGTTAGGTAAATATTAAGTGTGATTTTGAGAATTCAGAGAACAGGTAACTAACTTTGTGAATCCATAGCTTCCTTATTTAAGGTTAATTTGCCAGTCATGCATAAGTCCTATAGAAGATATATATTCTATTATTGGCAATTATCTAGAAGTCTATAGAAGACCCAAATCAACGATAATAACTATTTTCGGCAGAAGTCCAGGCGTAGAAGCTGGGAAGTAGCAAATCACGTCCATAATTGATTGATTTCTTTTTTAGTTATTTCCTTATTTGTATCTTAGCAAATCACGTCCTTAATTCATTTAGCTGCGCCACAGGGCCCCAACCTTCCTATGCATCATATGTAGTCCCAATGTCCCATCCCACTCTATTAACATTTATAATTAAAAAATAAAAAAAGGAAAAAAAACATTGTTTTATTCAGTGATAGGCAATTTTGAAGTGATCGACAATTTTGTCTTAATGAAAGGACTCTCTTCAATAGATGACATGTGAAAGTGACCCTGTTTGCAAATTGAAACTTGGAGAAATATACATCTTTTTTTTTTTTTTTTTTTCCTTCAACTTGCAAAAAATGTTGTAAATAATATGGGTCGGTCATTGCATGCCTTATATTTCCGCATTGAGGTGATCGTTTAAGAACACTGATCCACATTCATATTTTGATCCAACATAGTTTGCACATCACAATAGAATACTTAACCCGCCCCTCTTCGCTAATTAACCCGTCCCTTCCCGCTTCGCCCCACGCGGGTTTTCCCTGCCTCGCAAAGGTGGTGGGGTGGGGATGGAGCAAGATTTTAGCCCTGCACCATAGGGTGGGGTGAGGATGGGTTTAGAATTTTTAGACCTACCCCACCCTGTCCCTTCCCATCCCCGTCCCACCTCACGTTGCTACGGGTTATAATTGTAAATTTTTCATACCCTACTATTTAAATAAACATATCAATATTAGCTTATTTTATTATACTCAATATGGTTTTTTGTCTTTATTTTGTTATGTGTTATACTTGAGATTTTTTTTTTTTTTTTTTTTTTTTGATGATTGTCCTGTTAAACACTTGGATATATTATTCAAATTTTTTTTTTCTAAAAATTGATTTGATTTGATGGGATAAATTTAGTTATAATTTTAAGTATATTTTTATTAAGGAAGTAGGTTTCATTAAAAAAAAATTATACTAATTGTAGGGAAAATTAACAAAAAAAAAATAGGGTTTTATGGGGTGGGGTGGGGCTTCGCAGTGCCCCATTAAGCGAGGATGGGGTGAGAAAGTTTTCCCCATCATGCAGGGCAGGGCAGGGCAGGGCAAGGATGGGACAAGACAATACCATACGAGACGGGACAAAGACCCCATCCTTCGACCCCTTTTTCGTCCCCACCCCATCCCACCCTATTGTCATCCCTACTGTAGCACAATTCTAAATTTTTTTAGGATACAAGATAGATACAAAACCTGATGTTGGCTTGTTTTTTATGCTTTGTTGACAAAATTCCTCAACATATACCATTTACCTTGCCCAATGCGAATACTAATGCTTGAAATTTAGAATTTGATTCTCCATCTAAAACAAAACAAAAGAAAAGGACATGAAATAAAAAAAAACGAGTAAATAAAGGCCTATAACAAGCCCAACACCACTCAGCGCAGCCCAAAAACTCCCGCCACATATAAAACCTTCAAAACTCAAAAAACTTCCAAAACACTCTTCACATTTTCCCCCCAAACCCTAAAAAACCAAACAATGGCTGAAAGAGAAGAGACAGAGAGAGAGACTCATTCTTCATCATCAGATCATAGAGAGACACAGAGAAAGACTCAAACACGTTCATCAATGGCTATCACTGTGCCTGTGGCCAGCAAGAACAACAACAACAACGAGGACCTGATAATGGAGAACGAACTCCCAGTAGGTTTCAGGTTCAACCCCACAGACGACGAGCTAGTCACTCACTTCCTCCGCAACAGGAATCTCGGAAAACCAACCCCTTTCAACGCTGTCAAGGAATGTGACTTGTACGGCAAGAAAGAGCCTTGGGAAATCTGGGACATGTTTTCTGCCGTGGATGGATCACGCGTTGTTAGACAACTGTATTTCTTCACGAAGCTCAAGACCTACAACAATGGCAGACGCATTGACCGAAGGGTGGGTTCGGGTTCTGGTACGTGGAAAAAGGAACATCAGTTGAAGACTCCGGGCCTAGTAGGGGTTGAGAAAAGTAGGTTTTCCTATGAAAACAACGATGACAAGTCCTCGAAGTCGTCTTCTTCCTCGTCCTCTTCCTCGTCAGGACGAAATGGTAAATGGAATTTGATTGAGTACAAAGACTTGAACCCTCCAAATCAAGATGTGAGTATAGTTAGTTCTTGCCTATTCTTTCTTTCTTTCTTTGTTTTCAATTCCTAAAATTATTAATTTTGGTTGATGCATGTTATCAAGATTAATGAGTAAAGAAAAGATTGTGTCTAATTTTATTGTTTTTGTTCTGTTTTAATACATTTGAAATCGATGTTGTTTAACTATTAATTGTGTTAATTTTATGCTCAACTATCAACATTACTGTTCTTGAAATTTTTTTACTTATATTACTTATCAGAAAAAGATTTAAGTCAAAATTGACTCAATAGTAAACTTGTTCTAATTTTAAAGTTTAGGGGTGAGATTGATATAATTAATAGTTTAGGGTTGAAATTGATACAATTAAATGTATGATGGAAAATTTTGAAATGACTAATTTATTTTAATGAATTTTGTTGTATTACTTATTTAAAAAAAAAAGAAAAAAGGATTAAGTCAATATTGAAATAACTATAATTTTGGTTTCAATTTTGTATAATTTCATATCTATTTCGTTATTTATTTTTCAAAATCAAGGTTGTTCAGCAATTAATTATGTTTATTTTGTGGCTCCATTTTCAAGATTAACAAGTCAATTTTACTGAATACCATTTGTATTACCTACCAAACTTGCAAGATTAAGTCATATTACTATTTACTACATTTATTTCAATGAACTTTATATTATGTATAAAAATAGATTAAGTCCATTTTATCTTTAGAAGTTGACTTGATTTTAAAATGTAATGGACAAAATTAGTGCAATTAAAGTTGAGCTAATTTGAAAGGTTTTGATGAAATGGACACAATTGAATGTATAATGACAAATTTGACACAATTGAAATGGAGGTGTTAATTTACTGAGGACATTTTGGGGAAAATTTTTTGACACAAAATTCTACTAATTTAGGAGATTGTTAAGTTGAAAAAGTCAGTAGGGAAGGAGGAAAAACAGGGGAAGTGGAAGTTTGGAACATGTGTTACCTCAAATCCCATAGATTGCTGGTGTGCTGGGTTGCCAGCTGATTTAGCCTATTCTGGGTGAAACAAATAAATTGCTCTGCTCCGATTTTGATTGGTTTGATTTAATTTGGTCAGTTTCCTCAGTTTCTTCATACAGAAGGTTTTTTTTTTTTTTTTTTTAATTAAATAACTTATTAAGCTATAGACTCATCAGTTTAGGTTTAGTCTCTTAATATGTTTCCACCATTTATAAAAACGAAAATTTTGTAGCAGTGACGGTTTCTTCTTTAGAAAATCATATATGATCCGCTGACTATGTGATCCATTGTGTCCAACTTTAAACCATGCTGTGCAGAAGAACACTTCTTATAAAAAAGAGCAATTAGGAACTTAATAATCAAATGATGTGGACTGATGCGAAAATCAAATGATTTTGATGATGTGGAATGGTGACACGGCATGAGGTGTGTGTGTGTGTAATGATGTGGACTGATGCAGGAATCAAATGCATAACATGTTTGATTTTGATGATGTGGCATGGCGACATGGCCCAAAGGGGGTGACGTGGCACAAGTGCCACATGTGCCAAGTTTGTTGTAGTATTTGAAAATTGAAGGGAAAATTAGTTTGTTGCTAGATTTTAGGAAGTTATTAGAATATGTTAGTAGCAAGTGATAAACGTGGGTTAGTTATGGATGATGTCATCACCTATAATTAACTCTTAGGCTATAAATATCCATATATATGCACTGTTATAAAAGATAGGTTTTTAGTAAATTTCAGTTTTGAGTTTAGATTGAGCTGTGAATTCCCTCTCTCTCTCTAGAAAACAAAAGTATTACATTTCTTGCATCATGGGCTTCACATCTTGTAAATTTTTTATATTGATTCTTGATCCTATGAGTAATTGCCCATGCAATTATCGCATTGGGTGGAGTCGATACTGATGTTCAAGAGGGCCATCCTATTAGACTCTTAGATCTTCTATGGAATTCCTGAATAGCCCTGTATGAATCACCTGATGCTTGCCTACATTCA
The DNA here is from genome assembly GCA_030445155.1 of Quercus variabilis. Taxonomy (NCBI): domain Eukaryota; kingdom Viridiplantae; phylum Streptophyta; class Magnoliopsida; order Fagales; family Fagaceae; genus Quercus; species Quercus variabilis. Next base: position 71,773,247 of record CP129447.1, read on the forward strand.
AGAAAGACATGGAGAAATTTTGCACACAAGTTTGGAGTCATGGTTAGCCTGTTTCTTTGTTCTCTTATCCAAATTTTATACATAGGATTTGGAAATGTTTGATCTCATGATTAAATACACGAAGTCATTTGCGCACGTGCGCACACACACACACATCATTATATAGCAAAGATGATAGTCCTCGGTTATGTATTGGTCACCATGGAACCTGATATTTCTTTCTGACTGTGTACGGTAAATTGCAGCCGGCTAGCCTACACAGTGCAGCACTAAATCTTTTGCCTTGGGCCAAAAACTCACTAATCAGAAAAAATAAAGTTTAAAGTTAATAATGCAAGTATAATTGAAAACTGCATTATTGACAATTTAGAGAGTTGTGGTAATTGTACAAGTCTGCTTTGTAAGTCAACATTATTGCCACTAGTACATTCACGTTTACGCATTCAACTTTTTCTAATGTTACCCTATCATTTGATCAAAATGTGGAGCTAAGGAGAAGAGGATTTCTGATTTGGGGATAATTTTGAAAGTGAAAGGCTATTTACTTTGCATTCAAAACTGATAATATTTTGGTACAACCAAAAGGAGAATTTGAGCAAAAAGGGGATGAAAGGAGTACGGGTGTTCTATACTCATTGTATTGTATTGTTGTTGTTATTGTTATTATTATTTGAAGTGCAACCCCAAGTAACCTTGCAGAATAGGCTTGCATCACACTTCTTAGGCTGCCTCAGGGGATGCATGAAAAGTTTCTTCTCGACCATGAGGAAGTTGCAGTGTTGCACGCCACCATGCCATAAGGAAAGTGGTAGAATCAGTCAATTTTACCTATAGTTCTTTCATGCTTCATTCTCTCTCTTCATTTTAGTTTTATGCAAGATTTTGCAATGTAGCCTTATATGACAACAATCAAAGAAAGGAAAAAAGGAAGGAAGAAAGAAAGAGAAAGCTTTTTTTTTTTTTATTATGCATATAACAATTTGGCATATAAATCTTTTCTCTTCTAAATTTATAAGAAAGATGTCCTACCTTAATTGGTTGTGATTTCGCTTTTACATTTGATGATAGTCATTACAGTAGTCTATGGTTTTGGGGTTCATAATTCTGACTGTTGAACTATATAGTTTTCATTGCATGTTTAGGTTCATAGTTTTCCTCAACTGTCTGCCTAAAAATTGTAGCATATATGTGAGGATTTCATACTTGAAAATTTTTCCTTTAGTAATTTGTACTCTTAGTTACTTGATCTTTTTAATGGGCTGTAATAAATATCATAGGAGGGTACTTTTGCTACTTGCTGGTACTTTGGTGGTGCAGCATATGACTACCTTATAATTTACTCTTCTCAATACGATTGTCATGATCATCATCATGTTAGGCAATTGCCTTTGATCAAAAGGCATCTCCTTCCCTTTTATTAAGTGGTGGAGGTTGGGGTCATTGTTTTAATCTCGTACATGTGTTTGACTTGTTTACCTGTAAAGAAAAATGATCTTTGTAAACTATCAGTTATGATTTGTGGACTTGAGCATGAGTATTGTGTATCAATTTTGACACAAAAATGAGTGTTTTTTTTTTTTTTACCTGCATCCATGCTTCTTATTTTCTATATTTTTTAAGGAGTTATATTTTTTTCTTGTAATCTTTTGGAGGGATTTTGTGCACACTCAAGTGTACATAGGAACTCCTTGTTTTTTTAAATTCTTATTTGTACTCATTGGATACCTTGATCTTTTTCCTGTTATGTTTGATGTGGATAATGTAGAAGGAGCAAAATAACTGTACTTTTGAAGATATAGACAGTTCAAAAATCAATTGGAATCATTGCTAATTCAAACTCTTGGATTGTTTCCATGTGTGGTGTCTTACAAATAGTAACACCAGTCTAGATTTCATAAAATCACTTAAATTTTGTGCATAATTCTTTTGTAATTCTTTAAGGTTATGGAATGCTCATCATCATTTGTTATTGCTTGTAAAAAAATGTTTTTAATTATATATATATATATATATATATATGCGTTTGTGTTTGCATGTGTGTGTGTGTATATGCTTATTTCTTTGAGTAATATATACACATACACATTATTATCCCCGCATCCAGTCTCCTTTATGAGGTGAACCAAGGTTTGAATCTCCCTCCCCCACTTGTTATCACAATTGAATCATCAAAAGAATAATGTGTTGGGAGTGTTACTTTAATGCAAAATAGTACAAAAAAGTTATAAAAAAAAACACTTATGTAAGAATAATGGAAGTAAACACTAGTGTTTTGTCTTGATATGGGAGTGGTTGGTCACTAAAACAACAGCTTTGTAAAATCTAGGCACAAACTCTGTGTATGTGTGTGTGTGTTGTTATCTGTCAACATGTATTATAATGTGTTAGCTTGTTCTTGAAAAAATTATCTTAGTTATATATTAGTTTCTTGGCAAAAAAATTATAATAATTTCTGCAGGGAATGAAAGTAATTTTTTTACCAAGTCTTAAAATGAGTGTCAAAATAAGGGAGGAGATGGGTTTCGTGTATATAAGCATCTGATATGCTGATATCAAATAGAAGTGTCCTGGAAATCATATGGTTATTAGGTGACTGCTATGTTTTGGTGGAAAGTGAGTGCTGGGATTTTTAGCTGGAATATTGGAAAACGCTTTATGTCATGAAGTGCTTCATTGTGACTGGAAATATGGCATTAATACTTGTAGATGAGTGAATTACGCATGTCATACATATATGAAATATGACAGACACCAACTCTCCACAAATTCTGTACAGCATTCAGATGTCTCCTTCATGCATTCATCAATTATTATAAGGTATCTTGCAGAATGAAATATGGGATTATATTATTAAAGTTCTATATTAAAAAAATTATTCTCATCAATCCCCTGGTCTGTATGGCTCATCTGGTTGTCTAGTAAAACATGTAATTTTCAAACAGCTGTCTGACTCAGCTTTTAATTAGATATCAATTCATTGCATTTCTTTTTTCTCCTCAGTGCTTAAAATGGCATGATGATGTATCAATATTCAATCTTTGTTTTTCAAATGTTCTTTCAGTCATCATTTAAATAGCACCATTTCCCTCTAATTATTTCAAGCGACTTTGAACTTGACTCTTTTTACTGCCATCTAATTTAAACACCAGGTCTTCTATTAATTTGACGTAGATGATGCATAACTAATAAACAGATATCATAAAACTTGAGACAATTCTTGCCCTTATGGGTAATAACATTATTAGTTTCTATGTACGGTTCAACAAATTATTTCCATACCATCTTATTAATTACACACATGAACACGCACATGCACACACTATATCTGATTAAGATTTCCAAAAGTAGCTGAAACTTACCATACACTTTATGAGAATTGTAATGGATTGCGTGTATATGACTATGGGCAAAACCATTGATATCTCTTCAGTAGTCCGACACCCCTTTTTCGTTGATACTTGATATTCAGGTTTAATATGAAATGGGTAGGTGCTCTGGTATTTTCATTTGATCTATATGCAGTGCCTTATCACTGATGTGTTTATTTCATTCTCCTTTATGCGTGTGATTTATCTATCCCTTTTGGTGTCTGTTGCACCCTTTAATGGAGAAGCATAGATACCAAAATAAAAGTTTCATTAGGCTATGTAATGTCAATGAGAACCACTTTTATGTCTCCCTATGTTTGCATTGAGGAAGCACTGTGTGCCTAAACAATTATTAGAAAAAAAAATTTTGATGAATAATTACTCTCAAAGTCATAGCTTTAAGTTCTTTTGAGGTTTTGAGTTTATGAACTTAAATTGTATGCCTTCCTTAAAGGTTTATTGAATTTTTTTTACCATATTACGCTTTGATTTTAAATATGTCCATTATTTGTTTGTCGGAAGCTTCTGCAAAGGAAATCGATCCCACTATTAAAATCTAGGTTTTAAAATGGAATGGATTCTTGTTGTTTTATATCTAATTCTTTGATATATTTTAAGATCTAGCTGACATTTTAGATGAATGTTAATAACCATGTCATACAAATCTTCATTTTTCTTTCAATTTTTATGCAATTGATGTCTAACAGATTATTTTAATGTTCTAAAAACAAGTTGTGTAATGTCTTGATGAAAACAACGGAATGTAGCTTACATTATAGTTTCTCTTCTGATAGTGCTCCACCTTTATAAAACAAGGAATTTCCATTATCTATCCCTTAGGTGAAATTTCTTTTGATTTAACTTATGAACTAGATGCATTTTTAAACAGTCCAAAGTCAGAATGGCCAAACAAGAATTTAAATTTAATGATATTAGCAGAAAAATATTTTAAAGCTAAAGGTTTGTTAACTATCTTTGACCTCCTATTAGGTTGCTAGATGTTTTCCCTTTAAAAGCTTTAGAGGGATTAGCTAATTTAAGAAAAACCTTATTGGATTTTTTTTGTTATTTTGGTTTTTCCTCGATAAAGTGAATATATTCTTTTTGGTTTCTGTCTTTTCTTACATGTTCTATGGAGATACCTTTTTACATCATTACAATCTTTTACGGGGAATGTATTTCTTGTTATATTTTCTAAAATTTTGATAATTTTTTTTTCTTTACTTACATTGACAATTGTGTAAAGTTTCTCTCTTAAGTTCACCAACTATTTTTGATTTATTTCTCATTGCCTAGAGTGATGTTCTTGTTGTCTTAGTCTAGCTGCTTGCAAGTGCTTCTCACAGCCCCTGCCTGGGGATTTCACTGCAAATGACAAAACCTTTTGAACTCGATTTCTATTTCCTCTCCTCAAATATTTTCCCACTATCTTCTCTGATATATATTCATTTTTCATTTCTGTCCCTGCTTGTCATTTTTTGTTTACATAGATGTCCAAAGCTCTTAGAGCACCTGACGATTCTCCCAGGTGTGTGTAGTCCATCCATCCTGCACACAAGTCATTACAGGGAATAATCCCTTAGGGTTGACCCCTAGATGCTTGTCTTATTTCATCCATCTTTCCATCTTTATTCTATCCCTATTCAATATATATAGCACACTTATCCCTTGTAGATATTAGTGTGTTAAATGCAAATTTTTACCATTGTTTGCTAGCTTTAGCTTGTACAGAATAATGCTGTTTGCACATTTATTTCTACGAGACGCATTTAAACATCCCTTATAACATGTGGTTCCATCTGATATCAAGGTCTATGTGCAAGCCACACATGACACGACAAATACAAATGTTGCACCGGTCTCAACTAACTTAACCTTTTAGAGTGAGTAGTTTTTTTTAACATATTGTACACTTGTAGTAAACTGTGCATGCATATGTCCTATACCAGTTTGGACATCACAGGGTTTGCCCTTGATAGGTTAGAGTTGATTGTTTAATATGACTTTATTAAGAACAAGGTTTCTTAAGTAGAATTCTTTTTTTTCCCTGCAATTAGTATATATGATTAGTCTCAGCACAGGGTAGAGTTGCTTGCTTGGTGTACGTCAATTAAGAATGCCACTAGATGGTTGTTTATAATGCAATTTTTTCTTCTTCTTGCCATCTGTATATATAATCCATTGATGTTTGGAGTCTTCTGTTATTGAAAAAACAATATTCATAATTTTTCGTTTGGCTTTAGAATATTCCATGAAAACTCTACCCAAGAAAGTTCCAAGCCTGTGGTTTTTGAAGAATGCTAATCAATTAGTAGCATGGTTTCACCATGATCTGGTTCAAAGAATAACATGTTTATGTTTGGATGAGCTTTTTTATTTATTGTGTTAAAGTACAGCTGTAACTTGAAAATGTGATGACTAAGTTTCAAAATGAAAATAAGCCCATCCAAATAGATGCTTAAGAATCCAATGTTAAACTCCTGTACCATGGTCAGTCAAGAAAATGTCAAATCTAATGCTCTATGTTCTTCAGGACCTAGCATATTGAACAGAGACAAAGGCATGCAAGTTCATCCTGAAGTGCAAAAAGCCATTGAAAAGGCAAAAGTAAAGTTTCTTCCATCTGAAGAAGCCATCAATTTTATACCTGGCACCAAAACAAGACAGGTTCACCACAGTAATTGGGGTACTCCATCTCTTTCTGTATCCAAGAGGACTATGGCTGTGGCTCAGAATATCACTTCTAAGTGTCACCCGCCGACAAAAAATACATGTTTTGGTTCTACTGCTAAACGTCTAAAAACTATTGGACTGGAAGATAGACCGGGAAAACCAGTTGCTTCCGCTGTAAATGCTAAACCAAATTCATGTAATTTCGAATCCCCTTCTGTAGATAGAAAGCCAAATAATAGTGGTGTTATTAGGCCTAAACAGCAAGAATTGGGACTGAACATGTCAATTGTACATTTGTGTCATTTACCATAATCTCAATGTATCGTTGCACAATGCAGCAATATGCTTGATAAGTTGCATGAAGACCTTACTTATACAATTAACTAATGCATATTTATGTAGGTGGCACCCTTTCCACTGGTGCTGCTCCCAGTAATCTTGAGATTCAAGAAAGAAATTCACCAATGATTATGTCAAACTATTGGAAATATCCTCCAAATGGACCTTCTTTAGAAATTGTTTGGAAGTGAGTATCTATTCCCTCATGCTGTGAAATCCTTTTCTTTTTTTATAAAATGTTTTTGTTTATTTATATCTATTAAATGAATACTGAGAATAAGGGTATAGTTGTTTCTTCATCATAATTGACTGGTATCAAATTAGACGAGACTACAAAATTAGTGCTCCTTTTACATTGGCTAGTGCTGCTATATATTGGAGTTTAATCATCACTCAATCATTCATTCATTTTTTTTTTTAATCTGATAAATCACAGCCCATAGTTCTTGTCCTTAAAGTTCTCAGAAGGATGGAATCCCTTGGATACTGTTCACTGAAGCCTTGAGAATATGGACTCATCAGAGTGAATTTCTATCTTGTCTCACACACACTCTTTTACTTAGATTGCATTTATTTATGTCCGTGTTGTGCATCAGCAACCCATTTTGCCACTTTGTAGTTGAAAGGAAGCTAAACCATTTTATGGCCTGGAGACATACACTACCACGCACTTTTTTGTCTTTAGAATCTATTTTGATTCTTAATTAGAATCTATTTATTGAGACTGCCTCGATTATGTTGTTGCTAGCAAATGCCACTATTTTTGGTTTTGGATCTGAGTTGAAAAAAAGGATATGTTTGAATGCAGTGATTCTCTCCATGTAATCAATAAACTCAACTTTGTGCTGTGGTGCATAATTTATAAGATAAGTTGAATATAGAACATCTTGGAAATTGATAGGATTTGGACCTTAAAATTTATGGATTAATTCAAATTACATTTTTACACTTTCAGTTAGTGCAGGGAAGTGTGGCTGATGTTGCTCAACCAAAAAAGAAAAAGCTTGTTTGACTGATAGTTTATAGACTTAAAATAAGAATAAAAAGACTGATACTTTATAAACTTGTTCTACTACATATGACCCATTAGATGGTGAGCTTTGTTAATTGTTGTAACTTGATGTGTATTTTTGAAAGATGGAACTTTAGATGGTGAGTCTTTTTTGGTAAGGAGGGGCAAATATACTCTTCCACTCTATACAGGCAGAGTAAGACCATGGACAAGCCCAATGATGGAATTGCTTAGGAATTTGAGTGGGAGGCCACTAAAAATTGGAGAGCATTATTAAGTAGTATATGAAATTCAAACCCTGTGTTACCAACTTACTTATAAGATATTGATTGTGCTTGCAAGTTGCTTTTTCCAACAATGTATATGTGAAAAAATAAAATTTTATTTTTTCCAGTAATGTCAATGCCATAATCTTGTCTATTCTTGGGAAAGTCTATTCAATAACAGAATTTGAATTCAATTGCAAGTTTCCATTTGTAAAGTCAGCTATGACCTTTTTCAACACCATTAACCTTGACAAGCAGCTCCTTCTCACTGGTTGGACCTCTCACCTACTTGTGAAGTTCCCTTTTTCCTGATGCTTGTAAATGGTGGTTCCTCTTAGACTATTTTTTCTGCTTTAGAACCTCATTCAAATTTTCAAAATCTTTAATGTTCAAAACCACTGTAATATAGACACACACACACACTCACATGTGTATATTTATTTGTATATACTGACTATTGGTTGGCGCTGAGTAGGGCGGGTGGGGGGGGGGGGGGGGGGGAATTTTTTTGGGAAACTGTGGCATTCATGGTATATGCTGTTGCCCCAATTACTTTATTCCACTTATGTTGCTTTATTTGGTTTTTGTAGGGGCTGCTTTGAGGTTCTTGATTTTGCCCTCGATGCTGGATTTTATGAGGGATTTTTGGCTCATCCTCCAATAAAAGTTTCTCGTAAAGCTTATGAATTTTCAAAACAGATTGCTGGAGTTCTGCAGTTTAAATTGCATCCTCGTTGTGATCTATGGCCAGAGAATTTCCAGACCAATTTTCCTGATGGGAATGATATAGCTTTGTACTTTTACCCTGGAAAATTTGAAAGGTTTTTTTGGTTCCTCTCTTCTTCTTTTTTTAAAGCTTAATTTGAATTTATATAATAGTTTGTCATATTACCTTAGAGGATTTTTTGGTTGTAGGTCAAGAAAGAAATACTCTTCCCTTTTGAAGTTCATAGAACAGAATGATCTGGCACTGAAGAGTCTCATGGGACGTGTGGAGTTACTTGTTTTTCCATCCAGCTTATTGCACAAAAATTCCCAAAGTGAGTTAGCAAGTCTTATTTTTCTCTCTTGTTTCTCAAATTTTGCTAATAAGCAAGATTTAGGTTTTCTTGCTTTCAGTTTATAACAAGGTTGTTTGCAGTTATGTTTCATTACTTAAGAGTGATTTTGTCACAGAAGTTAATAGACTTGGCAGAAAATGGTAGGGGTGAATGGAAGACCGGTACAATAATAATGTAAAGGAGGAAATTTATGAGTCATAAGGATGGTTGAGTTTCTTAGTCAGTTCTTGATGGAAACCATTATTGATTATATTACTGGATATATTGTTTATTCTGTGGAACTCCTGAGTAGTCAGTATTGTTGTCAGTATTGTTTCAGCTGACTATACTTCTAGTCTCTCTGATTATGAGGGCATACTTTTTATTCATGATATTTTCTGATGTGAGATTTAACATAAAATTTAGTGCGGCTTGTTTCATTGGAAATTCTTAAATAACATACTTGGAATTAATACCTCATCTAGACTCTCTTTCCTGTTTCATTCTAGAGGAAAATTTTCCTTAAGAGCTAGGCAGAGTTGTTAGCGTCCATAGGATTATATTTGATTGCAACTAATAGAACCTCAATGGATGAAAGTTTCCAAATTAGCTACTATACATTGTCATAGCTGTTGCTTTTAGGAGAAATTCTTATTTCTTCTTTCTTCTTTTTTTACATTTTTTTTTTTTTTTCTGTCTGGGACATAATTTGTGTACAGCCATATAATTCAAAGCTTACATGTCGGCAAACAATCAACGGTTGAAGTTACAAGCACCCAAAAATGTTAGGTTAGAACAAGCTCCTTAATTAGTATTTGGTGAGGTTTTGAGGTCATATTAAATCACATAGAATGAATAAAGTTAATCAGTACCAAATCATGGGATGGAAATTGGACATACTCTTGGCATGTATAGTGCTTAGAGTCTCTTGCTTTTAGGCAGTGTAATCAGCCCTTAAATCAATGTATTGAGAGTATGCGAGACAGCTATAATTTCTGTTGCCATGGCTGAATAGTCTGTTTGTGAATTTGTTCTATGAAAAGTTATTTATTTAATGTTGAGATTTGATGATGTTGTTTGTAAATTTTGCAACAGAACTAGATGGCAGTTTCTTCATGTGGGGTGTTTTTCGCTGTTCAAATCGCAACACTATTACTTGAAACTGCGCACTTTTCCTTCTGCTATATCCCCCACAGCTTTGTATTATGACTGTTAAAAGAAAGATACATGTTGATCCATTCTTCAAGGGAATGAGACAGTTCAGGAAAGATAAATGTCAATCACCAAAAGAGAGATTCAACAAAATGTAGGTGATGATCTGTTCTGCCGAACATGATGAGGTAATTGTGCCACCGTGTTGGTGATTCAAGAATACAGTTTAGCCAACCCTAAAATTTTGGGATTGAGACTTGGTTGTTGTTGTTAATGTAATAACATCTTAAGATAAGCCAACCTGTGAAAGATCGTTCTTAGTTTTATATGCAGCTATCTTAATTAGTATTGTGATCTGGTTTTATGCATTAGAATGTGATATGAAATTTTCCAGAATGTGTGATTTGTGTGTAAAATTGGGATTATGAAGGCATTATGGAGGCATGTACCAAGTTCCATATTGAACGTGTACTGGGTCAGTTTAAGCAATTAGAGGAAGTCTGATTGGAAATTTGGAACTAGTCCTTTTGTGGAATAAATAAATTTGGATAGCACATTATAAGGTTGTGAAAATTTGGTGTCCTAGCCAACCATGTGGGTCTTGACATGAACGATAGGGATTTGAGTGGGGGGAAATTATAATACCTTGAATTGTGTCTGGATGTGTAGTAAATTTAGTTGATGAATTATCAAACTCCAGAAGGAAAAAAAGAAAAAAAGAAAAAGAAAACACAAATTATAAATGCATTATAAAGGCAAGATAGTCTATTACATAATTGGGCTGTCTGACATGTTACATGTTTTATTTATGGTATACCCTATATATGCATCATTGATTTAATGTGATGGCTCTTGTTCTAGCTCAACCATTTGTCCAAAAATGGCTTTGTTCAGGAACTCTTGCTTGTAGTGAGAGCAAACACACCAAGGTTGTTGGCAAGTGCATGATTTGCAATAAGATGGACATGAACCATTGCAGTCACCCTTTGGTCCACAATGCATTGTGGGTGTTTTTCTTGCTTCAGCTCCCCATGGAAAACCTGCCAACAAGTTTTAAACCATTCAATGAATCCCTCACTCATAGTTAAGAAAAATAATTAGATAACCTCTAGCTGCCTCCAAAGTCCAAATTACTATTATTTTTTAAAGATAAGATAGGATTTTCCTCCAACATTATATTATGATAAATATTATTCCATAATTGTTAAAGATTACAAAATAGATAAATAAATTAGTTATTGCAATGAGTTAGTCTACCAAGATAGAGAATTTCTCTTGGCAGGTACAATTATCTTATGCAAAGACAAAAATAAAATTGTGTAGGTTCCAAAATTTATGAGAAAGAGCGTACCATATGCAAAAGCCAAGATTGCCATCAACAAAGCCAACTTGAATGAAGTTCTTTTCATGTTTGAGTTTTGGGATGTTTGATTAATCAATTTACTGCCTGAAATAGGGATAAACTTTTCCTTATGTTATATAGGTGAAATATCTCACCGTCAGGCTGGCAAAGTGTCTTAATTAATGGCAAATCTGAACTTTTTAACTTTTCAGATTACAACAAATCCAATTGAAATCTCAAAAAATCTGGTGTCATTAAACACACAAGCTTTTGCATGCAAATAATAAATAGTTTGATAGTTTGACTTTGTGGCATAAGACTATGAACCCATCAAAAAAATTAACATGGCTATATATTTTGAAAATTTAATCGTTAGATTGCATGTTTTTTTTGTTGTTAACATACATGTCAAATTTGTACCAATCAGATATTATTTATTATTTAATCCATAAAATTATTTGTTATACATAATTTTTAGACAACAAAAGTTTGAAATTTAAATATTTGATTGATGACATAGTTATTAATTGTTGATCTTCTTGAAATTTTGCAAGCAAGGAGTATATAAGAAGAAAATGTAATCCAATGCTGGATTTTGTAAAATTCATATATAATAGAAAGATATTGTGTAAAGTTGTAGCATTAAGTTACATTTGTTGCCAAACCTTGTCCTTGGCAATTTGGCAAGCCATGTTTGGACAAAGTGTATTTCCCATCCTATATATCGAACAAAATTTTTTTTTTTTTTTGGGTCAGGTTCTTTAACTTGGGATATATTCTTTTTTCTTTTTTCTTTTTTTCAAGAAAATTTATAGATTTTTTTTTTAAGATATTAACTATAGTATTTACAATTTTTTTTTTGAAAAAAAAAAAAAACTGTCTTTTTGAGAGAGGGTTAACGGTAGTGTTTTAATAGTCACTGGTCCCAGACCCACTTGATGTGTGAAAAAATTAATGATTTTTTTTTTTCTTAAGTGAAAAATGACAGTAGTAAATAAGACTTAGGGTAAATTGCAAATTAAACTCCTAAAAGTTTGGGGTGTTTGGATTTTACACCCTAAAATTTCATAATTTAGATTTTACCTTGAAGTTTAAGAGTATTTGGATTTTACACCCTAAAGTTTTAGAATTTGGAATTTACCCCCTAAATTTTAGAGATGTTTGGATTTTACTCCCTAAAGTTTGGGAGTAATTGGATTTTACACTCTGAAATCTCAAAATTTGGGGATATTAAATCCAAACACTCTCAAACTTTAGGAGGTAAAATCTAAATTCTAAAACGTTAGGGTATAAAATTCAAACACCCTAAACTTCAGGGAGTAAAATCTAAATTATAAAATTTCAGAGTGTAAAATCCAAACACCTCCCAAACTTTAGAGGTATAACTTGCAATTTATCCTAAGACTTATAAGTTCTAGTTGCAAACCCTTCTTAAAGTGAAGTGATTATTTTTAACAAACTATATAATTGATAAAATATATTTTCTTATATTTCCATTGTGTACTTGGATCCTATTCAGTCCACTTGGGTCTAATTCGGTCCATTCAATCTTATTTGGTTTCATTTGGTCACATCTAATCCTATTCAGTTCGCATTGGTTCTATTTGGTCCTATTTAGTCCACTTTGGTCCTATTTAGTCCACATTGTTCTTATTCAGTCCCTTTGGTCTGATTCTGCCACTTTAGTCCTATTCGGTCCATTCTGTCCACTTCAATTCTATTTGGTTCATTCATTCTTATTCGGTCTAATTAGGTCCCATTCGGTCCACTTTGGTCCTATTCAGTTTTATTCGATCCACTTTGATCCAATTCGGTCTACTTCTATCCATTTGGTCCAATTCAGTCAATTACACAAACTCATATATTTTTATTTATTAAAATCTTCTTTTTTGGAGTTTTTTTTGGTGATATAGTTACATGCTCGCATCTCATAAACAAAGATTCCCTCATCTATTAATCTTTTTAGGTTCCTTATTTAAAAAGTTCCTGCCTTTGAGATTGATCATAGATTGCCTCCAAAATAACATTTCGGTTTTTGCCTTTTTTTTTTTGCAAATAATGTACGTTATCAAAATTTTGTTATAAATTTGATTAATGTAGGATTTTCTAAATCTTTGACTCCCCTACCTTTCTCTCTCTCTCTCTCTCTCTTAAGCTTTGCCTTACTCTCTCGACTTCAACTATATGTTTCCATTCTCTTACTTTTTCTCTCTAAAAAACACATTCTTTCTCATTTAAAAAAAAAAAAAAAAAACTAATGGTATTCTCAAATTTTGCAGGAAAATAATAAATAGTTTTAATAATTTGACTTCGAGACATTGGCAATATGGCAGGACACGTCTGCAGAAGTGTATTTCCCATACTATCTATCAAACAAATAAATTTTTTTGTCAGGTTCTTTAACTTGGGATATATTTGTATGAGCTTAAAATTACACTTTTTTTTTTTTTTGTGACGAAATTTCATATATTTATTTATTTATTATTTTTTTTTTAAGTTAGTGACTATTTTTAGTATTAAAATTGTAATAAGAAAAAAAAAAAAAGACTACAAGTTTTTTAGAGAGGGTTAACTGCAGTGTTTTAACAGTCGTGTATGGAAGGACCATATTGATAACAATTGCAAACTTGAAAAAAGAAATTGAAAAAATTAGAAATTTTAGAGAACAAAATTGACAATTTCCCCCAAATTTGAAGGTGCAAAAGTAATGCATTAAATATTAATTTAATGTAATGCTTTGATAAAAATAAATTTAAACAGTTAATTGAATAACAAATGTGTTGATGTGGAACTTCAAAAGAGAGCATTTTATTTCCCCCAGGATTGATGGGAATGCAACATCATTTGTACTGCAATGGCCAATGCAGTTACTTGATTGGATTTTATTGAAAAACTTAGGGTACAACATTCAAATAACTGTTCCTAAGTTTTGCCTGTGTATAGAGATTCTAATGCCTGTAACGACCTGGCATGAAACTTCCGATTCCAAAATATCCCAAACCCAGAATAAGTACAGTAACAAATTAACAGCATGGAACCAAAATCTGTCCTTGACCCAACAGTGAGCTACAAATTAAATACGAATATTTTGATAGTCAACAAGGTAAAAATCATTATAAATTCCTTGCCACTAAAGTAATACAATGAGTGGATAGCTTAATTTACTTGACACAAAAAAATGTCCAAAGGCAGAATCAGGGTAATATCCAATTTCCAAGTTGTACTCCAGCTCCAAATGAATTGAGCAAAACCAACTTCAGTATACTGCTACTGTCATGCTATGCTTGAAACTTAATAAAAAGCTGGTGGTTAAAACTTTTGTCTGGCTGGCGTGCTTTGACATACTCCCAACCCGCACGAATCTATGTCGAAAGAAGATCCACTGGACCCGGCATGTGTAATCTGTCAGCAACACGATGAGACGGTGGCTCACGCTCTTTGGGGATGCCCCATGGCTAGAAAGAAATGTATGGGCGTTGGTGGAAGGGAAGTTGCAGAAACGAAGCTCATCTGCAGAGGATTTCTACAGTCTGGTGCGAGAACTGACGCCCGTGTTGACGAAGAACGAAATGGAAGTGTGGGCTACAGTTTCATGGGCTATATGGAATGCACGAAACAGGTACATTTTTGACAGAAAACTAACCCACCCCAGTAACATTCTCCGAAGGGCAATGACACTGCTACAAGACTACCAAAGGCTCTGCCAATGAATGGAATATGTACACCAGTGGTAGTAGTTGTTTTGTTTGTATGCGCAGTTTTGTTAGTTTGCCCAACGGCTTCTTGCGTGCATACTCATGCCAAGCCAATATTTTAACTCCTGTATTACGTTGGCCTGGTGTTACTTGTACTATATTACTTGATCCAATAAAAATTCTATCTTTGCTGTCAAAAAAAGAAAAAAAGAAAAAAAAAGATATGACTGCAAATTCTCCATAGACAATTGAGGAGTTAGTTAAGTGTAAGAAAGAGTTAGGGGAGCGTGTTGAATGGAGCTGAATATTCAATCCATTCATAACCTCGTTACTATTGCCCTTGCACAAAATTCCACTAATATTGCCCTGAGAAGGGTGGCCTGGTGGTTGGAATCCGTGAATCAGATTTGTGGTCCTTAGTTCGAGCCCGGGCGAGTACTTGGGGAGGAATTTGGGTATCCCTGCTGAGGAGTTCCTGATTACTAGCTCTCTCGAGGTGCTAGGGTGAGATCTGTGATCACCCTAGACCATATTATCTATGACTCAATCTAACATTTCCCAGCGAGGGTGCTCTTATGGTCGTGAGTCACATTAGTCGCCCCCGCCCCCCCTTTTGTTTAGCAAAAAAAAAAATCCACTAATATTAGATAGATTATTAGATTGAGAATAAAATAAAATAATTGAAATTGATCATGTTTTGATTGTTTTCCACAAAATAGGGGTTGTATGCAAAGTTGCGAACAAAAGCACAATTCTACTTCTAGAATAAGGCTCTTGGCATTATTTTTTATTATAATAATTTGATAGTTACAGTAAAAGATGAGAAACTTGAAACTCTGTCCTATTGGTAGTTGGAGCCCAGGACTCCAAACATGTTTCATGCCAAATTCTGTCCTTTTTTTAATTGAGTTTAAAACTTTAAATTCTATACCAACTTCTATAAAAACTTATATATTTATACTTTCCATTAAAATATTGTCATATTTAATTTAAATAATAAAATAATAAATATATACAATCACAATCATATAAATATCAATAAATAACAATCAAAATTATCAAATTTTATATTTAAATACTAAAAGTAAAATAGAAATAAAAATCTTATTTTGTTGAAATTTTCAATACATTACACAGTATTCACTAATAACTCTTTTTTTTTTTTTTTTTTAAGAAGCAACAGTTGCACTTGGATATGATTTAAATTTGAAGAAAAAATGTTATTACAAATTGCTCAATACAAATTATTAATAAACATATACCATATTTTCTTACATTATTTTTTCTGTAAGGTAAGATCTTATGAGGCCGAAAGAGTTTGGGAAGCACTGGATATCAATGGACCTAAACAGGATGTTTTTTGGGCTTCCTCCATCTATAAATCCCCCGCTACTTTCAAGTATCAGCATATTCCCTTTCCTCAGAAGATTTCGTTACCACAAGCCATCTAGCTTATTTGGCTTCACAAGAATAAATTTGAAGGCAACAAAACATTATGGTCGCGTAACATAAGGGCTAATTGAGAACAACATCCACTCCCATTGTATAAAAAAAGGAGCAGAGTTTTATGCCTGATCGCTAAAAGTCCTGGTGACGAAAAATTTCGTCACTAAAAGTATGATTTGTTTTAAAAAAAAAAAAACTTTTAGCGATGAAAACGTTTCGTCACTAAATGTTTTCCTCGCTAAAAACAGTATTTAGTGACGAAAATATTTCGTCACTAAAACCATTTCAGTTTATTAAATCATATTTAGTGACGAACAATTTCGTCACTAAAACTATTTTTTGGTACATATAGTGACGAAAAAATTCGTCACTAAAACTATTTTTAAGAAAATCCATGCACATATAGCGACGAAAATTTTCGTCACTAAAACCATTTCTTACAAAATTCCACTGCATTTAGTGACGAAATATTTCGTCACTAAAACAATTTTTTGTTGCCATATTTGTGACGTTCAAATTCGTCACTAAAACTTATTTTCTGTTTTTATTATTTTCATTACTTTGATATTAACCTGTAACCTGTCATTACATTGTTAAAACCTCATATTTGATTAACACATTTATTTCAACAACACATTTATAAAAAATCGATCCATACATTCCACAAGTTAAAATTAAAACAAGTATCAAATTCAAACTCCTTCCATACAATAATTGTTTGCAACACATACAATAACTTAAGATGTTTTATAACAATACAAAAAATGTAGCATAATATAATTAGAACCCCCTAAAGCCAAAAGATATCCTCATATGTCTTCAAATAATGCCAAAAGTAAATCCCCTAAAGCCACCAATAAGAAATCTGCACAAATATAAAAACACTACTACATAAAATCGTAAAGTAAAAACATTAACTATGTTATAAAAAAATTTCTAACAATTAGTTTCAAATGAAACATAAAAAATGAAATGTTTTAACTTAAAGATAAAGTACTAACCAATAAGTGATTTAACTTGAAGATGAACCACCCCCATAGTTAAAACCGTGAATACCACCAATAAGTGATAGCAATTCACATAATGAATATACGGGCACGGAATATTACCACTCAAGTCCACAACCGCACTTGCGGAATTAATAAATGCATTGACCCCTTCAATATATGGATGACTTAATCTACCATTGGGTGTCTTACCCATTATCATCAAACTTTTATCCATGTTTGATTACAATTACAAGACGAATGCTACTTTAGTAAAATAAGAACAACTCATGTATAATGTATTCTAACATCTAAGTCTATAAGCTACTTAGATAAAGTTCTATCATATTCATGAATGCACAAGTCTACATTAATACTTAAATAAATATACATTGCACACACAAATATACACTCCCAATATGAATTTAAACCACCTTATAACACAACAACCCACCAAAAAACAAATTTCTAACATCACAACTATAATACTTACAAGTATTGAAATTGAATAAAGGAACACAATTGCTACTAATCAACAAATTTCATTCACATTGGCAAGAAATTAAAAACACTCCCAATATGAATTTAAGCCACCTTATAACACCATGCAAGCCACCCGCTTGCTCTAACACAACAACCCACCACAAAACAAATTTCCAACATCACAACTATAATGCTTACAAGTATTGAAATTAAATAAAGGAACACAATTGCTACTAATCAACAAGTTTCATTCACATTTGCAAGAAATTAAAAACACTCTCAATATGAATTTAAGCCACCTTATAACACTATGCAAGCCACCCGCTTGTTCCAACACAACAACCCACCACAAAACAAATTTCCAACATCACAACTATGTAAGCCACTTTATAACACCATGCAAGCCACCCGCTGCTCCAACACAACAACCCACCACAAAATAAATTTCCAACATCACAACTATAATGCTTACAAGTATTGAAATTGAATAAAGGAACACAATTGCTACTAATCAACAAGTTTCATTCACATTTGCAAGAAATTAAAAACACTCCCAATATGAATTTAAGCCACCTTATAACACCATGCAACAAGCCACCCGCTTGTTCCAACACAACAACCCACCACAAAACAAATTTCCAACATCACAACTATATAAGCCACCTTATAACACCATGCAAGCCACCTTATAACACCATGCAAGTCACCCGCTATTCCAACACAACAACCCACCACAAAATAAATTTTCAACATCACAACTATAATGCTTACAAGTATTGAAATTGAATAAAGGAACACAATTGCTACTAATCAACAAGTTTCATTCACATTTGCAAGAAATTAAAAACACTCCCAATATGAATTTAAGCCACCTTATAACGCCATACAAGCCACCCGCTTGCTCCAACACAACAACCCACCACAAAACAAATTTCCAACATCACAACTATAATGCTTACAAGTATTGAAATTGAATAAAGGAACACAATTGCTACTAATCAACAAGTTTCATTCACATTTGCAAGAAATTAAAAACACTCCCAATATGAATTTAAGCCACCTTATAACACTATGCAAGCCACCCGCTTGCTCCAACACAACAATCCACCACAAAACAAATTTTCAACATCATAACTATAATGCTTACAAGTATTGAAATTGAATAAAGGAACACAATTGCAACTAATCAACAAGTTTCATTCACATTTGCAAGAAATTAAAAACACTCCCAATATGAATTTAAGCCACCTTATAACACCATGCAAGCCACCCGCTTGCTCCAACACAACAACCCACCACAAAATAAATTTCCAACATCACAATTATAATGCTTACAAGTATTGAAATTGAATAAAGGAACACAATTGCTACTAATCAACAAGTTTCATTCATATTTGCAAGAAATTAAAAACACTCCCAATATAAATTTAAGCCACCTTATAACACCATGCAAGCCACCCGCTTGCTCCAACACAACAACTCACCACAAAACAAATTTGGCGAAAATACCATTTTTCATCCTTACATTTTCACACGATTCTCACTTTGGTCCCTAACTTTTTTTTTCACCGATTTTAGTCCCGATTCTGAAAAACGTGTCTTGTTTTTGTCCCTACCGTCAATGCCCTAACGGCAAAGTCCTAGGTGGCAAACGGAAGCTGATGTGGTGCTAAAGTGGCAATTAAAATATTATTAAAAAAATATTATTTGACTTTTTTTAATGCCATGTCAGCTAATTATTTTTTTTATAAAAAACCATGTCAACAAATTTAAACCAAAAAAGAAAATAAATTAAAAAACAAAACTTAAATTAAAAACACAAACCCAGACAGATCTAACACAAACCCAGAAATAAAATAAATTAAAAACAAACATTAAAACCCGTGTTTGATGCCACATCAATCTTTCTTCGATTCAGCCAATTCGCTCCATATACCTCCATAGCCACTAAGTCACCTAGACAAATCTCTCTTCTCTCTTATCAAAAAAAAAAAAAAAAATATCTCCTCTCTTTCTCCCTCAGTGCCTCTCTGACTCTTTCCTCTCTCTGCACTTTGTGGCTGTGGTTGTCATTTGGGTCAGGCGGGTGGTGTATAGATTGATCATTTGGGTCGAATCATGGGCATCTTCGGCGAAGCAGCAGCATCTACAAAGACGATGAGGTGTTTGGTGGTGTTTTTATTAGGATCCGATGCCACAGTCAATGGATCCGATGCTACAAAGATTTTGACAGTCGATGGGTATAGGTAGGTGTTTTTCTTCCGATTTGGGTGTGGTAATGTGGTTGTTCTGATTTGTTCCGATGGGTTTGCGGCGAGTGGTGGAGTGGTGGATGGGTTTGTTGTTTTGGGTTTGTGTAAATCTTTGGGTTTGGGTGCACTTGGTTTTGTGTTTGGAATTGGGTTGTAGGGATCGGAGATCGGAGATGGGGGCGCCGGTGTGATATATTTATCTCTCTCTGTCCATTACAATCTGCATCATCGGCAGCGGCATCGACATCGACATCGACATGGGCATCGACGACTCCTCCGTGGCCAACTCAACTCAAACCCAACTGTTGGGTCTCAAACCCATTCTCCAACTCAAACCCATTCCTACCCCGAACTGTTGGGTCTCAAAAAATCCCTCCTTCTTCTTCCATTTCCGATTCTTTCTTTCTCGTCGGAGTCATGGTGTTTGCTGTTTTGGGAAATGGGTTTGATCGACGGGGTGGTGGTGGTGGTGGTTTTGGGATCTGTTGGTCGGTGGTGGTGGTGGCGGTGGTTTTGGGATCTGGGTTTGATTGTGGAAGTGGTGGTGGTGGTGGTTTTAGGATCTGGGTTTGATTATAGGTTGATTGGTTTGTTGGAGATTGGTTTGTTTACTGGGGTTTGTGGTTTTGATTTGCTGAAGATTTGGGTTTGAGTTCTTGGGTTGCTAGGTTTGATTTGGGAGTTCTTGATTTGTTGGGTTTGAGTTCTTGGGTTGCTGGAGATTTGGGTTCTTGGTTTCTTCATTCTTCCCGTTAGCATTTAATTTAATTTTTTATTTTTGTTTTCATTTATGTCCTAGTGATTTGGGTTTGAGTTCTTGGACTGCTGGGTTTGATTTGGGAAGAATAAAAAAAATAAGTTGTAAAATGAAGAACAAGATGAAGAACAATAAGAACATTAAGAAATTTTTTTTAATTAAAATTTTTAATTAAATTAAATTTAAGGTTTTTTTAATTTAATTTATTTTTTAAAATTTTCTAACATGGCTTTTTAAAAAAAAATTAAAATGCTGACGTGGCATTAAAAAAAGTCAAATAATATATTTTTTATAATATTTTAATTGCCACCTTAGCACCACGTCAGCTTCCGTTTGCCATCTAGGACTTTGCCGTTAGGGTATTGACGGTAGGGACAAAAACAAGACACGTTTTTCAGAATAGGGACTAAAATAGGTGAAAAAAAAAATTAGGGACCAAAGTGAGAATCGTGTGAAAATATAAGGACGAAAATGGTATTTTCGCCAACAAATTTCCAACATCACAAGTATATATAGAGTTACTTTGCTCAAGCTAAGTTTACAACTTTTAGAAAAAATCCAAAGTTAACTTGTATTCTTCACCTTGTTCTTCACAATTTCTTCAGCCACAAAAAAAAAAAAAAAAAAAAAAAAAAAAAAAAAAAAAACACGAAGAAGATAGCTTTTAGTGAACAGTTAAGTAGACCCAATGATAAGCACAAAAAGATGAGTGAAGCTTTACCTGCATGCAACACATAGATAAGTGCAGCTTTACCTCTTGATGGAGACAATGTAAGAATTTCAATAAAGAAGGAAACACAATGTTATAGTAACTAAAGGTGTTAAACTACCCTCCTATCAAGAAGTTCTACAAATATAAACACACAAGGAAATCAATCTAAACTTTTCCTTTTAGAGCATGTAATCATGTTTAACTATTAGATTACCCCCTAAAAAAATTTGCTAAAGACATGACAACTACTCCACTATTCTTTACACCACATCTTCATCCTAATAAGTACACTCATACATCAATAAACAAGGCACATAGGCAGAGTGCTATAGAGACAATACAAAATAGAAACTCAAGATCTACATTTGAACCATTAAATGGATCAACAACATTTCAAGGAAACCCCAATAAACCCAATTCCACTATCACATTTTCCTACCAACCAAATAGACTCACATGAGAAAAAGTCCCCCCCAACCAAACAAAATATAATCATATTACTAAATCAAGCCTTGCAACCAAAATAGAAAAAACAAAAGAGGAGAATATTTGATTAACCATTCCATTGCATCAAATGGGAAAGTAAGCATAATCCAATTCAAACCCAATTCCACACTCACATTTTCCCACCAACCAAACAAACCCACATCAAGCAAATGGGAAAGTAAACTTGATTTAGTAATATGATTATAAAACAGTTCCATAGAGAACAAATTTCAAACCAAAAAATAAAAAAAACAAAAAGGAAAAAAAAATTAACATCAAGCAGAAAAATTAACATCAAGCATTTAGAAACAAAAATTAATAAAACAATTCCACAACAAGAGCTTGAAGAAAGTCAAAACAACTTGAAGTGAAATCCAATTCTTTATAGCTCCAGACACTAGTCTCTTCCTGTAAAACAAAAGGTCACAAAATTGAATTTCATTAAAAAAAAAAAACTCAGATATTAGTTTTTTGGGTAATAATCAATCATAATCGAAAAGAGAAGAAGATTAGCAAAAATATATAAGAAATGAATAACAAAAATTAAAAATAAAAAAAAAAAATTAAAAAAAGAAGGAAGACATGAATTGGTGAATGGAAGCGAAGGGTCACTGAAGGGAAGCCGAACTGGCGCCTGGAAGCCGAACCGTCGCCGGTGCGCCGCTGAAGCGACGCTTGGATCGTCGCCGATGCGTCGCCGAAGCATCTCCGGTGGGCCGCTGAAGCGACGCTGAGCACGTTGCCGGTATGTGTAGATCGTCACCGGTATGTGCTTGGGACACCAGTGTGGATCATCGCGACGCTTGGGACGCCGGTGTGGTGCGTCGCCAGTATGTGTTGCTGAATCGGGAGTGAAGGTATGTGGGTATGTGAGGGAAAGACCAGAAAGTGGAAGTGAAAAAATTATAAAAAAAAAAAAAAAAAAAAAAAAAAAAAAAAAAAAAGGCTGAAGCATATAAGTGTTATCACTAACACCTTTAGCGACGAACTTCATATTTCGTCACTAAAGGTGTTAGTGATAACGTACTCATACTTATGGTTTAGTGACAAAATTCATATTTCGTCACTAAAGCATACGTTTAGTGACGAAGTATGATTTCGTCACTAACAAATCTATTGTTGTTTTTAGTGACGAAATTAATATTTCATCACTAAAGCATATTTTTAGTGACGAAATGTTATTTCGTCGCTAAAAACATATAAGTGCAAAACCTTTATTTTTTTAGTAACAACTATTTTTCGTCACTAATACTTACTTATAGCGACGAAAGTATTTTCGTCACTAAAACCATCCACAGCAATACCTACAGTGACAAAATATTTCGTCACTAAAAATTTCAACTTTTAGCAACGAAATATTTCGTCACTATAGATTAATTAAGTTGGCACCAAAGTTTCCCTCCGTGGCACTTATTTTTCAAATTACAATAGCGGCGAAATTTATTTTTCGTCGCTAAATGTAATAATTTTTTTTCATTATTAGTGACGAAATTCATATTTCGTCACTAAAGCTGTATTTTTAGTGACGAAAAATATTTCCTCACTAATTTTCGTCACTAAAAGTACATTTTGTTGTAGTGTGATGAGATGACTGTCTCTCAGTGATTCACCCTTTGTCACTCGTGACAAAAAGGGGGAGCAGTTTTATATGAGAGTAGTCTTTTTGTAAGGAGCACTAGCATAGGGATAGACTAGTTAGGGCAAGAGTCTGTTTTGAGGGATGTAGAGAGGTTTTGTTGCATTGTTTCTCACTTCATGTACTATGGATTGATGTTACATCACTTTTACACTAGGTGTGATGAAAAGGTTTATATGACAAATAATCATTGTAGATCGCATTTGTGTATTTTTGTTAGCTTTTATACACCTTGATTTTCATTTATTTAGTTTTTTTTAATAGTACTTGTATTAAATAATCACATATCATATATTAAAAATCCATATTTTCTTATAAAAACTCATTATTAGTTCAAATGTAAACTTAAATAAATAATCTTACATGTTCTAAAAAATTGGTTGTTCATTACATAAGTTAGTAATGACTTTTTATAACTTACTTGAAAAATGTAAACATAAAATAAACTTATTTCATCCCAAAACAAAAATGAAGTTGCTTTTTTCTTTTAAGAAGAACAAATATAAAGTTAACAAGTAAGAAACAAATTATCTACTTCTTGTTTTTTTTTCACTAAAAAATTATAATAATCAAGAATGAAGAATTTGCGTACTCTACCAAATTATATCTATACAAGACCTTTTGAATAGTTACAAAAATGTAAAATCTATATACCCTTAGTAATATTCAACTTAAGGGGGAATTTTTACTATATATACACTTAATTATGCTTATTTTAAAATATATTTATGCATGAAATTACAAACTAGTATATGAAGGCTGGTTTGTATGGCATCCAACAATTCAATAGGATTATTGGGGTTTTCATGTAAAAAATGAAAAAAAAAAAAAAAAAAAAAAAAAAGGACCTTGTATTTGTTTAGTCTATAGTAATGAAAAATGTGGTGCTCGAAACATTATTCATTTCTAAAACCTACCAGCATCTGCGTATCCATCACAGCTACTGTTACACACCATCACAGTAGAGGTGACTATGGTATGCCCCTCTAGCCCTGCAATTATTGTAGCAGTCATCGTAGCATTCCGAAGCAACTGCATTGCCGAATGCTGCAACGACAACAATGCACATGAGAAATACTGCAACGAACTTGTTGGCCATTCAATTAATTTGCTACAGTTTTTTTTTTTTTTTTTTTTTTAATGCTTGCCTTCTCCTTTGTTTTTTTCAGTGTTCCATTGACAATGGTGTAGAGGGACTAGCAAGTTGCAAGGCTTTCGTTTTTTTGGATAATTCCTAGAATTATGGGTTGATTTGTGATTAAAAGTATGGTTGATGTAATAATAATAATGTATTACTATATTGAACTTTGTCTCCAACATATACTGAAAAATATTTACCGAAAGTTGTTTTTCATCCCTAAATTATTAAAAAAATTAGTTTTTCATTCCTATTTTGGTTTATAAACTATTGAAAAAATTATTTACAAAATTTTAGAATAAAAAAAGAACTTTTTAAAGTTTAACGACTACAAAAATTTTTTTATAAAATTTAGGGACTTTTACCCTGCAGTAAATAATCACATTTTTCTCTCCATTTTCTAACCACCCTTTTCATAAGAGAAAACTATGTTTACTATATTTTCATAACACTTTCACAACAAATTCTAGATGATAGGTTGTTATTGGTTGTTCTAGGTGGACAAAAAAGTAATTTACGTTGTGAATTTTAATTTGAACTAATAACAACTTACCATCTATGATTTGTTCTAAAAATGTTATTGACGTAACACTCGTCTTTTCATATCGACGAAAACGACCAAAACACAAAATACGTGTGATTGTGGAAAAGGCACTATGATAGGGGCAATAGCACTTATCTATAATGTGCCCATACCAGCAGCAGCATTGACACTAGATCCCCCAGAAACCATACAACAAACTCCATCACCTGAGCTTACACTGGCAGCATGATGACCATAGTCTTGTGCCAGTGCTAAGAAAAGCTAGTAAGTGCTCACATTGAGCCTTAGAAATAGGATATTAAGTAGATGTAGTTGAAGAATTCTCAACAACAATGCCTTGGTCGGAAGAAAATTGAGAAGATCGAAACTTGATTTGCATTGGCATTTGACCTTCCTTTGGACCTTTGGGCTTGTATCCAGGTGGATACCCATGCGATTTATAG
The DNA here is from genome assembly GCA_030445155.1 of Quercus variabilis. Taxonomy (NCBI): domain Eukaryota; kingdom Viridiplantae; phylum Streptophyta; class Magnoliopsida; order Fagales; family Fagaceae; genus Quercus; species Quercus variabilis. The sequence continues at coordinate 71,799,017 of CP129447.1, forward strand.
CACTTATCTATGGTGTGCCCAAGCATGTTGCAGTGAGTGCACAAAGGTCTCTCCTTCTTGTTGCTTCCTTTGTTCCCAGAATTGCCTTTAGAATTAGCATACATGGCAACTGAATCAGGTTGTGGTGAAAAAGAACCTCCATGTCCAAGATTCTTGTGTGATTCCTCTTGAAGGACCAAAGCATACACCTTGCTAATTGAAGGGAGAGGCTCAAACATGAGAATCTGACTTCGAATTAGTCTCAAAGTTCTCATTGAGTCATGACATAAACTTTGTCATGTGAAGCACTTAAAAGAGTCTTTATAGCTCCACAATAACACTCTGGAAGAGGCTCATAATTGAGCAATTGATCCCAAAGCACTAACTGCCTCCTAAGCCACGTGGCATCATCTCTTCAAAGCAATGGATGAACTGTTCACAATATGGCACCGATTCAATCACTTCCAACAACTCCTTGCTAGCCCAGATTGACTCTGCCACTTGTGTTTGGTCATTGCTCTTCTCTCTGCTATGATGCTTTTGATTGTGCCTTTCAATTTCAACTGTTAGGAAACACCTAATAAGTCCCCTTATCTTCGTCAAAAGCAGTTTGATTTTAATGCCAATCGGAGCACAAGAAGCTACTTCACCCAGAAGGCCTTGCGAGGTATGGAATAGAAATCGAACGCCTTTCCGAATTGGAATCTGCATAAGATGAAACGTAGTGTTGAGGAGGAGTTCAATTCCATGGCCCAATGTCAAGGAGAGATTTGAAGTTCAAAGAGTTATACCAGTCCTGGATTTGACCATAAGCCAGGGCCTAGGTTTCAACACTTGGTCCTATCTACTGGGCCAGAAGCAGGCCTTCACACGATTGAGACCAGCCCTTAAACCAGGTAGACTAGCTAAATGAACAGGTCTATTTGTGAGCATTGGCTTATTTATGTTGCAGATGTGTGGATGTGACTGGAGCCCACAGTGCTCATCAAAAGACAAATTTAAATTTGAGCTTGACCGCAATTGGCGTTTTGTGGACTGCAACTAATTTCATTGCGAAGGCGCTCGTCCAAGGTCCTGTGGAGGAAAAGGAAACACCTTAAATTGCCATTGTAAACTTACTAGAGCATCAAATTCCTTTGTTGTAAAATAGTATGTAGTATACAGCGATGACAATTAAATAATGATTTGTACGTGTGTAAAATAAGGAGCTTCATAGATTATATTGTAAGTAAGTTTCGTCTATATATATATATATATATATAAACCCACACACACATACTTGCCAACAGTTTTTTATTCTCCAAAAGATATTAATTTTAATTTTCTCTCCCAAATTTGTCATTTATTAACACCAATTGTTTCTTAAAAAAAAATTAACACCAATTAGAAGAGTACCCAAAAGTTTTCATAAAATACCAAAGTCGAGCATGGTAATTAATCTTTCACTAATTAAGGGTTTCAATTCTCAAACTTGAAAATAAAGGATTTTGATTTTTACACAACCACTATTTCAAATCTAGTTACTTATTTGCATTAAAATATATATATTTTTGCATTAAAATGTGAATGTTTCTGTATTAATTATGAACGTGTGTGTGAAATAGTAGATATAAATAAGTGTGAATTAATATTTTCACCCCAAAATATATTACCACTAGAATATCAACAAGTTTTGCCTTTTTCTCATTGCTTGTTGCTATGGCATTTAAACATGGGGCTGACTAGGCTTCAGTCGCAACTCCGGTCCATGGGCTTCTACCTCGACTGTCTTGGCAGTGGCTTCAAGTGCTTCACCAATAGTGATTGCACCACCATGCCCACCATAGTATCTAATTGTTCAAACATGGTGGGAATGAAGGATGGGTCTTCGTTAAAAATACTTCTTACTCTCTCCTCCTTGAAACACCCCTTGAAAAGACAACTGGTCCCAAGCAAGAGGTAAAAATTGAATTTTTATGCTATGCTATATAACTATTCATTTTTAAAAAAACCTTTTATATGCTTTACCTTTTTCTTTTTCTTTTTTGATAAACTTTATATGCTTTACTTTCTTTTGTTGTTACATGCAATTTAAATTAGCGGACATTTATCTTCTCAAAAAAAAAAATATATATATTAGAGGACATTTACAAATGTTATTTGTTTTATCGTTACTATTTTCATTATACTAACAAAATTATATACTTATTCTTGATGTGTTCAAAGAAAAGCAGAGAACTAAATGAGGCATAATTTGCTTGGGAATGAATGTCATTCACCTTTAATTGAGACGACACATATATGCTTAATTGAGGAAAATTGACTTTATTTTCTTTTCCTTTGCTTTAGAGGGAAAATGCACGATTGCTAGAATGCAGAAAGTCATAAGACACATTTGTGATTTAATTGAGTGGACCATCAAGCCAGTTAGTATTTGAATTACCCCAAAAGATTTTTAGCAATTGCATTTCTAGAGTCCTGAAATCCGTTAATCAATATTAGTTCGTTATATTCCTTGATTTCACTTGTAAGTAAAGAAATGTACAGTACTTTTGTTGTTGACTCTTATTCCAAAGGCGGTTGCAATTCTATGAGATGTGCCTATGCATTTGGGAAATGAATCTATCCTTTTGAAACAATATATGCAAACAGAGTATAACAATAAATCTTCAATGAGGAGTTAGGACTACATCACCATGTCTTGGGCAAGCCATGTTCATTATTTCATATATTCTATCAAAATATAGGAACACCTACTTAATTGTTTCCCAAATAAATTATAGCTACACATTTTTAAGTGGTGCTGGTGAGTCTGTTATGAAAAAGTTGCCATAATTTGAGATATAACATGTTTCACCCCTCAGTTCCTGCAAATTTTAACATGGAGATTGACTGATGTTGTGGTTAGGCTTCATAATGAAGATTGATGTTCAATTTTGCTCTTGATACTCTGGCAATCTATTGTCTAATGGAATGATATCCCTATCCTGCCACGGCATTGTGGTTTATTAGTTGTGCTTCTGTGATAATAATTTATTGGTTGGTGATATATATACGCTCTCAGTGTGTCTTTAACCCAAAATCTCACCTGCCATCTCAATATTGTGGAAAGAGGAAGGGTTGTTTGAGCTAGAGCTTGCTGGCACTTTTACAAGGAAGTTATCTTAAGATTAGCCACAATTTGGTTCTTGCTGGTTTATACCTTGCAATGGAGCAATTAATTGCACAAAGTGTATTCATGAAGCTGTCTGGAAGCCTTCACATTATTACTAATTAAATTTATAAAAATACTATTAATGTCATTTCCCACTTATTCTTGAAGGACAATTCTTCTCAACATGAAGTGGGAGATGCAGATTATAGAGAAGATGCTGCTACTGGGCTGTCCATACCTACTTGCTCCAACTCAGGAGCCACAGATGCTATGTTGCAAACTTACCCGTTGTTGGATACTGCCTCACAGCCTAATGAGGCTCCAGACACTGAACACGAATCTCGTAATCAACTTTAATTCGTTTACAGCTTATGAAATAATATTTTCCTCAATCTCATTTCTTCTTTCAACAACCAACATATAAATTCAAGCACATTTAACCAAAATATATGTGTGGGTAATCCATAGATAAATTGCATTAGAAGATCTCCGCTACTTTAATCATGTTATGTATGCTCTTATTTGTAGATGGTATGCATTATCTCCCACTGGCAATCAGCTCTATTGGTACTGAATCTCTTGGGAACAATCTTGCCCCATCACCTCTACATGTGATCCAATCCCCACTGCCAGCACATGAATCTCGTAATCAACTTTTATTTATTTATAGCTAATGAAATAATATTTTCCGCGATTTCTATTCTTTTTTTAACAATAAAAATATAAATTCAAGCACATTTAATTAAAAGGTTTTTGTGTGGTTAATCCATTAATAAATTGCTTGAGAACATCTTTGCTACTTTAATGACATTATGTATGATCTTATTTTGCAGTTAGTAGGTATTATCTCCCACTAGCAACAAGTTCAGAATCTCGTTACCAGTCACTTCCACATGTGATCCAATCCCCACTACCAGCACATGAATCTCGTAATCAACTTTTATTCATTTACAGCTCATGAAATAATATTTCCTCAGTTACTTTTCATTTTTCAAAAATCAACATATAAATTCAAGCACATTAAACCAAAAGGTTTATATGTGTTGTTAATCCATAAATAAATTGTATGAGCACATATTGCTACTTTAATCATGTTATGTATGCTCTTATTTTGCAGATGGTGGGTATTATCTCCCAAGATCTACTAGTTCTGGTGGTGCTAAAACTCTTAGGAATAGTCTTGCCCAGTCACCTCCACATGTGATCCAAGCCCCACTACTAGATAGTCTTCCTACCCGAAGGCAACGCCGACCTTACCATGGCTGGATTAGCAATGATGAGGAGGTGGATCTAGTTCAATTAACACCAACCCCATTACCAGAGAAAGAATAGCAAAGTTGCTTAATGAGCTAGATAATAAAAAAGTGGGAGGATAAAAACCTAGGAAGGATAGAAAGAATTTTAATGATTAAAAAGTGATAGGATATAGAAGAAAAAAGTTGAAGGATGCAAAATGATATAACTTTCCTTGTGTTTGGTTGAAAAAAATGAGAAAATTTTAATTTAGTTTGCATAGATTTTTTGTTATGCTCATGGTATATGAGAAGTATTAGTTTCCCATTATTTTTGGATCGTGGTTAAAGGTTTATTACAATAAAGCATTAGCTTATTGGTACTTAATTATTAGGCTAATACTTATTACACACGTATGTATTTACACACAAGTGTTTTTCAATTGAAAATGTGGGTTCAACCCACGATTTCAAGTTGCTTCCCTAATGATTAAGTTGAGGTTGCAACCTTGAAGTTCTCTCTCTTTCTCTCTCTATAAATGAAACTATGAAAACTGCATCTTCCAAATTGAGAGTCATGTTATGCAATAATCCTTGAAAGAATAACAAGAGGCTTAGGCTGTGCTCCATTGAGTAGCTAGGACAAGGCCTAGGTTCCAACATTTGGTCCTATTTATTGGGCCAGGTGCAGGCCTTCACGATGGGGCTTGAATTCAGGTTGAGACCTGCCGTTAAAACCCAGGCAGGCTAGCAAAATGGACAGGTCTATTTGTGAGCAAGGGCTTATTTATATTGCCGATGTGGATGTGACTGGAGCCCACAATGCTCAAAAGACATATTTGAACATGAGCTTGACTACAATAGGCATTTCATGAACTGCAACTGATTTCATTAAAAAGAGGCTCATCCATTGGCTTGTAGAGGAAAAGGAAATAGGTTAAATTGTCATTGAAAACTTATTAAGAGCATCAAATTCCTTTGTTGTGTCTTAAAATGTGATATTGTTTTTGCTCTTCAGTAACATACTTAGAAGTTTTGATGTGCAATCTAAAGGGCCAAGCTCCATTTTTTGTCAAACAATTAATCGCTGTTGAAGAGTAATGCTATGGGTATTACAAGTTTTATTATTGTGAATTTACAAATTAATGTGTTAGCAATCAAAAAGAGGCAATCTAAATATTTATTTATGTGGTTCTCAAAAAAAAAAAAAAAATTATTTATGTGGTGGTTGAAGCCACCGATCACATTCATTACCATATTAATTTGCAAGTTTTATGTAGTAAAACATGTAATACCTTTAAAGCATTCATATTAAAAGTGCTAAAATGCACCAAAAACACACAAAAAAAAAGAGGGTTGTTATAAAAAAAAAGGTTTATATTATTTATTTATTTATTTATTCTATATTTAAAACTATAGATTATATATAAGGATAATTGTCCATTCCTTTCAAGATTCTAATGGAAGATTATAGATAAAGATTGCTATACAGTCTTGATAAGGATAATAATTAACTATTTCTATAATTAAGGATTCTAATAGAAGGTAGACGATATCAACTAGAACTAGGGGATGGTAACTCACATTATAAAAAGGGTAATAAAGTCGGGCATAAACCCTAAGAATCAATTTAATGGCTCCTAGAAAGTAAAAAGCACCATCTTTCCCACCATATATAGATCTGAACCAAAACTGTTTTTTTCTCATTTTCTTGAATTCTTTTTTGTTCACTCTTGACACACACTTCCCCCTAATATTATTTATTGCAATTATTTTCTAAAGCTATAGTCTCACAATTTCTTGAATTTTTTTTTGACATTCATATTTTCTTAACCTAGTTTCTTGTAATTCTCATTTTTTCTTGATGTAAGGTTTTAGACCCCTTAACACAATATGTTTAACCTAATATTAAGCCAAGTTGATTAACAAGTTTGTTAATTAAATCTAGGTTAAACCAATATGTGTAAAACAAATATAATGCGGAAAGAAAAGAACACAGATCTAATGACTCAGGAAAACCAAACTGGTAAAAACTTGGGGAAGATTTAACCTAACTATCCTCAAGGTAAAAACAGATCTACTATGAAAAAATTGAAGTTTGTACAAGAAAGAGTTAGTGGAGTTTTACCACCAAAAAAAAAAAAAAGAGTTAGTAGAGCATGTTAAATGGAGCTGAATATTCAATCCATTCATAGCCCTATTACTATTGCCCCTACATAAAATTCCACTAATATTAGATAAGATATTAGATTCAAAATAAAATAAAATAATTGCAATTGATCATGTTTTGATTGTTTTCCACAAAATAGGAGAAGTATGCAAATAAGGCTCTTAGCATTTTAAAAAAAAAATGATAGTTATAATAAGAAATGGATTTGACTCCTGGATGTTATGGACATACTAAAAATGCCAACCAGTCAAAGTAGAAGGCTCCAAACATTTTCTCTAGTCTAATAATTCTTCTATCATTGCTTCTTTGTCTTATTTGGCATAATTGATTATGGTTTGTCATCGGGTAGAATGGTCATGATTGATTTTGTCCTTTGTCACATTATCAATTTTCATTATGTTGATAGAAATACATCACATAACCATGCACATAAGAACTCTATGCTTGTGGATACATTGTTTTGAGAGAAAGTTCAACATATGGCGTTCACTCCTGATAATATATAGTCTCTTTATTATCAAACTAAGACACCAATTTGTTTTTGGTATAGGCGGAGATTCAATTATTAAAAACTTTACCAGTTGAATTAACTATGAATACTACTAGTACTTTATTAGTTCTTTTTCATGTATAAAGTGGTATCATCGAATTTCGACAAAGAACTGTGAATACTACTAGTATTTTACTAGTAATTAACTCCAAATCTCTTATACAATATTAAATGTGAATGCTCTTACTTGTTAAAATAAAGATAAGGAAATATAAAGCTTAAGATTAAAAAAATTATTTTTTTAACTTAATATTTATTCATAATTCATGATCCATTTATACTCTATAATCTTTTTTTTTTTTTTTTTTTTTGGAGAGATATAACCTATAATTTATAATTATCTATAAAGTCAAAAGTTTTGAGTAAAGCTTTATGTAATAGAGGTGTTGAAACCATCGTCTAAAAAAATGGTAAGTAAGAACTATGTTGTATGCAACTTCTTGAGAAATATAATGTGATGGTAAAAAAAAAAAAGGTCCCTTTTTGCCTAAAGGCTTGGCGTAGATCCTTAGCCTGCCAGAACCTCACTAGACCCTTCATTGGTAGTTATGTTCTTCTGTTAAGATTCTGTCAGCTAACTGTTCTCTCTATTCTAATTCACCAAGATCCAATCAATGGCCTCGTGTCATAGCAAGTACCAGTTTCACCTCTAATCACCATTTTTTCATGCGATAGACTAGAAATTACCTAGTCAATCTTTGCATCCAAAGGTCCACAGATCCAATTTGCCTTCCACATAATAGAAGGTGATAGAAGACGTTCCGTTTTCCAACCTGAAAACCTTAGCTGCAAAATAATGAAAGAAAGAATAAACTTGTATGTCATTTGGGAGACAAAACATAAAGGGAAGTGAACATAGTATAACATTTTTTGTGCTTCTGAATTCTCAGTAAAATTATTTTCATGAGTTCAGCTCCTTTTTAATTTCTTCAGTGTTTCCATAAAATGAAAAATAGCATGCATGCTCTCCAGCATTTGGAGAATACACTATAACCCTTGATCTTATGCATCAACACAATGGGTGGGGTCCAACAGACCTGGAAAGATTAGTAGTGTATTGGATATCCCAGCCATTAGTGGAGATGGATTTCTATTATTATAGAAAAGGATGGTATTTTAAGTACTCCAGTTGCCTCCCCATATCATGATGTATTTGCTCTTCATCCAAATGGGCATAACACATCATGTTATCAGATCAGTGAAAATGCAAATATGCAACTTATCACAAGAAAAGGAAAAACATCAAAGACGTACCTTTTGAATAAAAACATCATACTGTTTATCCATCCATGATTGGCTTTCCAAGTGTGCAGACTTATTTTTATCTGTAAGATTTGCCATAACTAGTGCATGAAAAAATGATTGTAAGACATCTTTAGATGTCGAATCTTTGTGCAGAATAGCACTGATGATTCCCTTCTTCTCCACTAGCAAGTACTTTGCTGTAAAGACCAAAGATCAAATAATGAGCTAGAGATTATAATAAAAAATTAATTTGTTTAATAGGACAAGTATTGATTAGAGCTCAACCTTTCTTGTAATGAGATCCTGCAGAATGCAACACGTCCATCCTGTTAAAAAAATATTACCCAACTTGTCAATTTTGAATGACATTATGAAATTATGAGAGCAATGATTATAGGAGCTAGCTCATAGCTTTTTTATTATATATATATTGAGTAAAGCCATGGTCTTCTTGAATGGGGAATGCTTTGAGATATGCAAAGCAGTAATTTTATGATTGAGATGCCTTCCCAAACAAGTTGTTGCACAACTGCCATCAGAGCATCACTGCTCTTTAAACAACAAATAGTTCTGGATGGAAAAGGAACCCCAGAGTCTAAAGGAGCCTCAATATGAATTTCATAGACTTATGAATTTTAAAACTTACAGTTCCAGGTGATTAAGTGAAGATACCCTCACACCTAAATGTACTTGCATGTGCATTGATTTAAAACTCCTTGAGCTCAATGAAGTGGTCCATATGGGCAACACATGTTCCATTTTAGAGACTGTTTCAGGTGAGAGAACTGGAAAAAGAATTCAGATGTTGGTGTTAAAATCCCATTGAAACAGAAGATGAAGGCCTTACAATAACAAAGCCTCGATCCCAAAACTTTGGGTTGGAAAATGAAGACCTTAAGAAATTTAAATCAAGCATCAGGAAAAAAAAAAATGGATAGAGCTTGTATTAAAACTAAAAGAAATGATATTGCACTTGTACTCTTGTGACATAGCACATGGATTTTGTCAACACAAAACGAAAAAATAAAAATCACCATAATAACACACTGAATTTATAAAATTCAAGAGCAATGTTATGTGAGTAGGCTTGTAAAGCCCAGCTTTAAACCTGTTGATTTATGAGTTTGCATTAAATTAAAGGCAATGATGGTGCACCAGTGCTCTTGTGATATAGGGCATGGATTTGTTAACAGGGCATGAATTTGTTAACAAACAAGACCATAAAAAGGGGAAATAAAATCAAAATTATAACAAGGTGTATCAATATTGAAGAGCAAGGTGCGTGGGATTGGAAAACCCCAGCTTTGACTCTGTTGATGGTACCAGTTGAAATTCTAGCCCTACAAAGACACGAAGTGGCTAGAATTCTAACCATGTTACAGCAGTCTAATAATTGCAGGTTCTTCATAACATTTGTTTAGGAACCCACTTAATAAGTTGCAATGGCAGGAAATACAAAAAGCTTGGTCAGCCCTATGGAAACAACCACCAAAGGTCCTACCTTGGCCAGTCTTCATGAAATGCTGAAAAACAATTGAGCTCCTCTCAGGATTTAATGTAGTCAAGGCAAGGCACCGGACAGCCCTGTAATTTGCTGCAGAAAAACAAAGGTACTGCTGAATGAGGCTAAATATAAAACCCACAAGTCAGATTAAAATTCAATAAAGTAAGTTAATAAATAAAAGATGGAACGAAGAAAGGAAGTGATGAAACATCTCAAAATCTTATAATTAACTCCTCACAGCTGTGACCCACAGATTCCAATATCAGAAAGGCTCGAGGAAGGCACATGCTAGGTGCCACGGTTAAAAAGAAGATTCCATGCAGCAATTAAGTGGAGCTTACCATACATATGGAACATGGTGAGAGACAGAAAACAAAACCAAATAGATAGTGCATGCCCCGTTGTAACGCGAGCAAGAAGCATGCCCAAAGCCATGCCAATCATTGTTGCCACTGTCTCTTGACTTCCTTCCTAAAAGCATCATACAAAAACATGCCAACAGTCTTACTAGATTATTAAAGGTCTTCACAGTTATTTAGTAGTTAGAGTAGCAGTAGTAGTACCTTCGCAGATATATCTGCTGCATTATTCTGAAGGGCAAAATGCTGTGTCAAAGCAGCCCTGGTTGCGCCACTTGCAACACCAGCTAATTGGGAACACAATAAAAAAAAATTAAAATAAAAAACATGGAATTTAGCCCCAAACAAAAAAACAAAAACAAAAAACAGTAACTCTGACTACTTCTCTCTTGCCACGTCTTTTTCCTTTTATTTATTTCGTATAACATTTTAAAGAGGATGCAAAGGTATAGATATTATTACAATCATTAACAAGCATTCCCATAATTCAAAAAAGCTGTAAGTCTTTCGGCAGATTGAATAGTTTAAAGGATGTTTACATTAAAATCAACAATCAAATAATCTTCGGTGATACATATACAGCAATAACAAACATAATTTTTATATTCCACAGCCGGAGAAACAAAAATAAACAATCAACTAGCAGCTTTCAGTGGATCTACTAGGTCTTCAGATTGTATGATTTAAGGAAAACAGGTACTTACTGAAGGATCGTGAAAGGCTTCCCAGGCAGACTATAAACACAAAAGCTGAAGGAAACAAAGGGGAAAGAAGGTCCATCAACATTCCTGAAAACAGTACAAAAAGCCTTTCTGGTCAATTCAACTTTGAAGACAGAATCAAAAGCTAACAAAACCACAAAAATCTATATAAAAATCAGATATAACTGGTACTTAGCATTCAACTGAAAGGGAAATATAGGATACTGAATAGCAATCTTGTGATCCTCTTATGAATTTGTTATACAGTACAAGGGCTTGAATTACTTGAGGAAGAATATGTGACAACATTCACCTAATATAAATATGAAGCTCTTCAGAATTTAGAAGCCACTCTCCACAACATTAATGGCAACAGGGTCAACCAGCTATTAGTGGCCAAAAGCAATATCATTTAGAAATAACACTTTAAAAAATTATAACACGGTTAAACAAAGGAAACAATATTTGTAGGAAAACCAACAAAGGAAGTCTGGTAATGCTGTATAAAAGAACTACAAAACCAGTGAAAATTTTAGACATTTAATAATAGTAATACAACATTAAATGTTACTGTTAACATCAGTGAAATAATAAAATTAGTCACTACAGACAATTGGTATGTAAATATAGACACTTAGTAATTGACTAATTGTCAGCTTATGGATAGCATTATCAGTATAGCACATATATTATTACATATGAGAAAAACAAAACGCAAACATTACCAGATAATTATGCATAAAACATTAAGATTGCATGTACAGATACACTATTTACCTCAGCTTGTTCACATACACAATAGTTAAAAGAGATTAAGGAAAGGCCAAGAGCCTTCTGGTTCAGTGACATTGGGTAATTCTCTCCGTGGGGAGAGTCTGGGTTCAAATCCCTCCACCCCAACTCATTGTAAGCAAGAGATCAAAGAAATCCTATCAGAGTGTCATGCATACACACAAATTCCACAAAGGACTTCTATGTTCTTCCTTTTATAATTAGAATTAATAAATCAATGGACACCAACATTTTGGGAGTCCATTGGAAGTTTAAAATATCAAGCATTTCAGATCTAAAGAACAAACTGAAGCTAACCAGAGATTTGTCAGCACACAGATCAAAGGGGAGTATGCATTTCCTAGCTCTCTCTCTCAAGCATACGTACACATACAAGGGTTTATCAAAAAGAAAAGAAAAATACACATACATGGAATTTTATAGGGGATGTTAAAGGATCCAATTCCAAACTGTAAAGAAACAAAAATTATGAGAACATACCAAGATCATTCATAAGATCTGCTACCAAACGCCACATTTTGGCATTGCTATCCAGGTTTGAGCCCTGAAGAATAGAGGGTCAGACAGAAGCATAGTTTTCTGAGGGAATATGAAGATAGAATTTTAGAAATGGACTCAATATTATTCCACCATCTTTACTCAAAGAATAAACAGAAGCCCTTTATCAAGTTACCAAAAAACCATTCGGAACTACTATTACCAAATGTTCTTTCTTTCATCAAATTATGTGGATTCAAGTATTTCCTAAGGTCTTCCTCTTCCATCTAAACAATGCATGCTATGTTTACGAATAAGAGTATGCTCTAAATCTTATATGTAATAATGAGGATGGAAGAATAGAACAACACACCTGGTAGAATGTGAATAAGATACCTCCAAGCATTCCAGTTAGGTCCCTCAGAAACCACTGCAATAATTTTAATGTTCAAAAAAAAATTATCAATTTATTGCAAACTCAACAACTCACAAGCCAACTCCCAAGTTTGAATCAGTTTGGAGTCAGCTGTTCTTAACACAGTATTACAAATACAAACTACATTGATGTAAAACTAACACTTGCAAAAACAAGTCTGTGCTTACCTGAAATGTGGCGCCAATTACAGTCGCTGATTTCTCACCAACCCCAATTGCACTAAGAAGAGCCTAATAGTGATTTGAGCACCACATTTTAGTAATAAATTCTACTCCTAGTAATCATCAGTGGGCTTTTAAAAATGAATTGAAAAGTTATAAATGAGAAACATAGAGCTTACTTGTGTAGAAAGCATCATCCGAATATATGTGGAAAGGCCCTAAAGGAAATATTAAGCCATGAACCTATAGTTAGCAACAATTTTCCAAGATTTTATGGTACTTAAGAAAATACTAGTGTGTTGATATTTACCTGCAGTAAATCCCAGACTTGAAAAGGAACATAATCTGGAGTCACACTACTAGGAAAACCCTGCACATTTTTTCTCCCAGATATTAAGAAAACACAGATTGGATTTGGTTTTTGCTATTAAATGAAGGATCATAAAATTTGACACCAATTCAATTTTCATCCTTAAAATTTTTAAAAGTTGCAATTCCATCCTTGTAATCGTCAATTTCCAGATAAATTTCTTGTCCATTTTTTAAGTGCCGCATCAACATTTTATTCGCCATGCATATAAATTATCTATGGAAAATGCTAGAGCTACCATAAATTTTACTACAAAAGTTTACAAATTGATGTGGTAATGAGTGTGATTGGTGCAAAATCAACAATATAATAAATAGATTTCTTAATTAATTTTTTGTTTTGTGTTTTAAAAGTTGACACATTAGTTTGTAATGCCTGTGTAATAAAATTTGTAGCAGCTATAGGCATCACTCATTTACCTAGAACAATGCTAAGAACATAAATAGTAGGAAATGCTAAAGCTACTACCAATTTTAATACAAAATAGTAACAAGCTGCCATGGCAACGATATGATTTGTGCCATATTAACAACATAAATAAATAAATTTTTGAATTATATATATATATATATATATTTTTTTTTTTTTAAACTTAGACACATCAGTTTGTAAAATTTTATGCAGCAAAATGTGTAGTAGCTATAGTATCATCCTTTCTTTCGTCACAAACTTTTTCACAATTTGTTAAGGTGTCAAGCTGTAACTGGTGTAACATCAAATTGGTATCACATTACTACAGACTGTGAGAAAATTTGTGTTACAAGACTTGATGATTTATCTAATGAAGGAGGAAGGACAAAACTGATAACTCAAAATTACAACTTTTTTAAACTTGAGCAAGGAAAATAAAATTTAGACCAAATTTCAAGGACCAAAATTGCATTCTAGCCTTAAAAGAAGATTAACCAAAGAGAAAAAATTACTTGCCTCTGGTACAAATGCTTGGAGAACCCTTCTCCAAACATGGTTGAATCGGCCACCAGACCTGTATATCAATTTTTTTAATAACAAAATTGCTAATCAAATAAAGAAAGAAAGAAGAAAAAAAAAAGAGTTAAAAATAGAGAAAGGAGAAACCTTTGGATGAAGAGAGAAGGAGAGGCGGTGATGGAGGCAGTTTTTGAGAGCTTGGTGGAAGAGGAGCCATTCCATTCTTCCAATACGATCTCTGAATAAGATGGTGATGAAGTTTCCATGGAAAACTGGAAGTGGGTTTAAAAGTACAGAGCTAAATAAGCTTTGGCTCAGTCGGATCCACAGCTGGGCAGCCTTGTTCTTTGGCTGTTCTGAGTTTTGACCAATTGTAAAACTGAGCACAACTAACAACGGTTGTATGCCATCAATGTCTTTTTTCACAATATGTGGGGTCCACTCTACGGTAGTGTGATCCCACTAATGTGAGACTTCGAGTACATGCAATCCATACATAAGATATTTTTCTAACAAATTCACAAGTCAGGTTTTTTTAAATATAAAAAAAATAAATAAATAAATTATTATTATAATGATTGAAAAAAAAAAAAAAAAAAAAAAAAAAAGGAAGAAGAGGAAAGAATTATAACAATATATAAACATGTTTGTGTTAGAAACATTAAGATATCATAATACTATTTAGCTACAAAATTTTTGACACAAATATTTGTGAGAGCTTGAATATCCAAAACTTTATCAAATGATTTACAAAAATGAACAAAAATACACACGCTAGAAGGAGGGCTTGAACCTCCGACCTTGTGGTTAACAGCCACACGCTCTAACCAACTGAGCTATTCCAGCTGTTGTTAACACATTCTACAAAAGACTTATAAGTTTTAAAAACGTTTCAAGTCCCGACCTTCCGCTGGAACCTTGAATCAGACATTTTTGCCAATGTTCGAATTAACCCGAAGACTCTCAGTTCCAAGGCAAGGTGCAGTGCAGAACAATAGAGAATGTGGAGAAAAGCAAAAACACTCTCCTTTCTCTCCCACAGACCATTCTCTTCCTCCACACCTGTGACCCCAAACCCAACTCTCTATTCCTTTCTCCAACCCTCCATTTTTTCTCTCAACAAAACAACAACCCCAGCTCCCAAAACACCTTCACAAGATACAAAGCCACAACCTTTGACCCAAAACCACATAGCCACTTTAGAAACCAATCTCCACCAAGCCCTTATCACAAGCAACACCGATGAGGCCTGGAAGTCCTTCAAGACTCTCACTGCAAACTCAGTTTTCCCAAGTAAGTCTCTCACAAACTCTCTCATCACCCACTTGTCCTCGCTCAGTGACATCCACAGCCTCAAGAGGGCTTTTGCTTCTGTAATTTACATCATTGAGAAAAACCCTGACGAGTTAAAGTTCGAAACTTTGGTGAAAGTTTTGGATTCCATGAAAATTGCCAACACTGCTGCACCTGCTTTTGCTTTGATCAGATGTATGTTTAAGAATAGGTATTTTGTGCCATTTGGGCTGTGGGGCAATGTGGTAGTTGAAATCACTAGGAAAAATAAAAACTTTGCGGCCTATTTGCGGGTTTTCGATGAGTGTTGTAGGATTGCTAGAGATGAGAAGCTGGATTTTATGAAACCCGACTTGCCGGCTTGTAATGCAGCATTGGAGGGTTGTTGTTGTGAGCTTGAATCCCTGAGTGATGCAGAGAATGTCGTTGAAACAATGTCGGTTTTGGGAATTAGGCCAGATGAATCGAGTTTTGGCTTTCTTGCATATTTGTATGCACTTAAGGGGCTTGAGGAAAAGATAATTGAGTTGGAAAATTTGATGGGTGGGTTTGGTTTTTCTAATAAAAGGGTCTTTTTTAGCAATTTGATTAGTGGGTATGTTAAGTTGGGCAATTTAGAATTCGTTTCGAAAACTATTCTGCGTAGCTTGAAGGTAGAGGGAGAAGGTACAATTTTTGGTGAAGAAACTTATTGTGAAGTGGTTAAGGGATTTCTAAACAATGGAGGTATCAAGGGTTTAGCAACTTTGATCATTGAAGCTCAAAAGTTAGAGGCTTCAGATGTTGTGGTTGATAGCTCTGTTGGGTATGGTATTGTTAATGCCTGTGTTAAACTTGGATTATCCGATAAGGCACACAGTATTCTTGAGGAAATGGATGTTCAGGGAGGTTCTGTGGGGCTTGGGGTCTATGTGCCAATCTTGAAGGCTTACTGCAAAGAGCATCGAACAGCTGAGGCTACTCAATTGGTCATGGAAATTAGTAATTTGGGTCTTCAGTTGGATGTAGAAATCTATGATGCTCTGATAGAAGCATCCATGTCAAGCCAAGATTTTCCGTCAGCTTTTTCTTTGTTTAGGGACATGAGGGAAGCAAGAATACCTGAACTTAAGGGGAGTTACTTAACTATAATGACTGGCTTAATGGAGAATCATCGGCCTGAGCTGATGGCAGCCTTCTTAGATGAGGTTGTTGAGGATCCTCGAATTGAAGTGGGAACCCATGACTGGAATTCAATTATTCATGCATTTTGTAAATCTGGGCGGTTAGAAGATGCGAGGAGGACTTTGAGAAGGATGATATTCCTCCAGTTTGAACCAAATGACCAGACATATTTGTCCCTAATTAATGGGTATGTGACTGTGGAGAAATATTTCAGTGTTTTAATGCTCTGGAATGAGGTTAAACGAAAAGTCTCCAGTGATGGACAGAAGGGGATCAAATTTGATCACACCCTGGTGGATGCATTCCTTTATGCTCTGGTTAAGGGAGGTTTCTTTGATGCAGTGATGCAAGTTGTGGAGAAAACTCAGGAGATGAAGATCTTTGTAGATAAGTGGAGGTACAAGCAAGCATTTATGGAGACCCATAAAAAGCTCAAAGTGGCAAAATTGAGAAAGAGGAACTTTAGAAAAATGGAATCACTTGTTGCTTTCAAGAATTGGGCTGGTCTAAATGCATGAACTTCAACAGTTCCCAGCATCCATGTTCACCATTCGAGCTTCTGCTGACATCTCTGGGTGATTAACAACCACCTTTATTGGAATTTTTAGGCAAAGGTACTTGATAATTGGCTCACTTTTTTTAAAACTGGGCTCATTTGGATGCATGTACATCAAAAGTAGCTTTATTTTCCATTCGTTTGGGTTCACAATCACAGTTTAAAGCATAGTAAATAGTGTGTGAGAATCCAACGAGGATGTCGAGATATATGGTCTATAAGAGCATTCCCAAAAGTGGAGCTGGTTTGAAGCAGGAACTGCAGAAGCACCTGATACTTGATGTTGTTGGGCAAGGTGTTTGCTCATAATGCAGAGAAGCGTTTGCTTGGCATTTTCAAATGTAAATGAACGAGAACTTAAGGAAAATGAAAGACCTTATTGCTTTTCTAAGTTCACCAAGGCTTCTGCTCGTGATACAAAGCTCAGAGGCTGCCTCACCCACACTGGAGGGAAGTTTTGAAATTGTATCGGTTACTAGTGTTGAATTTCATAATTTCATAATAAGTTCAATAATGTGGCTGAGGCAGTTTAACCAGGTTTTTTATGTGGATTAGAATTAATTTAATAACTCTTTTTGTCAGAATGTGACAATGTGTGGACATTTATGTGTTAATGGAGGGAATCAGTTAAAGAGTCTACTCAGTAATGGGGCTTCTCTCAAGCTGCTCAGCTTCCCTGGGAATGCAGGGCAACACTTTTTTTTTTTTTTTTTTGCTGAAAGCTGCAATAGGAAAACTTGCTGTTTGATATTTTATTTCTCCAAATTGGAATGTAGTCTGGAACTTTAAGTGATTTTTTTCCCCATACTAGCATAAATTAAAACCCTTGTATTGTAATTGTAAGCAGTTGAATGGGCAGTATAGTTTTCGTTCTTGTTTTGATTATTGAACTGAGATCAAGGAAGGGCTTATTTAACCTGTACTAGTTAAGTTGTAAGTTTACTATGCATCTGGATGTGTTGGCACTTGAATTGTTAAAAAGTAAGTGATGTTCTTCTGTTCTTTGGGTGCTCCTAAAAGTAAACCCTTTCTCCATTTCTAAAGCTCTTTTTCAGTTTTTGTGTGCAAGTGGGTTTAAAGACTATCCACAATCTGCGCGTAGACACCACTAGGTAGAAAGGTGTAAATGTGAATGTCTATGTGTTTGTATCACCCTAGAGCCCAGAGCCCACCATTTTTGGCCGAATTTTATCTTTAGTCGTTACTGTTGTTGTAAATGCATGTTGCTTTATAGCTAGAACCCATAACAAATGGGCACATCTTTTTAGGAAGAAAAAAAAGGAAAAAGGACAACGTTGAAAATGATCACATCCACCGAAAAAGAACAGTCTCCCAGCCCCTCCCTTGTCTCTTCAAAAATGAAACACACAAGTGAACCACTTCTTTTACTTTGCTTCATATTTCATGTTTATGAACCTGCAAACTGTTACCAAAACCTTCACCAATGTCACTACCCCCTACTGCATGTCTCTTCATCAACATCCTGCTCTTGCTCCCCTTACTTCACACTGTCTTAGCCACAGCACACAACACCCCAATAAATGGTACATGTGACGACACATGTGGCACTATCCCCATAAAGTACCCCTTCGGCACTGGATTTGGATGTGGCCATCCCGTCTTTGCCAGATACATAAAATGCAGTTCCGGGACACTCCAATTCTCTACTGGCACCGGCATTTACACTATCTCCTCAATCGACTACCCAAGCAACACCATAGTTCTCACAGATCCCCTCATGTCAACCTGTTCTTCAATGCAAAACTCAGGAAGCTTCATCTTAGATAGGACCAGCCCCTTCACTATAACATCTGATGTTATCTTCGTTCTGCTCGGGTGCTCAACAACGTCTCCTGTGTTTGATGCTGATGAAGAACTATGTGATACCGGATCAGGCTCTCGTATTTGTAGAGGGCTGTATTCTTGCAAGGGAGTGACAGGCATTGGTTTGCCACAAAATGCACCTGTTTCTACGTGTTGTGTCTATGACTCACCACTTGGCCTTGGCTCAGGTTATGCATTGGACCTTCCTAAGCTCCAATGCTCATCGTATACATCAATCTACGGGTTTGGGGATGATGAGGGGGATCCGATGAAATGGAAATTCGGAATCTCTTTGCAGTATAATGATTCATATGACACCGAGACCTGCAAGGACTGTGAAGCAAGTGGTGGCTTGTGCGGTTTTGCTGGTTTGGACCAGTCATTTGCTTGTGTTTGTAAGAATGGGGCAAACAGCAGCAACAACTGCCTTGGACGAGGTTAGTTCATAACCATACTTATTTTGTTATTGACAGTTTTCTTTCAAATCAGGGATCTCCTCCAACTTATTATGTGTTTTTCAAAAAAAACCTTATTATGTGTTTAAAACACAAGTAGATGATTATTTGAATTTTTACATAATAGATTGGAAAAAATTATGTCTGTTGGTTATGACATGGACTTTGGCCAAGTTATGTGAGATTTTTCTTTGTGACTTTTTATGTCTGAATATGAAATTTGATATATGGTTTGATATGATCAGGGTATGCTTGGAGCGGGACATGGGGACTACAAATTCAACTGAAGATGATTCTTGGAGGTACATAAATTGCAGTGCCTTTATCTTTTTTCTACTTTATGCTTCACTACCTTTCCCACCAAAAGTCTTCGTTTGCTGAAGAATTTTTAGGCAGGGTAATGCTTTGCCTTTTTCTTTTTAATAATCCAACTATATTCAAAATGGCCAAGAGCCGTGCAGTTCACCTCTTGGTATTTTCAACCTAGACATCTAGGGTTCAAATCTCCCATACTCCCAACCATTGAATTATCAAATATAATAATATTGTAATTGGAATGCTCACATTTGTCTTTTTAATAGTTTTGAAACCAAAATCTCAACATTAATTCAAAACTACCCCTAAGTTCTAGGGTTTAAATTTTTAAAATGTAATTTTCCCTAAGAAAAAATGAACTTGTATATACATCCAGGTGATATGATATGAAGTTAATATGCACATGATGCTTTCTCCTTTTATCTTTTTTTTTGCTAGGGATCTGGCTCTCTTGGATGTTGCTATTTTTATAGGATGCCTCAAAACTCTTGGCGATTCAAACTACCAATGAAGGGCTTATTTGGAACACTTCTGTCACACTCTTGGTGAAAGTGGTGACATTGTCATTCCTATAGGGTTCATTTATAATTCTCAAAAGTTGTTCTCAAAGATCTCAATTTTGATTCTAGGATTTTTGCAGACTTAAATGGTTTTATAAATCAGATTAGAGGATTGAGACAGATAATATGGTTTGGGTGGCTGCTGTAACTATTTGATGTCAACTTTAGATGCGTTCTATTTGTTTATTCTATATTTGTCATGACTCTTCTTCTTTATTTGGTATTGCTAATGGTGACATATATGCTCCTTTAGTTTGCAAATATGAGCTATTTAAACTCACATTTATAATAGTATTATATTCTCTACAATTTAGCATATCAAAAATATTCTCTACAATGTTATATTTTCTGAAATACATGAATGTTGATCAAAATGAATCCCGCCAAGTGAGTCCTATGCATGCATACAGGCACCACTTTCGTTTGATACAATATAATTGGATGTTAACTCTTAACATTATTATTAAATGTAATTATGAGTTGTAATATATTGTGACCGATTCATAGGTTAATGTTTTGTAAGTATAAGGATCATATGTTTCAGGTAAAATTGAGAAAGTTCATTTTACGAGTAAGATCTTATTTCTTGTATCTAAAAGTGTATATGATATCATGTCATCTAAAGTTTTAAATAATGTGACATTGAATAAGTAGATACACCAATTTGAAATATTTAATCCCAAAAATGAAATGGATCTTGTAAAAATGGGTATGAGGGCAAAAGTTAAGCAATAATAAATGTTTAATTATGGGCTAAATATGCCTATGTTTCCAAGGGAAAAAAATACTGACCAATAATTCATTAGTTTATAAGCACAAATTTACCATGATTGTGTCTTTTTCTTAATATGTGTTTGAAGTTTGATTTTATTTTCTAAAACATATATAAAAAATACTATTTAATGAGTATTAAATACAACTTAACTTATGTCCTTAAAGCACACGTTAATAAAGATAAAATATTATTTAATTGAGTATTAAATATAAAGTATTGTATGTTCCTAATTAAATTAAGATAGATGAATGCTTGACCAATACAAGTCTACAACATAAATAATTCTTTTATATATATATATATATATATAATAATTAAATTCAATATAACTATGTATTTCAATTTAACTAGATAATCTAATGTACAACATCTATATATCTGCACCTAAATTTTACCCATTAATAAAACTCTTGATTTATTAATTATGCACAATTCATGCACATAAGTTCGAGATGGTGGGACAGAGGGACTGCATTCAGTCGAGATTAGCAGGGAAGCACTTGGAAAGAACCCTATGCCTCTTGCTCATTGCTCATTACTCATTAGTGCCCTCGTGAGGTTAAGATAACAACTATGGCTTACTAGATTTTCTTACTTGCAAGTCCGAACCTAACGAGAAAATGACACTATAGTAACATCCAACTAGGGAAGTTACTCTAATGGTTCTCTTCTTACACTTGTCCGAGATGGCTGTGTGTGTCTTTTTCTTCAAATTTGTTTAACTTTACTTTTTCTTTAAAGAAAATCATTTATACATGTACACCTAAAAATTAAAATAAGCACTCAATTATGAAAATCTGATGTGTCTCACCCCGTTTGTCATCGCACCACAGTCAAGTCTTCCTTCCAAAGATTCTAAGGTTCTTTTACAAAATGTCAAAAATCGTACCAATAAGGCAATAATAATAATATAATATAAACAACTTTATTTTTCGAAAAAAAAAAAAAACAACTCTCTCCCTCCATCACCATTTTTTTAATAAGCAATGTCATTTAAAAAATGATATGGCAGAGTAATAATATTTTAAATTTAATTTAAAAGATAGTTTTTTTTTTTTTAAATAAAGACAGGATTGGGTCAATACGTTGCTTAAAGGTGATAATTTAAGTGTACTTTTCTTTAATATTTAAATATTAATTATTTAGCTTTATATACTATAAGTTTTTTTTCTTTTTCTTTTTTGGGTTTGAAGACCGTCTGTCTTGTTATTTGAGATTAGAGAGGCAATAAAAATTAATTTTTTGTAATTAGGTTTATTAACATTTCTTTTATGATTACTAATAGCTAATTCACTTAAAATTATAATATTTCAAGAAAAAAAAAAAACTTCTAAAGTGTAGCACAATAGACTCTAGTTTATTAAAAACATTATTGCAATTATACTTAATAATATAATTTACTATGTGAGAGACTGATTTACAAAAATTAAAATCTCATGTTTTTATCTATAAAAAAAAATCAGAAAAAGAGCCTCAAGTTGTTAAGAAAATTGATTGTCAATGATTATTAAGTGCACTCAAAACAATTTTTTTTTAGCAAAACTATTTATGTTTTTAGTTAAGTTGAATTTCTATTGACTCAATTTTTTGAGGGACTTTTTAGAGGTGGGGGAAATAATATAAAACTCACCTTAAAAAAAAAAAAATCAATTATCATTACAATTTTTGGGACATTTTTGTATGGTTTTGAACACCTTTTGTTTTTACAACTGGGGGCCTTAAAACAGTGGGATTAAATTTTGCCTTAAGCTAGCCTTATTCCTTTTTTCTTTTCTTTTTTTGAGAGGCTAATTTTTGGGGCTCAAACATGCCGGTTATTGGTTTTTTTTTTTTTTTGGGTGGAAAATATTTGTCATCTCACACATACTTGACCTTTGTTTTACTAAAAAAAATTAAAATTAAAAAAAAGTTTGAAAAAAAAAGAAAAAAAAAACTAAATTATGTTAGGTGTTTGTTACTATTATTTAAACAATAATTTTCAGTATTTAACCGCTATTCTGCATATTTTTACGCAACTTTTATCCTTCACATATTCTCACAAAACATCAATAGCATTAATAGAAATTTTTTACTAAACGAGGCCCTTAGAATGGCCCACCATTTTTCACCATGCAGAACAGTTTTTACTTTTTATTCCTTTGGCCTTCACATTAATCCACATTCCAGTTCACCCGTAGAAGATGCAGTACAGTTCTACTTGGCTCGCTGCAAAATAATGAGCACCAACTTGTTCTGACAGTGAGAGCTCTACTATAGCATCTTCTACAGGTGATCACTTTTTTTTCCCTCTATTCCCTTTTCTTCAAAACTTCCTTCGGTTCCTTTAATTACCCAGTTAGCTCTCTTTTGCTTTTTCAAAAAAAAAATAATAATAATAAATTGGCGCCAGAATTGGATACCCAGTTGCTTGTTTTAGTATTTTCTGTGACCCCTTTTTTTTGAACATCCAAATTATCAATTAGTATAAGAAGAAAAGTAGACATTTTTGTGTGTAAGTGGTGTTTAGTTGCTCTTTTGGAGTTGCAAGTGAGAGTGATGCTAAGGGTAGTATGAAATTTGCCAAATAAGTCTTATAAATTGATGGGACACCAATCATAAATAATAATAAAAAGTAATTCAAACATTTATATAAGGCAAAATTTATGTACAGTTCATTAGGTGCTATGCTGTAATTTAGGTTCCTCAATTGAAATCAACCACATGATTGAATTGATCTATACTGTAAAAAGAATTTCAAATGACAATAAAATTCAATAATGTGATTTATTTGTCAATGCAATCACATGGTTAAACTTAATTGGAGAATCTAAGATGGAACTGTACCTAAGTTTTATCCATTTATTCATTATGTTGTTGAAATAGCTTTAGCATTTTCCTGCAAGTAATTGCTTGGGTTGGCATAGAATTTTATCAAATATTGATTTTTGTTTCAGAAGATGGGTGGGAAGAGAGTATTGAAAATGTGCACCTTGGCATTTGTTCTGTTGGGTCTTGCAAGCCTTCAAGAGGCAATGTCACATGGAGTTCACCCACTCTCCAAAATTGCTACTCACAAGACAACATATGCTTTTGATGACCGCGCATATATTAATGTCACTCCTACTGTTCTTGGAGCGAAGGTATATAAGTTTCAATAATAAATTTTTTTTCTTAAAAAAATTTAGTCTCCTTTCTCTCATTCCTTACCATCAAGGCATCAACTTATGATGGGAACAATTTTCTCTATTATATATTTTGAAAGATGGAATGTCCTGTTGACACCTATCATCCTAATTTGTTTTAAATTGGGATGAAACAGCCTCAAGTTTGTGTTTTAATTAGGACTAATGCTAGATTTTCACTATTTTAGGGGGAAACTACAGTCTGGGTGACAGTGGACTTTAGTTCTCCAACCCCATCTAATGATGATTGGATTGCAGTGTTTTCTCCTGCCAATTTCAGGTAAATATAAATTTCTTTGTCATATCAGAACTTATATATGGCTTTTGCATACAATCGGGAACCTCTAGAATGATTTTCTTCTGACATCTTTCTTTGGGCATTTGTTCAAATTAGTGGCATTGATCATTAAGTTGGAAGCATTTTGAAAATTCTAAGATTGATCCCAATATTCTAATTAATGGATTAAAAATAGAGTATGCCCAATAGTAATAGTTTACAGTTAACACAATCACAAAAATAATCACTACAATCCAAAACAATATAATGAATTCAAGTATTTTACTGATGAATTGGAAAACTTTCCACTATAGAAGAAACAGTTACAAATAGTTGATACTCACAAAACCTTTAGACTAGGCGCTACTTAACCTTAGCAAGCAACCTATTGGCCTCCCACTGCAGTGGTTCCAGAACTCTGGAATCCTTCTATAGAACTTCCTTCATGAACAAATTCATCCGCATCAATCCAGAAGTTTGGTTTATTAGTGAACTAACTAACAAGGATTAAAAACTTCTTTGATTGGATGGAAATCAATTTACTGATTTAGGCTCACGAGGTGAATAAACATAGGAGATATATCTTCTATTTAGGCTCAAGCAAAGAGGGTTTCTTAGAATGCTCTTGGTACATCAGCCTCAACCTTGAAAGTCGTCCGTCAAAGGGTATTAATAGGTAGGTCAAAGTTTAGGTTAAATCAGTCTTCAAGTAGAATTAGGATTGCAAAATCTATAATCTCGCTCAAGTGAAGTCTCTTCTTGATTTTAATGATCACTTGAGTGAGGCCTGAGTTTGCTCAAGCAAGCTTTCTGAACTTTGAGATCTTCAAGAAGCTCTTTTCTGAAAACTTCACCTAATTAAATTGCAATGCTTATGACCCTCATTAACACATGTTTTGGCACATGGAATTTGCCCACACAAACCTAAATCCCAATACATTTCTTTTTCCTCAATTTGCAGCGCTGCCACATGCCCCAAAGACAACCCATATGTGCTACCTCCAATGTTGTGTACTGCACCTCTCAAGGTTCATGCCACACTTCTTTGCAATGTCTATTTCTTTGTAGCTTCATGGCCTGCTTTTATATGAAGTGGAAAAAGAGAAAAAATTAACATTATACTTTTTTATTTTGCAGTATAAATATGCAAATTACAACAACCCTAACTACACAAAAACAGGAAAAGGGTCGATGAAGTTTCAGTTGATTAAGCAGAGATCAGACATCTCCTTTGCACTCTTCACTGGTGGCATATCAAATGTATGCCAATTTATGTCTAGTGACTTGTACATTTTACATGCTCCTAATTATATAGAACAAATGCATTGGCTAGTCAGTCTCCTATATCTTGTTTTGCTTCAAAAAGAAGATTGATGTGCTGTAGTTTAGAATCTTAGATACAAGAATACTAATAATAAGAACTGCTTTCCAGTGTCTGTGAAATCTATTTAACAAAGCTTTAGTCCCAACTACTTTGGGCTGGCTACCCAAATCCTTTTTCACCATTTAGTTACATAAGTGCCATTTCTTTGTGTGAAACCCTTTGCAATATTAATTTTTCATAGTTCCTCTACCTATGTTCTTTTTATTTATCCTCTTCTTGATTTGGTATCTTCAAGTTGATCCAAATTGATCACAACCAGTGCATTCATGTTTCTTTTTGCACGTGGTATTTGCATTGGATTTTTCCTTGTCTTTATTGGGCTGCCAATGAAATTTGTTGTGTGATTTTGACTGGTCAAATAACTCTCTTGTTCTCACCACAGCATTTGCCATGTGAGTTACATTTCTGGTTCAACTTTATTCATTATTAAATGTTCCAGGGAACCAAATTATGGGAAGAAAAAAAAATCCATTTCCATCTTCCATCTTTACATGATGACCTAATTCTGTTTGACTTATGCAATTATAATCTGTCATTTACTTTCCATATCACTTCTTATATGATTTGCTGTAAAACTTTAAATGCTTTATACAAGGAGTGATGGTACTGAGCTACATCATTTTGTTAGACTTTTGTAATAAAATTGGAAGGAACTTTAGCATTTTCCTTATCCAATACCCCTGCATTTGATTGTGTTAACAATTTATTTATTTGTTTATCAATTTTTCATAACAGCCAAAGCTAGTAGCAGTGTCAAACAAGTTAGCTTTTGTAAATCCAAATGCTCCAGTCTATCCACGCCTAGCACAAGGAAAAGTTTGGAATGAAGTAAGGTCAATATCTGTATTGATTTTTGTCTCAAAGCTTTTACTTTCTATAATCTGAATGACAAGGTCCTCTACTTGTCTGTGTATGGAACTACAACGCAGCAAACTTTTCTTGCTATACCTGTATTTCTTTCCATTACATAGCTATTCATTTGTTCACAAACTGTTACACTAGGTCTTAATATTAATATTTTTTAGTGGGGAGTGGGGCGTGGCTTACAACATCTCAAGGAAATAATGTATAATGTTCACATGATCTTCAGATGACTGTAACATGGACAAGTGGATATGGAATTGATGAAGCAGAGCCTTTTGTAGAATGGGGTCCAAAAGGAGGAGCCCAAGTGAGATCCCCTGCTGGGACACTTACTTTTGATCGGAACACCATGTGTGGTGCGTAATTTCATTTTTACCTTTAAATTTTGTCTTTTCAGATAGATCTGTTGGTTTTTTGAAAGAGAATAACCTTGGGTAGGCAAACCACCGTAATCTTGGTAATGGAATTCCAGAAACTTGATTTGTAATAGGAACTCAATGACATCAGTGTACACTGGAGTCTGATACATCACAGATTTAGTCATAAAAAGAAAGAAAAATTAAGTAGAAGTAAATTTAATTCCTGCAAGGAAATTTATGTTATGAATCTCTTGTAATATTACTATTTTTTTCATATGTTAAATTCTCCCAGAGTTTTCCTCCTGGTTATTTTTGGAAAATAGATGAATTTATCTTAGCCATTTATCCATACAGCTGCACCAGCAAGGACCGTAGGATGGCGTAACCCTGGATACATACACACCAGTTTTTTGAAGGAGTTGTGGCCCAACAAAGGGTGCGTTATAATTTATTTGCTCATATTATGTTGTTTCTGGTTGTGTCATATGTTTCTGGTTACTTTGTTGGAAGCACCGCAAAAGCTAGGAGGTGGGAAAAACAACCATAAAGTGAAATTTTTAATAGGCAAATTAGAACTGAACCTTGTATCTTTCTGTCTTTCCATTGTGAATTAGCCCAATGAGTTTTATATATGGTCTCTTACAAAGTATTTTGATCCCAAATGTTAACAATTTTAACTACATGTATTCAATTGTAATAGAATGAACCTTGAATTATTGGACTTGCACGTGCTAAAATTTTAGCCCTCTTCTGTTTGATTTGCTTGCTACTTTAACTTCCGATCCTTCTTATTGATTATTCAGGTATACATACAAGCTCGGGCATAGGTTGTTTAATGGTACATGTATTTGGAGTCAAGAATACTGGTTTAGAGCGTCTCCTTATCCTGGTCA
This sequence comes from Quercus variabilis, assembly GCA_030445155.1. Lineage (NCBI taxonomy): Eukaryota > Viridiplantae > Streptophyta > Magnoliopsida > Fagales > Fagaceae > Quercus > Quercus variabilis. Next base: position 71,826,936 of record CP129447.1, read on the forward strand.
AAATTCTTTGCAACGTGTGATCATATTTGGAGACATGGGAAAGGTGTGAACTCTTTTTCTGTTTTTTGAGAATCAGAAAGGTGTGGACTCTCTTGGAAGACTGTATGTGCATATGAATAAAGCCCATTTCCCCATTTATAATGACTAGGGACTTCAATACCATCTGATGTATGCATGTTGTTGCAGTGGTTATTAAGTGTAGCATTTTGTTGTGTATGTAAGTACATGTATATAGATTAATGAAATTATCTGACATAATATTTAATCCCCCTTCCTTAACCTCTAAAATTCAAACTATATTTTACTTTTGTTAACATTTACAAATGTCACATTGCATAAAGGACTATTCATTTATACATTTGCCCTCTTAAGGATGTGTGGTTTCAATTTAACTGAATATCAATTACCAGTCTTTTTTGGCCTTTTTCATCTTTCAGCATACTGTATATCCAAATTGTACTTGATGCAATCTCACAAGATTTTTGTTTAATCGTCCACCTTGCAGGGCGAAGCTGATGGTTCCTTTGAATTTGAAGATTTCCAGCCTGCATCTCTGAACACTACTAAGCAGCTTATTGAAGACTTAAATAACATTGATATAGTCTTCCACATTGGAGATATAGTCTATGCTATGGGTTATATTGCACAGTGGGACCAATTCACTGCACAGATTGAGCCAATTGCATCAACTAAGCCTTACATGATTGGAAGGTTTGTCATAATATGCATAAATAGCTCATTAAGCATGTAGACATCTTCTGATTTTTCATATGTGTCATCATTTAATGTCTTTGCAGTGGTAACCATGAGCGAGACTGGCCAGGAACTGGATCCTTCTACCAGAACATGGATTCAGGAGGAGAGTGTGGTGTGTTAGCCGAGAACATGTTTTATGTCCCTGCTGAGAACAGGGCTAATTTCTGGTATGGAAGCAATACTCAGATATAAAGAACTTTGTAGCAATTGTTTGCTTTATTTACCTATCATATTCACTATTAGCCATAGGTGCTGCTCATTTAGTTCATACCTTCGACCTCTATGTAGCGTGATAGTATTGTTAGGATCCCAACTGCATGAAATATCTTCCAACACAGCTAGAAATTTTCCAAAACATTCTTTTAATTTTGCCAAAAAAAAAAAAAAAAAAAACATATGCATCTTCACAACTCAAAACCACTCTCCAAAAATTCTGAAATTACTCCCAAATCCATTGTTTTACATTCACTATTAATGTGGGTTTCTCCAATTTTTGGCTGTAAAGAACCAGCTGCCAAATTGGTTCCACATAAAAATTTTAAAAAATTTACTTGTTCAAGAAGGGAGAAGGGGTGGGATTCTTGATGAACACTTACTTGTTTCCAGGTACTCCACTGACTATGGCATGTTCCGATTCTGCATAGCTCACACTGAACTTGATTGGAGAGAGGGATCAGAGCAATACAAGTTCATTGAGAACTGCCTCGCATCAGTTGACAGACAAAGACAACCATGGTTAATCTTTCTTGCACACAGAGTACTAGGTTATTCTTCTGTGGACTTTTATGTGGAAGAAGGATCATTTGAGGAACCAATGGGAAGGGAGGACCTCGAAAAACTTTGGCAGAAGTACAAGGTTGACATTGCCCTCTATGGCCATGTGCACAATTACGAAAGGTCATGCCCAGTCTACGAGGTATGATCATGTATAACAAAGCTGTACCATAGTCATTTCTTCCTACATTTTGCACTGCATAGATTCGGCACCACCACAGACATTGCAACAATTTAATTGTTAAAATAATGGTTAAGTAATAAAATCCACTCTTTATTATCAGTTAAAACATAAGCGGTAGTTTATCTTGGTATGAGATTAGGTGATTTTAAGTTTGAACCATGCCTCCACTTTACGTCCCATTCAAAACTTAAAAATTCTACGTGTTGGATTCACTTTTGGAGGGGTAGTCTAAGCCTCATGAGGGATCACATAGAATAGTAATTAAGCAATTAATTAAATTCACTCTTTGTTATCAACTTAAGCTTTTAGGACTAGTGGTAATTTATATCTTTTTTCTTCTTGCTGCAGAATATCTGCACCAGTCAAGAGAAACACAACTATATAGGCCCCTTGAAGGGAACAATTCATGTGATTGCTGGAGGAGGAGGAGCAAGCCTTCATGAATTTGCTTCCATCAATACCACGTGGAGTATATATAAAGACTATGATAACGGATTTGTCAAACTTACCGCATTTGATCATTCACACCTTTTGTTTGAATACAAGAAGAGCAGGGATGGAAAAGTGTACGACTCTTTCACAATCTCTCGGGATTATAGGGACATCTTGACCTGTACTGTTGATAGTTGTCCAGAAGTTACACTAGCACAGTAGTATCTTGACACAGATATAAGGGAAATTTTTGTTGATGAGTGCTAAGTGCCATTTGTAAATAAAGATTCACTAATATTATGTGTGTTAGCAGTTCCTCATCATGTTCTGCTGCTTTAATATTTATTATTCTGATTAATCAAGTCTAAGAAACGGAGCCTTTTATCTCGTATGAAAGTAATTATCAATTTCTAATCTATAGCTATATAATATCTAAAAGCTAAAATGTAACATTTATTGTTGTTATGTTCTTGTTCAGTCACATTAGCGCAGTATTTCTGTTCACTCAATCCACTTTAGTATTTTTATCCAATTTGGTCCAATTTGTTCCATTTCAATCCACTTTAATATTTCTGTCCACTTCGGTCCAACTTGGTCACTTCAGTCCACTTTAGTCTATTCCAACTGTAAAATCTATTAACAAAAATCTAAATGAGTTAATTTAATTATTTTGTCCAAATCTGTTATTACATGAAGTCATTTAAACATTTTTTAAATTAATATTAATCAAACAATAAGATCTTTTAAATAATGCATCATATGAATGTTTTCATTTAAATTTTTAATATGAAAAGAACATTTAAATGATCCTGTTTACCAACTAAAAAATTTACAAAGAAATATGATTGATTAGTTTTACATTAATAACATAATAAACAAATTCCTTTTTTTTTTTTAGTGATACTTAGTTACTACAAATTTTAGTACATATAAGTGTTACAAATCTATATAATATTTAAAAACTAAAGTGTAGTATTTATTGTTTTTGCTCTTTGTTTGAGGCATATTAGTGCAACATTTCAGTCCACTTAAGTCCATTTAGTCTATTTTGGTCAACTTCGGTCATATTCGGTCTAATAGGGTCCCTTTCAGTCCACTTAGGTCATTCGGTCCATTCAAGTTTATTTTGGACTAATTGGGTTTTAAATTGATTCTTAAGTTGCATTTTCAGTTTTGGACTCAAAATTGTTTCTTCTTCTTAATTTTTGGGTTGAAAAATATGAAATTTTATTTTATTTGGGCCAAACTCGTTAGTTTTGAGCCAAAAAATACAAATAAAATAGGCATTAGAGATATGGACCCTAAAAAAGCAATAAAAATAATAAATATTCAAAAAATTACCTTAAAATTCAAGTTTTAATAATATAGACATTATATTTATATTTGGAAAGAAAAAAAAAATACTAGATTGCTCTTGGGGTTGGAAGACATTGTTGAAAATGAGAAATATTTTTCAAGACCAATGCAAGCATATCGTGGGAGATGGAAGAAAAATTCACTTGGCATGATTTTTGATATCGAGATGGGCCTCTTTTTTCCTAAGTACATATTTTAGATAGTCTATAATGATGCAAATATCAAGTTATTTTCTTATATTCATGAAGGTCATTGGCATTGGCCGCCAGGCAGGTATGAGTATCTAGTATCCATTTAATCCAGGTTGTGTGAGATGAAGTTGGGGGGTAAGGATTCTCTCTCTTGTTTACCTTCTAGAACAGGTAAATTGACCTGTAAAATTACTTGGGAGGAGATTAGAACTAAATGTCCCACAGAAGAGTGGATCCAATTTATTTTGGTCTGTCCAACTGTCCCTTCAATTTCTAGGCATTCTTTTATTATTTGGTTGGCCAATGAGGATTTGGTTTTCAAAAAGGGATAGATTGATACCTAGAGATTATGAAGATTATACTTTATGCATGTTTTGCATAAATTGTATTGAAATCTGAGATCATATCTTTTTTTAGTGTTCATTACAAAAAGAATTTGGATGAAAGTACCGAGTTATTTCTTCATTAGTGAACCTTACTGCAAGTGGGATGATATGCTCAATCGGGGAGTTAATTCCTTGAGGAGGAAGTGTTTCAAATCCACTCTATGTAGATGTCTGTGCTGCGTCTATCAACAATATATAGCTTCAAAGAAACACCAAGATTTACAATGTCCAGATTACGTCTGAGGAAGGGACCCAGCTCTCCATTTGTTGGACATTAAATCCAAGATGGAATTCTACTGCAGAGTAAAGAAATATGTCAAGAATAGAATTCTTTGCACGAGTTAGGGGATATCTCAATCTGTTTTCAAGAATTGAGTTGTGGTTGTGGTGTTTAGGCACTTAATGTAGTCTACTTGCCTTGTTCCTTTTTTTGCCCCAGCAAGGCTTGGTTGTGTTACTGTTGTAGTTGCAGATTTTTGCTTGTTCACAGAACTGTCTTGATTCCTGAGTTCTAATATCACTCATTCAACCGAATAAATTCAAGTAAAAAGGTCTCAACAAGGAATATAAAGATTCTTGCAATTGGAGAGGAGCCAAGCCTCACACACCATAGAGTGAAGTGCCTTTCTTTGGCTATATCTATCAATGGATGAGCATCATTTGTGCAGCCAAGTTATAGCCAACTTCAGAGTGATACGAATTCTTTTTTTTAGCTATAACAAAATGCTATTCATAAGCATCATGTGTGACTTTATATACTGATGCCTTGGATGAAATTCGTTCCCAAGTTTTTTTTTTTTTGGGATATAATAAGCAACTGATCTTAATCTTAGGAATTTGACTCAGTCATTTGCAGCAAGCATGCAACATTCACATTGTAATGGCATGGTTAAAGCAAAGTTATAATGAACACTTTGCAGGTGCCCTAATCAGTCCAAGAGTCCAGGCCCCAACTCACTTGACTATATAATCAAATCTTACAGGCATTTACAGATTTACCATGTTGCTAACAAGTTCAACTAACACCTACAAGTATTCGTGTGAAGTTCTTTCCATGCAATACGGACAGATTTCAAAGCCAAACTGGGCAGAGCATTTGGTCATGCTTGAAAGAAGCCCTGCTCACTCAAATTTCTTCTCAGCATAATACATCCCCAGTTCATATTTCTCTGCTACAGCTGCCATATCTTCCCCCATCAACTGAACTTTATCTTGGATGGTACTGCAGGATTTTCCTCTATGATTGTAGTATTGTATACTATCTCTCAGTTTTGTCTTAAAACTTTCTCAAATCCCGGAGGAATGCCATCTTGGTCCACCGCATTGAAACACTTCCTATTTGAGCTGTGCAAGAGGGGCTCAAATGCAATCTCACTTCTACTTTTAACCCCTTGTTTATACCCTAATATTAATTGTTCACTACTAGAAATCAAATACTTCGAAATAGTTGAAGTCTTTCTATCTAACCTATGCAAGTTACTGCCAGAATTAGAAGTGAGTTCATAATGTCTCTTGGATGCATATCTTGAAACAACCATATCAACTCTCCCCACATTCTCTCCACCTACCATATCAATTTCCATATCAACTGCCTCATTATCATCCATGCTCACACGGTCATTGTGTGCATGTTCCACAGAAGAAATGACTGGAGGGGGTTCTGCATCTCCCTTGTCTAGAGTATGATTATCTTTTACAGGGCGAAAGACTCCCCAAAACTGGTATTCTGCTTCTAATCTTGCAATAACATCTATAAACACAAAGTTTTTTGTCATATTCATCAAGGCAAGGAAAGTCATGTACAAAGAACCATTTGGCTGTAATGTAAATAAACACACAAAACACCAACAACCACCACATCAACCCTTAGACAGAATCTTCAATCTGGAAGTCTGCTGGTGCATCATAAGTTCACATATCAGGATCCTCATAAATGAAGAAGATATACTGTTTATAGTTTAGAAAAACTAAGAATTCATTTTAATATTGAAATTTCAAACTTACGGTGGCCCCCTCATATAGTATTCATAAATTTCTACGCCCACAATATTTAACATCTGATAGAGGACCAACTAGATTCTTTGATTTTTTTATTTTATTTTATTTTATTTGGGTACCAATATTCAAGTAAAATGAACTTACGAAATCCACAAGTGCACAATTATGTTAAACCAGGAAAATAAAGTAGTTCATACAGAAAAACTAATAAGGCAAGTCAGGGAAGTATAAATAAGGACCAATATATCGGGAGACAATCCTAGATTCCAATGCAAATTATTTCAGTATCAATAAGGATAATCTCAATCAAAAAAATAATCAGAAAACCTAAAAAGGTTGACCTTGTTATGCTCATCAATCAGAAAAGCTTGAGCTACAGGGAAAAGAAGTAGGAAAACTGAATGAAGTGGAAAAAAGATAACTCACCCTGTGAGTCCACATGCAGCTGTTTTGATGTAAATATCAGCAACTCCACACCATTAAAGGAGCTTCTCATCAGTGAATTTTGGACCTCCATCTGCTTAAACAGGGAGGCAGCGTGCTCTTTGGAACTATAAGTGAATAGAAGACGTATAAAAAACTCCATAACCAGAAGATGCCCTTAAAAGCTGAAGCAGAGATAGCCACACAAAGATCAGATGCCAAGACAAACCTCTCAATATTATAATCAGGGGAAAAGTATAGAGCAATGTCACGAAGATCAGGACAATCATTCTGAAAAAGATCTGCCAAAATTTGGGATTGAGGAAGCAACTCAACACTAAGGACAAGAGGCATTTTTCCTGAAAACTCCGAGGCTCTACGACTGATGGAGGGTGGAAGTTGAGCCTTGAACCCACCAAGAAAGTTTTTAGGTGTAGAATTAGTAACAAAAAATCCTCCCCTGAAGAAAGAAAAATCTTGCATCACTCACAAATCCAATAGAGAAAAAAGAGGAAATGTTTGCCATGTACATCCTAAGAAACAATCTATTAGACAAAACGATGAAAATATGTTACTTCTAAACATTCTTTTTATGATTGAATGAGTTCCAACATCATGAAAGAATAGATTATATACAAAATAAGAAGAGATTGGTTACCGACTTCCAAGTAGCATGTGAAGTAGGGAGATAATTGCAGTATAGCTTGAATATAGGTAAAATATTCAGCAACTCGCTTTTTTCAACATCAGAGTTCTTTTGTTCAGCAACAGCTTGGGACTTCCCACCTGCAAAATACAGAAACAGCAATAACTAAGAGCAATTAGGTTACCAAATTGTTATATTGCCTACTAAAGTCCCAATTATAAACACAATTTCAATAACACAAAAGCAACAAGCTACAGGTTCAAGTCCATGAATCAGCCCCGCAAAAGTGGGACTTTGTGCACTAGGTACAACTCTTTTTCTATCTTATTAATGCTCTTTTACTAGAAGACTGAGGCAGAAAGTGTTATAATTGAGTTTGTTTTAAAGGCTGTTGAATGGATGGGTACTAGGGGATTCACTCACTTTATACAAGCTTATACAAGCTTGCTTGGGCTTCTTTCATTTATCATGTCTGGCTTTAAAGAACTGTAAGAGTTCACAGTGGTCTGATTCATGAAGAGGAGAAGATTATGGGTTAATCAAGAACGATGTTAGAGCTAGAATGGGAGTATGCAATGGGTTCAAAAAAATTGAACAATAGGGTACTGTCTAGTTATTTGGATATATGTTTCTTAATTATAGAATCACTATCTAGCAGTTTGGTATTGTGTTCTGCTGTTGTTGCTGCTTGTCACTTGATTGTTTCTAATTTTTCATGTAAGTATCTTTCTTTTGTTTCTGATCAATTTAAACATCTTTCTTGATTGTTTAATGAAAGTATCTCATTCAAAAAAAAAAAAAAACTGAGACCTGCTGTCGCCATTTCAGAGCAATCTATTGTCATGGTTCTCATGGTGATGTCCTTCCCACCAGCTTCTGGCAATACCATCCCACTTGACAAACATGATTTACAAATCCAATCTTCTGGAATATCATGGAGAACAACCGGCATGCAATAACTAAAAATGCAGAGATCAGAATGACAATCTATGCACCATATTTATCAATTGAAAAGCATATAATTAGAGAGTTAAGGCATGAAACGAATCAAAAGAATGAACCATAAACATCCAACCTATTCCATCCAAGTGACCTTACAAAACTTTAAGAGTACTACATAGAATGATCATTACGGTTCAAGAGCTGAAAAGTACAAGAACGAGAGATCCATCCAATCAACTTGAACTTATGGTCTAAACACACTGCAGTTGGGTCCTGAAAGAACCAACATAAAAGCCTATATGGGAAGAAAACACCACCTGAATTAAGTCTCCTTGCTTCCTACAACAAGAGTAGTTGTGTATACTTAAAAAAAGGTGGAAATGAAAACTATGCATTTCATTTTTCATGTACTGATAGTAATTAGAAGTCATTGATGGGGCACTAAATTAGGAAAATAAAGTGAAATTAACTGCATGGATGAACATGCACACGCATGCACACAAAGGTGTTGGCATGAATAAGAAGTGAAAAACATTGAAAGTACTATCATTTTTGTTACCAAAAAACAAGTTCCTGACTGACATGACAATAAGCACGATTAGTGTCGCATCAATAACTTTTGTTTTGTGTTTAAAAGTTGACACATAGTTTATACAGTTTCTGAAGTAATAATTGTAATATCCTAACATCACTCATAAAATATTATCATACCCATGTTCATGACTACAGCAACTGGAGCAAGTAGCTAATGCATTGTCAAAACCAGCATCACCACATATGTCACAAATTTCATCCTGCAAGGTGGAAGAGTAGAACATGAAATTCCAAATACAAGTACCAAAACATTAGTAGAATTTAATTAAGTTCAATCAAAATATTCTGGTAAACTTTTGGAATTTATAAATTGAAAATAATTTAGTTCCTTTTTGACCAAAATAGGTCCTGGTTGGGAATTATTGGGATGTCTAAGTGCTTTTCTGACTTTTGGCACATCCAGAAACCACTTTCGAAAGAAACCAAGGTGACAAAAATTTAAGGAGGGAAAATGGGGACAGGTGGCACAAACCTATGTGGGGCATTTAAAATTTGGGAACATAAGCAGCTAAGGAAAATCTGGGCCACTATAGACTGCCCCTGCAGTCCAAAAGGACAGGCACCAACAGCCGCAATAATTATTATAAAAAAAATTATGATTTACTTGCAAAGGTAATATATTTATATTGTTAAATCAATTATTACAAAATTACTCTACAGAATTTTCATTTATAAACACATTTTACTACTAGTATTTTCTCCCCTATATAAACACATTTATAAAACAAATGCACCATCAGAAATTCGATGTAATACGCATATATACTTCTCTTTCACATAAAGGTATATTTCATCGTGTACAGTAAGTGGGTTGTGGGGCTCGTGCTTATATGAGAGAAGGATGTACACAAAATGCACTTACTAACTTGTGCATTGTATATATATGCACATTCCTTCTCATAGCATGTGAGTTTTACATGGTTGTAAAGTTCACACAATTTGAAGAATGATACACATATCTTATGCATGATAGGTTCAAAGATACTGCTACTTGAACTCATGGGGAAGGTCTTTTTAGTATCTCATATAATTTTTTTTTTTTAATCTTTTTCTTTCTCCTCATGGGAAGTGTCATCAAGGTTGATCTATTACTTTTTTCCCCAATTTGATCTTATCTAGGTTATTTATTTATTTTATATAAAGAAATATCTAGTTATTTCCACTATCCACTGTGCATAGATAACATATTAACATCTTCTGTTTTCACCCTCTTACTACAAAAAGTTTATAGCCAATCAGAAAAAGGAGATAAGCAATTTTTAAAAGCAAAAAACAACAACAAAATCTTTCCAAATTAGCAAACCCCATTAGCCCCTAAAGTTATGAAGTATAATAAAAAATAAAAATAAAAAATTTAAATCTCAACATTCTTGAAAAATAAAAAGAAAAAGCCATACCAGTGCTGATATTTTCCCCCTTATTATACAATAAGTAAAAGGAAGATTTACACCCAAGATGAATTAGACAACACTACTGAGCTACAATAAACTCCCATTTTCATTTGACTCAGTAACTCAAACATTCATACTTGACAACAACAGTTAAAAAGGAAAGTAGAAAGAAAAAAAATCCTAATTTTTCTCAAACAAAATAAATAGACATCTTATTAAAAAATATATATACATATATCTCTTTTAAGGTAAAAGAAGAAAAGATATCTTCGTTGAAAATACCAGGTACTCGTAGATAAGGTGACAATAAACCATTAATATAAAAGCACAAAAAGTATATCAGACAAAACCAGACATTATTATATTACAGAACATTATTAAAACACAACCAACCAAGTACATCAAAATTTCATGGGCACCCATCAAAAAATTCATGATCAAGCAGTTACATTACTTACTGTATATATAGCATAATAAATGAACACGGAGAGATTCAACAAACATATAAAAAAATCTTTTTTATATAAATATAAAGAAGGTACCAAAGTTTAACTAGCATGGACAAAAAAAAAATGCAGTAGAGAGAGAGTATAAACAATGTAGATTAGCGATTTTACCAAGTGGGGTTCTTTCATTGTTGCTGATATTCTGTTCTTTTTGTCGTTCTCGCAGAGAGTGAAAGCTGAGAGGTCTCTCTGTGGCCACGGATTTTGGGCAGCTGAGAGAGAGAAAGTAGGAGAAAGAGACAAATGATGAAAATAAAAGAAACTTTATGAGGGGGTAGTTTCTGATCCGCTGTAATCATCCCACGTGTTTGAAAATGAACACGTGTCATGATCATAGTGGGTTCAGTGGACTGAAGGTATTGGACGCTCACTTATAAGAGTTTAGAATATTATAAATTTTATTATATTATTGACCAAAATAATAAATTAAATATTTATTAAATTCTTGAACATGTCAAATTATATTCAATGCCACGTTATATTTTTAGATCTTTTTGACTTTTTGTTTATTAATTATTAATTTACTAAGTGGTTGACCTCCTCAAATTATATTCAATGCCACATTATATATATAATAAAATTTATAATATTTTTATATATTTTCATATATTTTCGACTTCATTGTAAGCCTGAGTTAACTCAATTGAGAAAATATTATCATGTGTATACAATTATATATATATATATATATATAGGAAATAATAGAACATGTTTGATTTCACATCACAATGGCTGTCTTATGACGAGGTTGAGAAGATAGGTATCATATCCATTATATATATGTTAATTGGTGTGTGAATACATTCATTACATTGAGAAATAGTAGATGCTAATCACCAAAGGTAGTAAATTTTGCACCGTATTAGCCGGTATGGCCGGAAATTTTTGTACCGGAACCATCACCGGTACAGAAATTGCTGTGATTCGTACCGCCTTAGATACCGAGTCATACCGGTCTGTTGCGATCATTTCGGAATATTCTAGGTATTTCAGCCGATAAAGAGGTTTCAGATCGGTACAAACAAGAAGAAAAAAGAAAAAGAAAAGGAAAAAGAAGATAAGAAAAATGAGTCTGTGACTCACTGACTTGGTGCCTAATGACTGAGATCTGTACTCCAAATCTTTCATTTTTTTTTTCCTTCTATACCCTTTTCTAATTTAGATCTCATTCCTCTCCATTGTAGCTGCCACTGCAACTTCTTTATTCTCCTTCTTCTTCTTCCTTTTTCCTGCATCTTTGGTTTCTTCGCTACTAATGCACTACAACTATAAACTTTCAGCTTTGTGTCTTTCAAATTTTCTTATCTAATATTTAGTCAATGATGTCAGATGGTTAGGTGGAAGTGGTGTGGCAATTTAATGCACTTATTGCGTATCTTTTGCAATTTTAAAGTCATCACGTGTCCATCCTTCTTTCTTCTTCTTCTTTTTTTCACCTTTTTTTTTTTTTTTTGCTTTAATTTATTCCTTCACTTGTTGTTTATTGTAAATATGGTAACTTATTAGTATTATTAGTTTTCTTAGTATGCAATGAATAATTAAGCTTTTTATTTTTTTATATTGTATTTTTTTTAATTGATGCTAAAGTCTAAAATCATGAATAATTTGTTCTAAATTGGTGTAATGTTTTATGGTAAACTTTCATATTTATTATAATATATATATATATATATATTTATAAATATAAAAAATAACGGTAAACCTGAAACGGTACACCGGTATTGATCGGTACCAAAATATATCGTTCCACTAGTCAAACCAATACAACCCCCAATACGAGATTAACTTCCTTGCTAATAACAAATACTTTTTTTAATTGAACATTGTGCAATTCTTCAAAAAATAAATTGAGAAATTGGAATAAAAAACTTAACCTCAACTAATAGAATTTGACATTTGTTAATCAGAACCTAAAAATGAAAAAAATAAAAAATTCAATGACATTTGATGTGATAATTTGGAATTAGTAAAATATCATGTTCACGTGAGATCACTGTTGATATAACTTTTATTGTCGACCAGTGTAAACATTTTTGAAATTTATTGTAGTACTAGATTTATTGAATAAGTACATTCCCTATCACAATAGATAGATCTTACGTAATCTTGGAACCTATACATGAAGAAGATACATATGTTTGATGGCAATGGACAAAATAACTAGTATTGCCTAATCCTAAGCTGGAATGGTTGCACTTGAAATTCACTTTGTGATATTTGTTAGTTATTATTTTTTTTTAAGTTCATTAATTAAGCCAGCATATTTAGAAACTAGAAAGTTTGAAACAGGGGAACATATAAACTAACAGTAATCTCCTATATTTTTGTTTGTTTGTTTATTTACTTTGGCTTGGTTAATTGAATTGTGGCTCATCTTTGTTTATTTCTATTAACTACTGTTTAGTGTATTTACTATTTGAGCTAAAGTGTGGTTATTATTTCGTCACCTAGGGAACGACTAGGGAAATTAGGGAATTTAAATTTGCAAGTTGGTTGACACAGTTATTGTATACTGTCTTAGGAGTTATGAAAAAGCTTAAGGATATAAAAGCTCTGAATTTTAACAGTTTTATGTAAATAGATTGTGATATGGTGCAATAGTTAAAGCTATTACACCGTCTAATCTCTTCTCAACAGTTTAAATCAATTAACTTTTGATATCATTTATTAGATCAAGGAAGTTAAAACAGTAAAAAAAAAGTTGAGAGAAAAAAAGTTTAAAATTTTGAAAAAATAAAAATGATGTAGGAGGAATTGTATAATTGCAACAGCCAACAGCCCTGGCTATTGCACCATATGTCATGACGTTACCAAAGATAAAGTAATCAATTTCAATGATTTCAATTTTAATAAGAGGTTACTGTCCCCTAGAATAGGATAGAAGATGCACTAATATGCACGTAAAGTGGTTGTCATTAAATGCTTGAGAACAAAGCACTTACCTAATTGCAGGATAATAAATGGGTGGAAAGCTGGGTTGGTACAACTCAGACCCAAAGTTAGGTTTAGGTCCAAGTATCTTGTTTTGGGCTGAGGCTTGATGGTTCATGGTATGTGATGGGCTATTGTTTGGATTGTAAAAGGAGAATGTGATGTGGTGATTGGGCACATGAAAAACTTGCAAAAGGCTTAATAACAAATTTATATATAGTTAAGACTAGATTTATTGAAAATTATTTATAATATTATCACGGTTTGAATTTGGTTGAACTTTGGTCCGACTTCAAAGACTTTGAACTTCTCAATTTTTAGGTTCTTTGAACGAACCGGGTTTCAAAATAGATAATCTATTCAATTGTCATATAGTATGTTAGAGTAAAATAATTCTAAACATGTTTGGAGCAAAACTTTTACCCTTACATAAAACCCTCCAAATATCACATAGTTGACTACACTCAAGTTTGGAACCCAACTAGCCTGGCTGCTACAAGCTTAAAGCTGCAACAGTCTTAACTATATGAAGAGATGGTAAGAATTCTTATAGACCATAATTTCTTTTTCATTTTTCAATCTTCTTTCCTTTTCTCTTTTACGTCAATCTAATGTTTATGCTTTTCTTTTTTTTGACCTCAATGTTTATGTTTTTCAAAAACAAAGAAGATGGAAAGAGGAAACACACACACAAAAAGGAAAACAATATGTTAAACTTTTGAAGCAAAAGCATTAAATGTATCAGAACCCAAGTTACACATTTTTTACAGCTACTAATCTACTTATCTAAAAGAAATCAATTATACATTAATCTATATATATATATATATATAATAGGTAGAGCAGTGAGAAAATCCAATAAAATTTCAAATTGAAATTCAATTAGAGTCTAATTTTGTGCCACATATCTCATCTAATCTAAATTTTAGAATTTTGTGCCAAGTAAGTTAATTTAGTGTAAAAATTGAATTTCAATTAGAGTTTAATTTTGTGCTATGTTTCTCATCTAATCTAAATTTTTAAATTTTTGTGCTAAATTAATTAATTTAGTGTAGAAAACAAGGAGTCCAATATAATAAACCATAAAAAACATAATCATATGGCTAAAAAAAATTCAAATTTATAAGTCATCTATATATATATATATTTTTTTTTTTTAATATTAATAGGTAAAACTTAGAGAAAGTTGAATTAGAATTTGAAATTATAATCCAATTTTGCACATGTTTAAATTTATGTAGGGACTATACCATAATTATCCATTTAAGCGTGTGTTATGTGTCTACTTAAGTAATTAAGTTTTTAAATCTTTGTATCAAGTGAGTTAATGAGTGCAAAATACTAAAAATATAATATTAATTAACTATAAAATTAAAAAAAAAAAAAAAAAACAATTACATATACTCAATAAAAATCACCACATGTTCCTCAAAAAATAAATAAAATAAAAATCACTACACATTCTATCTTATTAAAAATTAGAAAAAAAAAATGATCATAAGTAGTATTAAATTTAGGCAAGAATTTTTATATGTGACTAATAATATTAACTTTAAAAAAATAATTTGACTAATTATCTATATGTTATAATAAAAATTGTATTTAATTTTAAATGTATCTATACATATGCATGAATGCATGTGTTGCATGTTTTAAAAAAAAAAAATTATTTGACTAATTATTTATATTTTTATAATAAATTTTTTGTTTAATTTTAAATATATCCATGCATTTGCATGGAGTTACATGCTAGTTAATATAAAAGATAACAAAATAAATTCAATTAATTAAGTCATGTGAATGAAGCTAGGGACACAATATATTCACAATAGGTGGTAAATTGTTAATAGTTGGTAAAAAAAATGATATCTTTGATGGCTCAGATTAGAACCACTAACAGATTATCATCTAAGTTTTAATATAGTTACACATATAATTAATAAAATATAATACAATATATGATGCTTCTTTTGGGTGTTGAATACATTACATAATTAGGATTGATCTATCGTCATCAAATTACTATTTTATCGCCAAAAGGTGTGCATCCCAACTAGCACATCTTGATGTTTTCAAAGAATATATCTAAGGAACAAAAAGATGGAGTTTCATGCATGTGTGTATAACCTAGATAGAGATGCATAAAGAAATATAATAAATGAATGAGAAATAAATTGATTGTATGGACATGTTTACAAAAAAAAAGAAGAGGAAATGTTAGTATGAAGTCTAGATATAATAATAATAATAATAATAATAATAATAATAAAAGGATAAGAGAAAATGAGAAAGATAAGTATAAAAATTTGAACAAGTAAGCATCAAATTCCTTGCCCAATTTCTTCTCATGTTCTTTCTTTTGTGTTGGTGAATGTTAAGAGAAAATGAGAAAGATAAGTATAAACATTTGAACAAGTAAGCATCAAATTCCTTGCCCAATTTCTTCTCATGTTCTTTCTCTTGTGTTGGTGAATGTCCAAAGGCATAAGAAGCCTATATATAGAAGAAGTTATGGATGACCTCCACATGAACATATATTTGATGAAATTGATATTGAGACTAACTTGAAAGCTTTCCTTGGTGCATTTTGAAGTCAATATTGGATTATTCTTATAGTAAGTAATGATGGTTGTTTTTGCAAATATATTTATATGCATGTGTGTTTTTCTAATTACTTTATATAAATAATATGTTGGTTTGATTGCTTAAATTTTGTTGTATAGATGATTTGATTGCTTAAATTTTGTTGTATAGATGTTAAATAAAGTAAAATTTGTGGCTTATTTAGTACTTGAATTAACATTATATTTTTGTGAGATATATATTATTGCTAAATGGTTTTGGTTCATGCTACATTTGACTTTGCTTTCATAAAAATTACATCAAATAGTTACTTTTTTTTAAATGACTATTTTCTTGAATTCACATTCTTATTAAATATCTATTATAGGCTAATCACGTGCAAGAATTTGCAACAACCAGTTGCGATCCACTGTTAAATCTATATGGTTATTTGTTTAATTATATTTAATAATTCAAAAAGCTATAAGATCTCTTTATAAATTAATGAGTTTCTAATGCCTAATTGATTCGATATTCTGAAAGAATGATAGATCATAATAATATTTGGTAAACCTGATAGTTCGGAAAGAAATTTATTCCAACTGTGAGTTAAGCATAAAATTTTTGAATATTCCAAAATTAACAATCTCTCCTCCCATATAAATGTAGATCCTCACCAAGAATTTAATTAGTGTGACCTACTATTATGTGGGAGGAAAGAACATTAATCTTAGTGTAAAGAATTTGACATGAGGGCCCTAATAAAATCTCATTCCCTTTATAATGTAAGAATAACTTGTACATAGTGCCTATTAAATATTCATTTTATCTTTTATTAATAATCTTAGCTGAAAATTCATAATTTTTTTAATACTCATTTTAAAGAACTTTTATCTATCTCAATATTTAAAACTTTTCAACATTGTCTTCCACATTTTACATTTGAAAAAAAAAACAATAAGTATTTACTTTAGGAACTAAATCACTAGCTCTATTTAATATTTATTAACAGATGACAAAATAGTGAAAATACACCCCCACCCGATCCACCCCCAATTTGACAAACCATGAGTTTTATTTTTAATTAATCACTTCTTCCAAACCCAACAACTTTATTTTTACAAAACTCCAACTATGCCCAAATTTTGAGAATCCACCTCCAAATGCCTCCCATCTTGCTTATGCAAATAAATTTATTTTAACATTAGATTTGATGAAAAATATTGAATACTTTTGGAGCAATAATCATTTCTCTAAAAAATGGTGGGTTCCTACCATGAATTTAAATAGTAATACCCTCTATTATATGAGAGGAAAGAGCCTTGCTCTCAACATGTAGAATATTTACTTAGGCTTAGAAAACTATTATTATAAAATAAAGTTATTTAGTAGAACAACTTTTATAAAATTACACACAATCTAACTTTTTTTTAATTATAATGAATATTTATTGACATAAACAAAAGAAACTAAAACAAATTCCACTTCTCTAACATCATAATAATAATAATTGTGGTATCAATTAAAGACATGATTGGAACTTGTATTGTGCAAGAATAATGTCTCTATTTTTTTTCTTAGAATTAATGTCTTATTATTTATCCCTACCCTTTAGGCACATTTTCCTTAATTCCATAATTTTATATTGGACTGTGAGACCAAAAAAATTAGGGAATATTTGGTTCAACACTTTTAGATGGAGACCCAAATCAAATCCAAATTCTTTTGTAAAGGGTTACTTAAACCCGTTGTGTCTATCAAATATTCATGTTATACTTTTATTTTTTTTTAATGGAAATATTCATGTTATACACTTATACTAATACCCTTAGTTTTCTATCTTTTAATTATTAGAAAAAAAACCCTTAGATGGTAAGTAAGCATTTTATTTTATTTGTTGGTAACTTCTATTTTCTATATATATATATATATATATTTAAAAAAAACCATTCCACTTGTCCCAAAAAAAAAAAAAAAAATCAGTATAAAATGATGAGTCATAAACTATTATGATTTGTATATATATATATAAAAAAAAAAAAAAAACTATTATGATTATTTTTAAGAGATAATGTGTGTCCCGTCACATGTATTGTTCATGACTCACTTAGTTGATTGTGATTGAGTTAAATAAGTTATGTCTTTCTCAAAAAAAAAAAAAAGTTAAATAAGTTATGTGCATTGCACATAACAAGGACTAATGTGATTTTCCTATCGGTGGTTGGAGCCAAACTTTGTAACGCAAATGTGTGGAGAGAGAGAGAGAGAGAGAGAGAGAGTGTGTGTGTGTGTGTGTGTGTGTGATGTGCAATGTGAACTGTGAATAGAAGGAAATAAGAGACTTGACTATGCCATTTCTCTTGCCACAGTGATGAGTTCCTCTGAGGGCCTTCAATACGTCCAGCATAACAACAAAAACGATTTGGATGCCAGTGGAAGCCACTCCAATGTCGACTCAAACAAAGATGAAAATGAGCCATCCTCTAATTCCAACACTAAGATTGAGAATGCATCTATTGTGAATACGGTATGCCTCCTGGCCCTCCTCTCTCTATTTCTCTTTCTATCTCTATTTCTTACTACTAGTACCAAACTTAAATCAATACTCATTTAAAAATAAATAAATCTTATTTATCTTAATATTTAAAACTTTTCTACCTTTTGCAATGCAAAAATGAAATAAAAATTTACAATAAAATAAAATAAAATTTAAGGAAACTAAGTGACAAGTAATCTTTATTGACTGACAAAATATGCCACAAGCCGGTATAGCCCCAATTTGACAAACACCCTAAGGCCCTAGTGCTTATTATTTTTAATTACTTCTTCCAAGTCCAACAACTTTACTTACGAGACCCAAATCACACACTTGATGTGCGTGTGAGTGCAACACTCACTTGATTCATGCCTCCGAAACATCAAAAAAAGATGTTCTTACAGTCAAATATTTGACAGAAGGTCGCTAATAATATCTAATTCCATTTGTAACATAAAGAACAACTTATACATTGTGCCTACTGCCTACTGAATATTCATTGAAAATTCATAATATTTTTTTAATACTCATTTAAAAAAATTATTATCTATCTCAATATTTAAAACTTTTCAACATTATTTTCCACATTTTACATTGAAAAAAAAAACTAGTAAGCATTACTTTAGGGAAACTAAATCACAAGCTTTATTTAATGTTTATTAACAGCCTTTTATTTGTAATTAATTTTTTTTTTTTATAAATTTTATTTTTAATTAATCACTTCTTCCAAATCCAACAACTTTACTTTTTTAATACTATGTTGATTTTCTTGCTTTAAATTTGTCATATAGATTTAAAATGTAGTAAACTTTTGGACTTATTTAGTTGTTAATTTGTACTTGAATTAACAATATATTTTTGTGAGATATATTATTGAATCACAATCTTATTAAATATTTATCATATGCAAAATTTCACAACATTTAGTTGCCAATGCCTTCTACTATTAAATCTAAGTTTTTTTTAGTCACAAGAAATGGGAGATCAATTAAAGACATAGTTGAAACTTTTGTGGAAGCATAATGTCTTTCTCGCTTTTTCTTAGCTTTTATTATTATTATTATTATTATTATTATTATTATCATCGTTTTACATGGAGAGTGGAGACCTTCAAATTAGGAGGTTCCTACATTAAGATATTTGAAATGAAAACCCTAATATAATATAACTATGTCTAGATATGAAGTCTAGATATAATAATAATAATAATAAAAGGATAAGAGAAAATGAGAAAGATAAGTATAAACATTTGAACAAGTAAGCATCAAATTCATTGCCCAATTTCTTCTCATGCTCTTTCTTTTGTGTTGGTGAATGTTAAGAGAAAATGAGAAAGATAAGTATAAACATTTGAACAAGTAAGCATCAAATTCCTTGCCCAATTTCTTCTCATGTTCTTTCTCTTGTGTTGGTGAATGTCCAAAGGCATAAGAAGCCTATATATAGAAGAAGTTATGGATGACCTCCACATGAACATATATTTGATGAAATTGATATTGAGACTAACTTGAAAGCTTTCCTTGGTGCATTTTGAAGTCAATATTGGATTATTCTTATAGTAAGTAATGATGGTTGTTTTTGCAAATATATTTATATGCATGTGTGTTTTTCTAATTACTTTATATAAATAATATGTTGGTTTGATTGCTTAAATTTTGTTGTATAGATGATTTGATTGCTTAAATTTTGTTGTATAGATGTTAAATAAAGTAAAATTTGTGGCTTATTTAGTACTTGAATTAACATTATATTTTTGTGAGATATATATTATTGCTAAATGGTTTTGGTTCATGCTACATTTGACTTTGCTTTCTTAAAAATTACATCAATTAGTTACTTTTTTTAAATTACTATTTTCTTGAATTCACATTCTTATTAAATATCTTTTAAAGGTTAATCACATGCAAGAATTTGCAACAATCAGTTGTGATCCACTGTTAAATCTATATGGTTATTTGTTTAATTATATTTAATAATTCAAAAGGCTATAAGATCTCTTTATAAATTAAGAGCTTCAAAAAAAGATGTTCTTACAGTCAAATATTTGACAGAAGGTCGCTAATAATATCTAATTCCATTTGTAACATAAAGAACAACTTATACATTGTGCCTACTGCCTACCGAATATTCATTGAAAATTCATAATATTTTTTTAATATTCATTTAAAAAAATTATTATCTATCTCAATATTTAAAACTTTTCAACATTATTTTCCACATTTTACATTGAAAAAAAAAACAGTAAGCATTACTTTAGGGAAACTAAATCACAAGCTTTATTTAATATTTATTAACAGCCTTTTATTTGTAATTAATTTTTTTTATAAATTTTATTTTTAATTAATCACTTCTTCCAAATGCAACAACTTTACTTTTTTAATACTATGTTGATTTGCTTGCTTTAAATTTGTCAGATAGATATAAAATGTAGTAAACTTTTGGACTTATTTAGTTGTTAATTTGTACTTGAATTAACAATATATTTTTGTGAGATATATTATTGAATCACAATCTTATTAAATATCTATCATAGATTTATCATATGCAAAATTTCACAACATATAGTTGTCAATGCCTTCTACTATTAAATCTAAGTTTTTTTTAGTCACAAGCAATGACAGATCAATTAAAGACATAGTTGAAACTTTTGTGAAAGTATAATGTCTTTCTCGTTTTTTCTTAGCTTTTTATTATTATTATTATTATTATTATTATTATTATCATTTTACATGGAAAGTGGAGACCTTCAAATTAGGAGATTTTTACATTCAGATATTTGAAATGAAGACCCTAATAAAATATAAATCATTTTATTATGTAAATAATAACTAATACATTGTGCCTATCAAATATTCAAATTTTCTTTTATTAACAGCCTTAGTTGAAAATTCATAATATTTTCAAATACTCATTTAAAAAACTCTTATCTATCTCAATATTTATAACTTTTCAAAAGTCTTCCACATTTTACATCGGAAAAAAGAAAACCAATAAACATTACTTTAAGGAAACTAAATCAGTAGTTCTATTTAGTTTATCAAAAAAAAAAAAAAACAGTAGTTCTATTTATATTTATTAACTTACAAAGTACACCACCAGCCGATCCCACCCCCAATTTGACAAACCAGCGATTCACTCATACTTGAATGAATAAGCCCACCCACATTCTCAGGCCCAAATTCACCCTACTAATTCTAAACGAGCTGTAAACTCAAAATAGAGATAGTGTTCTAGATCCTTCCAAACAAGTCCAAACTCGTCATTATCCAGCTCTGAATGTACCCAAATGGCTGCTTTCTTAAAATCCCAGAATCCTCACCTCTAATCTCACAAGCTGACATTAAAAATTGGATTTCCAAATCAAAATTGAGCAAGCCCAGCCAGCGAGAGCATTAGCGTCTAAGCTTAGTGGAGAAGTGCCAGATTGTCTATTTGGTATTGGTCTTTACTCTTTATACAACAAAACTTTACTAATTGTTCCATGTGACTTGATGATAATTAGTCAGAAAACAAATGCTACCAGCCTTCAATCAAACATCTCATGTGCATCTCTCTCTTTCTCAGTTTGTTTTGCACTGTCATTATTTTCTAACCAAATTTGATGTTGTCCAGATGATGGAGCTTCAACATTGGCGGCATTGGCGGCATCCGTTGGTCTTTAATGAAGACGAGAGAAGTGGAGAGCTTTGTTGGGGGTGCTTTGAACCAGTATTTGGTCCTAGCTACAGTTGTAAAGAATGCAGAGGGAAGTTCATTCATCATAAATCATGTGCTGAATTACCCCTTGGGTTGCACCATCCCTCACACCCAAATCATCCTCTTATTCTCTTCGGCATATTTACATATTATGTTAACAACAGAGAAGAATGTGACAGATTTAGCAAATGCGACGTCTGCGGAGAAAAGAGTGTGGAATACAGTTATTGTTGTTACCGTTGCAACTTCAACATTCACATCAGATGTTCTTCTTTATCACTTACCATCCAAACTGAAGTCCATGACCACCAATTGACCCGCATTTGGAAGCTGATGAAGTTCACTTGCGACTTCTGTGGCAAAGAAGGCAATCTGCCCTATTGTTGTGCCCAATGCGATTTCGCTATACATTCACGTTGTGCTGCTTGCCCGCGCATACTGAAAGTTTACCGTCACAACCACCCTCTCCACCTCACCCCTTCTCTTGAAGTCCATCAATCCGACTCTCCAATTTGCCTACTCTGTGTTCGAAAAGTGGATACACTCTGCCTTTACTATTGCTCAAGAGGCGATTTTGCTGCCCACCTCTATTGTGCTATGCTCCCCTATAATAGGGAGTACATAAATTTGGAGGAACTTAAAGAGGAGCAGTCCACCGAGTCAAAATCTGAAGATCCAGAGCTCCATCGATCCTTTGACTCAGAAATTTGCAAAGTCATAAAAACCAATGTGGGGGAGAACGGAACTCAAATAGCCACAGAAATCAAGCACTTCAGTCACGAGCATGATTTGAAGCTTACTGATGAGATTCTGAATAACACAAAATGCAACGGGTGCGTACAATCCATTCTCTCTCCATTTTACAGTTGTACCCCGTGTAACTTCTTTCTTCATAAATCTTGTGCTGAATTACCCAAAATAAAACGACACCCACTTGATATACACCCTCTCACCCTCAGTTATCAGCAAGCTTCTTTTTTCTGTAATGCCTGTGCCCAGAGTTGCAACGGCTTAAAATACAACTGTCAAATATGCGAGTATAATTACAATGTTCCATGTATTTTATTATCAAACACCCTTACTCATTTATCCCATAAGCATCCTCTTTACCTCTCTATAACAAACTATAAAGAGAAGTGTAGTAGTTGTAATTTTGAAATGTATGGAGTATTTCGCTGTGTCACTTGTGAATTTGCTCTGGACTTCAAATGCGCTACACTACCACAAACCACATGGTACAACCAACATGAACATCCCTTCAACCTCTGTTCTACTCCTGAAGATCGCTCCGGTGAATATTACTGTGAAATCTGTGAAGAAGAACGAGATCCTAAGCAATGGTTCTACTACTGTGCAGAGTGCAGCTTTCCCGCTCATCGTGACTGTATTCTTGGGGAAAATCCAAATGTCAAGCAACACATATAATGGCCGCTAGTTGGGAGGTGCTACACAGAAATTTGACTTTCACCCACACACAATGTACTTTCATTGAAGAAATAAAGACCAATGACAATGTTAAAAGTGATCTATCAATGTGCCTAGTGTAATTTCAACATTTACAATAATTGTTTATAGAAAGACCAATGTTGTTTTAATTTTTATTTGTATATTTTTCATTTGGGTTGAGCCTTTAGTTTTTTTTATTGCAACTATGTTACCATTGGATATTACTATTATTATTATTTTTTGCCCATAATGATATTGTTTCCTCTAGTTTCTTGTTGGAATATGAAAGACCGTAGATACATACTGATAAGAACAGAAAATTCCTGTAACAACCAAGCAGACAACCAAAACGAGACATGTTATTGTCTATGAGTGCTTGAAACATTTTTCAGTGAGTAGTACCAATGTGATAATTTATTTTGAGATATGTTATATGGTCTAGAATTGTTTGGTTGAAAGTGGGTGGCACATAAAAATAAAGCTTATGAGTTTATGTAGCTCATTCATGACAGTTCTGCTGCTTCTACATTTGAGAGAAAAGAGGAATCACAAGAACAAGTGTTAATGAAAATGGACCAATGCATTGAGTGAACTTCTGAAGGTATGTTTAGAGATTAGATGTGACCATGGTTGTGCTTACTAGTCAGGAATTTTGTGTTTAATTGATGTAATAAGAACACAATAAATGTTAACTAAGTTTGACCTGAAAGAACAGAATATAGAATGGCAATACAGAGGATTTGTTAAATATAGCTAAGGTTTATTCTTTCAAAACTCTTTAAGAATTTTCCATTTCTTAGATCCCATAAGTGGATATCAGCTTAAGGATAGGTTTCCATTTGTTATTTACTTGAGATGCTTGATATTTTTAATTATCATTAGTAGTTGTTGGTATATCTCCTGTGGATATCAACTTAAGGCAATCTTATTAGATAGAAAGCTTAGCTGTGATGTTGCTTGTAACCTTTGTCTCAGAGAAACTGAAATAATGGATCACCTATTTGTGTTCTACACCTTTTCTATTTATTGATAAAGACAGCAGAGTTTCAGCCTAATTCACTAAAATGGACACTTTTAAAATGGCTTGTCCAATAGGTTTGACATAGGAACCTTTAAATTTAATTATTCTTCTTTATATATATATATATATATATCTATAATTGTTGTGTAATAATCTCCTTTTTCTATTGTTTTTTTATTATGATTAACTTTTATATATAGAAAAAAGAGATTATTATAGGCAATTTTTTTTTTTTTTTTGATAATCTACACACACACACAGATATATATATATATATATATTACTACTACTAATAATAATAAGACTATTTCAGTATTTCGTTTCATTTCCATTAATGAACAACTCAGCTTTAATCTCGGACAAATGGTCGAATCTTCTCTAAGATATTCCTACATCAAACTTTTTTCTTTGATTTTTGAAATTCCTAAGTTTATACTCCTATTTATTTACAAATTTAGCATCTTTGGTTTATTTATATGTTTCATGTTCAACTTTGGTTCTTTGCAATTCAATTCTCTACAGGTCCACCAAGTTTCTTTCTTTTTCTTATCTTGTGCTTCTTACTGAAGTTTAGGTGAATACCCAGTTGCTTATTTTGGATTCTCAGCTGTTATTCAGCTTCCTTTGCAGTAGAATCAATGTTTTTTGGAGTTGCAATTTCATTCCTGTTTTGCATTCATTCTGCTCTTGAGGTGCTTTTGAGCTTCATATTATATTGGTTGCTGTATTAAGTTAGTTTAAATTTTGATAATAAACCATATTGACAGTGTTGCATGTGTTTTATGCATTTTAACTTTTTGAAAGTTTGTCTTTGAAGTTGCATTTCACTTTGAAGTATGAACACATATCCTTTTTATCAAACTCAGATCTTGGGTGGGATGAGAGGACTAAATTTCATCTCCTTGGCAATGTTTTTGGTTCTTACAACCCTTCAAGAGGTATGGTCACATGGGGATCAGCCTCTGTCAAAAATTGCGATTCATAAGGCAACAGTTGATCTTAATCACGATGCTTATGTTAAAGCTTCTCCTACAGTCCTCAGATTAAAGGTAAGCCTCTATAGCATTGTGCTTCTTTCATTCTACCTAATTATTTAGCATATGTATTTTAATCAGGAACTTGTTTGATTGAACTTGATGATCTTCAAGTTTGCAGGCTTTTTAGTTGTAAAATATGGCTTTTGAATTTCCTATGTGGATTGTAGTTTGTATTGGGGATTAAACCACTAAAATTGTGCATAACATAGATTTTGTTTTGCGATTGATGCAAGTTTTGCTCACTGTTTTAGGAGCAAACTATAGAATGGGTGACATTGGAGTATAGTTCTCCAAAGCCATCAGCTGATGATTGGATAGGAGTATTTTCTCCTGCCAATTTCAAGTGAGTAAATGTCATTGCATTTCTGAACTTTCAGTCTACATATCAAACCTTGTGAGCTTTTCTTGTTTTTTTGTGTTGTAATAAACCTAAATGGCATTGATCTAATTGGAAGCTCTTCCACTTCAACATTTTCAGTTCTTCCACTGCCCTCAAGAAAAACCTACGGTTCATCCTCCACAACTATGCTCTGCACCTATCAAGGTTCATCCTGCACAGCACAATGACTTTCTGAAATTCTTCTTGCCCAGATTTTCTTTGAATAGAAAAGGAGCTAAAAGAGTGAACTAGATTGTTTTCTTTTGCAGTATCAGTTTGCAAACTACTCCAGTCCTAAGTACAAAGACACTGGTAAAGGATATTTGAAGCTTCAGCTGATTAATCAAAGATCAGATTTCTCATTTGCACTATTTTCTAGTGGTTTATCAAATGTACGCTCACAAATGTCAATGTCTGCATATTATGTGATAACTTATTTGTTTCATATGAAGCAATAGTTCTTATGCAATGAAATATTTCGTTTTCCTGTTTAGTTCTTCAAAAGAAAGAAAGAAAAAATATCATCTTTTGATATTTAGAAAGTTTCATATATAAACAATGCTTGTGATAACTGCTTGAAGGATTATAGTATATATACAACAAAGCCTTAATCTCAACTACTTTGGGTTGGCTAACTCAATCCATATATGCTATTCTGAATGTTGACTCCATATTTTCCTTAAAACCTTGGCAGTGATGGCTTCTTGCAAGGCCTCTACCAATGTTCTTTTGGCTCTCCTCTTGTCTTCCTTCATTTTCTTTTTCCATTTTCATGACCTCTCTTTTTTACATTAAAAGCTTTCTTTTTGCTATTTGCATTTCAAACTTGATAGACCTTTTCTACAATTTGTTTTCTTATGTATTTATTTTCTGTATAATAGCCTAAGCTGGTGGCAGTTTCGAATCAAGTAGCTTTTGCAAATCCAAATGCACCAGTTTACCCACGCTTAGCTCAAGGGAAACAATGGAATGAAGTAAGTCCAATTTTTCTTTTCTTTTAATAATTGAAGCTCATACATGACATAACAAGAGTAGGTCCGCTTATTTTGTGCATAGACTATCAACAAAGCACAAGTATTTATCCTACCTGTTTTGCTTTGTACTGTAAAGCTATTCATTTACCTTGAAGCTTGTGTTCCACTAGTTTTCTAGCACCTTCTACTACTCTCTTTTTTTCCTTGAACTAATAACATTTGATACTTATTCTAATGTTACCTTAGGTTATTGCTTTTACATTAAGAAGCTTACAATTTCAAGGAGATAACATGGTTTTGAATTGATACTCAGATGACTGTGACATGGACAAGTGGATATGGGATCAATGAAGCAGGAGCTTTTGTTGAGTGGGGTCCAAAAGGAGGTGACCAAGTGCATTCCCCAGCTGGGACACTGACTTTCAATCGTAACAGCATGTGTGGTGTGTAAAAGTCTTACCTTTGAATTTTGTTTTATTAAAAACTATCTGGGAGTTGACACATTTGCAAAATAATTGCCTAATGGTTCATTTTGCTTTTCAATACCGTTCAAATATCACCCAAAATCTATTCATGAGTTCTTTCCCATTGGTCCATAATTCATCTTATTGATGCATATGAGCAGGTGCACCAGCAAGGACAGTGGGATGGCGTGGTCCTGTATTTATACATACTAGTTTTCTGAACGAGTTATGGCCCAATGCAGTGTATGTTGTATCTTTATTCTTGCATATGATGTTGAATTTAGGTGTGAACACTGAAAAATTAAGGTTTTGCTCCAATTTTTATGCAAAGGAGCTGCACCTCCATTGTTATGCATTTATAGGCACTATAAGTCTTCATCTCCATAATGTTAAGATTTGTTTAATTTTATTTGAGTTTAAGTTTTTACCTTTCTGCCAAACTTTTGTGAAAATTCAATCCACAAGCTCTTAAATTTCTTTGCTTAATTAATTAATCAGCAACACCTCTCCAACAACAACAACCAACCCTTAGTCCCAAAAGGATTGAGTTTAAAATACGAATATTTTCACTAGATTAGTTTTGACTATAAGATAGCGACCATAGAAGTTATTGGACAGGTACTTTGTTAAAATTTCACTTTCAGCCATTCAACTTATGAGTGACTCAACATTCAACTATGCTCTTTTTTTAAATTATTTTTTAATTGATGATTATACAGATATACTTACAAGCTGGGGCATAAATTGTTCAATGGTACATATGTTTGGGGTCAACAGTATCAGTTTAAAGCATCTCCTTATCCTGGTCAAAATTCTCTACAACATGTAATTATTTTTGGTGATATGGGGAAGGTTTGAACTCTGTTGGAAAATTTTACATGCACCTAAATTATTCAATCCCGTATTGCAGCCATAGCTAATCAATGACTCTTGTGTGTGGGTTAATGCAGTTAATTTATATTTATCATCAGCAACATACTCATTTATCTTAATTTTTTTTTTCAACTATACTGTTATAATATAAATGTACAAATATCTACCTGATCTTAAAGGAGTATGTTAGAATTATGGTTAAGTAATTAAATTCACTATTTCCTAACAGCTTAAGTTTTTGGGACAATCGGTAATTTAACAGAGTATATTCAATTTCTCACTGTGAATGCACAGTAATTACCTTCTCTAAAACTCAGAATATTGATCTCCAAGATCGCTATTTACCTTCTATTAAAAATTTGCTGCTTTAAGTTTTAGGATTGTTGTTTAAGATTATGAATCCCTATCCAATTAACTACGTTGTTTCTGGAGTATTTTGCCTAAACCTTTCCTCTGCAGGATGAAGCTGATGGTTCCAATGAATATAACAATTTCAAGCACGGCTCACTTAACACTACTCAAGAGCTTATTAGAGACTTAAAGAACATAGACTTAGTTTTACACATTGGAGATATATGTTACGCAAATGGATACATTTCGCAGTGGGGCCAATTTACTGCACAGGTTGAGCCAATTGCATCAACTGTGCCAAACATGATTGCGAGGTTTCATCATAATATTTGAGCTTATACCTGCTTGTACTTTGTCTTATTATCAAAGTATTTTGTCTTATATGCCAATTGGTGATCAATCCTTGCAGTGGTAACCATGAACGGGACTGGCCAGGGACTAGATCCTTCAATGGGAACATGGACTCTGGGGGGGAATGTGGTGTGTTGGCTGAGACTATGTTTTATGTCCCTGCAGAAAACCGGGCCAAATTCTGGTACAGAAATATTTGCACCCTTTTGAATTTGATTGGCTTTCCATTCATCTGTATCTCTATGTTTCATATGAAAAGTGGATTGCTAAGTGATTGGCATTCACCAATGGTTGTGTATTTATATGTTTTATTAATAAATGTATCAGTACATCAATCTCCCTGTATGTTGCCTACAATATAACTTCTATACTTGGACTAATTTCTAGATGTGCAAGAAACTCATTTAAACAATATCATTTTTTCCAGGTACTCCACCGATTATGGCATGTTTTGCTTCTGCATAGCTGACACTGAACATGACAAACCGAGCAATACAAGTTCATTGAGCATTGCTTGGAATCAGTTGACAGGCAAAAGCAACCATGGCTAATTTTTCTTGCACATCAAGTACTTGGTTATTCATCTGGTAGCAGTTATGCAGATGAAGGATCATTTGAGGAACCAATGGGGACGGAGAGCCTACAAAAGCTCTGGCAGAAATACAAGGTGGACATCACTGTGTATGGCCATGTGCATAATTATTAAAGGACATGCCCCATATACCAGGTATCCTTATAAATTTCTGCATGACATGGATGTTCCTTGTCCATATCATTTTTATGACATCTCTCTCCTACATGTAAGTAAATATGAATTGTTTCAAAGGAAACTACAACATTTTCATTGTGCCTTTAGGTCAAATAGTGTCGCATTGAAATGTGATTTTGGATAGCAGGTTTATAACCTGCTACTGTTAATTATATGTTTTGTAACTAACGAGTTACTGGCCAGTAGAAAATAGACTTATCTAATTACTTTTTTCCAAGAATGATCCTTCATTAGCTTTTCTCAAGCAGAAAATCTCCAAGAAAAAGCAAAAACAACAAGAAGGACAACAATAGTAATATTAGCTACATTAGAAATAAGGGGTTCCGCTTCTCTTGATGTTACTTAGATAGCAAATCTGTAGCTGATTTTCATCTGAAAGTCATTTCTATGGCTTTTCTAGAAACGCATGAAGATGACAGACTTCACACTTCACAGAATTATATGTATATTAAGATTCCTTGGCTCTTTTGGTTCTAATATCTTATAAATGCTTTGAACAAATACTTCATAGACCTGACTTAAAATGGTCTATAGCCTATTAGGGCAAGCATCTCTACTATAGTAGGATTGCAGCAGTTCTGCACTGAGTAAATCTTGAAGTCAAAATTTGCACAACTCTCCAGTCTCCACAATTTATATATTTGTTATCATTATGACTTTAGAGTTTGTACAAAAAAAAAAAAAAACATTCCATAATTGGAAAACAGAAATCAGGTAAGCCCGAAACAAAATTTTCAAGAAATAGTTGTCCTTCTCACGTCTGTTTTTTTTTTTTTTAATTCTTATTTTTATACTCAAATATCCAAATACTCCTTAACTATCAGATATAGCAGCCTCTCTTTTCAAAAGACATGGGACATGCTACTTGTGAAATAAATATTAATTGAGTCTGAAAATATATTGAATTTCAAGCTTCTTCAAACTAACAATTCATTGCCATTTTTTGCAGAATATTTGCACAAATGAGGAAAAGCATTACTATAAGGGCCCCTTGAATGGAACAATTCATGTGGTTGCTGGTGGTGGAGGAGCAAGCCTTACACAATTTACAACCCTCCAAACCAAATGGAGTTTCTTCAGAGACTACGACTATGGATTCATAAAACTTACAGCATTTGACCATTCAAACCTGTTATTTGAGTACAAGAAGAGCAGCGATGGAAAAGTTTACGACTCTTTTAGAATCTCCCGGGATTACAGGGACATCTTGGCTTGCACTGTGGATAGTTGCCCAAGTATGACCCTAGCATCTTGAATGATGAGGGTTCTTGTAGTGACTTCACATTACTTATGATTGTCTTCTTTCTTCTTCTTCTTCTTCTTCTTCTTCTTCTTTTTTTTTTTTTTTTTTTTTTTTTTTTTTTAAAATTTAAAATTTTAATAACAATTATGATTGTCTTACCACAATAAAATTGTGAATAAGTATTCTCTTATCAACATCAATACTTGAATGCTAGGGACAGGCTGCTATATCTTGATCTCTGATCTTCCAACCAGCCGATCATATCAAACATTATAAATGAAATATCATCATAATTTTATCAGCAAACTCATGTTCTAATGATGAAGAAACAGTGAATCAATTGTTCAGTGTGGCATTGTTTGTAACTTTTACTTTTTCTTTTGAGATAGTTATAATATGCTGTTAACCTCACAGCTCGAACCATTTTCCCTTTAGACCTCCAATCACTTTGTGTAAAGGGAGATGCCAATCCAATTACAAGGCTATGGGCATAACTATTATCTTTATAGTAGTGGTTTGTGTAACTACTTGTTTTGGACCAGCGTGTGTGTTTTTTTTTTTCCCCTTGGATTTAGATGCTCTAGAGTTCAAAGGTAACCATATCATAGAGTTCTTAAAATCTTAAGTTCTTAACAATTCATGGTAAAATGAATGGTTTCAATTTTATCATGTCATCATCATTTAAAAGGGAAAAATATACATTAAGTTGAGTATAGAAATCTGTTTGAAATTGATCCAAACTCCAGGATATCTTTTCGCATTTTGCACACATTTAAACAAGAATTTCGGTTTTCCATTTAAAGATGATGATGCGGTAAAACTAAACCATTCATTTATCATGAATGGTGAAATTTTAAGAACTTCATGGTTATGAATTCTAGAAGGGGTTTGGCTTATCTCTTGTAATTTTTTAACTAGAATCTCATTTTTTTTTAATGAGAAACTGTTACATCACCGACTAACTAAATAAAAGGTGAAGATTAAAACTCACTACCGCTTGCTTTTTCTTTTTTTTCTTTTTTTTTTTTTGAGGAAAATTGCTATTATATATTCAAAACAAAAGAATATGTCTAGTTGAAAAAGTACTTGAGGTAAGCCAAACCTTTTAGAAGATCCTATTGAGATTAATTGTTTATTAACGGAAAAAATGTTATTTATAAGTTGTAATCAAACATAAGCAAACCAAGAAAGAAAGGGGAAACAACCAAACAGGTTATGGAATATTATTAGAATGGGATATAATAGTCTTCTTCTTTCTTTTTTTTTTTCTTTTTTTTTTTAACAATGGGATATGTAGTCAGAACTTCTTTTTGATCCCAGTTATCTATGACTGATGCTAAAAACACTAGCACTAAAAAACCACTAACTAAATAAAAGGTGAAGATTAAAACTCACTACCGCTTGCTTTTTTTTTTTTTTTTTTTTTTTGAGGAAAATTGCTATTATATATTCAAAACAAAAGAATATGTCTAGTTGAAAAAATACTTAAGGTAAGCCAAACCTTCTAGAATATCCTATTGAGATTAATTGTTTATTAATGGAAAAAATGTTATTTATAAGTTGTAATCAAACATAAGCAAACCAAGAAAGAAAAGGGAAACAACCAAACAGGTTATGGAATATTATTAGAATGGGATATAATAGTCTTCTTTTTTTTCTTTTTTTTCTTTTTTTTTAACAATGGGATATATAGTCAGAACATCTTTTTGATCCCAGTTATCTATGACTGATGCTAAAAACACTAGCACTAAAAAACCAACCCCAATTTCCCAAAAAAAGAAAAGAAAAAAGGATAAGGCTAAAAACACTAGCATTGCAAAACTAACCAATTTTTCAAAAAAAAAAAATGGCATCTCTGTAACATTTTTACAACAAATCTTAAATGATAAACTGTTATTGATTCAATATAATAGTCTTTTTATTTATTTATAAACAATAGAATATATAATTAGAACATCGTTTTGATCCTAGTTATTTATGACTGAAAAACCAACCCCAACTTCCCAAAAAGAACAACACTCGATAAGGCTAAAAACACTAGTACCATAAAATCAACCAACTTTTCAAAAAGGTAAGTGGTATTTCTGCAATATTTTCACAACAAATTTTAGGTAATAAGTTATTATTAATTCAAATTTGAATCTTCACCTTAAATTACTTTTTTTGCTTACTTGTAACAACTAATAGCAATTTATCACTTTGTTGTCAAAATATTATTGAGGTAACATTTCTCTTCCAAAAAGGACTACGCCTCCATTTGGATTGCACATTTGGTGTTTTTCAGTGCGCGTCTGGCGTTTTTACGTGAGTCTTGTGCACTATTTACAAGATTCGCATATACAAAAAATAAATTTTTTATTTTAAAACTAGGTCTCATTATACTATTTACACATTTAAAAATTATTTTGTTACAGTATTTTTAATTTTTAATTTTTAATAATAAACAGCAGCTAAACAGACCCTATATTATAAATATCGTAAGTCTACCATTAAATTTGTAGGCTACCAAATACAGACATAATGAACATCTTCTTTTAAACTAAATTAAACTTGGGTTCTAATCCCCCAACGCGAAAGAAAGAAGGAAAAAGAGGGTATTTCGTATTATGTCCATCAATGAAGAAGTGACAACTCAGCTTTTATCTCGGTAACAACGGTCGAATCTTCTCTTAGATATTCCAAAGTCCAATGTTTTTCTATGATTTCTTAAATTTCTCAATTTAAATTGTTTACAAATTTATCATCTTTGGTTTATTTATTTGTTTCACGTTGACCTTTGGTTCTTGGCAGTACAATTCTCTACAGGTGCACAAAATTTCTTTCTTTTTCCTATCTTGTGCTTCTTACTGAAGTTTGGGTGAATACCCAGTTGATTGTTTTGGATTCTCAATTGTTATTCAGCTTCCTTTGCAGTAGAATCAGTAAGTAGAGGTATTTCTTTGGTGTATTTGTCAACTTGCAATGTAACCCTATTGTGGGAATTTGATTGGGCTTTTCCATTTTGTTGGGTTCATTTGGTTGATAATATCGGTGTGTATATGCCAGTGTTTTGCAATTCAATTCTGCTTTCAAGGGAGAAAGATAGCATCTTGAATTGCTTTTGAGCTATATATTACGCTGGTTGCTGTATTAAGTCTATTTGATTTTTTATAATAACTATATTGACAGTGCTAGTTAGGGTGTTATGTGTATTTTATGCGGTTTTGCTTCTTGAAAGTATGTTTTTGGAGTTTCAATTTCATTCATATTTTGCAATCATTCTGCTTTTAGTGGGAAGATAGTATCTTGACATTCTTTTGAGCTTCATATTATATTGGTTGCAGTACAAGGTTAGCCGGTTAATAATATCAGCCCAGGTACCGCGCTCGAAAAAAAAAAAAAAAATATATATATATATATATATAAAGTTAGTTTAATTCTTGATAATAAACCATATTGACAGTGCTAGCATTTTACCTTCTTGAAAGTATGTTTTTGGAGTTGCAATTTTGTTTTTCACTGTGAAGTAGGAACTCATATCCTTTTTATTGAACTCAGATCTTGGGTGGGATGAGAGGACTAAATTTGTTGTCCTTGGCAATATTTTTGGTTCTTACAACCCTTCAAGAGGCATGGTCACATGGGGATCAGCCTCTGTCAAAAATTGCGATTCATAAGGCAACAGTTGATCTTAATCGCAATGCTTATATTAAAGCTTCTCCTACAGTCCTTGGATTAAAATTAAGCCTCAACAGCATTATGCTTCTTTCATCTCTGTCTAATTATTTAGAACATGTATTTTAATTGGGAACTTGCTTGATTGAACTTGATGATCTTCAATTTTGCATGCTTTTAGTTGTAAAAATAAAATATGGCCATTGAATTTCCTATGTGGATTGTAGTTTGTGTTGGGGATCAAACCACTAAAACTGTGCTTAATATAGATTTTTTTTTTTTTTTTTTACGGCTGATGCAAGTTTTGTTCACTGTTTTAGGAGCAAACTACAGAATGGGTGACATTGGAGTATAGTTCTCCAAAGCCATCAGCTGATGATTGGATAGGAGTATTTTCTCCTGCCAATTTCAAGTGAGTAAATGTCAATGCATTTCTGAACCTTCAGTCCACATTTGGAACCTTGTGAACTTTTCTTGTTTTTTTATGCTTGTAATAAACCTTAATGGCATTGATCTAATTGGAAGCCCTTCCACTTCAACATTTTCAGTGCTTCCACCTGCCCTGAAGTAAACCCTAGAGTTTATCCTCCACTACTATGTTCTGCACCTATCAAGGTTCATCCTGCACAGCACATTGACTTTCTGAAATTCTTCTTGCCCTGATCATCTTTGACATAGAAAAGGAGCTGAAAGTGTGAACTGGGTTGTCTTCTTTTGCAGTATCAGTTTGCAAACTACTCCAGTCCTGAGTACAAAGACACTGGTAAAGGATATTTGAAGCTTCAGCTGATTAATCAGAGATCAGATTTCTCATTTGCACTATTTTGTGGTGGCTTATCAAATGTATGCTCACAAATGTCAATATCTGCATATTTACATGATAACTTATTTGTTTTATATGAAGCAATATTTCTTATGTAATGAAATATTACTTTTTCCTGTTTAGTTCTTTGAAAGAAAGAAAAAAATATTCAACTTTTGATATTTTGGAAATTTCATATATAAACAATGCTTGTGATCACTGCTTCATGGATTATAGTATATATACAACAACGCTTTAATCTCAACTACTTTGGGTT
Source organism: Quercus variabilis (assembly GCA_030445155.1). NCBI lineage: Eukaryota > Viridiplantae > Streptophyta > Magnoliopsida > Fagales > Fagaceae > Quercus > Quercus variabilis. Next base: position 71,862,881 of record CP129447.1, read on the forward strand.
GGCTAACTCAATCCATATATGCTATTCTGAATGTTGACTCCATATTTTCCTTAAAACCTTGGCAGTGATGGCTTCTTGCAAGGCCTCTACCTATGTTCTTTTTCCTCTCCTGTTGTCTTCCTTCATTTTCTTTTTCCATTTTCATGACCTCTCTTTTTTACATTAAAAGCTTTCTTTTTGCTATTTGCATTTAAAACTTGATTGACCTTTTCTGCAATTTGTTTATTTATGTATTTATTTTCTGTATAATAGCCTAAGCTGGTGGCAGTTTCGAATCAAGTAGCTTTTGCAAATCCAAATGCACCAGTTTACCCACGCTTAGCTCAAGGGAAACAATGGAATGAAGTAAGTCCAATTTTTATTTTCTTTTAATAATTGAAGCTCATACATGACATAATAAGAGTAGGTCTGCTTATTTTGTGCATAGACTATCAACACAGCACAAGTATTTATCCTGCCTGTTCTGCTTTGTACTGTAAAGCTATTCATTTACCTTGAAGCTTTTGTTCCACTAGTTTTCTAGCACCTTCTTCTACTCTTTTTTTTCCTTGAACTAATAACATTTGTTACTTATTCTAATGTTACCTTAGGTTACTGCTTTTACATTAAGAAGCTTACAATTTCAAGTAGATAACACGGTTTTGAATTGATACTCAGATGACTGTGACATGGACAAGTGGATATGGGATCAATGAAGCAGGAGCTTTTGTTGAGTGGGGTCCAAAAGGAGGCAACCAAGTGCATTCTCCAGCTGAGACACTGACTTTCGATCGTAACAGCATGTGTGGTGTGTAAAATTCGTACGTTTGAGTTTTTTTTTTCTTAAAAACTAGCTGGGAATGTTGCTGCTCTAAACATCAGGACTCACCAGCATGCATAAAGGAAAATAAAAATAAAAATAAAAATAAAAACTTATCCCTAGAATTGGGACAAATTATGTTCAGAAGGTTGACACATTTGCAAAAGAATTGCATGATGGTTCATTTTTCTTTTCAATATTGTTGAAATATCACCCAAAATCTATTCTTGAGTTCTTTCCCATTGGTCCATAACTCATCCTTATTGTTGTATGTGAGCAGATGCACCAGCAAGGACAGTGGGATGGCGTGATCCTGGATTTATACATACTAGTTTTCTGAAGGAGTTGTGGCCCAATGCAGTGTATGTTGTATCTTTATTCTTGCATATGATTTTGATTTTAGGTTTGAACTCTTAAAAATTGGGTTTTGGGCCAAGTTTTATGCAGAGGAGCAGCACCTCCTTTGTTATGCATTTATATGTCCATAATATTAATCTTTTTATAATTTTATTTGAGCATAAGTTTTTACTTTTTGGCCAAAATTTTGTGAAAATTTCAATCCACAAGCTCTTAAATTTCTTTTCTTATTTCATCAATTGGTAACACCTCTCCAAGAATAACAACCAATGGGCTAACCCATAGACCCAAAAGGATTGAATTTGAAATAGGAATATTTTCACTAGATTAGTTTTGACTATAAGATAGGAACCATAGAAGTTATTGGTTGGGTACTTTTTTAAAATTTCACTTTCAGCTTTTCAACTTATGAGTAACTCAACATTGAATTATGTTTTTTTATTGATGATTATACAGATATACTTACAAGCTGGGGCATAAATTGTTCAATGGTACATATGTTTGGAGTCAACAATATCAGTTTAGAGCATCTCCTTATCCTGGTCAAAACTCTCTACAACGTGTAGTTATTTTTGGTGACATGGGGAAGGTTTGAACTCTATTGGAAAATTTTATGTACATCTAAATTATTAAATCCCATATTGCAGCCATGGCTAATCAATCACTCGTGTGTGGGTTACTGCAGTTTATTTATATTTATCATCAGCAACATACTAATTTATCTTGCTTAGCCTTTTTTTTTTTTTTTTTTTTTTTGTTATAATATTAAATGTATAAATATCTGCCTGATCTTACAGTATTATATTCAATTTCTCACTTTGAATGCACAGTAATTTCATTCTCTTAAACACAGAATATTGATCTCCAAGATCAAATCTGCTGTGTATTAAAAATTTGCTGCTTTAAGTTTTAGGATCAATGTTTAAGATTATGAAGCCCTATCCAATTTTTATGTAGTTTCTGGAATTTTGCTTAAACCTTTCCCTCTGCAGGATGAAGCTGATGGTTCCAACGAATATAACAATTTCCAGCGTGGCTCTCTTAACACTACTCGAGAGCTGATTAGAGACTTGAAGAACATTGATATAGTTTTCCACATTGGAGATATTTGTTATGCAAATGGATACATTTCACAGTGGGACCAATTTACTGCACAGGTTGAGCCAATTGCATCAACCGTGCCATACATGATAGCAAGGTTTCATCTTAATATATCACTCATAATATTTGAGCTTATGCTTGTCTTGTACCTTGTCTTATGTGCCACTTGGTGAACAACCCTTACAGTGGTAACCATGAGCGTGACTGGCCAGGGACTGGATCATTCTACGGGAATATGGATTCTGGGGGAGAATGTGGCGTGTTGGCGGAGACTATGTTTTATGTCCCTGCTGAGAACAGAGCCAAATTCTGGTACAGGAATATCATTTCAAACTTGTTTTGCTTTCCATTCACCTATATGTCTGTGTTTTTATATGAAAAGGTAGATTGCTAAGTGATTGGCATTCACCTATAGCTGTGTATTTATATGTTTTATTAATATTGTACCAGTACATCAATCTCCCCATATGTGGCCTACAATAGGACTTAATTTCTAGATGTGCAAGAAACTGGCGTAAACAATATTATTTTCATTTTCCAGGTACTCCACCGATTATGGCATGTTCCACTTCTGCATAGCTGACACTGAACATGACTGGAGGGAAGGAACTGAGCAGTACAAGTTCATTGAGCATTGCTTGGCATCAGTTGATAGGCAAAAGCAACCATGGCTAATTTTTCTTGCACATCGAGTACTTGGTTATTCATCTGGTATCAGTTATGCAGTTGAAGGATCATTTGAGGAACCAATGGGGAGGGAGAGCCTGCAAAAGCTCTGGCAGAAATACAAGGTGGACATTGCCGTGTATGGCCATGTGCGCAATTATGAAAGGACATGTCCCATATACCAGGTATTCTTATAATTTCTGCATGAAAAAGATGTTACTTATCCGTATCTTTTTTATGCATCTCACTCCAACAAGGAAGTTAATATGAATCGTTCAAAGTAAACTACAACATTTTCATTGTGCCTCTAAACTTAAGTCAAATAAGGTCACAATGAAATGTGATTTTGGGTAGCAGGTTTCAGAATAACCTGCTAATATAAGTATATGTTTTGTAAATAACGAGTTACTGACCTGTAGAATATAGACTTATTTGATTACTTTTTCCCCATCTCTGAGAATTATCTTTCATTAGCTTTTCTCAAGCAGAAAATCTCCAAGAAAAAACAAAAACAACAAGGACAGCAATCGTAATATTAGCTACATTAGTAATGAGGGGTTCCACTTCTCTTGATGTAACTTAAGACAGCAAATCTGTATCTGCTTTCCATCTAAAAGTCATTTCTATCTGCTTTTTCTAGATACACACAAAGAGGACAGACTTCGCAGAATTATATGGTGTATTAAGATTACTTGGCTCTTTTGGTTCTAATATCTTATAAATGCTTTGAACAAACCCTTCATGGACCTGACTTAAAATGGTCTATATAGCATATTAGGGCAAGCATCTCGACTGTAGTAGGATTGCGGCAGTTGAGCAGTAAGTAACTCTTGAAGTCAAAATTGCACAGTCGCGGTTCTCCAGTCTCCACTATAAATTATTTTATCATTATAACTCCATAATTGGAAAACAGAACACAAGTAACATCAAAACAAAATTTTCATGTAGTCCTTGTCATTTCCTTTTCTTTTTTTTTTTTCCTTTTTTTTCAAAGTCAACATTATTGAAAAATATCCAAACACTCCTTAACTATCAGATACAGTAGTGCCTCCTTTCAAAAGACATGGGACATGCTACTTGTGAGATAAATTATTAGCTACAGGCAATTGAGTCTGAAAATGTATTGAATTGCAAGCTTCTTTATACTAACAATTCATTGCCATTTTCTTTGCAGAATATTTGCACCAATGAAGAGAAGCACTGCTATAAGGGCACCTTGAATGGAACAATTCATGTGGTTGCTGGTGGTGCAGGAGCAAGCCTTTCACCTTTTACAACCCTCCAAACCAAATGGAGTTTCTTTAGAGACTATGACTATGGATTCATAAAACTTACAGCATTTGACCATTCAAACCTGTTGTTTGAGTACAAGAAGAGCAGGGATGGAAAGGTTTACGACTCTTTCAGAATCTCCCGGGATTACAGGGACATCTTGGCTTGCACTGTGGATAGTTGCCCAAGCATGACCCTAGCATCTTGAATGATGAGGCTTCTTGTAGTGAAATCACATTAGTTATGATTGTATTCTTTTTCTTTTTTTTAATTACAATTGTGACTGTCTTACCACAATAAAATTGTGAATAAGTAATCTCTTCTTTAGCCAAAAAAAAAAAAAAAAAAAAACAAAGAAAAAAAGAAAAGAAAAAAGGAATAAGTAATCTCTTATCAAGATTATTACTTGAATGCTAGAGACAGGCTGCTATATCTTTAAGAAACCAAAGATATATATATATATATATATAGGCATTTGTTTTTAGTTGAGTTGCTGAAACTTTTATCTCATAAGCTGTATGTGTTTTGCATTGATCTCTGATCTTCTAACCAGCCGATTGTGAAAAAGCAAATATACAATAAAATTTGTATTTATGCATTGTTTTTTGGTTCCGTGTCTTTATTTTGACAAAATTAAGCAGAAGAACCCAAATTCCAAATGAATGAAAACATAACTGAATCAGTCCTAGTTTACTCTTTGGGGCGTGGTGGAAGAAGGGAGGAGATTTTCGAGCAAGGAAAATGATCCAATGATTTTTGAAAATGTCATGTACACTTCTGTAGAGTGGCAATAAGGGTGACTTATTTGTCAACTTTTCTACAATCAGTCCCCAAAAACCATATCAAACATTATAATTGAAAATTCATCATTTTATTAGCAAACTCATGTTCTAAAGACAGTGAAGTAACTGTTCAGTGTGGCATTACTGTACCCCAATGATTACTCTCGAAGGCACCATGCAATGGAGTGGCGAGGACCATTAAAAAGCTCATTTCGAAAGCAAATGATAGTATCAACTAACAAAAACCCACCAATTTTTTATTTTTTATTTTGATGATGGGCGTGTGAGTTTTATCATATTTTGTATATTCTATATAAAATTGACTAGGGAAAGATGCTTTCAAAAAGGGCAACGTGTAACTATCGTTAGAGTATCATTGATTCATGTTCTTAAATTTTATCTTTACTAGTCGTAGACCCAGACATAAATAATTATTTTGTAATTTTGATATAATGTATAATTTTTTTTCTCTAAAGTTTGTTTTAAATAATTTGTCCTTTCTAAAAATTAAACAATTTTTAAAATTATTTTCCATCTTTCAATCTCTACCAATATATCATTCTCTTGTTTTGGATGTGTTTGATTGATATTATTCCTTTATGGGACAAAATTGCAAAATGTCCCTTTTTGGCAAACTAAGCAGCGTTTTGCCCTCTTTCTCAAACTAATTAGGGAAATGTCCCTCTTTTGAAACTCGATTTTCTCAAAATCGAGTTATAAAAAAAAAAAAAAAAAAATTCTAGAGCCCTATAGCAGCGTTTTTAAAAACCTATAGTGATGTTTTGTAACTCGACTTCCAATAAATCGAGTTATAGGCAATTTTTAAAATTTTTTTTACCTATAACTCAATTTTATATAAATCAAGTTACAAACCGCCATTATAGGTCCTAAAAACGTTATTATAAGCTCCTTAAAAACGCCGCTATAGGGCTTAAATCAATTTTGAGAAACTCGATTTTCAAAAGAGGGGCATTTCCTTAATTAGTTTGAAAAAAATGGCAAAACACTGCTTAGTTTGCCCAAAAGGAGAATTTTGCAATTTTGTCATTCCTTTATGAGGTGGTCCATATTCTTTAAAATTATGTTATAGTACACTATGTTTTTCAATTTTTTTTTTGTACTACTAAACTTTTTAAGTTTCAAATAAATTATTCAAATTCTCCATTCTTTTAAAGGAGAATAATCAAAACTCATAACAAAATTACACAAGATATTACTCAAATAATTGATAGACTTATTCAAATTTATAGCTAAGATTGTGTTTTGATATAAATCTAAATTCTCACTTCCAAAATAACTAAGCATTATCTTAGCAGTGTCAATTCAAGTTAGCGTGTCGTATTCGTGTCATGTTTAGGTATGAGTATTCAACTAAATGACTCAACCCAAACCTGACCTATTTAATAATCGTGTCATGACCCTTCAACCCTAACTCGACATGTTAATGAGGTGGGTTGACACGACCTGACCCACCTGGCATGTTTAATAAACAGATCATGTTGGGTTGATACGAATGTGACACAACTCATTTCAGTCCATGTAAAATGAAATATAAAATCCATATAGAAATAAGTTTTTTACATCCCAAAAGTAGTGCATACACTTCAAGTAACCCACGTTCAAAATAACATAGTTCAACAAAAATAAAACAAAATAAAATATTTATAAGAAGCTTAAGAGATTTAAGGTTTTGTAGGGTTTAGAGATCTAGGGTTTGTAAAGTTTCAATTTACAATTATATCACTTATAAGTTTTTGTAATTACTTACTTTTCTTTTTAAGTTTAAAATACAACTTAGATATGAAAGGTATTTGATAAATCTAAAATAGAATGAATATTTATTTGTTAGACGAGTTGTGTTGAATGGGTCATTTTGAGTTGATACAAATATATTGGCATGTCAAACATGTCTATTGTGGGTCACGCAAGTTAACTCGCTAATAAAACGCTTTTTATCGTGTCACTTTCGGGTTAATCTGTTTATGACCCAAACCCATTAAAGTCTAACCTTAACCCGCGAAAACCTATGTCATGTTCGTAGGTCGTGTCAAACATTGACATCCCTACATTAACTTGAATAGAAATCAAATCAAAACTATAAAAGGGAGATAGACTTCTCGTGATGGGAACTCAAAAACACCACCAAAATGTATTAACCTAAACAAGAGTTATAAAAAGCACAATGATTCATTAGCCTATAGTAGAGAGAGAGAGAGAGAGAGAGAGAGAGAGAGAGAGAATAGCAAATTTATAGGAAATAAAATGAGAAGGGTAAAGAGGTTAGAATGTAACGACAGTCGATACCTCACATCTCCATTTTTTTTCATTGCTATTTACCATCAATGTTTTTTCCCTCTTGTTACATGCTTTAATTTTTAGATATTATTGTAACTATTTGCTTTGGACTAGCCAAGGGTAATCCTACCATAAAATTCTTAAAATCTTAATAATTCATGGTTAAATGAATGGTTCAATTATTTATTATATACTTTTATTATAGAAGGGGATGTAGCTCAAATGGTAGAGTATTCTAAACGCTTTTTAGAAAGGAACAAGGATCGATACCATGCATCTCCATTTTTTTTCATTGCTATCTACCATCAATGTTTTTTCCCCCTTGTTACATGCTTCAATTTTTAGATAGTATTGTTACTACTTGTTTTGGACCAACCAAGGGTAATTCTACCATAAATTTTTGAAAATCTTAACAATTCAAGGTTAAATGAATGCTTCAATTTATATATATATATATATATATATATTATACTTTTATTATAAAAGGTGATGTATCTCAAATGGTAGAGTATTCTAAATCCTTTTCAGAAAGGAACGAGGATCGATACCTCACATCGCCATATTTTTTTCATTGCTATCTACCATTAATGTTTTCCCCCCTTGTTACATGCTTCAATTTTTAGATATTATTGTCGGTTTGAAATTTTTTTTTTTTTTGATATTATTGTAACTACTTGCTTTGGATTGGCCAAGGGTAATTCTACTGTAAAGTTCTTAAAATCTTAAAAATTCATGGTTAAATGAATGGTTCAATATTATATATGTGTGTGTGTGTTTATTTATTTTATACTTTTATTATAAAAGGGGATGTAGCTCAAATGGCAAAGTATTCTAAATGCTTTTTAGAAAGGAACGAGGATCGATACCTCGCATCTCCATATTTTTTTCATTGCTATCTACCATCAATGTTTTTCCCCCCTTGTTACATGCTTCAATTTTCAGATATTATTGTAATTACTTGCTTTGGACCAGCCAAGGGTAATTCTACCATAAAGTTCTTAAAATCTTAATAATTCATGGTTAAATGAATGGTTCAATTATATATATATATATATATATATATATATATATATATTATACTTTTATTATAAAAGGGGATGTAGCTCAAATGGTAGAGTATTCTAAACGCTTTTTAGAAAGGAATGAGGATCAATACCTGCTTTGGACCAGCCAAGGGTAATTTTACCATAAAGTTCTTACAATACTAAAAATTCATGGTTAAATGAATGGTTCAATTATACATACATACATATATACATGCACGTATAAATAATTTTATTATAAAAGGGGATGTAGCTCAAATGGTAGAGTATTTTAAAGGCTTTTAGAAAGGAGCGAGGATCGATATCTCGCATCTCCATATTTTTTTCATTGCTATCTACCATCAGTGTTTCTCCCCCTTGTTACATACTTACATGCTTCAATTTTTTGATATTATTGTAACTACTTGCTTTGGACCAGCCAAGGGTAATTCTACCATAAAATTCTTAAAATCTTAACAATTTATGGTTAAATGAATGGTTCAATTATTTATTTATTTATTATAAAAGGGGATGTAGCTCAAATGGTAGAGTAATCTAAACGCCTTTTAGAAAGGAACGAGGATCAGTACCTCGCATCTCCATATTTTTTTCATTGCTATCTACCATCAACGTTTTTTCCCCTTTGTTACATGCTTCAATTTTTAGATATTATTGTAACTACTTGCTTTGGACCAGCCTTTTTCTTGTCATTTCTTGGATTCAGATGCTCTCGACGGAAGATTCTCAAAAAAGAAGAAGAAAAAGATGCTCTAGACGGAAGGTTGCCCTCAAGGGTTTGTGCGAACGTTGCTACTGCGAAAATGAGGACATTCTACATGCGCCTTTGGGGCTGCCAGGGGGTAAAAGAAATATGGTGGGAAGTGGAGCAATGCAGAACATTCCTATGTGATCGTTTTGCAAGTTTCCGTGATTTGTTTCAAGGTATTCTACTGCACAAGTCTCCAAAATTTGCTGAATTGTTTGCTTTTATAGCATGGAGCATATGGTTTAATCGCAATGCTCAGAGAGTGGGAAGCTCAACAATACCGATATCCAAGATTCATAGAGATGCTGTGGAACGCCTTCAAGAATTTCAAATGTTGTAAGACACCCCCCTGCCATCACCTAAGGTGGTTCATCCTGCTCCTTGGCTCCCTCCTTTGCTTCACCAATACAAAGCGAATTGTGATGGAGCAGTATTTCGAGACATTAATTCTGCAGGTTTGGGAGTTGTGATCCGAGACTCAGTTGGTCTAGTAATTGCAGCACTCTCAGAAAGAATTTGCTTGCCTTCAACAGTGAATGAATTGGAAGTCTTGGCCTGCAGAAGAGCTGTTGCTTTTGCTCTAGAAATTGGGCTCCATGAGGTAGCTTTTGAGGGAGATTTTGAGGTTGTTTTTAAACACCTCAATGCGGAGTCACCTTGCTTGGCTTCTTATGGTCACATTATTGAGAAGTCACAAATTTTAGCATCAAACTTAAGTTTTGCTTCCTTTTCACATGTCAAATGAAGTGGAAATGTAGTAGCTAGATAAATTGGCTAAAGTTGGCAAAATATGTGATTGAACCACAGATTTGGTTAGAAGACATCTATAGTGATGCAACCAACCTTGTAACTCTTGACAGAAATTTTTTGTCCATCTAATATAAAGCACTTTCTGTTTTCTCAAAAGAAAAAAAAAAAAGAAAAAAAAAAGAAAAAAGAAAGATGCTCTATATTTCAAGTGTAATTCTACCATAAATCCCTTAAAATTTTAACAATTCATGGTTAAATGAATGGTTCAATTTATATATATATATATATATATCTAATTATTTTTTATTTATTTTATACTTTTACTATTAAAGGGGATTTTACACAAATAATAAAAGGGTTCGGTTAATGTGTGCCCTAATGATTAAAGGGGATTTTACACAAATGATAAACTTTCTATTTTTGAAAACATTTTCTCGGGAATTGAAAAAGCTGTCATTACTTTTTCAATTCTCAAAATTTTTTTTTCCAAAAATAGAAATTAATGTGTGCCCTTAAAGCACACGTTAGTAAAATCCATGATAAAAAGTATTCTTTACGCTTTAAAGAGGAACGATAATCGATATCCCGCATTTTCATATTTTTTTCATTTTTATCTGTACAGTACACAAGCTAGGGAAGTCGCGCCTTTGGCTCGTGCCAACAACTTGAATGCCACTGGAGGAAGGAAGGTATGCAGTCTGGCATGGACATTGACCACTACCATGAGAGAGAAATCATCTCCCTTTGGTCAAGTGCTGCAGAACAACTCTCATTTGCTAGTACAAGCTTGGACCATTGCCCAAGACACGTGTGACCTCCTCAGTTCTCACGGTTTCGCTCTCTTTCCCGCTAGTTGTCCTTTGCCAAGGTACAGAGTTGCCCTTCAGCCCACTACCTTGGCAGGCACGATTTTCTCTCTCCTCCAGTTGAAGGATAGTACGAACAATAGTTGTCCCAGGGTTTATGATAGGCAATGGATTGTGACATCTATCCTTCTACAGCTAGCAACATTCCTTGTACTATAAGAGGAGAATGTTGTTGAGCATAGAGGGCAGAGAGAGAAATCTTAGTAGAAAGGGGAGGAATAAAAGTGTAAAAGGTTTGAGCAAGAACACAGTGTAACATTTAGTTTTTGGTCCAGAAATATTGACAGAACCCCGGTTTTTTTTTTAATCCTATTTCATAGGTTTTCCACGTACATGCCTTGTTTTCTTTGCTCTAAATATTCAGCCATTTTTTCCCCTTTTTCGGCTTTGTTATAAAAATGCCATTTTTAGCACTTAAGAAGAATGACATCCAAATGAACTGCTAGGAGTTAGATCACACACACTTACACCCATCCCAAACCTAACGGCACGTGCATTATCTACCATCAATATTATTTTTTTTCCCTTGTTACATGCTTCAATTGTTAGATATTTTTGTAACTACTTGCTTTGGACTAGTCATTTTCTTGTCTTTTCTGGGATTAAGATTCTCTGGAGTTCAAAGGTAACTATACCATAAATTTCTTAAAATCTTAACAATTCATGGTTAAATAAATGGTTCAATTTAATCATGTCATCCTCATTTTTGGGAAAAAAAAAAACATTAAATCTTGAGTACAGGAGCCTGTTTGAAATTCATCCAAACTTTAGGGTATCTTTTCGCATTTTGCACACATTTAGTACCCGTTTGAATTGCGTTTCTGGTCTCTAGCATTTGGCGTTTTGGCTTTTTTTTTTTTTTTTTTAGAAGTTAGTTTTCACGTGATTTTGTACTGTTAAATGAGTCTCGTGCATTGTTTACGAGACTTACAAACCTCTTTTTTTTAAAAAAATTTCATTAAAAATTGCTCCCATTACACTATTCACATATTTAAAAATTATTTTGTTATAGTATTTTCAATTTTCAGTTTTCAATTTTTAGTTTTCAATAAAATAAAAACATTAAATCCTGAGTACAGGAGCCTGTTTGAAATTCATCCAAACTCTAAGGTATCTTTTCGCATTTTGCACACATTTAGTACTCGTTTGAACTGCATTCCTGGTCCCTAGCGTTTGGTGTTTTGGCTTTTTTTTTTTTTTTTTTTTTTTGAGAAGTCAGGTTTTTTATGTGATTTTGCACTGTTAAGTGGGTCTCATGCCCTGTTCATAAGACCTACAAACCTCTTTTTTCAACAAAATTTTCATTAAAAATGACTCCTACAACACTATTTACATATTTAAAAATTATTTTATTATAGTACTTTTAATTTTTAATTTTTAATTTCTAATAAAATAAATGGTATCCAAAGGACCCTTAAACAACTAAAAAACACTTGCATGTTAAAAAAACCAACCGAGTATGTTACCAAAAACAGACATAGTGAACATTCTTCTTCTTTTAAGCTACAATATAACCCCTACCGTGTCATCAAATTTCAAATGTACCACTATCACTCCAACTCAAATGTCAAGAGTCTTATGATTCACGTTCAGCTGCCTGAACTTGGGTTCAATTCTAATCTCCCAACCGCATCTATTGTTACACACACACACATAAAAAAAAAAAAAAAAAAAAAAAAAAAAAAAAAAAAAAAAAAAGAAAGGAGACGGCACTTTATTTCATGTCCGTCAATGAACAAGCGACAAACTCCGCTGTAAGCTCAGACCAATGGTCAAATCTTTTGTAAGATATTCCCAAGTTCAATGTTTTACTTTGATTTGTTTAAATTCCTCAGTTTAAATTATTAACAAATTTACCATCTTTGGCTTATTTATTTGTTTCACGTTGACCTTTGGTTCTTTGCAGTTCAGTTCTCTACAGGTCCACCAAGTTTCTTTCTTTTTCATATCTTGTGCTTCTTACCGAAGAACAGGTGAATACCCAGTTGCTTATTTTGGTTTTATTTTCGAGTCTCAATAGTTATTCAGCTTCCTTTGTAGTAGAATCAGTAAGTAGAGGTATTTCTTTGGTGTATTTGTGAACTTGCAATGTAAGCCTATTGTGGGAATTTGTTTGGGCTTTTGATTTTGTTGGATTCATTTGGTTGATAATGTTGGTGGATATATGCCTATATTTTGCATCAAATTTCTGCTATTTAGTGAGAAAGATAGAATCTTGAAGTGCTTTTAAGCTTTAAATCATGTCGGTGGCTGTATTAAGTTGGTCTGATTTTTTTTAATAAAAAACCATATTCACAGTAGTAGTTAAGGTATTACATGTGTTTTATGCAGTTTAGCTTCTTGAAAGTATGTTTTTGGAGTTTCAAATTTGTTCATATTTTGCATTCGTTCTGCTTTTAGTGGGAAGATAGTCTCTTGACATTCTTTTGAGCTTCATATTATATTGGTTGCAGTATTAAGTTCGTTTAATTTTTTATAATAAACCATATTGACAATGCTAGTTTGGGTATTTCATGTGTTTTATGCATTTTAACTTTTTGAAAGTTTGCTTTTGGAGTTGCAATTTCGTTTTCCATTTTGAAGTATGAACTCATATTCTTTTTATTGAACTCAGATCTTGGGTGTGATGAGAGGACTAAATTTTATCCCCTTGTCAATACTCTTGGTTTTTACAACCCTTCAAGAGGCATGGTCACATGGGGACCAGCCTCTGTCAAAGATTGCTATTCATAAGCCAATAGTCGATCTCAATGGCCAAGCTTATGTTAAAGCTTCTCCTACAGTCCTTGGATTGAAGGTAAGCTTCAACAGAAATATGCTTCTCTCATCTCTTTTACTATTTAGCATATGTATTTTAATGGGAAACTTGTTTGATTGAACTTGATGATAATGCCTATTATTTAGCACTGTGTTTCTTTCATCTATGTGGATTGTTGCGGGGATCAAACCGCTAAAATTGTGCATAACATAGATTTTGTTTTGCTATTTATGCAAGTTTTGTTCACTGTTTTAGGCGCAAACTACTGAATGGGTGACATTGGAGTTTAGTTCTCCAAAGCCATCAGCTGATGATTGGATAGGAGTATTTTCTCCTGCAAATTTCAGGTGAGTAAATGTCATTGAATTTCTGAACATTCAGTCTACATTTGGAACCTTGTGAGCTTTTCTTGTTTTTTGTGCTTGTAATTAACCTAAATTGCATTGATCTAATTGGAAGCCTTTCCACTACAACATTTTCAGTGCTTCCACCTGCCCTGAAGAAAACCCTACAGTTTATCCTCCACTACTATGTTCTGCACCTATCAAGGTTCATCCTGCACAGTGCAATGACTTTCTGAAATTCTTCTTACCCTGATCTTCTTTGACATAGAAAAGGAGCTAAAAGAGTGAACTGGATTGTCTTCTTTTGCAGTTTCAGTTTGCAGACTACTCCAGTCCTGAGTACAAAGACACTGGTAAAGGATATTTGAAGCTTCAGCTGATTAACCAGAGATCAGATTTCTCATTTGCACTATTTTCTGGTGGCTTATCAAATGTATGCTCACAAATATCAATATCTACGTATTTACGTGATAACTTATCTGTTTCATATGAACCAATAATTATTATGCATTGAATTATTATGTTTTCCTGTTCGGTTCTTTGAAAGAAAGAAAGGGAAAAAAAAAAAATCATCTTTTGATATTTAGGAAGTTTCATATATAAAAATGCTTGTGATCACTGCTTGATGGATTATAATATAAATACAACAAAGTGTTAATCTCAACTATTTTGGTTTGGATAACTCAATCTATATTTGCTGTTCTGCATGTTGACGTCCATATTTTCCTGAAATACTTGGAGGTGATGGCTTCTTGCAAGGCTTCTACCTATGTCCTTTTGGCTCTGCTCTTGTCTTCCTTCATTTTCTTTTTCCATTTTTTTCTCTTAATGTTCTCCCTTTTTGCATTTAAAAGTTTTCTTTTAGCTATTTGCATTTCAAATTTGATTGACCTTTGCTGTAATTTGTTTACTTGCATATTTATTTTCTATATAATAGCCTAAGCTGGTGGCAGTTTCGAATCAAGTAGCTTTTGCAAATCCCAATGCACCAGTTTACCCACGCTTAGCACAAGGGAAACAATGGAACGAAGTAAGTTCAATTTTTTTTTTCTTTCTTTTAATACTTGAATCTCATTCATTAGGGCATAACAAAAGTAAAAAGTCCTCTCATTGTGAGCATCGAATATCAACATGGCACATAGTACTTGTCCTAACCTTTTTTTTGGTACTGTATAGCTACTTATTTGTCCATGTTTCACTAATAACATAGGATAATTATCCTATAGTGACCTTGGGTTACTGTTTTTTCCTTGAGAAGCTTACAATTTCAAGGAGATAACATGGTTTTGAATTGATACTCAGATGACTGTGACATGGACAAGTGGATACGGGATCAATGAAGCAGGACCTTTTGTTGAGTGGGGTCCAAAAGGAGGCGACCAAGTGCGTTCCCCAGCTGGGACACTGACTTTTGATCGTAACAGCATGTGTGGTGTGTAAAATTCTTTCCTTTGAATTTTGCTTTCTTAAAAAATTATCTGGGAGTTGACACATTTGCAAAAGAATTGCATGATGGTTCATTTTTCTTTTCAATACTGTTCAAATATCACCCAAAATCTGTTCTTGAGTTCTTTCCTGTTGGTCCATAATTTATCTTATTGATGTTTATGAGCAGGTGCACCAGCAAGGACAGTGGGATGGCATGATCTTGGATTTATACATACTAGTTTTCTGAAGGAGTTGTGGCCCAATGCAGTGTATGTTGTATCTCTATTCTTGCATATAATGTTGATTCTAGGTGTGTCAACTCTCAAAAATTCAGGTTTTTGGGCTAAGTTTATGTAGAGGAAGTGAGGAACAACACCTTCATTATTTTGTTTTTATTCTTTCTGGCTAGGCTCTATATCTTCATTACATTAAGCTTTGTTTGATTTTCTTTGAGCATATGTTTCACTTTTTGGCCAAAAATTCCTGGAATTGCAATCCATAAGCTCTTAAAAACCCTTCCTTAGTTCATTATTCAGTTACACCGCTCCACACTGATATATAAATAAGATTAATAATTGACTTGAACTTTTAGTCAAACTCTTCTTTTTTTTCTTAAAAAAATATATATATATATATTAAACATATTAGGATTTTTGTTAGAGGAAAGTATTGATTTGCCATTTCATAAGAAACGGTAAAATAAGCAAGTTGTTAGTTACTCAAAATCAACTATTAAATTATTTCCAGTTTCTTAATAAAAATAATATGACATAAAATTGGAAGGTTGACATAATAAAATATCTGGTAGAATAGTAAAAAGTTTGGTAAAGTGTTATTTAGTGGCCCCCACATAGTGATGTTTCTGAATGATATGTCATTTTATCTTCATATATTTAAACAGGGAAATCATTCATATTTATTCATTTTTGTAGACTTTGTGTATATTCTTGTGTACATGAGGTATGTTAGTGTTAACACTGTTATTTTGTATAGGCTTGTTATTCTTATATTAGCTTAAGCCTATTCTTTAATCATGTCATATCACTCTAATATAAATAAATTATATGTTACGGTGAATGGACTAATTAATTAAGTTCTAAACCTATTTTTTAATATTTCTTTGCCGGTGTTCATTGCTCCCTCTTTCTTCTCACAGAACCCTAATCTTTTATTATTTACAACTCATCTAGTAGTTCTTTTCTTCAATAAAATTTCATTACTTATAGAAAAAAAAAAGTTTGGGATACTTGATCACAGTAGTCGGAAGAAACATGAAGTTTGGGGGGAGGGGGTGGACTAAGATGAAATCAAACTCTCTTAACTATTTATAAAGTGGTCCAATAAATTTAAAATTCTAAATATGGTTCTCTTGAAAAGGAATGAGTTTGAAATACAAATAATTTTCACTACAAATGTTTTGATTATAAGATACCAACCATAGAAGTTATGGGGTTGGTATTTTGTTAAAATTATCATATTCATCTGTTTGACTTATGAGCAACTAAACATTCAATTATGTTTTTTTATTGATTATACAAGTCAAAATTCTCTACAATATGTAGTTATTTTTGGTGACATGGGGAAGGTTTGAACTCTATTGGAAAATTTTATGTTAATCTAAATTATTAAATCCTATATTGCAGCAAAAGTTAATCATTAATCAATGACTCGTGTGTCGGTTATTGCAGTAGATTTATATATATCATCAGCAACATACTAATTTATCTTGCTTAACTTTTTTTTTTTCAATTATACTGCTATAATATTAAATGTACAAATATATGCCCGATCTTAAAGGAGTATATGCAATTTCTCATTGTGAATGCACAACAATTACATTCCTTAAACTCAGAATATTGATCTCCAAGATCGATATCTGCCGTGTATTAAAAATCTGCTACTTTAAGTTTTAGGATCATTGTTTAAGATCATGAATCCCTATCCAATTTTTATGTAGTTTCTGGAGTATTTTGCTTAAACCTTTTCCTCTGCAGGATGAAGCTGATAGTTCCAACGAATATAACAATTTCCAGCGTGGCTCACTTAACACTACTCGAGAGTTTATTCGAGACTTAAAGAACATTGATATAGTTTTCCACATTGGAGATATATGTTATGCAAATGGATACATTTCACAGAGGGACCAATTTACTGCACAGGTTGAGCCAATTGCATCAACCGTGCCATACATGATTGCAAGGTTTCATCATAATGTACTCACTCATAATATTTGAGCTTATTCTTGTCTTGTAATTTGTCTTATGTGCCAATTGGTGATCAATCCTTACAGTGGCAACCATGAACGTGACTGGCCAGGGACTGGATCCTTTTATGGGAACATGGACTCACTCAGGGGGGGAATGTGGTGTGTTGGCTGAGACTATGTTTTATGTCCCTGCTGAGAACAGAGCCAAATTCTGGTACAGAAATATTGCAACCTTTCAAATATGAGTTGCTTTCCATTCACCTATATCTGTGTGTATTTATATGGAAAGTAGATTGCAAAGTGATCGTCATTCACCTAAATCTCTTTGTATATATATGTTCTATGAATAATGTATCAGTACCACAATTTCCCCTTGTGTTGCCTACAATAACTTCTATACTAGGACTTATTTCTAGATGTGCAAGAAACTGGTTTAAACAATATTGTTTTCATTCTCCACTCCAGGTACTCTACTGATTATGGCATGTTCTGCTTCTGCATAGCTCACACTGAACTTGACTGGAGGGAGGGAACTGAGCAATACAAGTTCATTGAGAACTGCTTGGCATCAGTCGACAGGCAAAAGCAACCATGGCTAATTTTTCTTGCACATCGAGTACTTGGTTATTCATCTGATGCCGGTTATGCAGAAGAAGGATCATTTGAGGAACCAATGGGGGGGGGGAGAGCCTGCAAAAGCTCTGGCAGAAATACAAGGTGGACATTGCTGTGTATGGCCATGTGCACAATTATGAAAGGACATGCCCCATATACCAGGTGGTCTTATAACTCTCTGTAGTGAGAAAGATGTACCTTATCCTTGTCCACATCTTTCTGCTGCATCTCACTCAAACATGGAAGGAAATATGATTTTTTTTTTTTCTGGCGAAACTACAGCATTTTCATTGTGCCTTTACACTTAAGTCAAATAGTGTCACAGTAAAAATGTAGTATTGGATAGCATGTTTTCAAATTAACCTGTCAATGTTGAGGATAAGTTTTGTGAGTTGTGACTAACAAGTTACTGGCGTTTATAATATAGACATATCTGATTGCTTTTCTTCCCATCTCCAAGAATGATCCTTCATTAGCTTTTCTCAAGCAGAAAATATCCAAGAGAAATCAATAACAACAAGAAGAACAACAATAGTAGTAATAGTTACATTAGTAATAATGATTTCCGCTTCTCTTGAAGTTACTTCGACAGAAAATATGTAACTGCTTCTTATGTGAAAGTCACTTGTATGTGCTTTTTCTATAAAGACATGAAGAGGAAAGACTTCACAGAATTATATGGTGTATTAATATTTTTTTGCGCTTTTAGCTCCAACATCTTAGTAATGCTTTGAACAAACCCTTCATAGACCTGACTTAAAATGGTCTATAGCCTATTTGGGCAAGCATATCAACAGAAGTAGGATTGCAGAGGTTGAGAAATGAGTATATATTGAAGTCAAAGCACAATCGTGGCTCTCCACTATACTTATTATTGTTATTATTTTAGAATTTGGAAAAAATTTCCATTTTTGGAAAACAGAAGACAAGTAATACCTAAATAAAAATTTCCTGAAATAGCTGTCCTTTCTCACGTCATTGTTTGTTTGTTTTTTTTTTTTTTTTTTTTTTTTTTTTAAACAAGTCATAAAAATAGTGAGGTATCCAAATACCCGTCAACTGTCAGTTTTTGACAGTATGATGTCTCAACACCGTTATCTCCTTTCAAATGACAGACATGCTACTTGTGAAATAAATATTAGCTAACAGCAATTGAGCCCGAAAATGTATTGCATTCCACTCTTCTTTAAACTAACAATATAGCCAATTTTTTTTTTGTAGAATATTTGCACCAATGAAGAGAAACACTACTACAAGGGCACCTTGAATGGAACAATTCATGTGGCTGCTGGTGGTGCAGGAGCAAGCCTTTCACCGTTCACAACCCTCCAAACAAAATGGAGTTTCTTTAGAGACTTTGACTATGGATTCATAAAACTTACTGCATTTGACCATTCAGACCTGTTGTTTGAGTAAAAGAAGAGCAGGGATGGAAAGGTTTACGACTCTTTTAGAATCTCTCGGGATTACAGGGACATCTTGGCCTGCACTGTGGATAGTTGCCCAAGTATGACCCTAGCATCTTGAATGATGAGGTTCTTGTGTTGACTTCACAATAGTTATGACTTTTTTTTTTTAATTTTTTTTTAAAGACAATTATTATTGTCTTACCACAATAAAATTGTGAATAAGTAATCGCTTATCAACATCATTATTTGAATGCTAGAGACAGGATGCTATATCTGTAATATACCAAAGATATGTCAAAATACAGGTATTTGTAATTAGTTGAATTTCTGAAACTTTTATCTCATGAGCTGCATATGTTTTAATCTTCAAACCAGCCAATCATATCAAACATCATAGATGAAAAAATCATCATTTTATTCAAACTCATGGTCCAATTATGAAGAAACAGTGAATTAATTGTTCACAGTATAGCATTATGCCCTGCTGAAGTAGCCATGCCCACCAACAGCAGAAGGCAGCTGACAACTCTTAAAAGGCATCATGCCATGGAGTAACAAGAAAAATTAAAAAGCTCATTTCAAAAGCAAATGCTAGTATCAAAGACCCAAAAAAATTTCTCTTTTGATGCTGAGCACCAGAATTTTACCATATTTTGTTTAAATTATATAAACATGACTAGGGGAAGGAAGCACTCTAAAAGGGAAAATTGTAATTATCATTAGAGTATCATTGATTCATGTTTGTAACTTTTATCTTCATGGTGGTGGTTCGTGTAACTAGCTGCTTTAGACCAGCCATGTTCTTTTTCTTTTCTTGGATTAAGATGCTCTAGAGTTCTAAAGGTAACTCTATCATAGAGTTTTTAAAATTTAAACTATTCATGGTTAAATGAATAGCTTAGATTTTGGAGTTCAAGTGATAGCTTAGTAGCAATGGCATCCTTTGTGGTGCTTTTTATGTATGTGGTTTGAACTATCTTCCCTCCTCTCCACAATCTACCTATCTCCCCTCCCCCCAAAAAAAAGGAAGATTGTTGTTGCACGCCGTGGAGTGCACACACCATACACACGTCACTTGGAAATCGTGTATTCACAATACAATTTTAGTTATAAATTTGAAATTGTGAAATTGTGTCTTGAAAGCAAAATTTTACAATTTAACCAAAATCGTGTTTTGAACCCATGATTTCAATTGATGTGACACACACCATACACTTCAGTGTGTAACGAACATCGCCAAAAAAAATGAATTGTTTAAACTTTATTGTCAACATTTAAAGGGAAAAATACACTAAATTGAGAGTATAGGAGCATGTATGAATTTAATCCAAACTCCAAGGTATCTTTTAACATTTTGCACACATTTATACAAACATTAACTAGAATTATTTTGGTTTCCATTTAAGATGATGTAGTAAAACTGAACCATTCATTTATCACAAATGGTGAAAATTCTAGGAACTTCGTGTTAGTGTCATCCTATGAACGCAATAAGATTTTAATTAGATTAATTGTTTCTTAAGAAAAATAATATATCTATACGTTGTAATCAACCATAAGCACACATAGAAATAAAAGGAAAACAACCAAACAAGTTTGGAATATTAGTATTCAGAACATGACACTATGTGACCTATAAACAGTTGCATGAGTAGAGAAAATATTTGCACATTAATAATCCATCATATCTCTTAAGAAAAATATTTTCTGCAGTTCACACATAAAAATAGTATATACTTAAAAAGTACATAACTCAAAAATTAATCAATCAATTTTTAAATCAAGTTGAGTACCCAATTTAGCAAAATGTATGCATGTTGTGTGAAAACAATGAGAGGTATGATTGCAAAACTGCAAGACGGATACAAAAAAATAATGCAATGCATGTGAATCCTAAACATAAATGATGCATGAAAAAAAAAAATTGGTCAAAAACTTAAAAACTGAAAATTTTTCAATTTCGATTGATCAAGCATCGATTGAATACCAATCGAGTCAGGCAGATTCAAACCAAAATTTTTTATCGCAATTTCATCGGTCAAAAATCTGGAAAAAAGAGATTTATGAAAAACAAATCAATTTTATGCAGAAACTCCTCAAAACATAGTATTTCACGAATGAAATGCATGAGTATAAGATTAAAAGTTTTTCAAAAGCACTTTGAATTCAACTCAGATCTTCCAAAAAAAGTTTTTCAACCAATTTGTCTCCAAAACTCAAACATTAAACACATTTTGCATCAAAATCAAGGAACATATAATCTTGGATGGCCAAAACAAATTCACACAGAATATCATGTACCAAGTTTAGCAAAGAGTAACTTATGTAGTGTGTGCAACTAGCAAAAACTTGAGAGACATGTGAGGTGATATGTGAATAGAATTCAATCACAATTTCTACAAAATTCATCATATAAAATTGAAAGAGACTATCACCTAAAAAGTTACATCATATAACTCTCACATCTCCTAGAAAACAAGCTTGCAATCATATAAGTTTCTTGATTTGCCTTAAAATATACACACCAGTTTTATTTGATCAGAAACTTATTAAAATAGCCAAGATAATATACACACCAATTTTATTTGATTGAATAAATTATAGTCCAATAATGTACACACCAATTTTAACATTTAAACCGAGGCTACTACACTTTCTTGAGCATAAAATCTTACGATATGCACTAAGGTGTTCATGATTGGCTAGTAAACAGTGGCGATATGGTTATTTATGCCTTTCTCAATAAGTTCAAGTCTAACAATCAAAAGCATGTGACTTCAAGATCAAGATCAAGTGATCAAAAACTATAAACATCTCCCACACAATATGCACTACAAAACTAAAACTAGTAAGGTGCAATAAAATAAGCTTATCTAAGCTAAACAAGGTACATAAACATGTTATGTAAAAATAAATTGGCCAACCTTGATTTCAAATCCAAGAAATAATGCAAAAACACATTATGCTTCCGTTTTCTCTTTCTTTTTTTTTTTTTTCTTTTTTTTCTTTTTTTTTTTTAATTCTAGAATGAAATACATGAATGTTATGCAATGGAAATCCTAGAAAAACAAAGAGAACAAAAGTAACAAAAAAATGCTCTCAAAGAGTAGAGTGATGAAGCATAAGGACCATGTTGGAAAGACTCAATTAGATTGAGTCTTTTGCATCCAAAGCTTTTTAAATGCACTTCGAGCATTTGAGTTCTTTTTCATATTAGAATGATTTCCAACTCTAGGATTGGAATAAAGGTTTAGAGTATTTATCAATTCACCAATAAGTACCAAAAGATCTTGTGCTTGAGGCACATGTACTTTTGACTTGTTTGCTTGCTTAGCAGCTTGCAACTTGAAATAGTTTGGATATATGTGCCCAAACTTTCCACAAAAATGACAAACCCATGCAGGCTTATCCTGCAACTTGCCCTTAGGAGGGTTAAGAGTCTTAGGTTCAGACTCTTGAAGATCAACCCTAATCTTCCTAAAAGGTGTAACATCTACAGATTTAGTAGCCTCACTCACAGAGGGTTTGACAACCTCACTCAAAGAGGGTTCAGAAGAAGAAACAAAGTTTATGAAATGGGGTTCAAGCACAGAGATGCTTTCTATAAAACCTAAACTAGTTTTGTCAGATGGAGACTTTTGAACACTCAACATGTGATCAAGTTTGGAGCTTGTAGACCTATTAGTTTGTTATCTAGTAACAAATAATTCAAGTTCCAAATTCTTAACTTTATTAAGCAAAATCATATTCTCAATCTTCATATTATTCAACAAATCATTAGCATCAAACAGTTTCATAGGCAAATTTTTCTTTTCAAGTTCAAGAGATGCAATTTTCTTTAAGCTTAAATCAACACTCATAGCATCTTTTGCAGCAACTATGTAAAGTTTATTGTAGGCTTCTTGTAAATCTGTATCCTCAGAGAGTTCCCCATCAGAAGAGTTCTCCTCAACAGATACACTCTCATCAACTATAGCAATAACAGTGAAAGCCATGAAGTTTCCATCCTCATCACTACCAGACTCATTGATGGAAACTTCATCATCACTAAGGGTTATAGCCATAACCTTACCCTTAGACCTCAAGAATGTTGGACATTCAGATTTCATATGACCATACTCTTAGCACCCAAAACATTATTGACCCATAGAAGTATTAGAAGGTCGACCTACTTTTTTTTTTACGTTTTTCAGTGTTGTTTACCTTAGTGAGATCATTCCTCCTAAAATTTATAGGTTCAGCAGTGTTCTTACCTCTTGCCCTTCTGTTACCATTCCTAAGAAAGTTTCTAAAGTTTTTGGCAAAATAAGCAATCTCTGTAGCGGAGAGCTCATCATCAAATCCACTTACGTCAACATCATGAACAGACTTAAGAGCCATTGATTTGGATTTGCTAGTCTTAGATAGGTCTAACTCATAGGACTGAAGAGATCCTACAAGTTCATCAACAGGAATGGAGTCCACATCCTTGCTTTTAGTGATGACAATCACTTTGTGTTAGGAATTCAACCTAAATTCCAACCTGTGAGAAACAAAAAAAAAAAAAAAAAAATAGAGAAAACACACGCCAAAGAAAAACAATCACACGCACAAGACAGTATTTAAGTGGTTCAGTAATTTGCCTACGTCCACGGAGTTGTAGGGATATAACTATTATCAGAGAAGACTACAGAGTACAACTTGCGGCTACAATATTTTCTCTCTATATCAAACACGGCAACAACACCACACAAAAAACCCTAATTACAAAAGGTGGTTCCACAATGGGCTAAACGGGCAAAAAAAAATTTTCTCAGGGGCGTTGCCCCCGGACCCCCAGAAGGCTTGTCTATGAACGCTTCGGCTTAGGCCTGTCGGCCCAAGCCTCCGCTCCATGGACTAAGCCTCAGTAAATCTCCCATTAAAAACCACGCAGTATGAGTAACCTCAACATTAGAGATTCTATTAAATTCCTCCATAGAAACATCATTCAAAATAGCATTCATAACTTTGCTATTGAAAGCGACTGCTTCTTTTTGAGAAGTTTACTACTCACTAACAGGAATAGTGGGCTTCTCCCATCCGTATTCAACGGAGTTCCAGACTCTCTCATCAATTGATTTCAGGAATGTTTTCATCCTTACTTTCCAATAAACATAATTATTCCCATCAAAGTGAGGTGGAATAACAAGAGAGTGTCCATGTTCCATGACAATAGGGGTCAAGGATCAGCTCAGAGATCAAAAGATCTACAACAAGAGAGCTACCCGCTCTGATACCACTTGTTTGTTTTTAGATCCCTTAAAACACAACCAGATTAACCTAGTTAATTAGCCAAGTGATTACTTAGTCAAATTAAACAGATCTAGGTTAACACACATATATCATATTATTGTAAAGTGCGAAAAATAAAGAACGCAATAATATGATAATCCAGGAAAACCAAACGGGTAAAAAACATGGGGAGGATTTAACCTAGCTATCCTCAAGGTAAAACGAATCCACTATGAAAGAATTAAAGTTTACACAATAGCGACTTAGACCACTAACATCCTATTGCTACCTCGAGTAGGAAACTTACTATCACAACCCCATGATAGCTCTGAGTCCACTGACTACTTCTTTCTTGAATTCCTAGCAAGCACAAGCACTCCTGCTTGTATATCTTTAAGCTCTTGAATTTGCAACTAAATTAATCACCAAGTTCTTGACATAATCTTGAATCTTGGAAATCCTAAGTATGTGTTAAGGTAACCACCTCTAGATCTCACAAAAGATTCATACAAACAGCATAAAGAGCAACTTTTAGAGAGCCTTTGGGTACAAAAGCCTAAATACAAAAGAGGCACAAGATGCACTCTAATCTCTCTTAAAAACTTATAAAAACGTTTTAGGGTTTCCTTTATATATAGGAGTGTTTTACTTGAACTCCAATATGTTTAGTAGAGTTTGGGCTGAATTGGAATTCTGCAGAAAAAATAAATCTACACGTGGTTCGATCGATCGAGTCTAATTTTCGATTGATCGAGCTTTGCAGATTTAGTCCAATAAATTCTACAATCACTTGATTCCAATTTTACAAATAAACATACTTTGAGCAAGTCTAAAACAAGACTAAACGTTTTGATCATGGTTTGCCAACATTACAAATTGAATTTCTAATAGATTTAAACCTAAAGTCTTAGAACCTAACAAAATTAAATTCATTATAAAGTCCTCCATGAATGTGAGAGGAAATGACACAATTTCACCATACTATAACCTAATAATTTCCCCCACTTTGATTCTTTCCTTAATCAAGGGGTTATTTATTTTTATACAAATAATAAGATATATGACTTGTGAAGAAGATAAGACTATGAACAAATTTTTTTTTTTTTTTTTAATGTTTGTGTTAGCATGTAATGTATACATGCAATAACATCCATGTTGATAATTTGGAAATGGATCAAGTACCATCATTGCAATCTAACATTAACATATTTGGTTTCTTTCCCTTGATACGGTGGTGGTATGTCGACCAACAAATTTCTCAATTGAACCTTACTATAAATATATATATATATATATATATATATATATATAATTCAATAATTGGGTGGAAGATTTGAACTCTGAATGTCTCTATTAGAAATACCAAGAAGTGTCAACTAATTAAGTTACAAGTCATGTTAGCATTTGTAATTCAAAACACAAAAGCTTTGTTGGGAGTAATATTCAAGAAGACATGATGAATAGTACTTATGCTCATTTTTCCCTCTCTCTCTCTCTTTGTTTTGTTTTGTGTGTGTTTGTGTGTGTCTCTTATCCATTTTCCTTCTTTTTGGAAAACTTAAATATTAGATTGGGGGGAGAAAAAAAAAATGAAAGAGGATTACTTTTATTATAGTTGGGCTGGTTTGGGGGTAAAAAAAAAAAAAACCTTTTAGTTAACAGGGTTCAGGGATAGAGAAATCTGTTCCAAACACGACTCGTTGCCATTCCTATTAGAAACACTAGAAAAAAAAAGAAAAAGAAAAAAGAAGAAGATAGGCAAAAGGAAAAAAGAAAAAGGAATCTATAGTCTATAAGAAATCTTAAAATATCTTCATATTCTTTTCTAATAACCAAGTATATAAAAAACAACATCAAGACAAAGATATTTGAAAAATAGCTCCTCTGTTTTTATTTTTATTTTTTTTAAGTAGGTAAAATGTACTGAATTAAAAAAAAAATGAAAGAGGATTACTTTCATTATAATGATGTTCTTTCATAAAATACTGATAGGGAATTTTTTATTATTATTTTAATGCCACATCAGCTTTAAGTATGCCAATTGTGTACATCATTTGCCACGTGAACATTTTCTATTAGTGAGCTAACGGTAGAGATTAAATTGATTATAAGTTGAAAATAATAGAGATAAAATTGATTGTTACAAAAACGTAGAGACCTAATTGATTGTGCCCCAAAAATGTAAGGACAAAAAAAAAATGGAATTACTTTCATTATAATGATGCTCTTTCATAAAATTATCAGACCACAATTATTTATGTATTTAGAAACACTAAAAAAGAGAAAGGCAAAAGAAAAAAAAAGAATTTATAGTTTATAAAAAATTCTTACAATATCTTTATATTCTTTTCTAATAACCAAGTAAATAAGAAACAACAACAAGACAAAAGATATTTTGAAGAAGAGCTACTCTGTTTTTGTTTTTTTTTCCTTTTTCTTTTTTAAATAGGTAGAATCTACTGTAGAAAATTGAGTATATTTTGTTTTTTTGTTTAAAGAAGTATATTGTATGGGCCTCCCGGATTGCATCTTGAGTAACCTAGTTGCGCTCCATATTTGTTATATTTGCAATAAAAGTACGGCAATGATGAGAATAAGGAAAACGGGGGAAAAGCTTGTTTTTTTTTTTATCACCTCCTTTTAGCCACAGAGCTTTTGATTTTTTTTTTTTTTTTTTTTTTTTTTTTCTCCAAGAGATCTCCATTACATTGTTTTTTCCAAGGTAGCCTTCACCTCCACCATTTTTTATCTATCTTCCTCAGACAAATATCCACTGTTCCTTTTCTCCTCCATCAGCCTAAGATCATTTAGTAGGTTTATCTTCCTAATCCCCACATTTCCAAATACTTTATTCTTCCATTACTTCAAATCTTGTTTCAGAGTTTGCAATTTGCTAGTTAGAACAAAACTAGGAGTAACCTGGAAACTATAACTCTGCCACCAGCCTCTAACCTTGTCCGCAAAACCATCCTTTCAAAGCCACGAGTTCTCGAATTCAAAATGAGTTTTATTTTCTGTTACACTTCTTTTTATTAAATTATGCCATTGTTGTGTATCTTGTTTCAATTTTTCTTTGCTTTCTTGTTAAATTTGTGGAATTATCAAGGTTTGACATTGATTATTATTATTATTATTATTTTTTTTTTTTGCATACTTATTTTATTTTAGTAGTCTTTTCTGGGATGGCCTTGAATATCTTTTTGTTAGATTGTTATCGGTCTTATTTTTCATTGATTTCTCTTGGCACCAGTGGCAGAGTGGCTCCCCAAACTTTTAATTATATTTCAATAAGCCCTAGATAAAATGTTACTTGACCCCTCAAAAAATTTTAAATGTTTAAATTCTGGTTAGTTTAAGTGTATTCTTAGATAATACTCAAACAATTAAGACTTTATCCTCTCTAAACATTTTAATTGTTATTGATCATCTGTCTCTGATTTTGTGATTTATAATTGATTCAATTACAATAAGATAATCGTACATGGAGCCAATCCGTAATTAGAGGCAGACGACCCTCTCCGCGGGCCTTCCAAAGCTGCACCACTGTTGGTGATGAACTATTGATGTTTGGGGGTATAGATGCGAACAACCATCTCAACGATATTCACATTTTCAACACTTGTAAGTTGTTTCTTTTAATCTTTAGCCACTTTGCACAGACAATTGATATGCTCACTGAGTGAGTGCTAATAGAACTTTGACTGAAATCTATATATTTTATCTATTAATTGTGAATTCCACTGCATACTTGCTAACATGTTTAACATATTTATAGCTTCACCTGAGCGACGAAGATGGCACAGTGCAACTCATTATTGTCAAAGTCTGTACATATTTGGTGGCAGTGGGAGATCTAGTGATAATAATGATGAGACATACTATAGAAATGTCTACATGTTCCATACAGGTTATTTTTTAACATAGTTTGGCTACCGATCAAAAAATAAAATTAGACACTGATCTTTTTTTCTTTTTATCTTTACTTGTAGCTCGTTTCGTATGGAACCGTATTGCTACATTTGGCAGTCTACCATCTCCTCGCAACAGCCATGTCTGCTCATATCAACTAGACAAGATGATTGTGGTTGGTGGTAAAGATGGGCATGATTCTTTTTGTTCCGATGTCATTGTGATGGAAGGTTATATAATTTTCTTTGTTGCCAAATTTAATTGCAATTGTGATTTTCTAAAAAAAATTTCATCATATAAAACCTGTGCTGCATAGCTTGGGGCTATCAATTATGCGTTTTTTAGGAGCTTAATAATAAATTGAATTCTTGGGTTTGTTTCATCAGGTTTAACTTGGAGAGAGCGGCAAACTTCAGGACATTTGTTTCCCCCTCGAGCTGGTTATGCAGCTGTTAACTTTGGTGCCAATGGAACAAAGTTGTATATATTTGGGGGATATATGATTCAAATCCTATACAACGATGTCTATGTACTTGATATTGGTAAGTAAGAAATAAGCTGACAATATTAGTTGTGTTAATATATATATATATATATATATAAAATTGGTATGTTAGTGTATTTTTTATAATCCCAAAATTTTTTGCAACTGGTGCTGTTACCGGTGTATGGACAAATGCGATCATGACAGGTGCTAGGTCTTCAGCTAGAGCTTTTATGACTGGTGCCTCCTTGGATTTACAACGTTTTGATGCACACACCCCAGCTTGTTAATGCACATTTTGGTGGGACTTATGCCAGCTATATTATCAAGAGCTTTTTCCAGTTTCAAAGCTATCTGTCTCACAGCTAGAGACACTTGTGTTGGACTTAAAGTTTCAGGTTAGTATGTAAAAATCCACTTTTCTGCTCCAAAGTACAAACAAAATAAGATGCTTATCCATTTTGTTGTGATTGAATTTTTCAGAAGTTAACCTGCTTTCCCAAATTGACCAAATCAAGGAATCTCAAGCAATTGGAATTGGTACTGAATCACCATGTGTTCTGCCTCCTCCTTTGCACAATCCTACTACGTGCATCTCCTTCATGAAATAGATTTAAAATTAAGGTGAATATTTTTACTTCTGAGAGCTTTAGTTGTGGATTTTATGATATTGTTTATTTTTGGGTAAATTTCACTTTTACCATCCTTGATTATTATTGATTTTGCAATCTTCCCCTAAGATAATGATTTGTGCATTTCACACCCCAATTTAAAGAAAAAAAAGATTAGCAATTCACCCCTAAAGGAAAAATATGCCTAAATTACCCTCAACTCAAATAGTGGGATGGCAGTTTAGTACACTTGGCATGTCAACTGAAAATCAGAAATTTTATTTTCTTAGATTTCTAATTAAATCAATTAGATTTTTTTTTTAACGCAAATGTCTGATGTGCCATATGCCACATGTACTAAGCTGCCATGTCACCAGTTGTGTTAGGCATAGCTTTTGTATTATTTTTCTCTTGATTTATGGGGTAGGTTGATACAATTCTTTGAAATTAGGTGTTAATTGAAAATTTGATTTTCTGGAGGAGATTGCAAAAGGGGTGTGAGGAAGTATGGCTCTTTAGGGGGCAGTTGGGGGGTGAACCTTTGGACATTTATATTCAGAGGGGCTGGTAAAATTTTTCAAGGTTTATTGCTTTTGAAGTGGGAGATGGTACTAGATTTAGTTTTTAGAGTGATTTATGGTGTGTTGAATACAAGAGGAGAACCCTAAACAATATTAACATCTATGAGTTAAAAGACCTAAAAACTGCATTTATCTTTTGCTCCACATAATCCCAAGTGAGCTATTATCCTAGGGATCTCCCTTAAGGGGCATCAAACCCTACTGAGTGCTGAAATTTTTTTTTTCTTACACTGCCTAGGGTTTTCTTCCCTTTTTTATAGTTTTCCCCTGAATTAGCTGTTTTTGTATTGTTGTATGTTATTATTTGAATATGACTTGTGAACAAGGTAGGCCTATGAACTTTCTGTTAGGTTTGTATTGTCATGTATAATCAAATATAGCATACATGTAATAACTACCTGGATTGATACCCATGTGTAATGAGAAACCTGAAATCCAAGCACCTGAGCTGTTGCGCAGCAATCTGCCTGCACCAGCTAATCCAGGATCACCTAACGACCTGCCATCTGTATTTAATTTTATCAAAGGTTCTAGCAGAGCATTCCATTTTATAATCCTAGGGACTCCAATTTTAATATTCTTTGCAGGCAAACTAAAGAGAAAAATTTTGTAGCGTACTGAACTACTTTTTGTATGATCCGATGTTGAGAGCAAGATTGATTGTTAAAAATACACTTGTTCCTAGCTAACCGTAAGCCTTATATTTGCTTTAGTTAAAAGCAATGCAACTCTCCCTAAATTGATGTCAAGTGATAACTATTGGTTTGAGCCAAATTTTTAGTAAGGATATTTAGGGTAAAGGTTTGAGAGATAGACTTTCTCAAGTCTAATGGAAAAAATTAGGACCTGTCTAATTCAAGAGAGAGAAAGATAGTTAGAATTTTTCATTTGTATCTATCACTTAAAACCCCTTTTTGTACAATGGGAACATCATTTCTTCAAATATAAACTCATGATCCAGCTATTTTCAGTCTTTGATTAACTTCTTAGTCCTTCCATTGTGGATTCTTCTCTCCCATTTTTTAAAAATTAGTTGTGTTCATCAAGAATTCTTGTTTAGGACTTTGATCAAGTGTTTTTGACTCTTACAATTATAATTAATATATTTATAGATTTTATTGTAATTAGTTTTCTCTCAAATATATATATATATATATATATGTATTTTTTTCCCCTAAATTTTGAGATTATTAAGATTATTTGTTTGCTTATGAAATTATGCCACATTTTTTATTTGTGGAATAATTTATCAATAAAATAAATAAATTATATATATATATATATATTTATATTTATATATATAGTTTAACTCATGTATTATGTTTGAAAATTATTTAAATTTTAGTGGAAACTATTTTAATCAAGGTTATTAAATTTTGGGCAAAAATGCAAACGCACTCTAAGTTTCCCCATAATTCATGTCCGAGGCTTCAGATTTGAGAGAGAGAGAGAGAGAGATTGAATTTTGTTGAATGAAAATTGAGAAAAACACAGAGAGAAAGAAATCCAGTTTAAATATTATGAATAGACCCAAACAACCCCATTTTAAGGGGAGTTAACGGATAAGTTTAACGGAAGAATAACAGAGGCCTTAATTGAACACTTTTGAAGCTTAGAAGACTAAATTTAACGAAAGCAAAGTTATAGGATTGAAATGAATTTTAGTGAAATTTAGAGAGTGGGTTTGGTATTCCAACCCAATTCAAAAGCCTTCCATCCTAATTCAAAAACATACCAATGTATTTTCTATCACCAAAATACACTTTCTCTGTTCTAAACCACCTATTTATAATATTGCACCCAACAACTTAACAAAAGATGCGACTTGTAGAGTGAGTGATTGTCTAAATTTGGTAAAGATAGGTTTTGAGCTTCAAGGAGGATATGTATCATTGCATAATATAAAAGACTAAGAATTGATAGCTACTCCCCTTGATCTAGAAAATGTTCAAGTAGATAACTAAAAATTGTAGTATATATAGCATCATAGTTTTCGAACCCAAACCATTTAAAGAATCAAGAAAGGGAGATGTTTAAGGTTTTTATGGTCAGGTCAAGGTTGAACCATAATGATGTCGTAATTGATTTTTTAATAAATAAAAAAAAAAGGTATATTAAATTTATAAATATTAGCAAAATTGACTAAAAATATCTATAAAAAATTAAAACAGAATTTCAAATAAATTTTAATGATATTATAAGGTTAAGAAAATAGTACAACATAAATAAGCATAAAATAATCGTATAACAATCCTTTTATAGTTTTAAAAACCAGACTGAACTGACTAGTTGAATCGGTTCAACTAGGAACTAGACACAAAATCGGACCAAAAAAAAATAGAGAAAATTGTTAGTTCAACCTGTAAAAATGGAAAATCAGATCCATTTTTGGTTCTTTGACTGTTCCGGTTTTTAAAACCATGAATCCTTCAAGTAGAAATCATTTTAATAATATAAAAATTCACTTTGAAATATTTCAGCAAATTCCAATGCAAAGGCGTTATTCTTAAATTACAAGTAAATTTATCAAAGAAATCAAACTTAATAATATTTAATAAAATGAGAGAGAGAGAGAGAGAGAGAGAGAGGTAATAGAAAAAATTGAAAAATTATAAATCACGTATATCTAAAATAAATATAATAATACTTCATAGTTGTTCCAAGGAACCTAAGTGGTGCGTTGGTTATAATAAAAGCCTTGATTCTTTAATAAGACATGAGGTCCCAGGTTCTAAAATAAATGCAATTCCTTGGCCTAGTTGAAATGGCTCACAGTGTGGACGGTTTTTCGGGTCAAACCCTGGTTGAAGAGGTTCTCTCAAATTATTTGAATGCCCAGTTTTCATATGTAAAGAAATGGATTCCATGACTGGTTCACGGTTAACCCAATCGGACCGACTAGTGTGGTCTAGTTTGACAACTTGTTTTTTCTTTTTACAACTTTTTTTTTGTTGAGAAAAGATCAACGCTGCTTATATTAAGAAACTGCAAAATTAGAAATAAGGGAATTTAAAACACCTAGAGGAACAAACTCCATCTAAACTAAGAAAGGAGAAGAAAGTCTAGCTCTCTTCATTAAGGCATGAGTTACTATTGTCCTACCTCCTAGTATGAGAGAAGGAATAGTTCACAAGTGAACCAGCAATAGAGTGGGTCATACCAACATTCAGAGTAAGAGCCTTGCAAACAATCTTAGAGTCTCCTTCAAATATAGAGTGGGTATTTCCAATTTCTATCACAAATTGTATTTGTATAGCATCACTATAATTTAGTTGTAATCCAAATTAAACAATTATACTTTTATATTGGAACAAAAAATTGATTTCATGTAAAAAATAATGGCCGGTTCTAACATGTTAAAAATTGATTTCACGATGGTTAACCCAATCAGATTGGATCAAATAATTATATAATTTTGTCTCATGGTTTATATTAATTGCTAAGATTGTTAATTCATTCTAAGTAAAGTTTCAAGTCACCAAAATAACTATAGTTTCCATGATACTAGCAAAATAATTTCTTAATTTACATTAATTAATATATATTTTTAATAATTTACATTATTAAAATATTTTATTAACTTACATTAATTATTAGTATTTTTTATTTAGTAGTTAGGGAAAAGTGATTTCAACCTTGAAAAGTGCCACTTATTAAACTGAAAATTAAATTTTTAATATAATTTTAATCACAGAAAAAAAAAAAAAAAAAAAAAAAAAAAACTTAAAACTGAATCCAAATTGTAAAAGGAAGACCGACACCTTAAAAGCCTAATCTAATCTAATAATCTTTGATCTTTCAACCTTCACTTTGCTGTTTATGGTGATCATTTTAGAAGTGATATTGATAGTTGGATCAGCTTTGCATTTCAAAAGAGAATCCAAACTGACTCATAATTCTTAGAAACCCATCTAGGACCTGTCTTGTCTTTTTAAATGTTTGTTATATAAAACTAAAAGTTGTGGGATGGGAATAATCTCTATTTATACTTGGTTTCAACCTCTAAATGAAGTTGTTATATTCTTATGTCAAAATTTTATGAAGTTGTCATGGCTAACACCTTTTGTCCGTATCAAGATATCACTCACATGTTAGTTTCTTCTTATTAAATTGCCACATATGTTCTGGTAGATGTAACAATGAACTTGTGAATTGAAAATATTTAGGCTAGCGTGTAATTAATGCAAAGGCACAATAAAACTTTAATCTTGCCTGAGAATTTTGTTTCCTTGTTTGTAAACTTGTAAGATAAATGGATTTCTTGTTTCTTTTTTTTATTGGAAAAGATGAAACCTTGCTCTATTGTGGGTTTTTTTTTTTTTTTTTTTTTTTTTAATGTATATTTTTTTTGAATTTACCTTTTTGCACTGCATAATCCAAAACAAGCTACTATGTTGGTAATATTGAGGGCTTCAGAATCTGCTGAGTGCTGATGATTTTATTTTGTATTACAATGCCTAGGGTAGACTTATTTTTTCCACTATGATGGTTTGACCATGAATTAGGAGGTTATGTATTTTTTTTGTAGAATGACAGGATATATGACTTGTGAAGAAAGTAGGCCTATGATCTCTTTATTTTGTTTGTCTTAGTTTGTACATGTGCAATAACATCTGGGTTGATGCTTGATATTGATAATTTGGATTTGGGTGAAGACATTACGGTAAGGTTGAACATAATCATGGCAGTATGAGTTTTGCTTCTACCTGCTAGCTGAAGGTGCTTTTGCTGTACTAAAGAGCTTTCCACAAGGAAAGAATAGTGGAAAGATTTTTTTAGGTTTAACTACTAGTTAAAGTAGCTAATCTCTTTACTTACATCCATCTTGCCTAGAATCTAGATTATTGTGGGAATGTGGTATCCCACATGCACAGAATGTGGTATGATGGGATTAGGCCTTTGTAGCTCATTTAGTCGCTAAGATCCCTTAAGGAAGTTTCAATTTGAAATCCTTATAAATTTATTATGATACTTAGATTATTTAACCCATGCATATTGGTTGCATTACATGTTGAAAGTGCTACAGCGATTTAACTTATTTTTCACAGGACAACTAGATGGCATATTGCCTAGTATTAGGTTCATGTTTTGGTTGATGATACTATTGCTTTTTATACTTGTGTTAGTATTGATTGTTTATACTCTCTCTTTGAGTTCTTGTCTTTGAACAACCATGTGATGTTTACCTTTCCCTTGTGCAGTTCGATGACTTAGGCAAGCCTACGAAAGAGAAAATGGAGGTAAAAAAGTCTAAACGACGACATAATTGCCTCAAGTTGGTTGATTTAATTGGCTTTGTTGGGTGTGGAGTTAATCTGGAGATTGCATCTTACATACTAAGTCATACTGTGTCACTTGAAAAGATAATTATCGATCCCCGCCATCTATATAGATGGACACCAAAGAATTTTGACAAGCATCTAGAGGCAAGAAGTCGTGCTTGGCAGCACCTTGAAACAAGATTACCTCTAGGAACACAATTAGGTACTATAAAAATGATCAACTTCTGATGGTAAGGTGGGGGTGGAGCTTTTGAAATGTGCTTGGGTTTTTAACATCTTCAAAGAGTGAGGAGTGAATGAGAAACCTCATATTGATTTTGAATTTGAGATGGATCTTGATATGTATCATGTGCATTATGAAATTATAAAGTTCAATAGTTATTTACATTATTTACCAAAAACATAGTTATTTATATTATTTGGTTTTTATTTCTTTGTTTGAATTTGACCCCCCCCCCCCCCCCCCCCCCCTTTCCCCTCTTTTTTATACAATTGCTCAGAGAACAATATAAGTGTTAAAGATATT
Source organism: Quercus variabilis (assembly GCA_030445155.1). Lineage (NCBI taxonomy): Eukaryota > Viridiplantae > Streptophyta > Magnoliopsida > Fagales > Fagaceae > Quercus > Quercus variabilis. The sequence goes on from CP129447.1 coordinate 71,898,963, forward strand.
ATTTATATTATTTGCATAGTAAATTAACGTACCATTTTGGTGGTACTTTCTAACAAAAAGAAAAGAAAAACTTAAGGGGGTATTTCTTATTTTAAGTACAAGACCTATTAGTAAATATAACATTGGGCTATTTGAACAACTCTGTTTGACAGTTTGAATTGTATGTAACACTGCTTAACACTGCATGCAATTTTTTTTCCCCATAATGTTATAAATAGCGTTAATTGAGGTAGTGTTCTACGAAAGAATTGCAGTTACCAACTCCTTAAATTTTAAAGATCATGCCCTTTTTAGTGCTTTAATGCATTATATAGCCTTGATTCATCACTTTGAAAGTAAGACAGTAGTAGCAACTGCAGTTACAAACTTATATGAATATGCGTTGTTGAACTTGACATGATGAAATACAAGTATGCTCCTTATGTCACACTGAAGTCAAAAGCTGTCTGGTGTGATTCGAACGAATGGAGATTCTTGTTAACCTTGAAAAATTCATTAACAATTTCTTGCTTTAAATTCCAATATTCTTTGGTATGTTCTGGTCTGCAGTACTTAGTAAAGTCTTGCCTTGAATTAGATGTCTAATTCTAATAGGTTTCGGTATTTTAACAATTCAAATAATTGGGCTTTGAGGCCCAAATTGTGTTAGTGGAGAGATTCTGGTAGTGCACCATTCTAAATTGAAACCTTTTGCATCAATAGTGAATATGTTTGCAGGCTACATTGCACTAACTTTTTTGGTTATTAAATGGGCTTATTAGGGATTTGTTGTTAGAACAAGGATGACTACCCTTGGTTTTTTTGGATCTGGTAACAAGGAGGACTACCTTGATGCTGAACCAAAGGGGTTAAGTTTTTCAATATTGTCGACTAGTATTATTTTACAAAGAACAATGTTAACTCTGGACCTTCTCTTATTAAGAAGTTTTACCCCAAGCTTAAATAAGGAATATAAATGATCATATACAAAGTCTTGGGGTTCTCTTCCTTCCTGTACCAAAAATCAATTGATGTCTTGGTCTAATTTTTAATTTTATTAATTGTTTTTAAGAGAGAGAGAGAGAGAGAGAGAGATAGATAGAGAGAGAGATAGATTATTTGGTGTGTGGTTTTGTAAAATATTGGTTTACAAAAAATTTAAGCCTCAAACTATTAAGGGAGATTAATCTATAAATGATGATTTAACACATTTGCAACATTTTTTTTTTGAAACATTTTAGGGTTTCAATTGGGTTAAGATACTATTGGTCTTGTATTTTGGTAGTCTTGATAGAAATAAAAAGGAAAAATGCACTAAAGATACTACAAAATAATGTTCGCAACATGATATGACAATGACTACGATCAATGAACTTCAACAACCAAATTAATAAATGTTTAAATTTCTTTTTTGTGATCGGTGACATGTAAATGTGTAATCCTATACTAAAATTTGTGTTATCCTTAGCATCACTAATAATAAAAAGAGTGCACAACCATTATATATATATATATATATATATAATCATCAATATATATGTAAAAGAAGAGACCTCAAGTGAGAGAGCATGAGGTTCTGCCAAGTGGCACCCTTCTTTGATAACTTAGCCATTTAGTTTTTTATTTTAATTTTTCCTACTTCCATCTCATCATTTAACATTGCTACTCTACGTTTCTCTCAACTCTTCCACTTCCCCATTAATTCCATAGGCTATTCAGAATTCTAAAACGTTTTTTTAGTTCTCTCAACTCTTCCACTTCCACAGTTATAAAATGCTCTCAGCAATCTCAATGACGATGCAAAGCATGCTACATCATATTTACGAGCATGGAAGTCTAAGAACGTCAGGTGTGAAGTTAACAAGGCTGCACATGCATCGAATGGCAAACAAGGTTGCATTGTTTCTGGATAGTCCTTCCATTTGGTTTTAGGATATGCATGATTGTATTGCTAATATTGCTAATATAGTTTACAATTTAGACGTGCTGGGTGTTTTGTTGAATTACAGTAAAAAGAATAGGCATATATATATATATATATATATATATATATATAAAAGGGACTGACTTATAAAATCCCATAACAAGGGCAATAGCAAGGAGTTCAAGCATATCCAAGTCCAATTATTCTCTCTCTACTCCTTCACCAAAAATTGCCTATGTATCATCACAATTGAATTTTCCCTTTGAAGTCAAGCTTTTAATTTATATCTTTCATTTTTATGTTCTTCATCAACTATCATATGTCAATATTGGTGGTTTGTGACTAATATCCTTTTGCTGGTTTGGTTCAGATTTGGTTTGTCTGTGATGAGAATGGGTGTTTGGGATTTTTAAATCTCTACGAAATCCATAGATTTTTACCCTTTTAAGGCAAACTTAGTAGATTTGGTTTTTAATGATAATAAGATTTGGGTTTTCTATTATTTTACACTTTTACTAGCAAAATTCGTACATAAACTATGACTATTGTAACTAAGAATAATAGTATTGATGAATCCAATGAGTTATAAGATAATTTCTTACAAAATAGTATTTAAAAGAGATTTCATATGAGAAAGCATGAAATTCTGCCAAGTGGCGCATTCTATGTAAAAAGAATTAATATTTTCTCAAGTGCCACATCCAAGATAAGAATAAATTAAATATTGATTTTTTATTTCATTTGGTTCAATGTTTCAAGACTTTTCTAATTAAAAAATAAATATTCTTTGTATCATTTGGTTCAATGTTTTAAGACTTTTCATCCCTTACGCATACGCACAACACTCTTTAATTTGCATTTTAATTCATCATTTTTACCTCTTGCACTTCTACCTCTTTATATATGCTTACCTAACATGACATCCTACGTCAAATATACACAGACCAAAAACAATGTCATTTTCCTTTAATCTTTCAATTACACCTACCTAGCTCTAACATTGTGTCTTATCTAATCTTAACACGTATGAGTTGGCTACAACCAAGGAAGGGGCTTGCATTTTATATTGAGTAACAATGACAATTACGATTTTTATGTTAATTTCGGATGTTGTGGATTTGTGAGTTTTGTAAATAATGTGATTAATTGTGGTTATTTGGGATGTGTATTTTGCTTTAGAATTAATGAGAAAGAGAAAGACACATTTATATCAACTTTTATTCTATCATATTCCTCCAAAGTTTTTTTTTTTCCTCATTACTTCAATTGAATAATTATAATGAATATGTGTGTGCAATTTACAATTGTTGTTTTTAATGATGAACTCATTACAAATAAAGTTCTATAACAATTATGCTATAATAATTATACAACATTTTCTAAAATCATCTTTAATAAAATATTACAACATTATCCGTACATCGCACGAATAACTTACTAATTTTATAAAATTTTGGGCCATTTACAATGGGGATGGTGCCTTTTTTTCTTAGGGTTTTTTTTTTTTTTTTTTTGGTTTGTGGTGGGGGACTTAGGCCTAGGCCTTGGGCCGGCCTGGACCTCAGTCTAGTTGTTTGGATAGCTTAGAAACTTGGAAGACTTTGTTAAGGCCTAAAGTTAAACTTGTTCACGGTTTCAGCAAAAAAAAAAAAAAAAAACTGGTTCAAGGTCCTTGTGTTACACAGATTTAGTTGTGAATTTATAGAATGATGGGACTGATGAACCCTTTGGCTTAGAAGAACTAATTAGACATCTCCGTCCACGTCACTGACGAATGGAGGTAAGCCATTTAATGTAGTACGCAATACCTCGGACGGTTACAAGACCAGCTATATAGACCGTTGAAGGCCCATCAAAGTCTACATTACTAAGCCTAAAGGCGTTACCTAAAGAGGCATTAAAGCCACAATAAAAGCCAGAATGGCTAGATGCTGTGGAACCATATATAAGCGCTCCTCAGAACCAAAACAAGGTACACACAATCTCAAATACAAAGATACGCCGTAGCTCTGATCTCTTATACTTTCTTGAAACTTCCACACACTGACTTTATCATTGGAGTCTCTTTGGTAGGCACCACATTGGTGACCACCTAAAGAGGGCTTTGCGCAACATTTTAAGGTACAGGGACGAGTTGCCGGCCCATCTGGACGAATCCACTTAACTGACGATTTTTGTTTCATCACAGAATATGGAATTTTATTGAGAAATAATGAATTAGATTGAATATAAGCGATATGCATGGTAATCAAGTAAGGTCTCCACTTAGCACAATTTTCTTGTGCTTTAAAGCTATTTCAGGTTTAAAGATGAATTTGGGAAAATTGGAATTGGTACCGGTTGGACGGGAGTTGGGACATAGAGGCTTGGCGTCTATATTTATTGGGGTGAAAACATCTGGTTCACCAATGAATCAGGTAACAAGATATATCACTTGCTTTCTTTTCTATTCTTTTCTTTTTAACTATTAGTTGCTTAAAATCATACAAATTATGCTCTCTCGCAGGTTGTGGAATGGGATAATCCCTACACTTGGTTTGAACCATAAATGGAATAGTTAGTTGTATTCTTAGTTCTACATTTTCTGTGGTTGCCATGGCTAATACCTTGTGTGAGTTGTGTCCCTATCAAAGCCTGAGAGTTTTTATTAAAATGCCACATTTTGTTCCACTAGATGTAAAAATAAGTTTGTGAGTTGAAAAAATTTAGGCCAGCATGCAATTAATGCAGAGGCACAATAAAACTGAATTCTTGCTTGAGAATTATTTTTCCTGACTTGTTTGTGAACTTGTAACATAAATTGATTTCTTGTTTCTTTTTGTACCGGAAAAGATGAAACTCTACTTTTGTTTGTGAACTTAAAAAAAAAAAAAAAAAAAGTTTAATTGCTTGATGATGACGATGGGTTTCAAAACACGGTCTTTTTTTTTTTTTGTCAGTCATGAGCAATTAATCTCAACCCTTGAGAAAGGTTCCAATCAACCTGCAGAGATTCTGCTCCCAATATATATATATATATATATATTAGACTAAGGATACAACTTTGTACCACAACTTGCCACATGACGAATTGTAATTGGTAAGAATATGTCAATGGGTCATGTGGAGGCACATTTTTACCAATCACAATCCACCATGTGACGAGTTGTTGCATAAAATTGTGTCAAAAGTTATGTCCCTTACATAATTCAAAAAAATAAAAAAGCCAGAGAAATGCCTGTGGACAATAGGGTCTTCTTTGTATGGTTGACACAGCACGTGGAACTTCAAGAGCAAAGAAATCTGTAGTACACTGTTGTACAGTGTTGAACATTCTTTGCCTTAGGGAATGGAGTTGAAAAAGGGCCTCAATTGAGTAAAAAGGTTTCGAAATCTCTTTTCTCTTTAACCCTTTAAACCTTTTTCTTTTTCATACGATATTATGTTTTCCTCCTATTTTCTTAATCATGACGAAAACTCTCTTCCATCTTTTATTATTTTACGATTTTTCCTTTTTCTTTTTTATAACCATCCACGTGATATTTGCATTAATTTCATTTTGTGTTCGCAATTCCAAATTGTTTTATATATAGATATCTCCAAGTCTCTCCCATCAAAAAAAAAAAAAAGATATCTCCAAGTCTTAAACCTAAATTAACCTTTACATTCTTAATTTTATATATGGTATGAAAGTTGGCAAAAACATTGAAGTTTAGTGACATAACATATTCTCATTTCAACATACTCTTGAATTTCGCCCAACAACTTTCCTAGCACATTAATACCATAATGTTTATTAGGGCAAATCATAATCAGCAAGTAGAGTATTATTAACTAACATAAAGCAACTTTTGAATGCCATTGTCAATAGTTAACTTCATTCCAAAGCTATTACTTTTAAGACAGTTCTAAAATTAAAAACTTATAAATCACTTTGAAGAAAATCATCCGAAATTGAAAATCTAAAATCTAATAATATCATAAATAATCATCATTGTGTAGCAAATTGCTAATTTTGTAATATAACTTGGTTGCTTACTATTGAACTTGTAAACTGGAAATAGTTTTATAATTTTTCATAAACGATCATTTATCCCAAAAATTTGATTTTGATTTTAAAAGGTAGATAACTCCAAGGGATAACACAATTGGTTAAGAACCATGCCTTATGAAGCAACTCAGAGTCTAAAGTGATAAAGAAAAGTAAATTTAATCACTGAATCAATATTTTTTTATACGTTCATGCGGCAAGTTAACCCATTTGTGAGCATTTGAAGTTTCATGTAATAAGTTGTAAGAGGACTCTTTGAAAGCAATCTCATGAGTTAGGGTGTAGCAACAAAGGGTAGACACTAGATATGCAACCTCAATTATGAATTTGGAGTACAGCAATTCAGTTAGTGCTAAAGTTGAATGTATAATATATACCGATGTTGACTAAAGCTCTTGGCAATGGCATTCAATGGGCTGTCCAATTAGCCAAATAGAGTTTAAAAAAAAAAAAAGAAGGACAAAATTTAGGTGCTGTTTTTTAGGTTCTCATTTTAAGATTCTGTCATGTGGCTATTTAACTAAAAAATATACTTCTTTTTTATGGGTGGCTACTTAACTAAAAAATATACTTCCTTTCTATGAGAAAAAACCTACATGACAGAATCTTAAGAGGAGAACATAAAGAACAACACCTAAATACTGTAATTAAGTCTTACCCTTAAAAAAAATAATTGTAGAGATATTCTCAAACTTAAACCATCATTGAAAATAACTTCAAAGAGTGTGTAGATGCTTTGGCTAAAACTGTAGTGCATGTGGGTTGGCTTTTGTTAGCTTTAATTGAAGATCGATTTCCCACGACATGAGGAGAGCTCCTTCAATTGGGGTTTTCTTTTTCTTCTCTGTGGGAATCTTCTTTGATTAAGTTACAAGTCATGTTAAATAGTGTTCAAAAAAACAAAAATTTTGCAAATTTATGTCCTACACTTAATATTCCACTTATATTCTATTGATAGCAACATATCATATACTTGATTTTATTACTTTTTTTTTTTTAATTTTCAAAAGAATGTCTTTTTTTGTTGTTTGTATTCATTTAAGGACTTTTCTTGTTAATCTATGTAAAGCCTTGGCTAATAAATTTTTTTTTTTTTTGGGTTAAAGATGATTGTATCCCTTTATTTGTCAGTAAATATTAAGAGAGAAAAAAAAAAGGTAAACCTTCATGTCTTTAATCTTATAAATATTAACATATAAATAAATTCTTAATATGTCATTTTTTTTAGTGGGGATTGAAATCTAAAGCTCCAATAATGTATGTAGTTAAATCCTTTTTCTAAAAAAAGAAAAAAGAAAAAGTCGCATGATTAAAAATATACTTCCTTTTTATGAGAAAAAATCTACATGGCAGAATCTTAACAGGAGAACCTAAAGAACAACACCTAAGTACTATAACTAAGTCTTACCCTTAAAAAAAATAATCATAGGGATATTCTCAAACTTAAACCATCATTGAAAATAATTTCAAAGAGTGTGTAGATACTTTGGCTAAAACTGTAGTGCATGTGGGTTGGCTTTTGTTAGCTTTAATTGAAGATCGATTTCCCACGACATGAGGAGAGCTCCTTTAATTGGGGTTTTCTTTTTCTTTTTCTACTCTATGGGAATCTTCTTTGATTAAGTTACAAGTCATGCTAAATAGTGTGCAAAAAAACAAAAATTTTGCAAATTTATGTCCTACTTTAATATTCCACTTATATTCTATTGATAGCACCATATCATATATTTGATTTTATTAATTTTTTTTTTTTTAGTTTTCAAAAGAATGTCTTTTTTTGTTGTTTGTATTCATTTAAGGACTTTTCTTGTTAATCTATGTAAAGCCTTGGCAAATAATATATATATATATATATATATATATATTGGGTTAAAGATGATAGTATCCCTTTATTTGTCAGTAAATATTAAGAGAGAGAAAAAAAAAGGTAAACCTTCATGTCTTTAATCTTATTAATATTAACATATAAATAAATTCTTAACATGTCATCTTTTTAGTGGGGATTGAAATCTAAAACTCCAATAATGTATGTAGTTAAATCTTTTTTCTTTTTCTTTTTTTAAAAAGCAAAAGTCAGATGATTAAAAATATACTTCCTTTCTATGAGAAAAAATCTACATAACAGAATTTTAAGAGGAAAACATAAAGAACAACACCTAAGTACTGTAACTAAGTCTTGCCCTTAAAAAAAAAAAAATCATAGGGATATTCTCAAACTTAAACCATCATTGAAAATAACTTCAAAGAGTGTGTAGATGCTTTGGCTAAAACCGTAGTGCATGTGGGTTGGCTTTTGTTAGCTTTAATTGAAGATCGATTTCCCACGACTTGAGGAGAGCTCCTTTAATTGGGGTTTTCTTTTCTTTTTCTTTTTCTTTTTCTTCTCTGTGGGAATCTTCTTTGATTAAGTTACAAGTCCTGTTAAATAGTGTTCAAAAAAACAAAAATTTTGCAAATTTATGTCTTACTCTTAATATTCCACTTATATTCTATTGATAGCAACATATCATATACTTGATTTTATTACATTTTTTTTTTAATTTTCAAAAGAATGTCTTTTTTTGTTGTTTGTATTCATTTAAGGACTTTTCTTGTTAATCTATGTAAAGCCTTGGCTAATAATTTTTTTTTTTTTTTCTTTTTTGGGTTAAAGATGATTGTATCCCTTTATTTGCCAGTAAATATTAAGAGAGAAAAAAAAAGGTAAACCTTCATGTCTTTAATCTTATAAATATTAACGTATAAATAAATTCTTAATATGTCATTTTTTTAGTGGGGATTGAAATCTAAAGCTCCAATAATGTATGTAGTTAAATCTTTTTTTTTTTAAAAAGAAAAAAGAAAAAGTCGCATGATTAAAAATATACTTCCTTTCTATGAGAAAAAATCTACATGGCAGAATCTTAAGAGGAGAACCTAAAGAACAACACCTAAGTACTATAACTAAATCTTGCCCTTAAAAAAAATAATCATAGGGATATTCTCAAACTTAAACCATCATTGAAAATAACTTCAAAGAGTGTGTAGATGCTTTGGCTAAAACTATAGTGCATGTGGGTTGGCTTTTGTTAGCTTTAATTGAAGATCGATTTCCCACGACATGAGGAGAGCTCCTTTAATTGGGGTTTTCTTTTTCTTTTTCTTTTTCTACTCTATGGGAATCTTCTTTGATTAAGTTACAAGTCTTGTTAAATAGTGTGCAAAAAAACAAAAATTTTGCAAATTTATGTCCTACTCTTAATATTCCACTTATATTCTATTGATAGCACCATATCATATATTTGATTTTAATACTTTTTTTTTTTAGTTTTCAAAAGAATGTCTTTTTTTGTTGTTTGTATTCATTTAAGGACTTTTCTTGTTAATCTATGTAAAGCCTTGGCTAATAAATTGTTTTTTTTTTTTTGGGGTTAAAGATGATTGTATCCCTTTATTTGTTAGTAAATATTAAGAGAGAGAAAAAAAAGGGTAAACCTTCATGTCTTTAATCTTATTAATACTAACATATAAATAAATTCTTAACATGTCATCTTTTTAGTGGGGATTGAAATCTAAAGCTCCAATAATGTATGTAGTTAAATCTTCTTTTTTTTAAATAGCAAAAGTCGCATGATTATTAAGTTAAAGTTAGTTTTTTTTTAATAGATATATTAAAATTAATATTTTCTCTCACAAATATTTTTATTTCTTTTAATTTTCAATTTTTTTTTCAAATTAAGATTAAAAATTGTATTTAAACTCTCAGTTATCTATATCAAATAGAGAGGACAAGGACAAAGATAGCAACACGTTCAAGAAAAAATTTAATAAATGGAAAAGTTTAGGACCACATTATTTTTCATAGCTTTTTGCCACAACTATGACGTGGCAGAGTGTGATTGGTAAAGAAGAAATGGTAGGTTACGTGTAAGTGATATTTAATCACTCACAATCTGCCACGTTAGAGTTGTGGTAAAAAAGTTGTGGAATAATTTGTAGTCCTAAAATTTCTCTTAAAAACAACAAGTGTCCCATGATGAGCCACAAGTGGGTCCCCCTCAACACTTCTTCTCTACTCTTTGTCTCTCTCTATTCCTTCCTTCTTTCCTCTCTTTGTGACACAAATTGAAGTCTCCCTTTTAATTCATACCAGCATGCCATATTGCCATTTCTTTGCCATCCAAAGAGAATTACGATATGGGAAGAGAATGAAATATAACTTTAGGATAATCGCTTTTACAATAAGAAAATATATTTTCTAAAATTTACTTGACTTCTTAGTGTAATTTATTATTTTCTTAAAAATCAAGAAATAATCACAAAAATAAAATCTCTTCATTGAAGGGAAACATTAATCCAAATTATAACTCATTTATATATTTGAAATGAGGAATAAATTGTAACTCATTTTATAATGTAAATAATAACTTTTACATAGTGCCTATCAAATATTCAAATTTTCTTCTATTAACAGCCTTATTTGCACATCCAAAAAAAAAAAAAAAAAAGAGCCTTATTCGAAAATTCATAAGCCCACCCACATTCTCAGGCCCAAATTCACCCTACTAATTCTAAACGACCTGCAAACTCAGAATAGAGAAAGTGTTCTAGATCCTTCCAAACAAGTCCAAACTAATCAGCGTCCAGCTCCCAAATGTCTCCTATCTTTCTTAAAACCCCAGAATCCTCACCTCTAATCTCACAAGCTGACATTAAGAATTGGATTTCCAAATCAAAATTGAGCAAGCCCAGCCAGCGAGAGCATTAGCGTCTAAGCTTAGTGGAGAAGTGCCAGATTGTCTATTCGGTATTGGTCTTTACTCTTTATACAAATTTTTACTAATTGTTCCATGTGACTTGATGATAATTAGTCAGAAAACAAATGCTACCAACCTTCAATCAAACATCTCATGTGCATCTCTCTCTTTCTCAGTTTGTTTTGCACTGTCATTGTTTTCTAACCAAATTTGATGTTGTCCAGACGATGGAGCTTCAACATTGGGGGCATTGGCAGCATCCGTTGGTCTTTAATGAAGACGAGAGAAGTGGAGATCTTTGTTATGGGTGCAGGGAACCAGTATTTGGTCCTAGCTACAGCTGTATAGAAAGCGATTGCGATGGTTACTACTACCATCATAAATCATGTGCTGAACTACCCCTTGGGTTGCACCATCCCTCACACCCAAATCATCCTCTTATTCTCTTCGACATAAAAACATACAACAATGAAGAATACGACAGATTTAGCAAATGCGACGTCTGCGGAGAAAAGAGTAATGAATACAGTTATTGTTGTTACCGTTGCAACTTCAACATTCACATCAGATGTTCTTCTTTATCACTCACCATCCAAACTGAAGTCCATGACCACCAATTGACCCGCATTTGGAAGCTGATGAAGTTCACTTGTGACTTCTGTGGCAAAGAAGGCAATCTGCCCTATTTTTGTGTCCAATGCGATTTCGCTATACATTCACGTTGTGCTGCTTGCCCACGCATACTGAAAGTTTATCGTCACAACCACCCTCTCCACCTCACCCCTTCTCTTGAAGTCCATCAATCCGTCTCTCCAATTTGCCTACTCTGTGTTCGAAAAGTGGATACACTCTGCCTTTACTATTGCTCAAGATGCGATTTTGCTGCCCACCTCTATTGTGCTATGCTCCACTATAATAGGGAGTACATAAATTTGGAGGAACTTAAAGAGGAGCAGTCCACTGAGTCAAAATCTGCAGATCCAGAGCTCCATCAATCCTTTGACTCAGAACTTAAAGAGGAGCAGTCCACCGAGTCAAAATCTGAAGATCCAGAGCTCCATCAATCCTTTGACTCAGAACTTAAAGAGGAGCAGTCCACCGAGTCAAAATCTGAAGATCCAGAGCTCCATCAATCCTTTGACTCAGAAATTTGCGAAGTCATAAAAACCACTGTGGGGGAGGACGGAACTGAAATAGCCACAGAAATCAAACACTTCAGTCACGAGCATGATTTGAAGCTTACTGATGAGATTCCGAATAACACAAAATGCAACGGGTGCGTACAATCCATTCTCTCTCCATTTTACAGTTGTAACTCGTGTAGCTTCTTTCTTCACAAATCTTGTTCTAAATTACCCAAAATAAAACGACACCCACTTGATCTACACCCTCTCACCCTCAGTTATCAGCAAGCTTCTTTTTTCTGTAATGGCTGTGCCCAGACGTGCAACGGCTTAAAATACAACTGTAAAAAATGCAAGTATAATTACAATGTTCAATGTATTTTATTATCAGACACCCTCACTCTTGCCTGTCATGAGCATCGTCTTTACCTCTCCAGGACAAACTCTCTACAAAAGTGTAGTAGTTGTAATCTTGAAAACTATAATGTATTCCGTTGTTCCACTTGTGAATTTGTTCTAGACTTTAAATGTGCTACACTACCACAAATCACATGGTACAACCAACATGAACATCTCTTCACTCTCCGTTATACTCCTGAAGATGACTCCGGTGAATATTACTGTGATAACTGTGAAGAAGAACGAGATCCCAAGCAATGGTTCTACTACTGTGCAGAGTGCAGCTTTCCCGCTCATTGTGACTGTATTCTTGGGGAAAATCCAAATGTCAAGCAACACATATAATGGCCGCTAGTTGGGAGGTGCTACACAGAAATTTGACTTTCACCCACACACAATGTACTTTCATTGAAGAAATAAAGACCAATGACAATGTTAAAAGTGATCTATCAATGTGCCTAGTGTAATTTCAACATTTACAATAATTGTTTATAGAAAGACCAATGTTGTTTTAATTTTTATTTGTATATTTTTCATTTGGGTTGAGCCTTTAGCTTTTTTTATTGCAACTATGTTACCATTGGATATTACTATTATTATTATTTTTTGCCCATAATGATATTGTTTCCTCTAGTTTCTTGTTGGAATATGAAAGACCGTAGATACATACTGATAAGAACAGAAAATTCCTGTGACAACCAAGCAGACAACCAAAACGAGACATGTTATTGTCTATGAGTGCTTGAAACATTTTTCAGTGAGTAGTACCAATGTGATAATTCATTTTGAGATATGTTATATGGTCTAGAATTGTTTGGTTGAAAGTGGGTGGCACATAAAAATAAAGCTTATGAGTTTATGCAGCTCATTCATGACAGTTCTGCAGCTTCTACATTTGAGAGAAAAGAGGAATCACAAGAACAAGTGTTAATGAAAATGGACCAATGCATTGAGTGAACTTCTAAAGGTATGTTTAGAGATTAGATGTGACCATGGTTGTGCTTACTAGTCAGGAATTTTGTGTTTAATTGGTGTAATAAGAACACAATAAATGTTAACTAAGTTTGGCCTGAAAGAACAGAATATAGAATGGCAATACAGAGGATTTGTTAAATATAGCTAAGGTTTATTCTTTCAAAACTCTTTAAGAATTTTCCATTTCTTAGATCCCATAAGTGGATATCAGCTTAAGGACAGGTTTCCATTTGTAATTTACTTGAGATGCTTGATATTTTTAATTATCATTAGTAGTTGTTGGTATATCTCCTGTGGATATCAGCTTAAGGCAATCTTATTAGATAGAAAGCTTAGCTGTGATGTTGCTTGTAACCTTTGTCTCAGAGAAACTGAAATAATGGATCACCTATTTGTGTTCTACACCTTTTCTAGAGCTATCTAGTTTGGGTCAGATTTATTGATAAAGCAGCAGAGTTTCAGCCTAATTCACTAAAATGGACACTTTTAAAATGGCTCGTCCAACAGGTTTGACATAGGAACCTTTAAATTTAATTATTCTTCTTTATATATATATATGTGTGTGTGTGTGTGTGTGTATATCTATAATTGTTGTGTAATAATCTCCTTTTTCTATTGTTTTTTTTTTATTATGATTAACTTTTATATATAGAAAAAAGAGATTATTACAGGCAATTTTTTTTTTTTTTGATAATCTACACACACACACACATATATATATATTACTACTAATAATAATAAGACTATTTCAGTATTTTGTTTCATTTCCATTAATGAACAACTTAGCTTTAATCTCGGACTAATGGTCGAATCTTCTCTAAGATATTCCTACATCAAACTTTTTTCTTTGATTTTTGAAATTCCTAAGTTTATACTCCTATTTATTTACAAATTTAGCATCTTTGGTTTATTTATATGTTTCATGTTCAACTTTGGATCTTTGCAGTTCAATTCTCTACAAGTCCACCAAGTTTCTTTCTTTTTCTTATCTTGTGCTTCTTATTGAAGTTTAGGTGAATACCCAGTTGCTTATTTTGGATTCTCAGCTGTTATTCAGCTTCCTTTGCAGTAGAATCAATGTTTTTTGGAGTTGCAATTTCATTCCTGTTTTGCATTCATTCTACTCTTGAGGTGCTTTTGAGCTTCATATTATATTGGTTGCTGTATTAAGTTAGTTTAAATTTTGATAATAAACCATATTGACAGTGTTGCATGTGTTTTATGCATTTTAACTTTTTGAAAGTATGTCTTTGAAGTTGCATTTCACTTTGAAGTATGAACACATATCCTTTTTATCAAACTCAGATCTTGGGTGGGATGAGAGGACTAAATTTCATCTCCTTGGCAATGTTTTTGGTTCTTACAACCCTTCAAGAGGTATGGTCACATGGGGATCAGCCTCTGTCAAAAATTGCGATTCATAAGGCAACAATTGATCTTAATCACGATGCTTATGTTAAAGCTTCTCCTACAGTCCTCGGATTAAAGGTAAGCCTCTATAGCATTGTGCTTCTTTCATTCTACCTAATTATTTAGCATATGTATTTTAATCAGGAACTTGTTTGATTGAACTTGATGATCTTCAAGTTTGCAGGCTTTTTAGTTGTAAAATATGGCTTTTGAATTTCCTATGTGGATTGTAGTTTGTATTGGGGATCAAACCACTAAAATTGTGCATAACATAGATTTTGTTTTGCGATTGATGCAAGTTTTGCTCACTGTTTTAGGAGCAAACTACAGAATGGGTGACATTGGAGTATAGTTCTCCAAAGCCATCAGCTGATGATTGGATAGGAGTATTTTCTCCTGCCAATTTCAAGTGAGTAAATGTCATTGCATTTCTGAACTTTCAGTCTACATATCGAACCTTGTGAGCTTTTCTTGTTTTTTTGTGTTGTAATAAACCTAAATGGCATTGATCTAATTGGAAGCTCTTCCACTTCAACATTTTCAGTTCTTCCACCTGCCCTCAAGAAAAACCTACGGTTCATCCTCCACAACTATGCTCTGCACCTATCAAGGTTCATCCTGCACAGCACAATGACTTTCTGAAATTCTTCTTGCCCAGATTTTCTTTGAATAGAAAAGGAGCTAAAAGAGTGAACTAGATTGTTTTCTTTTGCAGTATCAGTTTGCAAACTACTCCAGTCCTAAGTACAAAGACACTGGTAAAGGATATTTGAAGCTTCAGCTGATTAATCAGAGATCAGATTTCTCATTTGCACTATTTTCTAGTGGTTTATCAAATGTACGCTCACTAATGTCAATGTCTGCATATTATGTGATAACTTATTTGTTTCATATGAAGCAATAGTTCTTATGCAATGAAATATTTCGTTTTCCTGTTTAGTTCTTCAAAAGAAAGAAAGAAAAAATATTCATCTTTTGATATTTAGAAAGTTTCATATATAAACAATGCTTGTGATAACTGCTTGAAGGATTATAGTATATATACAACAAAGCGTTAATCTCAACTACTTTGGGTTGGCTAACTCAATCCATATATGCTATTCTGAATGTTGACTCCATATTTTCCTTAAAACCTTGGCAGTGATGGCTTCTTGCAAGGCCTCTACCAATGTTCTTTTGGCTCTCCTCTTGTCTTCCTTCATTTTCTTTTTCCATTTTCATGACCTCTCTTTTTTACATTAAAAGCTTTCTTTTTGCTATTTGCATTTCAAACTTGATAGACCTTTTCTAAAATTTGTTTTCTTATGTATTTATTTTCTGTATAATAGCCTAAGCTGGTGGCAGTTTTGAATCAAGTAGCTTTTGCAAATCCAAATGCACCAGTTTACCCACGCTTAGCTCAAGGGAAACAATGGAATGAAGTAAGTCCAATTTTTCTTTTCTTTTAATAATTGAAGCTCATACATGACATAACAAGAGTAGGTCCGCTTATTTTGTGCATAGACTATCAACAAAGCACAAGTATTTATCCTACCTGTTTTGCTTTGTACTGTAAAGCTATTCATTTACCTTGAAACTTGTGTTCCACTAGTTTTCTAGCACCTTCTACTACTCTCTTTTTTTCCTTGAACTAATAACATGTGATACTTATTCTTATGTTACCTTAGGTTATTGCTTTACATTAAGAAGCTTACAATTTCAAGGATATAACATGGTTTTGAATTGATACTCAGATGACTGTGACATGGACAAGTGGATATGGGATCAATGAAGCAGGAGCTTTTGTTGAGTGGGGTCTAAAAGGAGGTGACCAAGTGCGTTCCCTAGCTGGGACACTGACTTTCAATCGTAACAGCATGTGTGGTGTGTAAAAGTCTTACCTTTGAATTTTGTTTAATTAAAAACTATCTGGGAGTTGACACATTTGCAAAATAATTGCCTGATGGTTCATTTTGCTTTTCAATACCGTTCAAATATCACCCAAAATCTATTCATGAGTTCTTTCCCATTGGTCCATAATTCATCTTATTGATGCATATGAGCAGGTGCACCAGCAAGGACAGTGGGATGGCGTGGTCCTGTATTTATACATACTAGTTTTCTGAACGAGTTATGGCCCAATGCAGTGTATGTTGTATCTTTATTCTCGCATATGATGTTGAATTTAGGTGTGAACACTGAAAAATTAAGGTTTTGCTCCAATTTTTATGCAAAGGAGCTGCACCTCCATTGTTATGCATTTATAGGCACTATAAGTCTTCATCTCCATAATGTTAAGATTTGTTTAATTTTATTTGAGTTTAAGTCTTTACCTTTCTGCCAAAATTTTGTGAAAATTCAATCCACAAGCTCTTAAATTTCTTTGCTTAATTAATTAATCAGCAACACCTCTCCAACAACAACAACCAACCCTTAGTCCCAAAAGGATTGAGTTTACAATACGAATATTTTCACTAGATTAGTTTTGACTATAAGATAGCGACCATAGAAGTTATTGGACGGGTACTTTGTTAAAATTTCACTTTCAGCCATTCAACTTATGAGTGACTCAACATTCAACTATGTTCTTTTTTTAAATTATTTTTTAATTGATGATTATACAGATATACTTACAAGCTGGGGCATAAATTGTTCAATGGTACATATGTTTGGAGTCAACAGTATCAGTTTAAAGCATCTCCTTATCCTGTTCAAAATTCTCTACAACATGTAGTTATTTTTGGTGACATGGGGAAGGTTTGAACTCTGTTGGAAAATTTTACATGCACCTAAATTATTCAATCCCGTATTGCAGCCATAGCTAATCAATGACTCTTTTGTGTGGGTTAATGCAGTTAATTTATATTTATCATCAGCAACATACTCATTTATCTTAATTTTTTTTTCAACTATACTGCTATAATATAAATGTACAAATATCTGCCTGATCTTAAAGGAGTATGTTAGAATTATGGTTAAGTGATTAAATTCACTATTTCCTAACAGCTTAAGTTTTTGGGACAAAGTATATTCAATTTCTCACTGTGAATGCACAGTAATTACCTTCTCTAAAACTCAGAATATTGATCTCCAAGATCGCTATTTACCTTCTATTAAAAATTTGCTGCTTTAAGTTTTAGGATTGTTATTTAAGATTATGAATCCCTATCCAATTAACTACATTGTTTCTGGAGTATTTTGCTTAAACCTTTCCTCTGCAGGATGAAGCTGATGGTTCCAATGAATATAACAATTTCCAGCGCGGCTCACTTAACACTACTCAAGAGCTTATTAGAGACTTAAAGAACATAGTCTTAGTTTTACACATTGGAGATATATGTTACGCAAATGGATACATTTCGCAGTGGGACCAATTTACTGCACAGGTTGAGCCAATTGCATCAACTGTGCCAAACATGATTGCGAGGTTTCATCATAATATTTGAGCTTATACCTGCTTGTACTTTGTCTTATTATCAAAGTATTTTGTCTTATATGTCAATTGGTGATCAATCCTTGCAGTGGTAACCATGAACGGGACTGGCCAGGGACTAGATCCTTCAATGGGAACATGGACTCTGGGGGGGAATGTGGTGTGTTGGCTGAGACTATGTTTTATGTCCCTGCAGAAAATTGGGCCAAATTCTGGTACAGAAATATTTGCACCCTTTTGAATTTGATTGGCTTTCCATTCATCTGTATCTCTATGTTTCATATGAAAAGTGGATTGCTAAGTGATTGGCATTCACCAATGGTTGTGTATTTATATGTTTTATTAATAAATGTATCAGTACATCAATCTCCCTGTATGTTGCCTACAATATAACTTCTATACTTGGACTAATTTCTAGATGTGCAAGAAACTCATTTAAACAATATCATTTTTTCCAGGTACTCCACCGATTATGGCATGTTTTGCTTCTGCATAGCTGACACTGAACATGACAAACCGAGCAATACAAGTTCATTGAGCATTGCTTGGAATCAGTTGACAGGCAAAAGCAACCATGGCTAATTTTTCTTGCACATCAAGTACTTGGTTATTCATCTGGTAGCAGTTATGCAGATGAAGGATCATTTGAGGAACCAATGGGGACGGAGAGCCTACAAAAGCTCTGGCAGAAATACAAGGTGGACATCACTGTGTATGGCCATGTGCATAATTATGAAAGGACATGCCCCATATACCAGGTATCCTTATAAATTTCTGCATGACATGGATGTTCCTTGTCCATATCATTTTTATGACATCTCTCTCCTACATGTAAGTAAATATGAATTGTTTCAAAGGAAACTACAACATTTTCATTGTGCCTTTAGGTCAAATAGTGTCGCATTGAAATGTGATTTTGGATAGCAGGTTTATAACCTGCTACTGTTAATTATATGTTTTGTAACTAACGAGTTACTGGCCAGTAGAAAATAGACTTATCTAATTACTTTTTTCCAAGAATGATCCTTCATTAGCTTTTCTCAAGCAGAAAATCTCCAAGAAAAAGCAAAAACAACAAGAAGGACAACAATAGTAATATTAGCTACATCAGAAATAAGGGGTTCCGCTTCTCTTGATGTTACTTAGATAGCAAATCTGTATCTGATTTCCATCTGAAAGTCATTTCTATGGCTTTTCTAGAAACACATGAAGATGACAGACTTCGCACTTCACAGAATTATATGTATATTAAGATTCCTTGGCTCTTTTGGTTCTAATATCTTATAAATGCTTTGAACAAATACTTCATAGACCTGACTTAAAATGGTCTATAGCCTATTAGGGCAAGCATCTCTACTATAGTAGGATTGCAGCAGTTCTGCACTGAGTAAATCTTGAAGTCAATATTTGCACGACTCTCCAGTCTCCACAATTTATATATTTGTTATCATTATGACTTTAGAGTTTGTACAAAAAAAAAAAAATTCCATAATTGGAAAACAGAAATCAGGTAAGCCCGAAACAAAATTTTCAAGAAATAGTTGTCCTTCTCACGTCTGTGCGTGCGTGTGTGTGTGTGTGTTTTTTTTTTTTTTTTTTTTTTTTTTTAAATTCTTATTTTTATACTCAAATATCCAAATACTCCTTAAATATCAGATATAGCAGCCTCTCTTTTCAAAAGACATGGGACATGCTACTTGTGAAATAAATATTAATTGAGTCTGAAAATATATTGAATTTCAAGCTTCTTCAAACTAACAATTCATTGCCATTTTTTGCAGAATATTTGCACAAATGAAGAAAAGCATTACTATAAGGGCCCCTTGAATGGAACAATTCATGTGGTTGCTGGTGGCGGAGGAGCAAGCCTTACACAATTTACAACCCTCCAAACCAAATGGAGTTTCTTTAGAGACTACAACTATGGATTCATAAAACTTACAGCATTTGACCATTCAAACCTGTTGTTTGAGTACAAGAAGAGCAACGATGGAAAAGTTTACGACTCTTTTAGAATCTCCCAGGATTACAGGGACATCTTGGCTTGCACTGTGGATAGTTGCCCAAGTATGACCCTAGCATCTTGAATGATGAGGGTTCTTGTAGTGACTTCACATTACTTATGATTGTCTTCTTTCTTCTTCTTCTTTTTTATTTTATTTTTAATTTAAAATTTTAATAACAATTATGATTGTCTTACCACAATAAAATTGTGAATAAGTAATCTCTTATCAACATCAATACTTGAATGCTAGGGACAGGCTGCTATATCTTGATCTCTGATCTTCCAACCAGCCGATTATATCAAACATTATAAATGAAATATCATCATAATTTTATCAGCAAACTCATGTTCTAATGATGAAGAAACAGTGAATCAATTGTTCAGTGTGGCATTGTTCATAACTTTTACTTTTTCTTTTGAGATAGATATAATATGCTGTTAACCTCGCAGCTCGAACCATTTTCCCTTTAGACCCCCAATTACTTTGTGTAAAGGGAGATGCAAATCCAGCTACAAGGCTATGGGCATAACTATTATATTTATAGTAGTGGTTTGTGTAACTACTTGTTTTGGACTAGCGTGTGTTTTTTTCTTCCTTGGATTTAGATGCTCTAGAGTTCAAAGGTAACCATATCATAGAGTTATTAAAATCTTAAGTTCTTAACAATTCATGGTAAAATGAATAGTTTCAATTTTATCATGTCATCATCATTTTAAAGGGAAAAATATACATTAAGTTGTGAGTATAGAAATCTGTTTGAAATTGATCCAAACTCCAGGATATCTTTTCGCATTTTGCACACATTTAAACAAGAATTTCTGTTTTCCATTTAAAGATGATGATGCGGTAAAACTAAACCATTCATTTATCATGAATGGTGAAATTTTAAGAACTTCATGGTTATTTATTCTAGAAGGGGTTTGGCTTATCTCTTGTAATTTTTTAACTTGAAACTTATTTTCTTTTAATGAGAAATTGTTACATTACTGACTAACTAAATAAAATGTGAAAATTAAAACTCATTACCACTTGCTTTTTTTTTTTTTTTTTTTTAGGAAAATTGCTATTATATATTTAAAACAAAAGAAGTAGTCCAGTTGAAAAAATACTGGAAGTAAGCCAAACCTTCTAGAAGATCCTATTGAGATTAATTGTTTCTTAACGAAAAAAATGTTATTTATAAGTTTGTGTAACTACTTGTTTTGGACTAGCATGTGTTTTTTTTTTTTCCTTGGATTTAGATGCTCTAGAGTTCAAAGGTAACCATATCATAGAGTTCTTAAAATCTTAAGTTCTTAACAATTCATGGTAAAATGAATGGTTTCAATTTTATCATGTCATCATCATTTAAAAGGGAAAAATATACATTAAGTTGTGAGTATAGAAATCTGTTTGAAATTGATCCAAACTCCAGGATATCTTTTCGCATTTTGCACACATTTAAACAAGAATTTCGGTTTTCCATTTAAAGATGATGATGCTGTAAAACTAAACCATTCATTTATCATGAATGGTGAAATTTTAAGAACTTCATGGTTATGAATTCTAGAACGGGTTTGGCTTATCTCTTGTAATTTTTTAACTTGAATATCATTTTCTTTTAATGAGAAATTGTTACATCACGGATTAACTAAATAAAATGTGAAAATTAAAACTCACTACCACTTGCTTTTTTTTTTTTTTTTTTTTTTTTTTTTTTGAGGAAAATTGCTATTATATATTTAAAATAAAAGAAAATGTCCAGTTGAAAAAGTACTAAAAGTAAGCCAAACCTTCTAACAGATCCTATTGAGATTAATTGTTTCTTAACGGAAAAAATGTTATTTATAAGTTGTAATCAAACATAAGCAAACCAAGAAAGAAAAGGGAAACAACCAAACAAGTTATGAAATATTATTAGAATGGGATATAATAGTCTTTTTTTTTATATTATTTTTTTTAAAACAATGGGATATATAGTCAGAACATCTTTTTGATCCCAGTTACCTATGACTGATGCTAAAAACACTAGCACTAAAAAACCAACCCCAATTTCCCTAAAAAAAAAAAAGGATAAGGCTAAAAACACTAGCACCGTAAAACCAACCAATTTTTCAAAAAGAAAAATAGTATTTCTATAATATTTGTACAACAAATCTTAAGTGGTAAACTATTATTGATTAAATATAATAGTCTTTTTATTTATGTTTAAACAATGGAATATATAGTTAGAACATCGTTTTGATCCTAGTTATTTATGACTGATGCTAAAAAACCAACCCCAACTTCCCAAAAAGAACAACACTTGATAAGGCTAAAAACACTAGCACCATAAAATCAACCAACTTTTCAAAAAGAGAAGTGGTATTTCTACAATATTTTCATAACAAATTTTAAGTGGTAAGTTGTTATTAATTCAAATTTGAATTTACACCTTAAATTACATTTTTTGTTTACTTGTAACAACTAATAGCAGCTTGTCACTTTGTTGTCAAAATATCATTGAGGTAACATTTCTCTTCCAAACAGGACTACGCCTCCGTTTGGATTGCACGTTTGGTGTTTTTCAGTGCGCGTATGGCGTTTTTACGTGTGTTTCGTGCACTATTTATAAGACCCGCAAATACAGAAAATACATCTTTTATTTTAAAACTGGGTTTCATAATACTATTTACACATTTAAAAATTATTTTGTTAAAGTATTTTTAGTTTTTAATTTTTGATAATAAGTAGTACCTAAATGCATCCTATATTGTAAATATTGTAAGCCTACCATAAATTTGTAGGCTACCAAATACAGACATAATGAACATCTTCTTTTTCTCAGACCCGCCTCATGCTCCTCCAAGCTCAAGGTATTGGCTCCAAAACATCTTCTTTTAAACTGAACTAAACTTGGGTTCTGATCCCCCAACCCGAAAGAAAGAAGGAAAAGGAGGGTATTTCGTATTATGTCCATCAATGAAGAAGTGACAACTCAGCTTTTATCTCGGTAACAACGGTCGAATCTTCTCTTAGATATTCCAAAGTCCAATGTTTTTCTATAATTTCTTAAATTCCTCAATTTAAATTGTTTACAAATTTACCATCTTTGGTTTATTTATTTGTTTCACGTTGACCTTTGGTTCTTGGCAGTACAATTCTCTACGGTGCACCAAGTTTCTTTCTTTTTCTTATCTTGTGCTTCTTACTGAAGTTTGGGTGAATACCCAGTTGCTTGTATTGGATTCTCAATTGTTATTCAGCTTCCTTTGCAGTAGAATCAGTAAGTATAGGTATTTCTTTGGTGTATTTGTAAACTTGCAATGTAAGCCTATTGTGGGAATTTGATTGGGCTTTTCCATTTTGTTGGGTTCATTTGGTTGATAATATCGGTGTGTATATGCCAGTGTTTTGCAATTCAATTCTGCTTTCGAGGGGGAAAGATAGCATCTTGAATTGCTTTTGAGCTATATACTACGCTGGTTGCTGTATTAAGTCTATTTGATTTTTTATAATAACTATATTGACAGTGCTAGTTAGGGTGTTATGTGTATTTTATGCGGTTTTGCTTCTTGAAAGTATGTTTTTGGAGTTTCAATTTCATTCATATTTTGCATTCATTCGGCTTTTAGTGGGAAGATAGTATCTTGACATTCTTTTGAGCTTCATATTATATTGGTTGCAGTACAAGGTTAGCATGGTTAATAATATCAGCCCAAGTACCGTGCTCGGAAAAAAAAAAAATATATATATATATATATATATATAAAGTTAGTTTAATTCTTGATAATAAACCATATTGACAGTGCTAGTTAGGGTGTTACACGTGTTTTATGCATTTTAACTTCTTGAAAGTATATTTTTGGAGTTGCAATTTTGTTTTTCACTGTGAAGTAGGAACTCATATCCTTTTTATTGAACTCAGATCTTGGGTGGGATGAGAGGACTAAATTTGTTGTCCTTGTCAATATTTTTGGTTCTTACAACCCTTCAAGAGGCATGGTCACATGGGGATCAGCCTCTGTCAAAAATTGCGATTCATAAGGCAACAGTTGATCTTAATCGCGATGCTTATATTAAAGCTTCTCCTACAGTCCTCGGATTAAAGGTAAGCCTCAACAGCATTATGCTTCTTTCATCTCTGTCTAATTATTTAGAATATGTATTTTAATTGGGAACTTGCTTGATTGAACTTGATGGTCTTCAATTTTGCATGCTTTTAGTTGTAAAAATAAAATATGGCCATTGAATTTCCTATGTGGATTGTAGTTTGTGTTGGGGATCAAACCACTAAAATTGTGCTTAATATAGATTTTTTTTTTTTTTTTTTTTTTTTTTTTTTTTTTTTGCGGCTGATGCAAGTTTTGTTCACTGTTTTAGGAGCAAACTACAGAATGGGTGACATTGGAGTATAGTTCTCCAAAGCCATCAGCTGATGATTGGATAGGAGTATTTTCTCCTGCCAATTTCAAGTGAGTAAATGTCAATGCATTTCTGAACCTTCAGTCCACATTTGGAACCTTGTGAACTTTTCTTGTTTTTTTATGCTTGTAATAAACCTTAATGGCATTGATCTAATTGGAAGCGCTTCCACTTCAACGTTTTCAGTGCTTCCACCTGCCCTGAAGTAAACCCTAGAGTTTATCCTCCACTACTATGTTCTGCACCTATCAAGGTTCATCCTGCACAGCACATTGACTTTCTGAAATTCTTCTTGCCCTGATCTTCTTTGACATAGAAAAGGAGCTGAAAGTGTGAACTGGATTGTCTTCTTTTGCAGTATCAGTTTGCAAACTACTCCAGTCCTGAGTACAAAGACACTGGTAAAGGATATTTGAAGCTTCAGCTGATTAATCAGAGATCAGATTTCTCATTTGCACTATTTTCTGGTGACTTATCAAATGTATGCTCACAAATGTCAATATCTGCATATTTACATGATAACTTATTTGTTTTATATGAAGCAATATTTCTTATGTAATGAAATATTACTTTTTCCTGTTTAGTTCTTTGAAAGAAAGAAAAAAATATTCAACTTTTGATATTTTGGAAATTTCATATATAAACAATGCTTGTGATCACTGCTTCATGGATTATAGTATATATACAACAAAGCTTTAATCTCAACTACTTTGGGTTGGCTAACTCAATCCATATATGCTATTCTGAATGTTGACTCCATATTTTCCTTAAAACCTTGGCAGTGATGGCTTCTTGCAAGGCCTCTACCTATGTTCTTTTTGCTCTCCTCTTGTCTTCCTTCATTTTCTTTTTCCATTTTCATGACCTCTCTTTTTTACATTAAAAGCTTTCTTTTTGCTATTTGCATTTAAAACTTGATTGACCTTTTCTGCAATTTGTTTATTTATGTATTTATTTTCTGTATAATAGCCTAAGCTGGTGGCAGTTTCGAATCAAGTAGCTTTTGCAAATCCAAATGCACCAGTTTACCCACGCTTAGCTCAAGGGAAACAATGGAATGAAGTAAGTCCAATTTTTATTTTCTTTTAATAATTGAAGCTCATACATGACATAATAAGAGTAGGTCCGCTTATTTTGTGCATAGACTATCAACACAGCACAAGTATTTATCCTGCCTGTTCTGCTTTGTACTGTAAAGCTATTCATTTACCTTGAAGCTTTTGTTCCACTAGTTTTCTAGCACCTTCTTCTACTCTTTTTTTTCCTTGAACTAATAACATTTGTTACTTATTCTAATGTTAGCTTAGGTTACTGCTTTTACATTAAGAAGCTTACAATTTCAAGTACATAACACGGTTTTGAATTGATACTCAGATGACTGTGACATGGACAAGTGGATATGGGATCAATGAAGCAGGAGCTTTTGTTGAGTGGGGTCCAAAAGGAGGCAACCAAGTGCATTCTCCAGCTGGGACACTGACTTTCGATCGTAACAGCATGTGTGGTGTGTAAAATTCGTACGTTTGAATTTTTTTTTTTCTTAACAACTATCTGGGAATGTTGCTGCTCTAAACATCAGGACTCACCAGCATGCATAAAGGAAAAATAAAAAATAAAAACTTATCCCTAGAATTGGGACAAATTATGTTCAGAAGGTTGACACATTTGCAAAAGAATTGCATGATGGTTCATTTTTCTTTTCAATATTGTTGAAATATCACCCAAAATCTGTTCTTGAGTTCTTTCCCATTGGTCCATAACTCATCCTTATTGTTGTATATGAGCAGATGCACCGGCAAGGACAGTGGGATGGCGTGATCCTGGATTTATACATACTAGTTTTCTGAAGGAGTTGTGGCCCAATGCAGTGTATGTTGTATCTTTATTCTTGCATATGATTTTGATTTTAGGTGTGAACTCTTAAAACTTGGGTTTTGGGCCAAGTTTTATGCAGAGGAGCAGCACCTCCTTTGTTATGCATTTATATGTCCATAATATTAATCTTTGTATAATTTTATTTGAGCATAAGTTTTTACTTTTTGGCCAAAATTTTGTGAAAATTTCAATCCACAAACTCTTAAATTTCTTTTCTTATTTCATCAATTGGTAACACCTCTCCAAGAATAACAACCAATGGGCTAACCCATAGACCCAAAAGGATTGAATTTGAAATAGGAATATTTTCACTAGATTAGTTTTGACTATAAGATAGGAACCATAGAAGTTATTGGTTGGGTACTTTGTTGAAATTTCACTTTCAGCTTTTCAACTTATGAGTAACTCAACATTGAATTATGTTTTTTTATTGATGATTATGCAGATATACTTACAAGCTGGGGCATAAATTGTTCAATGGTACATATGTTTGGAGTCAACAATATCAGTTTAGAGCATCTCCTTATCCTGGTCAAAATTCTCTACAACGTGTAGTTATTTTTGGTGACATGGGGAAGGTTTGAACTCCATTGGAAAATTTTATGTACATCTAAATTATTAAATCCCATATTGCAGCCATGGCTAATCAATGACTCGTGTGTGGGTTACTGCAGTTTATTTATATTTATCATCAGCAACATACTAATTTATCTTGCTTAGCTTCTTTTTTTTTTTTTGGTTATAATATTCAATGTACAAATATCTGCCTGATCTTACAGTAGTATATTCAATTTCTCACTTTGAATGCACAGTAATTTCATTCTCTTAAACACAGAATATTGATCTCCAAGATCAAATCTGCTGTGTATTAAAAATTTGCTGCTTTAAGTTTTAGGATCAATGTTTAAGATTATGAAGCCCTATCCAATTTTTATGTAGTTTCTGGAATTTTTCTTAAACCTTTACCTCTGCAGGATGAAGCTGATGGTTCCAATGAATATAACAATTTCCAGCGTGGCTCTCTTAACACTACTCGAGAGCTGATTAGAGACTTGAAGAACATTGATATAGTTTTCCACATTGGAGATATTTGTTATGCAAATGGATACATTTCACAGTGGGACCAATTTACTGCACAGGTTGAGCCAATTGCATCAACCGTGCCATACATGATTGCAAGGTTTCATCTTAATATATCACTCATAATATTTGAGCTTATACTTGTCTTGTACCTTGTCTTATGTGCCACTTGGTGAACAACCCTTACAGTGGTAACCATGAGCGTGACTGGCCAGGGACTGGATCATTCTACGGGAATATGGACTCTGGGGGAGAATGTGGCGTGTTGGCGGAGACTATGTTTTATGTCCCTGCTGAGAACAGAGCCAAATTCTGGTACAGGAATATCATTTCAAACTTGTTTTGCATTCCATTCACCTATATGTCTGTGTTTTTATATGAAAAAAGTAGATTGCTAAGTGATTGCCATTCACCTATAGCTGTGTATTTATATGTTTTATTAATATTGTACCAGTACATCAATCTCCCCATATGTGGCCTACAATAGGACTTAATTTCTAGATGTGCAAGAAACTGGTGTAAACAATATTATTTTCATTTTCCAGGTACTCCACCGATTATGGCATGTTCCACTTCTGCATAGCTGACACTGAACATGACTGGAGGGAAGGAACCGAGCAGTACAAGTTCATTGAGCATTGCTTGGCATCAGTTGATAGGCAAAAGCAACCATGGCTAATTTTTCTTGCACATCGAGTACTTGGTTATTCATCTGGTATCAGTTATGCAGTTGAAGGATCATTTGAGGAACCAATGGGGAGGGAGAGCCTGCAAAAGCTCTGGCAGAAATACAAGGTGGACATTGCCGTGTATGGCCATGTGCACAATTATGAAAGGACATGTCCCATATACCAGGTATTCTTATAATTTCTGCATGAAAAAGATGTTACTTATCCGTATCTTTTTTATGCATCTCACTCCAACAAGGAAGTTAATATGAATCATTTCAAAGTAAACTACAACATTTTCATTGTGCCTCTAAACTTAAGTCAAATAAGGTCACAATGAAATGTGATTTTGGGTAGCAGGTTTCAGAATAACCTGCTAATATAAGTATATGTTTTGTAAATAACGAGTTACTGACCCGTAGAATATAGACTTATTTGATTACTTTTTCCCCATCTCCGAGAATTATCTTTCATTAGCTTTTCTCAAGCAGAAAATCTCCAAGAAAAAACAAAAACAACAAAGACAGCAATCGTAATATTAGCTACATTAGTAATAAGGGGTTCCACTTCTCTTGATGTAACTTAAGACAGCAAATCTGTATCTGCTTTCCATCTAAAAGTCATTTATATCTGCTTTTTCTAGATACACACAAAGAGGACAGACTTCGCAGAATTATATGGTGTATTAAGATTACTTGGCTCTTTTGGTTCTAATATCTTATAAATGCTTTGAACAAACCCTTCATGGACCTGACTTAAAATGGTCTATATAGCATATTAGGGCAAGCATCTCGACTGTAGTAGGATTGCGGCAGTTGAGCAGTAAGTAAATCTTGAAGTCAAAATTGCACAGTCGCGGTTCTCCAGTCTCCACTATAAATTATTTTATCATTATAATTTTTAAGTTAAAAAAAAAACTCCATAATTGGAAAACAGAACACAAGTAACACCAAAACAAAATTTTCATGTAGTCCTTGTCATTTCCCTTTCTTTTTCCTTTTTTCTTTTTTTTACAAAGTCAACATTATTGAAAAATATCCAAACACTCCTTAACTATCAGATACAGTAGTGCCTCCTTTCAAAAGACATGGGACATGCTACTTGTGAGATAAATATTAGCTACAGGCAATTGAGTCTGAAAATGTATTGAATTGCAAGCTTCTTTTTACTAACAATTCATTGCCATTTTCTTTGCAGAATATTTGCACCAATGAAGAGAAGCACTACTATAAGGGCACCTTGAATGGAACAATTCATGTGGTTGCTGGTGGTGGAGGAGCAAGCCTTTCACCTTTTACAACCCTCCAAACCAAATGGAGTTTCTTTAGAGACTATGACTATGGATTCATAAAACTTACAGCATTTGACCATTCAAACCTGTTGTTTGAGTACAAGAAGAGCAGGGATGGAAAGGTTTACGACTCTTTCAGAATCTCCCGAGATTACAGGGACATCTTGGCTTGCACTGTGGATAGTTGCCCAAGCATGACCCTAGCATCTTGAATGATGAGGCTTCTTGTAGTGAAATCACATTAGTTATGATTGTATTCTTTTTCTTTTTTTTAATTACAATTGTGACTGTCTTACCACAATAAAATTGTGAATAAGTAATCTCTTCTTTAGCCAAAAAAAAAAAAAAAAAAAACAAAGAAAAAAGAAAAGAAAAAAGGAATAAGTAATCTCTTATCAAGATTATTACTTGAATGCTAGAGACAGGCTGCTATATCTTTAAGAAACCAAAGATATATATATATATATATATACAGGCATTTGTTTTTAGTTGAGTTGCTGAAACTTTTATCTAATAAGCTGTATATGTTTTGCATTGATCTCTGATCTTCTAACCAGCCGATTGTGAAAAAGCAAATATACAATAAAATTTGTATTTTTGCATTGTTTTTTGGTTCCATGTCTTTATTTCGACAAAATTAAGTAGAAGAACCCAAATTCCAAATGAATGAAAACATATCTGAATCAGTCCTAGTTTACTCTTTGGGGCGTGGTGGAAGAAGGGAGGAGATTTTCGAGCAAGGAAAATGATCCAATGATTTTTGAAAATGTCATGTACAGTTTTGTAGAGTGGCAATAAGGGTGACTTATTTGTCAACTTTTCTACTATCAGTCCCCAAAAACCATAGCAAACATTATAAATGAAAATTCATCATTTTATTAGCAAACTCATGTTCTAAAGACAGTGAAGTAACTGTTCAGTGTGGCATTACTGTACCCCAATGATTACTCTCGAAGGCACCATGCAATGGAGTGGCGAGGACCATTAAAAAGCTCATTTCGAAAGCAAATGATAGTATCAACTATCAAAAACCCACCAATTTTTTATTTTTTATTTTGATGATGGGCGTGTGATTTTTATCATATTTTGTATATTTTATATAAAATTGACTAGGGAAAGATGCTTTCAAAAAGGGCAACGTGTAACTATCATTAGAGTATCATTGATTCATGTTCTTAAATTTTATCTTTACTAGTCGCAGATCCACACATAAATAATTATTTTGTAATTTTGATATAATGTATAATTTTTTTTCTCTAAAGTTTGTTTTAAATAATTTATTCTTTCTAAAAATTAAACAATTTTTAAAATTATTTTCCGTCTTTCAATCTCTACCAATATATTATTCTCTTGTTTTGGATGTGTTTGATTGATATTATTCCTTTATGAGGTGGTCTATATTCTTTAAAATTATGTTACAGTGCACTATGTTTTTCAATTTTTTTTTTTGTACTACTAAACTTTTTAAGTTTCAAATAAATTATTCAAATTCTCCATTCTTTTAAAGGAGAATAATCAAAACTCATAACAAAATTAGACAAGATATTACTCAAATAATTGATAGACTTATTCAAATTTATAGCCAAGATTGTGTTTTGATATAAATCTAAATTCTCACTTCCAAAATAACTAAGCATTATCTTAGCAGTGTCAATTCAAGTTAGTGTGTCGTATTAGTGTCATGTCTAGGTATGAGTATTCAACTAAATGACTCAACCCAAACCTGACCCATTTAATAATCGTGTCATGACCCTTCAACCCTAACCCGACCTGTCAATGAGATGGGTTGACACAACCTGACCCACTTGGCATGTTTAATAAATAGATCGTGTTGGGTTGATACGAATATGACACAACTCAATTTAGTCCACGTAAAATGAAATATAAAATTCATATAGAAATAAGTTTTTTACATTCCAAAAGTAGTGCATACACTTCAAGTAACCCATGTTCAAAATAACATAGTTCAACAAAAATAAAATAAAATAAAATATTTATAAGAAGCTTAAGAGATTTAAGGTTTTGTAGGGTTTAGAGATCTAGGGTTTGTAAAGTTTCAATTTACAATTATATCACTTATAAGTTTTTGTAATTACTTACTTTTCTTTTTAAGTTTAAAATACAAGTAAGATATGAAAGGTATTTGATAAATCTAAAATAAAATGAATGTTTATTTGTTAGATGAGTTGTGTTGAATGGGTCATTTTGAGTTGATACAAATATATTGGCATGTCAAACATGTCTATTGTGGGTCACGCAAGTTAACTCGCTAATGAAACGCTTTTTATCATGTCACTTTCGGGTTAATCCGTTTATGACCCAAACCCATTAAAGTCTAACCTTAACCCGCAAAAACCTATGTCGTGTTCATAGGTCATGTCAAACATTGACATCCCTACATTTACTCGAATAAAAATCAAATCAAAACTATAAAAGGGAGATAGACTTCTTGTGATGGGAACTCAAAAACACAACACCAAAATGTATTAACCTATACAAGAGTTACAAAAAGTACAATGATTCATTAGCCTATAGGAGAGAGAGAGAGAGAGAGAGAGAGAGAGAGAGAGAGAGAGAGAGAGAGAGAGAGAGAGAGAGAGAGAGAGAGAGAGAGAGAGAGAGAGAGAGAATAGCAAATTTATAGGAAATAAAATGAGAAGGGTAAAGAGGTTAGAATGTAACGACAGTCGATACCTCACATCTCCATTTTTTTTCATTGCTATCTACCATCAATGTTTTTTCCCTCTTGTTACATGCTTTAATTTTTAGATATTATTGTAACTACTTGCTTTGGACTAGCCAAGGGTAATCCTACCATAAAATTCTTAAAATCTTAATAATTCATGGTTAAATGAATGGTTCAATTATTTATTATATACTTTTATTATAGAAGGGGATGTAGCTCAAATGCTAGAGTATTCTAAATGTTTTTTAGAAAGGAACAAGGATCGATACCATGCATCTCCATATTTTTTCATTGCTATCTACCATCAATGTTTTTTCCCCCTTGTTACATGCTTCAATTTTTAGATAGTATTGTTACTACTTGTTTTGGACCAACCAAGGGTAATTCTACCATAAATTTTTGAAAATCTTAACAATTCAAGGTCAAATGAATGCTTCAATTATATATATATATATATATATATATTACTTTTATTATAAAAGGTGATGTATCTCAAATGGTAGAGTATTCTAAACCCTTTTTAGAAAGGAACAAGGATCGATACCTCACATCGCCATATTTTTTTCATTGCTATCTACCATTAATGTTTTTTTCCTCCTTGTTACATGCTTCAATTTTTAGATACTATTGTCGGTTTGAAATTTTTTTTTTTTGATATTATTGTAACTACTTGCTTTGGACCGGCCAAGGGTAATTCTACCGTAAAGTTCTTAAAATCTTAAAAATTCATGGTTAAATGAATGGTTCAATATTATATACGTGTGTGTGTGTGTTT
This sequence comes from Quercus variabilis, assembly GCA_030445155.1. Taxonomy (NCBI): domain Eukaryota; kingdom Viridiplantae; phylum Streptophyta; class Magnoliopsida; order Fagales; family Fagaceae; genus Quercus; species Quercus variabilis. The sequence goes on from CP129447.1 coordinate 71,931,716, forward strand.
ATTTATTTTATACTTTTATTATAAAAGGGGATGTAACTCAAATGCCAGAGTATTCTAAATGCTTTTTAGAAAGGAATGAGGATCGATACCTCGCATCTCCATATTTTTTTCATTGCTATCTACCATCAATGTTTTTCCCCCCTTGTTACATGCTTCAATTTTCATATATTATTGTAACTAGCCGCGAACCCACGCATTGCGCGTGATAATTATTTTTATGGTGATTTTATAAAAAAAATTTACAATTTAAACTAATCTAATAATGAGTAATGTATTTCGTAATTATATTTTTATTTATTATAAGAACAATCATAAATGTAATATAGGATCAATCCAAAACACCAAAAAAACACAAACTAAAAAAAATTAATAAAACTTAATAATGATTAATTGAACCAATATTAGGATAAAATTTCGTTTTTGATAATCTATTAAGGTTATTTTCTTTGTAGAAATTATAATTTCAGTCACTCAAAACATATTATCAAATAAACAGTTATTAGTGTAGGGGCTCCTTTTTCGGAGGTGGGCCCCCGACAATGAATTTGTAGAGAGTGGGGCAAAGGGTTTGGCTCCGGTCGGCCTCTCGCCGGTCGTTCCTCGCGTTTTTCCTTTGTCGCTCTTCGTTTGGGGTTACTCCTCGGCTGGCATCCGAGGAGGCCCCCCTTCACAAGGGGGGTTCTTTGCCTTATATACGCCCTTTAGCTCGATCCTGGCCTTACAGCTGTTGGCCATCCGGGCTACTGGTCCAGGACTTGTCCCATCAGACAGGTTCCTCACCATACTGGGGGTTGCTGCTTCCAAGATTTTTCTAGTGAAGGGTCTTGTCATCATTAATGTAGCCTAGAGGGTCAGGCATACTCGTTAAGCGTGGATGTGACCACCTATTCTGGGTCTGCCCCCTACCTAGATTAGACTAGGTGTGCCGAGGAGGGGTGTGTCCTCGGCTCAGGTCTGAGAAGGGCTAAAACCCTTTGGCCGACTATCTGGGATGATTGCCCTCCTCGGCTTGGGCCTTGGGCCAGCCTAAAGGTGGGTCGGGGGTTCTGGGCCCTCGGGCCCCACAATAACCCCTCAAAACCCTGCTGCACGTCTCCTCGGACGGGGAGGAGGGTTTTGCAAACCTCGGCCCCTATGTTCCAAAAGGCCTTCAGCCGGCTGGTTCTTCCTTGAGTGGCTGGATCGACCCTTAGGCTCTTCAATAGGTAGTTAGTTTCTACACAGGAATAGGTCTTTGGACCACGCAGCGCCTTGGCTCTGTCGTAAATAGCTAGCCCCCTATAGGCTTGGGTCCAAGGACTATGCGAGTTCATGGTACAATTGCTACCTTCAGAACGAGTGGCTAGCTCCCCGTAGGCTTGGGTCCGAGGACCATGCAAGTCCTAGGTACAGTTGCTGCCATCGTTTGTAAGTGGCTAGCTCCCCATAGGCTTGAGTCTGTAGACCATGCAAGACCTAGGTACAGTTGCTACCTTCAGTACGAGTGGCCAGCTCCCCGCAGGCTTGGGTCCGAGGACCATGCAAGTCCTAGGTACAATTGCTGTCATCGTTTGTAAGTGACTAGCTCCCCATAGGTTTGAGTCCGTAGACCATGCAAGACCTAGGTACAATTGCTGCCTTCAGAATGAGTGGCCAGCTCCCCATAGGCTTGGGTCCGAGGACCATGCAAGTCCTAGGTACAGTTGCTGCCATCGTTTGTAAGTGGCTAGCTCCCCATAGGCTTGAGTCCGTAGACCATACAAGACCTAGGTACAGTTGCTGCCTTCAGTACGAGTGGCCAGCTCCCCGTAGGCTTGAGTCCGAGGACCATGCAAGTCCTAGGTACAGTTGCTGTCATCGTTTGTAAGTGGCTAGCTCCCCATAGGCTTGAGTCCGTAGACCATGCAAGACCTAGGTACAATTGCTGCCTTCAGTACGAGTGGCCAGCTCCCCGTAGGTTTGGGTCCGAGGACCATGCAAGTCCTAGGTACAGTTGCTGCCATCGTTTGTAAGTGGCTAGCTCCCCATAGGCTTGAGTCCGTAGACCATGCAAGACCTAGGTACAGTTGCTGCCTTCAGAACGAGTGGCTAGCTCCCCGTAGGCTTGGGTCCGAGGACCATGCAAGTCCTAGGTACAATTGCTGCCATCGTTTGTAAGTGGCTTCGTCCCCGAGCATGAGGACACAGTGTTCACCTCTTTGGGCAACTCAGTTTCACGTCAGATAGAAGTCCCTCCCATTAGCCCCTTGCAGGCTGCTGGAGCAAGAGTCATTGTACCACTACTGCACAGTTGCCTCCAATAGGAGTTCGTCCTCGGATCCGAGGACTTTGTTTTTGGTGTGAAGACGTCCACGGGTCTTTTCCTGTAAGCTGTTTTTCCTCGGGTCGGATTGTGACTTCGCACGTGGGGCTGATCTTGCTTCTGGTTCGCGTTCCTCATCTTTCTGGTTTACGAGGCGTCGCTTGGCCTTCCGCGCTCCCTGTTTGACGCTTCGGTGCCCGTAACGCGCCTCCATTAATGCCCTCGTGAATTAACACGAATCAGGCAGCTGGCAATCCCCTTGGAATTGGGTGGGAATTAATTCCCTTTGACAATTCCCCCTTCGAATTCCGCGCGGCTCAACTCCCACTGGTTTTCGCCTTCCATAAAAGGCGTTCTGGGGGGAGTGTTTCTCCTCATTCCATGAATCCTCCACCACGAACAGAAATATACACTTTCACCTTCCTGAGCCCCTTTAACACCGCCACCAGGGTTGTGACCGCAGTTAGGAGACCTGGAGTTAAGGGCTGCCGTGGCCGCAGCCCCCACTGGGCTGCCGGCGCGGCAGAGTTTAGGCGTAACGCTGGCAGGGCCTCGTATGGTGGCCAGGGGGACGTCATTGAAGTACCTAACGTCCCTCCGCAGAGCGCACCTCCGACGAAGGAGGCACGCGAACTCCCGTCACGGCTGGTGCCCGAGCATTGCCGTCTCCGACGGTCGGTGCTCGTGCAGTTTGGAGAGGGTCGAGGAAGCATCACGAGGGAAGGTGTTCTGGGGTCTCGGGGTCGGCTCCTTACTTTGTTCAAGCTTTGGTTTCAAGATGAGCCAGCCCCCAGCCCCCCTTCCCGTGCTTTTACTGTCAAGTTCTCCCATTCTCTTGATGCCAATAAAAGCACGAGTTGACACTTTCCTCATTCCTGATATTAATTCTTTGCGAGCCTCTTGCCCGGCCAGTTCCAAGACCGGTCCGCCTGGGCCTCTGATTGTAGGATTAGTTGGTAGGATTTTTTGTAAAACATGCCTGTCTGAGCCTCTGATTGTATTTGTAACTTTTTTTATGAAATAATAAAGATTGTTGTACTTGTAATCTTTTCTGAAATAATAAAGAACTTTTCCTTTATTTCGCTGTTGAATTTTCTTTTCGTACTGCAACTCTTCTCTTGTTCTCCTTTTTTTTTTCTTTTGCACCGCCAACTTTGCATAGCAACTACTTTGGAACGACCGCTGGTTCCGCCGGCCGGTGCTCTAACCCTTCCCACAGACGGCGCCAATTGTAGGGGCTCCTTTTTCGGAGGTGGGCCCCCGACAATGAATTTGTAGAGAGTGTGGCAAAGGGTTTGGTTCCGGCCGGCCTCTCGCCGGTCGTTCCTCGCGTTTTTCCTTTGTCGCTCTTCGTTTGGGGTTGCTCCTCGGCTGGCGTCCGAGGAGGCCCCCCTTCACAAGGGGGGTTCTTTGCCTTATATACGCCCTTTAGCTCGATCCTGGCCTTACAGCTGTTGGCCATCCGGGTTACTGGTCCAGGACTTGTCCCATCAGACAGGTTCCTCACCATACTGGGGGTTGCTGCTTCCAAGGTTTTTCTAGTGAAGGGTCTTGTCATCATTAATGTAGCTTGGAGGGTCAGGCATACTCGCTAAGCGTGGATGTGACCACCTATTCTGGGTCTGCCCCCTACCTGGATTAGACTAGGTGTGCCGAGGAGGGGTGTGTCCTCGGCTCGGGTCTGAGAAGGGCTAAAACCCTTTGGCCGACTATCTGGGATGATTGCCCTCCTCGGCTTGGGCCTTGGGCCAGCCTAAAGGTGGGTCGGGGGTTCTGGGCCCTCGGGCCCCACAATGAGCAAAATCTAAGAATTAAATTTCTATACATGCATTGTAATAAAATAATAATAATTAAAATAAAATTGCAAAAGTTAAAATTTGTTACCTATCCGATTATTTTCATTTGGCTAACCTTTGCTTTTCTTTCGTTTGGCTAACCTTTGCTTTTCTTTAAATAAATGGCATTATAAAGTACTTCTAGTACAACTATTAAGAGTACTTTGTCCACCACAAAGGATTAGAAAATAAACAAAAATTAGTAAAGTCTCATAGTTTAACATCTAAATTGAGCACTATAAAAAATCATGTTATGTAACAGAATAAATACCAAATTATCCAAATCATGCTATATAATAGAATAATATTATATTTTTATATGCTATATTTAACTCTTTAGAATGCAATAGGATAACATTTAACATTCAAAGAAAAAAAAACAAAAAAAAAAAAACAAAAACAACAACAACAATTTAAAAAACTAAACTAAATCACAATTTAAAAAACTAAACTAAATCACATTAACCCAAAATAGAGTTTTAAATAATATAAAAAATTATCAACCTAAAGTAGAGATGCAAGAAAAATAAAAAATAAAATCCACCAAAAAATTGAGAGAGAGAGAGAGGGAACCTTTTTTTTGTGAAGGAAAACTATGCATAGAATAAAAGAGATAGTGACAAATTTATAGTAAGAACGTGTGAATAAGAAGAGACAAAAATAAAGGAAGATGAAGGGAAATAGGAAGAATAATATTAATGGAGAGAGTAATGGGGAGATGAAAAGGTAAAGAAGGGAGAAAGATTGAAGAAGTAGTGGGGAGATGAAATGGTAAGGGAGAGAGAAAGGTTGGAGAAGTGTAAATAAGTAGTGGGCTACATTTATAGGGCTGAAAATTGTAAAAATCATTTTAAAATTGTAGGAAAATTATATTTTAAAAAAGAAAAGAAAAAAAAAAAAAGAATGACGCTGCAGCTGATGTGGCGCAACGTGAGAGCAGCAGCATTAAATGCTACGCTTCAGCTTTTAGTAATATATAGATATAGATTACTTGCTTTGGACCAGCCAAGGGTAATTCTACCATAAAGTTCTTAAAATCTTAATAATTCATGGTTAAATGAATGGTTCAATTATATATATATATATATATATATATATATATATATATTATATAATTTTATTATAAAAGGGGATGTAGCTCAAATGGTAGAGTATTCTAAACGCTTTTTAGAAAGGAACGAGGATCGATACTTGCTTTGGACCAGCCAAGGGTAATTCTACCATAAAGTTCTTACAATACTAAAAATTCATGGTTAAATGAATGGTTCAATTATACATACATACATATATACATGCATATATAAATACTTTTATTATAAAAGGGGATGTAGCTCAAATGGTAGAGTATTCTAAAGGCTTTTAGAAAGAAGTGAGGATCGATATCTCGCATCTCCATATTTTTTTCATTGCTATCTACCATCAGTGTTTCTCCCCCTTGTTACATACTTACATGCTTCAATTTTTTGATATTATTGTAACTACTTGCTTTGGACCAACCAAGGGTAGTTCTACCATAAAGTTCTTAAAATCTTAACAATTTATGGTTAAATGAATGGTTCAATTATTTATTTATTTATTATAAAAGGGGATGTAGCTCAAATGGTAGAGTAATCTAAACGCCTTTTAGAAAGGAACAAGGATCGGTACCTCGCATCTCCATATTTTTTTCATTGCTATCTACCATTAATGTTTTTTCCCCTTTGTTACATGCTTCAATTTTTAGATATTATTGTAACTACTTGCTTTGGACCAGCCTTTTTCTTGTCATTTCTTGGATTCAGATGCTCTATACGGAAGATTCTCAAAAAAAAAAAAAAAAAAAAAAGATGCTCTAAACGGAAGGTCGCCCTCAATGGTTTGTGCGAACGTTGCTACTACGAAAATGAGGACATTCTACATGCGCTTTGGGGCTGCCAGGGGGTAAAAGAAATATGGTGGGAAGTGGAGCAATGCAAAACATTTCTATCTGATCGTTTTGCAAGTTTCCGTGATTTGTTTCAAGGTATTCTACTGCACAAGTCTCCAAAATTTGCTGAATTGTTTGCTTTTATAGCATGGAGCATATGGTTTAATCGCAATGTTCAGAGAGTGGGAAGCTCAACAATACCGATATCCAAGATTCATAGAGATGTTGTGGAACGCCTTCAAGAATTTCAAATGTTGCAAGGCACCCCCCTGCCATCACCTAAGGTGGTTCATCCTGCTCATTGGCTCCCTCCTTTGCTTCACCAATACAAAGCGAATTGCGATGGAGCAGTATTCCGAGACATTAATTCTGCAGGTTTGGGAGTTCTGATCCGAGACTCAGCTAGTCTAGTAATTGCAGCACTATCAGAAAGAATTTGTTTACCTTCAACAGTGAATGAATTGGAAGCCTTGGCCTGTAGAAGAGCTGTTGCTTTTTCTCTAGAAATTGGACTCCATGAGGTAGCTTTTGAGGGAGATTCTAAGGTTGTTTTTAAACACCTCAATGCGGAGCCACCTTGCTTGGCTTCTTATGGTCACATTATTGAGGAGTCAAATTTTAGCATCAAACTTATGGCCTGTTTGGATGTTTAAAAATGGAGGGGGAGTAGAGTAGAGGGAGGGAGAGTAATCTAATTACCTTGTTTGGAAGTTTTTTAAGGAATGAGGGGGAGGGGTTTGGAGGGATTTGGAGGGGTTTCAACTCCCTTTAACCTCCCATTTTTAATTCCCCCAAATTGGAGAGATTTGGAGGGGGAATAAAGTACATAAACTATTGACCAAATAAATTACCTAATTTATCCTTATTATATTAACAAAATTACACAAGGGGAAGGGCTAATTACTCCCTTCCCCCTTACTAATTTTAAAAACATCTAAATAAGGTGGAGGAGAATCATTCTCCTCTACTCACCTTTCCACTACTCCCCTCTACTCTCCTCCCTCTCTAAACTTCCAAACAAGCCTTTTCACATGTCAAACGAAGTGGAAATGTAGTAGCTAGATAAATTGGCTAAGTTGGCAAAATATGTGATTGAACCACAGATTTGGTTAGAAGACATCTATAGTGATGCAACCAACCTTGTATCTCTTGGCAGAAATTTTTTGTCCTTCTAATATAAAGCACTTTCTGTTTTCTCAAAAAAAAAGAAAAAAAGAAAAAAGATGCTCCATATTTCTAGTGTAATTCTACCATAAATTTCTTAAAATTTTAACAATTCATGGTTAAATGAATGGTTCAATTTATATATATATATATAATTATTTTTTATTTATTTTATACTTTTATTATTAAAGGGAATTTTACACAAATGATAAAAGTATTCTTTACGCTTTAAAAAGGAACGATAATCGATATCTCGCATTTTCATATTTTTTTCATTGTTATCTGTACAGTACACAAGCTAGGGAAGTCGCGCCTTTGGCTCGTGCCAACAACTTGAATGCCACTGGAGGAAGGAAGGTATGCAGTCTGGCATGGACATTGACCACTACCATGAGAGAGAAATCATCTCCCTTTGGTCAAGTGCTGTAGAACAACTTTCATTGGCTAGTACAAGCTTGGACCGTTGCCCAAGACATGTGTGACCTCCTCAGTTCTCACGCTTTCTCTCTCTTCCCCGCTAGTTGTCCTTTGCCATGGTACAGAGTTGCCCTTAGCCCACTACCTTGGCAGGCACGATTTTCTCTCTCCTCTAGTTGAAGGATAGTACGAACAATAGTTGTCCCAGGGTTTATGATAGGCAATGGATTGTGACATCTATCCTTCTACAGCTAGCAACATTCCTCGTACTATAAGAGGAGAATGATGTTGAGCATAGAGAGGCAGAGAGAGAAATCTTAGTAGAAAAGGGAGGAATAAAAGTGTAAAAGGTTTGAGCAAGAACACAGTGTAACATTTAGTTTTTGGTCCAGAAATATTGACAGAACACCGAGTTTTTTTTTAATCCTATTTTATAGGTTTTCCACGTACATGCCTTGTTTTCTTTACTCTTAATATTCAGCCATTTTTTCCCCTTTTTCGGCTTTGTTATAAAAACGTCATTTTTAGCACTTAAGAAGAATGACATCCAAATGAACTACTTGCTTTTGACCAGTCATTTTCTTGTCTTTTCTGGGGTTAAGATTCTCTGGAGTTTAAAGGTAACTATACCCTAAATTTCTTAAAATCTTAACAATTCATGATTAAATAAATGGTTCAATTTTATCATGTCATTCTCATTTTTAGGAAAAAAAACATTAAATCCTGAGTACAGGAGCCTGTTTGAAATTCATCCAAACTTTAGGGTATCTTTTCGCATTTTGCACACATTTAGTACTCGTTTGAATTGCGTTTCTGGTCCCTAGCGTTTGGCGTTTTGGCTTTTTTTTTTTTTTTTTTTAAAAGTCAATTTTCACATGATTTAGCACTGTTAAGTGAGTCTTGTGCACTGTTCACGAGATCTACAAACCTTTTTTTTAACAAAATTTTCATTAAAAATGGCTCCTACAATACTATTCACACATTTAAAAATTATTTTGTTATAGTATTTTCAATTTTCAATTTTTAGTTTTCAATAAAATAAAAACATTAAATCCTAAGTACAGGAGCCTGATTGAAATTCATCCAAACTCTAGGGTATTTTTTCGCATTTTGCACACATTTAGTACTCGTTTGAATTGTGTTCCTAGTCCCTAGCGTTTGGTGTTTAGGCTTTTTTTTTTTTTTTTTGAGAAGTTAGTTTTTCATATGATTTTGCACTGTTAAGTGGGTCTCGTGCACTGTTCACGAGACCTACAAACCTCTTTTTTCAACAAAATTTTCATTAAAAATAGCTCCCACAATATTATTTACATATTTAAAAATTATTTTATTATAATATTTTCAATTTTCAATTTTTAATTTTTAATAAAATATATAATATCCAAACAAACCTTAAACATCTAAAAAAACACTTGCACGGTAAAAAAACCAACCGAACTGGAATGTTACCAAAAACAGACATCGTGAACATTCTTCTTCTTTTTAAGCTACAATATAACCCCTACTGTGTCATCAAATTTCAAATGTACCACTATCACTCCAACTCAAATGTCAAGAGTCTTATGATTCACATTCAGCTGCCTGAACTTGGGATCAATTCTAATCTCCCAACCGCATCTATTGTTACACCAAAAAAAAAAAACAGGAAAAAAAAAAGAAGAAAAAAAAAAAGAAGAGACAGGGTACTTCATTTCATGTCCGTCAATGAACAACTGAACAAGCGACAAACTCCGCTGTAATCTCGGACCAATGGTCGAATCTTTTCTAAGATATTCCCAAGTTCAATGTTTTACTTTGATTTGTTTAAATTCCTCAGTTTAAATTATTTAACAAATTTACCATCTTTGGCTTATTTATTTGTTTCACGTTGACCTTTGGTTCTGCAGTTCAGTTCTCTACAGGTCCACCAAGTTTCTTTCTTTTTCATATCTTGTGCTTCTTACTGAAGAATAGGTGAATACCCAGTTGCTTATTTTGGTTTTATTTTTGAGTCTCAATAGTTATTCAGCTTCCTTTGTAGTAGAATCAGTAAGTAGAGGTATTTCTTTGGTGTATTTGTGAACTTGCAATGTAAGCCTATTGTGGGAATTTGTTTGGGCTTTTGATTTTGTTGGATTCATTTGGTTGATAATGTTGGTGGATATATGCCTATATTTTGCATCAAATTTCTGCTATTTAGTGAGAAAGATAGAATCTTGAAGTGCTTTTAAGCTTTAAATCATGTCGTTGGCTGTATTAAGTTGGTCTGATTTTTTTTAATAAAAAACCATATTCACAGTGGTAGTTAAGGTGGTACATGTGTTTTATGCAGTTTAGCTTCTTGAAAGTATGTTTTTGGAATTTCAAGTTTGTTCATATTTTGCATTCGTTCTGCTTTTAGTGGGAGGATAGTCTCTTGACATTCTTTTGAGCTTCATATTATATTGGTTGCAGGATTAAGTTCGTTCAATTTTCTATAATAAACCATATTGACAATGCTAGTTTGGGTATTTCATGTGTTTTATGCATTTTAAGTTTTAACTTTTTGAAAGTTTGCTTTTGGAGTTGCAATTTCGTTTTCCATTTTGAAGTAAGAACTCATATTCTTTTTATTGAACTCAGATCTTGGGTGTGATGAGAGGACTAAATTTTATCCCCTTGTCAATATTCTTGGTTTTTACAACCCTTCAAGAGGCATGGTCACATGGGGACCAGCCTCTGTCAAAGATTGCTATTCATAAGGCAATAGTCGATCTCAATGGCCAAGCTTATGTTAAAGCTTCTCCTACAGTCCTTGGATTGAAGGTAAGCTTCAACAGAAATACGCTTCTCTCATCTCTCTTACTATTTAGCATATGTATTTTAATGGGAAACTTGTTTGATTGAACTTGATGATAATGCCTATTATTTAGCACTGTGTTTCTTTCATCTATGTGGATTGTTGCGGGGATCAAACCGCTAAAATTGTGCATAACATAGATTTTGTTTTGCTATTTATGCAAGTTTTGTTCACTGTTTTAGGCGCAAACTACTGAATGGGTAACATTGGAGTTTAGTTCTCCAAAGCCATCAGCTGATGATTGGATAGGAGTATTTTCTCCTGCAAATTTCAGGTGAGTAAATGTCATTGAATTTCTGAACCTTCAGTCTACATTTGGAACCTTGTGAGCTTTTCTTGTTTTTTGTGCTTGTAATTAACCTAAATTGCATTGATCTAATTGGAAGCCTTTCCACTACAACATTTTCAGTGCTTCCACCTGCCCTGAAGAAAACCCTACAGTTTATCCTCCGCTACTATGTTCTGCACCTATCAAGGTTCATTCTGAAATTCTTCTTATCCTGATCTTCTTTGACATACAAAAGGAGCTAAAAGAGTGAACTGGATTGTCTTCTTTTGCAGTTTCAGTTTGCAGACTACTCCAGTCCTGAGTACAGAGACACTGGTAAAGGATATTTGAAGCTTCAGCTGATTAACCAGAGATCAGATTTCTCATTTGCACTATTTTCTGGTGGCTTATCAAATGTATGCTCACAAATATCAATATCTGCGTATTTCCGTGATAACTTATCTGTTTCATATGAACCAATAGTTATTATGCATTGAATTATTATATTTTCCTGTTCAGTTGTTTGAAAGAAAGAAAGGGAAAAAAAAATCATCTTTTGATATTTAGGAAGTTTCATATATAAACAATGCTTGTGATCACTGCTTGATGGATTATAATATAAATACAAAAAAGTGTTAATCTCAACTATTTTGGTTTGGATAACTCAATCTATATTTGCTGTTCTGCATGTTGACGTCCATAGTTTCCTGAAATACTAGGAGGTGATGGCTTCTTGCAAGGCTTCTACCTATGTCCTTTTCGCTCTGCTCTTGTCTTCCTTCATTTTCTTTTTCCATTTTTGCTCTTAATGTTCTCCCTTATTGCATTTAAAAGTTTTCTTTTAGCTATTTGCATTTCAAATTTGATTGACCTTTGCTGTAATCTGTTTACTTGCATATTTATTTTCTATATAATAGCCTAAGCTGGTGGCAGTTTCGAATCAAGTAGCTTTTGCAAATCCCAATGCACCAGTTTACCCACGCTTAGCACAAGGGAAACAATGGAATGAAGTAAGCTCAATTTTTTTTCTTTTGTTTAATACTTGAATCTCATTCATTAGGGCATAATAAAAGTAAAAAGCCCTCTCATTGTGAGCACTGAATATCTGGCACAGAGTACTTGTTCTAACCTTTTTTTTGCACTGTATAGCTACTCATTTGTCCACGTTTCACTAATAACATAGGTTAATTATCCTATAGTGACCTCGGGTTACTGTTTTTTCCTTGAGAAGGTTACAATTTCAAGGAGATAACATGGTTTTGAATTGATACTCAGATGACTGTGACATGGACAAGTGGATACGGGATCAATGAAGCAGGACCGTTTGTTGAGTGGGGTCCAAAAGGAGGCGACCAAGTGCGTTCCCCAGCTGGGACACTGACTTTTGATCATAACAGCATGTGTGGTGTGTAAAATTCTTTCCTTTGAATTTTGCTTTCTTAAAAATTATCTGGGAGTTGACACATTTGCAAAAGAATTGCATGATGGTTCATTTTGCTTTTCAATACTGTTCAAATATCACCCAAAATCTGTTCTTGAGTTCTTTCCCGTTGGTCCATAATTTATCTTATTGATGTTTATGAGCAGGTGCACCAGCAAGGACAGTGGGATGGCGTGATCCTGGATTTGTACATACTAGTTTTCTGAAGGAGTTGTGGCCCAATGCAGTGTATGTTGACATGTTGTATCTCTATTCTTGCATATAATGTTGATTCTAGGTGTGTCAACTCTCAAAAATTCCGGTTTTTGGGCTAAGTTTATGTAGAGGAAGTGAGGAACAACACCTTCATTATTTTGTTTTTATTCTTTCTGGCTAGGCTCTATATCTTCATTACATTAAGCTTTGTTTGATTTTCTTTGAGCATATGTTTCACTTTTTGGCCAAAAATTCATGGAATTGCAATCCATAAGCTCTTAAAAACCCTTCCTTAGTTCATTATTCAGTTACACCGCTCCTCACTGATATTTAAATAAGATTAATAATCGACTTGAACTTTTAGTCAAACCCTTCTTTTTTTCTTTTTTCTTTTTCCTTAAAAAAAACAAATATTAAACGTATTAGGATTTTTGTTAGAGGAAAGTATTGATTTGCCATTTCATAAGAAACTGTAAAATAAGCAAGTTGTTAGTTACTCAAAATCAACTATTAAATTATTTCCAGTTTCTTAATAAAAATAATATGACATAAAATTGGAAGGTTGACATAATAAAATATCTGGTAGAATGGTAAAAAGTTTGGTAATGTATTACTTAGTGGCCCCCGCATAATGATGTTTCTGAATGATATGTCATTTTATCTTCATATATTTAAACGGGGAAATCATTCATATTTATTCATTTTTGTAGACTTTGTGTATATTCTTGTGTAAATGAGGTATGTTAGTGTTAACACTGTTATTTTGTATAGACTTGTTATTCTTATATTAGCTTAAGTCTATTCTTTAATCATATCATATAAATCTAATATAAATAAATTATATGTTACGGTGAAGGGACTAATTAATTAAGTTCTAAACCTATTTTTTAATATTTCTTTGCCTATGTTCATTGCCCCCTCTTTGTTCTCACAGAACCCTAATCTTTTATTATTTATAACTCATCTAGTAGTTCTTTTCTTCAATAAAATTTCATTACTTATAGAAAAAAAAATTTGGGATACTTGGTCACAGTAGTCGGAAGAAACATGAAGTTGGGGGGGGGGGGGGGGGGGGGGTTGTGGGTGGGGGGGGAACTAAGATGAAATCGAACCCTCTTAACTGTTTCTAAAGTGGTCCAATAAATTTAAAATTCTAAATATGGTTCCCTTGAAAAGGAATGAGTTTGAAATACAAATAATTTTCACTACAAATGTTTTGATTATAAGATACCAACCATTGAAGTTATGGGGTTGGTAATTTGTTAAAATTCTCACATTCAGTTTGACTTATGAGCAACTAAACATTCAATTATGTTTTTTTATTGATTATACAGGTATACTTACAAGCTGGGGCATAAATTGTTCAATGGTTCATATGTTTGGAGTCAACAATATCAGTTTAGAGCATCTCCTTATCCTGGTCAAAATTCTCTACAACGTGTAGTTATTTTTGGTGACATGGGGAAGGTTTGAACTCTATTGGAAAATTTTATGTTAATCTAAATTATTAAATCCTATATTGCAGCAATAGTTAATCATTAATCAATGACTCATGTGTCAGTTATTGCAGTAAATTTATATATATCATCAGCAACGTACTAATTTATCTTGCTTAACTTTCTTTTTTTTTTTCAATTATACTGCTATAATATTAAATGTACAAATATATGCCCGATCTTAAAGGAGTATATGCAATTTCTCATTGTGAATGCACGTCAATTACATTACTTAAACTCAGAATATTGATCTCCAAGATCGATATCTGCTGTGTATTAAAAATCTGCTACTTTAAGTTTTAGGATCATTGTTTAAGATCATGAATCCCCATCCAATTTTATGTAGTTTCTGGAGTATTTTGCTTAAACCTTTTCCTCTGCAGGATGAAGCTGATGGTTCCAACGAATATAACAATTTCCAACGTGGCTCACTTAACACTACTCGAGAGCTTATTCGAGACTTAAAGAACATTGATATAGTTTTCCACATTGGAGATATATGTTATGCAAATGGATACATTTCACAGTGGGACCAATTTACTGCACAGGTTGAGCCAATTGCATCAACCGTACCATACATGATTGCAAGGTTTCATCATAATATACTCACTCATAATATTTGAGCTTATTCTTCTCTTGTAACTTGTCTTATGTGCCAATTGGTAATCAATCCTTACAGTGGCAACCATGAACGTGACTGGCCAGGGACTGGATCCTTCTATGGGAACATGGACTCGGGGGGGGAATGTGGTGTGTTGGCTGAGACTATGTTTTATGTCCCTGCTGAGAACAGAGCCAAATTCTGGTACAGAAATATTGCAACCTTTCAAATATGAGTTGCTTTCCATTCACCTATATCTGTGTGTATTTATATGGAAAGTAGATTGCAAAGTGATTGTCATTCACCTAAATCTCTTTGTATATATATATATATATATGTTCTATGAATAATGTGTCAGTACCACAATTTCCCCATATGTTGCCTACAATAACTTCTATACTTGGACTTATTTCTAGATGTGCAAGAAACTGGTTTAAACATTATTGTTTTCATTCTCCACTCCAGGTACTCCACTGATTATGGCATGTTCCACTTCTGCATAGCTCACACCGAACTTGACTGGAGGGAGGGAACTGAGCAATACAAGTTCATTGAGCATTGCTTGGCATCAGTCGACAGGCAAAAGCAACCATGGCTAATTTTTCTTGCACATCGAGTACTTGGTTATTCATCTGATGCCAGTTATGCAGAAGAAGGATCATTTGAGGAACCAATGGGGAGGGAGAGCCTGCAAAAGCTCTGGCAGAAATATAAGGTGGACATTGCTGTGTATGGCCATGTGCACAATTATGAAAGGACATGCCCCATATACCAGGTAGTCTTATAACTCTCTGTAGTGACAAAGATGTACCTTATCCTTATCCACATCTTTCCGCTGCATCTCGCTCAAACATGGAAGGAAATATGATTTTTTTTTTCTGGCGAAACTACAGCATTTTCATTGTGCCTTTACACTTAAGTCAAATAGTGTCACAGTAAAAATGTAGTATTGGATAGTATGTTTTCAAATTAACCTGTCAATGTTGAGGATAAGTTTTGTGAGTTGTGACTAACAAGTTACTGGCGTTTATAATATAGACATATCTGATTACTTTTCTTCCCATCTCCAAGAATGATCCTCCATTAGCTTTTCTCAAGCAGAAAATATCCAAGAGAAATCATTAACAACAAGAAGAACAACAATAGTAGTAATAGTTAAATTAGTAATAATGATTTTCGCTTCTCTTGAAGTTACTTTGACAGCAAATATGTAACTGCTTCTTATGTGAAAGTCAATTGTATGTGCTTTTTCTATAAAGACATGAAGAGGAAAGACTTCACAGGATTATATGGTGTATTAATATTTCTTTGCGCTTTTGGCTTCAATATCTTAGTAATGCTTTGAACAAACCCTTCATAGACCTGACTTAAAATGGTCTATAGCCTATTTGGGCAAGCATATCAACAGAAGTAGGATTGCAGAGGTTGAGAAATGAGTATATATTGAAGTCAAAGCACAATCGTGGCTCTCCACTATACTTATTATTTTAGAATTTGGGAAAAATTTTCCATTTCTGGAAAACAGAAGACAAGTAATACCTAAATAAAAATTTCATGAAATAGCTGTCCTTTCTCACGTCTTCTCTTTTTTTTTTTTTTTTTTTTTTTTTTTTTTAAAACAAGTCATAAAAATAGTGAGGTATCCAAATACCCGTCAACTGTCAGTTGTTGACAGTATGATTTCTCAACACCGTTATCTCCTTTCAAATGGCAGACATGCTACTTGTGAAATAAATATTAGCTAACAGAAATTGAGCCCAAAAATGTATTGCATTCCACTCTTCTTTAAACTAACAATATATTACCTTTTTTTTTTTTTTTGGCAGAATATTTGCACCAATGAAGAGAAACACTACTACAAGGGCACCTTGAATGGAACAATTCATGTGGCTGCTGGTGGTGCAGGAGCAAGCCTTTCACCATTCACAACTCTCCAAACAAAATGGAGTTTCTTTAGAGACTTTGACTATGGATTCATAAAACTTACAGCATTTGACCATTCAAACCTGTTGTTTGAGTACAAGAAGAGCAGGGATGGAAAGGTTTACGACTCTTTCAGAATCTCTCGGGATTACAGGGACATCTTGGCCTGCACGGTGGATAGTTGCCCAAGTATGACCCTAGCATCTTGAATGATGAGGTTCTTGTGTTGACTTCTCAATAGTTATGACTTTTTTTTTAAAGGCAATTATTATTGTCTCACCACAATAAAATTGTGAATAAGTAATTGCTTATCAACATCATTACTTGAATGCTAGAGATAGGATGCTATATCTGTAATAAACCAAAGATATGTCAAAATACAGGTATTTGTAATTAGTTGAATTTCTGAAACTTTTATCTCATGAGCTGCATATGTTTTAATCTTCAAACCAGCCAATCATATCAAACATTATAGATGAAAAAATCATCATTTTATTCAAACTCATGGTCCAATTATGAAGAAACAGTGAATTAATTGTTGCATTATGCCCTGCTGAAGTAGCCATGCCCACCAACAGCAGAAGCCAGCTGACAACTCTTAAAAGGAGTAACAAGAAAAATTAAAAAGCTCATTTCAAAAGCAAATGCTAGTATCAAAGACCCAAAAAATTCTCTCTTTTGATGCCGAGCATCAGAATTTTACCATATTTTGTTTAAATTATATAAACAAGACTAGGGGAAGGATGCACTCTAAAAGGGAAAATTGTAATTATCATTAGAGTATCATTGATTCAAGTTTGTAACTTTTATCTTCATGGTGGTGATTCGTGTAACTAGCTGCTTTAGACCAGCCATTTTCTTTTTCTTTCCTTGGATTAAGATGCTCTAGAGTTCTAAAGCTAAGTCTATCATAGAGTTTTATTTTAACTATTCATGGTTAAATGAATAGCTTAGAGTTTGGAGTTCAAGTGATAGCTTAGTAGCAATGGCATCCTTTGTGGTGCTTTATGTATGTGGTTTGAACTTTCCCTTCCCTCCTCCACAATCTACCTATCTCCGCCGCCGCCCCCCCCCCCCCCCCTCCCTCCAAAAAACAAAAAAAAGGAAGATTGTTGTTGCACACCGTGAAGTGCACACACCATACGCACGTCACTTGGAAATCATGTATTCACAACACGATTTCAATTATAAATTTGAAATGGTGAAATTGTATCTTGAAAACAAGAATTTACAATTTAACCAAAATCGTGGTTTGAACCCATGATTTCAATTGATGTGACACACACACACACCCTACACTTCAGTGTGTAATGAACATCACCAAAAAAAATGAATTGTTTAAATTTTATCATGTCGTCAACATTTAAATGGAACAGTACACTGAATTGAGAGTATAAGAGCATGTATGAATTTAATCCAAACTCCAAGGTATCTTTTAACATTTTGCACACATGTATACAAACATTAACTACAATTATTTTGGTTTCCATTTAAGATGATGTAGTAAAACTGAACTATTCGTTTATCACAAATGGTGAAAATTCTAGGAACTTCATGTTAGTGTAATCCTATGAACGCAAGAAGATTTTAACGAGGTTAATTGTTTCTTAAGAAAAAATAATATATCTATACATTGTAATCAACCATAAGCACACATAGAAATAAAAGGAAAACAACCAAACAGGTTTGGAATATTAGTATTCAGAACATTGTTTTGATCCCAGTTATCTATGATTGATAAGGATAAAAACACTAGCACTGTAAAACCAGCCCCAAATTCCCTATAAGGACAACGCTGGATAAGGCTAAAAAAAACACTTCCACTGTAAAACCAAACCAAACTTTCCAAAAATGACAACACAACTCTAAGCCCACCATAAATTTGTAGGCTACCAAATACAGACATATTGAACATTCTTCTACTTTTAAACTAGAACATATCCTCTATTGTGTCATCAAATTTCAGATGTACCACTATCACTCCATTTCAAATGTTAAGAGTCTTATGATTCAACGGCCTAAAGTTGGGTTTTAATCCCCCATCCCCAATTGTTGTGAGAGAGAGAGAGAGAGAGAGAGAGAAGAGGGTTACACGCTTATAAAAGAATTCTCATTTCTAAGATCCTTTCTTTCCAAATTGGTTGATTACATTAAAATATCCAACATTGTAAGCAAAAATATAATGTATTTCAAATAAAAAGTACAACTTTTGAAAATTAGCCTCGTTAATTTAGGATCAAATAAAACAAATGAGATAAGCATAATGATTTTTTAAATAAAACAAATGATAAATTAGAAAAATTATGAAAATTGACTTTTCAAAGTAGACAAAACATAATGAATGGAGTAATAAATTGTAAAAGTGGGGGTGAATTGTGTGACACTTCACTTTCCCATTGTTACTTTTTGGTTATAAATTTACACCTCCATTTTAAAAATGGAAAGAAAGTGTCATTATCTTATTAATTTTGGGACCTCATTTCATCCCAAACAATACATTAGTAGATAACAGACCAACGTACGTTGTTTGTTTCTCTTGGTGGTCAGGAACTTGGGACAACGGCCCTCACAAGTTGTGCCAAACATAAACTTTTCAAACTACAAACACTTTCTCATTTGTTTTATTGGTCAGAACGTTTCTTGTATGACCCTTTTCTTCCATTCTCTCAATCTTCTTTAACAACACAATCAAAGTTGATTTAATCTCTTTCCTTCATTTTTTTTTTTTCAATCCAGATAGTCATATACTTTACTGGGTTTTCAAGAAAAAGAATTGAGGATGTGACTGTTTTACTTTACATGCCAAAGTAAAAAGAGATCATGGATTTGTTGGTGGCTGCAGCAACTACTGCAGCTGGGTACATAGCTGAATTTTGGCAGAGCCTGTTTCCAAAGGACCAAGAAGCTTCCTTGCAAGCCACTGGAGAGGCCAGTACTAGTGATCTTCAAGGAACAAAGAATGAAGTTGGTGTTTTTGGTAGTAGAAGCAAGCAGCTTAGAAGTACGTCTTGTGGGCATTTTGTTAGGCCAGTGAATTCTTCAGAAAGTTGTATGGCAGCTCAGCTGTATAGGGAGAGTGCTAGAATGGAAGAGTATGTGTACAATTCAATTCATTCAACAACCACACTGGCCATTAGACCATTGTTGGTGACAGATGGGAACCAACTAATCTGCCGAGATAGCAGTAGTTTCAAGGACATGCAAATTGAGAGTAAAATGAAGCGAAGTATTGGAAAGGCGCAGCGGTCTAGAAGATTGAGCTGTTGCCAAACAAGGGCATCTTCTAGTGGTGGTGATGGTGGAGCATTTCATTCTCAAGGTTGTGATCTTTATTCTGGTTTTGATGACATTGCTTTAATGCATTGCTTTCATGTCTTTTTTATCTTTCATGTTATATTCCTTGAATGTCTTTGGCAAGGCTAAATGTGATAAGAACTTGTTCTAGAAAGAAATTTTATCTTTAATTGAATGTATGGCTATAGCTGCTGTCTAAACATTTAATATACTAGTTCAAGAAATTAGATTTTTGCCCAGAAAACTAGAACAATCTGGACAGTGAAACTGTTACAGGGATGTAGTTGCTGTAAGGAGTGATGTTTGGTTTTAGATATAGGTGTACTAACTATATCTAACTATATATAAATAGTTGCTGCTAGTTTGTATTGGTCCTGTACAGGTTTACAGGCTCATTCCTCTTGTTTGTACATTGTTATGCTTTTAAACGAAATTTTTCTCATAAATTATAAATAAATAAAAAGTTGTAGTTGATTAAATCATCATAATAAAAGTTTAGTACAATCATGAGATTAATCTAATTTTGGTGGACAGGGAAGCCACACACAGAAATTAAATTGATGAAGGAAATTATTTTTGGAGACCTACTACTTTTTACAGAAGGCAGTGTTTACATTCATCTAAAATCTTGATTCCAAAGTTCTTTGCTTGATACATGATATATCTTTCCTTTTGTTTTTGTTCTTAAATATTTTAACTGAAAATCAGGTTCACACAATGGAATGCTTCTTTTCTTTCTTGGTATCAATATTGGACTAATGTCTACCATAGTTGCTAATAAAAGAGAAGTGGACAACTTGAATGCTGTATTGAAGCAGGCTAAGAACTTGGTTCAAGATTTACATGGGGAGCTCAAGATTAATGATTTGTATACTTTAAAAGAGCTCAGTGATGAGGATTTTGAATCCTGTGGAGCAAATGGATTTTCTTTCCTCAATCAGATACCAAATGCATCTCTTACTGAACTAGAATTAGATAAATCTAAAAAATATGATGGGAGGGAGCCAGATTATCAGGAGGCAGATGACTCTGAGGCAATAAGAAAAATTGAGGCAGAGCTTGAATCTGAACTAGAGAGGTTGGAATTAAACATGAAGACATATAGCCTAGATAGAATATCAAACTATGTTGAGGTAATTTTGCCCCTGAATCTAATAAAATTTGAATGCATACTTTTTTTTTTAACAAAGACACTATGGTCACCTCGTACTTATGTGGTTTTGTTATATGCATCGGAATGCTGATTTATAAAACTTGTTAACTTTCTGATTAACCTTTCTCTATAAATATTTTTTTTTTCTCCAACACATAGTTTATATTGAAAATGAAATATTTGAGTCATTATTAATTTTGAAATGAGCATATAATTAGTCTGTCTTACTTCTCTTCACACTACAGTACCATGAAGAATCTAAAGTGTCTTCAATTCTGTGCTGCTTATGTAGGCCTTCTGTGCCATCCATCTTCACTTTGGTTTCTTTACAATTCTATGAATGAGATAAGATTGTCTTAGATTCCATCAATTTCTCAAAAGATAATTATTCGATTTAGGTGATAGTGTTTTGTCATCACCTTATTTGATCTAAAGATAATTTGGTGCATTTAGTGTTAGCGTTCCAGTCATCACCTCTATCAGCACCATCACCGTAATATATGTTTCTTCTCTGTCTTGCTTAAATGTAAAAATCTGTTTGTACATGTTAAATTACCGACTATGCCAAACTCTTAAGCAATAAGGAAATAGTGAGTTTAATTACTTCATCATAATTCTAACACTCTCCCTCACTTGTGGGCCTAAACTTTCCCTTAATAAATGGGGGTCCAACAAGTGAGAATTTAACATTTTAAATGGAAAGTAGAGTGAAGACAGAGATTGAACTCAGGATCTCCTGCTCTAATACTATGATAAATTACCGAGTATCCCAAAAGCTTAAGCTATCAGGAAGTGGTGAGTTTAATCACTTAACCATAATTCTAATAGTACACAAATCCAAAACACTGTATTTGACATTACAACTCCTGCAGTAAGATATAGGCAACACATTATTGCAAAGTATGCAACAAGACACAAGTGTTGATTGTAACCTCAAGATAACCTCAAAAGTTGCTTTTAGTAAAGCAGACTCAAGATTATATCTTCCATCATTTGCAGCTCTCTTTTTGATGGAAAGTGTGGTATTCTTGCTTCAATACTGTTATCAGTCCTAAGCAATTCTTAGCTTTGCTTCTTGTGATGGAAATAGTCTGGGTGCATGTAGTTTTTTTTTTAATTAAACTCAACAAAGCCTTATCACAACCATGTGCCTTGGCTACATAGAACCTGTTTTATTTTAACCATTCCATATTATCCATGGCAATATGGGTTATGGCCACATTTCTTTTGATAATCAATTGACAGTTGTGTTATTTCCAACTACCCAATCCATTCTTAGTGCAAATTTTAACTGCTGCTGTTACTTTGATAGGTTTTGGTTCATATGATCACACATTTAGCAAGAATTATCATTTATCATTCCAACACTTAAAATTATAAACACTGCCCCATATGTGTTACATTTATAGGTCATATTATTGTTACTCTCTGTTCACTTGAGATTAAATTTCTATTTCCTATATAAACAAGAAGCGTTTACTTTTATCTTCTGTAGTATAACAGTTCTGGATTGTTTTTTCTCTCTTTATTGAAGCTGGATCCTGACTTTGTAGTTGATGTTGTTCAAGAAGATCTGCCACCCCTCAAGCTCCCTAGGCCACCTGGTTGTTTATCTGACTCAGACTGTGATGTAGATGGGACCTCCACCTCCACCGATTACACTCATACAGCAGACTGTGGAGTGTCACCTAGGGAGTTGAGCATACGTCTCCATGAGGTAATTCATTTGCAGCTTGAAGCACGTATCATGGAACTCGAGACTGCGCTTGAAGACACCCACATGAGGTTGCATGCCATTGAATCAGAACATATGATCTCTCAAAATAACTTGCATGTGGAAAAAGGATCTTCAACCCAAGAAAGCCCAACATTTATGGATGAAGGCAATGTGGATGGACCTTTCATTATAAATACATCAGGGGAAGCTCTAGATTTATATATTGAGGCTTATGAAGAATTTACCAAGATGACTATAACAGATGAAGGGGCTCCACCAGAAACAACATATAACAGTGATAAGAAAGAATTGAATCCTTTTCACAAAAATATGTTAAAGGGTCAAGATGGTAATGGTACGGCTAATGAGTCCAGTTCACAATGTGATATCATTGAAGAGAAATGGTCAAGGAATTTAGATCATAACAATAAAGGAAAGAGTGAAGATGTTGATGAAGACGATCATGAGATGGGAAAGCTATTGATAAAGCAGATTGTGGAGAAGACCAGGCAAGGTTCTTCGAAGGTTTTAAATGCTCAAAGAATGCTGAAATAAATGAATAAGCAATAAATGTCATGATGCTAGGTTGAAAAACAACAACCACGACAACCAAGCTTTAGTTTCAAATTTTTTGAAAAGCTATAAATCTTCAACAAACTAATCAAGATCAACAAATGTTTTTTTTAGGCATTCTATTCTATCATTACCTTCTTAAATTGACATGCGGTATTTTTACCATTTCTACTAATGTTTGTTTAGGTCTATAGGATGACAGAGGGAAAAAATACGTGTACGGTTAAATTATGGATATCAATGAAATATTTTTACTCAATGCATATTTGGAAATTGATCTGACAGTTTGAAGATTGAATGCAAAAAGGAGAAAGAACTTTTGATTTTCCAAGTTATAATGTTCTATATCTTCAGTTACAAAATATAATCTTTATATTATCTGATTCTTTCGTGTGAAAAGGGTGGTGATGTTCTGAACAGTGAAATCATGACTTTCCAATGGGACTCAGGTTGATATCAGTTATAATAGGGATTGGCAATTTGCTGTTAAATTCCTTTTCCTTCCTGGATACAATTCCAGAAGAGCTGCTTCCATGTAAGATCTATCCACCTTCGAAAAGAAATGCACTGAGAACCTGACCCTAGCTTGACAGATATCTTCAATGACAGTATTCATATCCCAAAGACTTGGAGAATCGAAGGATGTGAAGAACCTTCAACTACTTTTGCAAACTCCTAGTCAGTTTCAAGGAAGAATTTGTGAATGTCAAGAGCTTGAGGCCAAGTTCAAGACTTCTGTAATGTAGCTGTTGCTTCCCTTTACCTCAAGGGTAAAACTTAGGTGCAAATCCTTAAATGTTATACCTTAAGCTCTCTAATTAAATTCAACCATGTAGTTGCATTGATCCCTAACGACACTGCATTAGCCGATGTAGCCATCATTGAATTTAAGGAAAAGTACACTTTGCCCACCTGTGATTTGCTCAAAAAACACTTTACCTACCTATGGTTTAAAAATTGACATTTTAATTACCTGAAGTTATCTTTGTTTGTCTCCCATTACTCACCTTTGTTAAAAATAGAGGTAAATTTGTATTTTTGTTACCTTTTTATGTCTCTCTCCTCTTAAAACATTAAAAAAAAAAAAAAAAAAAAAAACTATGAATCAACTTTTAGATATGCGGCTAAGAAATTACAATAGCAACAAGGAGCGACCCATCCATACAAAATAGAAGGCACGGTTTTCTCTCTTCACTCCTTTTCCATTTATTTTGTTCTTTTTTATTGTGTGTGAATTGGATTCTCATGTGAGCTTTGTATTTGTTTTCAACCAGACAAGAACATGAATGCAAAAAATAAAATAAAAGAGGAAAACATGGAAACACAAAACAGAGAAGCAACAAACAAATCGAGTAAAGAACAAACATCAATTAAAACGTGAAATTAACAAAGAAGAAAATAAGAAACTTTCCTTCCAACTTTTTTTTTCCCAGAAGTTTGGATCCTTAGTTCTGATTTTAGCTTTATTCCAATCGATGTGTTGGGTCTCGATATTGCTGATTATCTGCATCCAGGCGTTCTATCTCACCTTTACCTTTTGCCATATATGGAGAACCTCAATATCATTTGGGGTAGGCTCGCAACAACTCAAACGGGCGGGGGCTCTCTGTTTGCTTGCAATGCCAATCCCATGATTTTTATTAACCTTTTTAGCAATCCAAGCAAGCTTTGCATTGTCAATATGTTTATTGTTGTTTAGATACTGTGGGCATGTTCTTAATGAAACATGTAGGCTTCTTTAATACATGAAAAGAAGACGCGTAAGTTAGGTTTTAATTTTTACAAAACCTACCCTTTAGATCTTTTCCTTTGACTTTCTAGATTTTTTTTTTTTTTTTTTTAATGTTTTGAGAGAAGAGAGACATAAAATAGTAATAAAAATATAAATTTACCCTTATTTTTAACAAAAGTGGGTAACGGAAGACAAATGAAGCTAACTTCAAATGGGTAAAGTGTCAATTTTTGAACCACAAGTAGGCAAAGTGTTTTTCGAGCAAATCACAGGTGAACAAAGTGTAATTTCTCCTTGAATTTAATTGGGAAATGGTTGACAACCTAAATGACTGTACCTAAGTTTTGCCCTACATCAACAACAGTTTCTGCTGCCTAATAGTATTCTCTATTAGAGGTGCTGACAATGGAGCCATCGGCTGAAAACTTTTTGACTAGTTGGGAGAGAAAAGAGAGGAGGGGCAGCGAGAATGCGGCACACTTGATTAGAGTTAGAATGATATCTGGCCACTATTACCAACCTTACAGCCTGGAGGTTATAGAAAGTATGAAGTCATCGAATGATAGCCCAGATTTGTGCTAGCAACAAATCATCGGCAGAGGCAAGCTAGCATGTAATTTTAATGTCTAGCAACCATTGAGTCTAGTGGCCTATTATCTCAATAGAGTCCTAGCAAACAAAAGGTGAAATACGCTACCCTTTTATGTTCAATTAAAATAACAGAACATATCCCCGTGTTACTAGGAAAGCTACCAGGCACCTTTTATCTATTTATAGTTCTTGACCCTAAACAAAAATAGAACAAACCAAAGATTGAGCCAGCTCCTGCATTTAAGGGAAGGGAAGGTAGAGCAAAGAAATGAGTGTTGGAGACAAGATAGAGAGGTGGTGACAACCTTATTTGTCATTTAATTTGAAACAGCGTGCACTTTACAATGGAAAGACTTTCCTACGCCTTAAATAAAATAGGAAAGAGAAGTACAAAAGCCCACAGGCACCCCCAGTAATAACCAGAACCCAATTGAATGCAGATGGATGGTCAAATATTGAGTCTGCAAAGTTCATTCCAAATACTGCTGTTACAGAAGCATATATTGTAGCCAGAAAGGTTGCCGCCGTAAGAAGCATCTGAAACTGTATCAGCTGGTTCTGAACATTGCCCTATTCAAGTAAACAGTGTAAAGCTAGAACTTTAGTATAAATGTTTTGAAATTCAAAATAAATGGAGGAAAAGGCAACATAAAATTTGGAAGTTTTAAATCATGCCTTACCAGTTTAATATTGATCAAATCTTCAGTATCATCAATGTATTCTTTGAGCTGCATCACCAATAAAAGAAATAAAGCTTTTGATATCAGTGCCTGCAAGTTCAGTGGCAATCTTCTAGGGCACTATTTGGAGGACCCTATTCCCATAACTGAATGAGACTCAAACCTATTAAATTTTAATCAATAAAGGTTATTTTTGGCTTTGGCCTGAATAATAAGCATTTTATACCCAGGCTGCTTCGTTGAAGATATGTGACTGGAGACATAGCAAAGCCAATCATAAGAACATAAGGTGATAGAAGTACCTCAGTGATTTTCAAAAAGTGGCCTACTTATTTAAATCATGATTTTTTTTTTGTAAACATAAAATAAAAATGAAAGGCCAAATATATGGTTTACAGGAAATCACTAACCGTTGACAATTTGCTATGAGTATTGTCGCTGACAATGAAGTATGCCTCAAGTAACATTTCCAGTTGTTCAATGTTTTCCCCAGCATCTGATGAACTAATGAAGCTTCCATGTTTGCTCAAACTCACAATACTACTAAAAGCCCTTTGC
Organism: Quercus variabilis; assembly: GCA_030445155.1. Classification (NCBI taxonomy): domain Eukaryota; kingdom Viridiplantae; phylum Streptophyta; class Magnoliopsida; order Fagales; family Fagaceae; genus Quercus; species Quercus variabilis. The sequence continues at coordinate 71,958,359 of CP129447.1, forward strand.
AATTTCTGGGATCCACTGGTGGATGACTCCACAGGTGAAACAGGAGCAGACTTTGAAACCTCTCGGGCCCCACCTGAGGTATGTGTTTGTATACAAACATCACTTAGACCAGCCTCTGACCTTTGCTTCTTCTCAGTCAGGTACATTTCAGCCATGTCACCATCATCATCCATGAGATGTTCTATTTCATCTCGGACCTGGAAATTAAAGTTACATAGAGCATGAGAAGCATAGAGTTATCCAAATAAGACTAAATTTAAAATATTTACCTTCTGAACTCTCTGTGTCAAGGCAAGGAGGTGGCCTTTGAGTCTACGTACGCGTTCTAGATTGAGGGTGCTAACAGATGTTGTTAATTCATCTAGCACAGGATACATCTCCATTTCCAGTTCATATACCTATCAAATCCAGAAACTCCTTAATGTGAGGGGTTTTGACAATAACATTTCATGCTTTAATTTATGAGGTGGCCCTTCCAAATTCCCAATGCTAATTCATACTCACATAACACTCAAAAATGTAGATTACATGATACTTCAAACATAATTATTTTATCAATTCTTCCTCACTTAATAACTTCTAATAGAACCCTGGTTTTACCAAGCCCACTAATCTTACAACAATGCACACAAAATACTAAGCTTCAGACATTGGTAGCAATCCTGTCCATATATTGCCCATGCAAGACCTTTTCCCCCCTTTCCTAATCTAAGTTTTCATGTTACCAATGAATTCTAGCTCAACTGGCACCTCCTTCCCTTAGCAAGTGCTATGTGGAGGGTGAGGTCAAGGGTGGGTTTAAGACCCACTAGGTGTGTGTGTGTGTAACTCACCTATAAAAATAAAATAAAATAAAGTTCTCATGTTAAGAAATATGTATATGACTGACAAGAGGTTAATGGAGGGACTGGATCTAGATGGAACTTGATGGTGAAGAAGAGTCCATGTAGGCTCTAAGCAATTGAGATTGCAGATTTTTTGAGTTGAGATGTGAAAAGAAGTTTTTAAAGAAATGTGTAAAAATGAAATAGATAGCTGTCATATCCAATCAGGGCATTCTCTCCCACATGCATGAGATACACAGTTGTAGAATCACAAGGTTGGCAAATATAAGTTCAACATGAAGTTTTCGAGTACTAAATGAATAAGCAAGCAAAATTATTGTGTATGCAGACCCTCATCACATACCTGTTTAGTTTCAAAGGACTATGCTGAGAAAGGATGCATTACGCTAGGTTGCATACAATTTTCTAGCTAATATTTTATTAAGGTAATCGATTTCGAGGAATCACCCAGGTAAGTCAAAACTGGGGCTTGACCAAGGATGTCCATAATTGTTTAGTAAGTAGCATCAGGGCTTTACCATGTACAAGAATTATATCTCCATATTTTGTGAGCAAATAACATTTTCACTTAGGTCTATTTTCAATGAAGATGTTCCCATAAAGGTTGTGGTGTATTGCATACCTGAGCATCAAGAGACATGCATATTAGTTCCAAAGCCAGTTCCAGTGCCCTAAATTCGAAAGGCAGATCCTCTGAATCAAATCGGTACACATGGTAAGAAATTTATGCAGCATTTTAAATTTTTAAATTTGAAGAGTACAAAAACCACCTTAGCATAGCATCAGCACCCACTTTCAGCAAGATTGGGCTACTGAAGGTTGAAGCAAGTATACATTTCAGATTAGTAAAAAATTTAACTTTGTATGCTTTTCTTACCGGCTTGATATTTTTTTATCTGAAGGCGCTTGCACAATTCTGACTTGTACTTCACAACAGATCCATCCAAGGAATTCATCAGGATAACCTCATCAGCTGTGATTATACACCGGATCTGTTCAAGACTGACCACAATTGCCTTCTCCCGTCCTAATATTGTAGAAGGATAAATGAACAAAGGATCCAAAAGTCGGAGATCTCTGGCAGGCAAAGAACAATGTCTCATTATAGTAGCCTTGTCAAGCTCCAAAGTCTTTGAATTGCCATTTTTATCAATTTTTATCCAAGATCGACTCCCATGACCTCTCTTCTTCAGGCCTGCTGTAATACTAGACCCTCTACTCCTATTCCCATTTGAATGAAATCTCTCACTACTATGAGCAGATGCAGATTCAGGAAGATTAGGAGGACCATAAAGAGGCTGCGATTCTTCCATCAGATTTTACTTTCTCCTGCTTTGTTTCACAATCAAATATTTTGCTCCAGGGATTCCGTATCAGAAACAAATCAGATTGTATCCAAATGCCACTGTGTCACAACCACAATCTTGCTCGTGCAAGCTGGTAATTGAGTGTATACGCAATCAAAGCCATTGGTATCGATACCATTCATCTTCTTTTTACATTTCTGAAGTAAAAGCTGAAAAGTAGAAGTGTTCTAGAAGAAAATCAAATAAATTAATCAAGCCAAGATCATATTTCCATCATCAGACTCAAAGTAGGGAAAAATGAAGTGTTCAAATGGATGTTAAAGAAACCATCTCTTTGATAAGTAACAATATGTGTACTACATTTAGAAGGAGAAGAAAGAGAAAACATGTTAAAACATGTACTACATCTCAAGATGTAGTTTTCTCAGTTCTAAGACTTTACAGAATTAGACAAGCACTCAACAAAGCATGTTAAAACTCTCAAATCTAAATTTCGTTTACCTTTCGGAACCAATAGTAGTAACCAATATTGCTTACCATAAGAAAAACAAAACAACAAGCGCAAACAATATGCATACTTTAATGCAATTCACTAATGAAAACTAATTTGCCTAAAAGCTTGCCCCAGTAATTCCATCCCAGACGAAAACTAACACAAACAAGTTTGATTTTCAATCTTAAATTAAAAATTCAACACCCAAAACCCAAAAAGTTTCATTATTAAAAATTGGTTCCAGTTAACAGATGCCAGGCATTTGTTAATGAACCATTTTAGGAAAGTTAACACCATAAACCCCAAAAGTTTCACTTTTTTAGCCATTGTCCATAAATTTCCCTGTAGCAATTGTCCCCACCATCCATAACAATTTTGCAGAGATGCATACAGTGAACTAACAGTCTAACACAAACAGTTTGATTTTCAATCTTAAATTAGAAATTCAACACCCAAAACCCATAAAGTTTCAATCTTTATGAGCCACTTGTCCATAAATTTCCCTAGTAATTGTCTCCACCATTAATCAACAAATGTGCAGAGATGCAAACAGTGAACCCAAAACCCCAACTAATGAGTAAAAAAATCAATTTTCACATAAACTAAAGCATGAAATGATAACCCAAATGCCCTTTTTTTTTCTATGGCTATCGAGCAATCACAGAAACCCCATCAGATGAAAATCAGAGAAACCCAGGTGCACAAATGGAAGAAGAATAACAAAATAAAGACACCCTTTTGGATAGCTGAAAGTGAAGAAAGACATATGTTTGTTAACAGGAACAGCGAATAGAGAAATTACCATAAGTGGAATATGACTTGAGGAGGATCTTCCATTGAAGAAAGCTGGTCAAACCTTTGCCTTTTGAAATGGTTTTGGTATTTTTAGTTTTGGTTTTAAATCAAACTCAGTCAAGGTGGATGGATTCTTTGTAAACCCATTCATTCATCATAAATTTAAATCGGTCTCCACTTTTTCATTTACCCCAAAGAATTGAGTTTGGATAGCGGCAGTTTCCACGTTTTCAGCGTTTGCGTTTTTAGCCGAGTCCCACAGGACTTCAGTGTTTCCCACCCAGCCAAAAACACCAAAAAAAATAAAAAAAAAAAGCATATTAATATATTTTTGGATTCTACAATACTATTTATATTTATAAAAATTATTTTATTACAGTATTTTTAATAATAAGTTTTCAATTTTTATTAGATAAGCGTTATCTAAACACAATAATTTACTTATTTTTCAAAAATTAAAAAATATTTTTACATATATTTTTAAACCATAATTTAGAAAATATAATAAACTAATAATAGTCCGTATGTTGCACGGTTTTATGAAAAAGCTTATAAAATAAATGTATAAATAATTATATATTTTAATAGATTCAATAAAGATAAAAGAAAAAATTATTAAGTGTAAATAATTATCTCACTAAAATAAAGCGTAAGATTTTTTCCTAAAACTAAATTAAATTGATAATTCCAAATTAAATTTTAAATTGATAATTATTTTAAAAAAATGTACTAAAAAATTAATAAACCTAAAATTAATATAATCTTGATAATATTATAAATTAAAATTAAAGTTGATAATTAAAGAATACACATGTAGAACATCTTGGTAATTTGATGTAACATAAAAATCAAATAAGAAAATTGTTAAAATCAATCTATTAATTCTAACCATTTTTAATCATTAATTCTAAGAATTTAAATTTAAATTGATAATTATTTAAAAAAAAAAACGTACTAAATAATTGATGAATCTAAAATTAATATAATCTTGATAATATTATAAATTAAAATTAAGGTTGAAAATTCAAGAATAAACGTGTAGAACATCTTGATAATTTGATGTAACATAGAAATCAAATAAGAAAATTTTTAAAATTAATCTATTAATTCTAACCATATTTAATCGTTAATTCTAAGACCCTAACCCTAAGCATATAAAAACAAAATCACATGAAGGAGCCTTTACAAAAGGCAACCAATACACAAAACCTAATCAATTTAATAAAAAAAAAATACAAAAACAAAGAAGGAGCCTTTAGAAACTTGACAATGTTTTCGAATGTTTTGAATTCATTAATTAAAATCACATAAAGACAAAAAAAAATCAATAATAATAGTAAAGAAAATAAACAAAATGAAAATATTAATAATAAAAGAAGAAAGAATGCATACCTGCATTGTTATGAGATTTAGGCATTCACATATTGAAATAAACTTCACTCCAAAAAGGATATATAGGGTTATATATATTGGTAGAGTTCCATTTGAAATATAATTCATTTAAATCTTATTGAAATTAAAGATATCTAATCAATGTGTTTGTTTTTATCCCATAAAAATTGGAATTAAAAAAGGTCATATGAATAGAATGAAAAAAAGAAAAAGAAAAATATGAGTTGATTCAACCTAATGTAACATGTAAAAAAAAAAAAATTAAAAAAAAAAAAAGAGAAAGAGAATGTGCTTGATAGCTATAAGGAATTTTGATATATATATATATATATATATTTTAAATGTCATCAATGTAGAAATTATCAAATTAATGGAGATATATACTGTTTTTTGGAATAGATAGAGATTATCAAATTATTGGAGATATATACTGTTTCTTGGGATAAATTTATATTAATCACCTTTTGGAGAATTTGGATTAAGCTTATCCCTTAATAATCAAGTTTTGTAGCTTGATATTCTGATAAAATAATAATAATTTAATAATATTAAAATTTTGAAAATTTAGATGATAAATATTATCTAAATTAAATTTTTGTATGTTAAATATTATCCCCTAATTTAAGAAATATATCCTAACAAATAAAAAAATAATGTTAATTAGATGGTAAATATTATCTAAATTAAATTTTTGTATGTTAAATATTATCCCTTAATTTAAGAAATATATCCTAACAAATAAAAAAATAATGTTAATATAATTTTATTTAATGATAAGAATGAATTAGAGTCCTTGTAGTATACTATTCCTTTTTAGTTCTTTAAAAATCTAAAAAGTTAATAAAATTTCTGTAATTTGGTGAAGTCACGTGGCGCAACCATAGAGCCTAAGCCCAACTTTTATTATATATATATATAATAATATAATATAATAATATGATTTAACAAACTCAATAGTTTCAAAAGTAACAAATTAAACTCAAATTTAAAAATATAATAAATTAATCCTCAACCAATATTAAGGGCCAAACACAAGTTGTTTAATTTATTTTATATTTTTATTACTCTTCAAAGCTCAATCTTTTTTTTTTTTTTTACTTTTAAAATTATAGAATTCAATTTGTTATTCCCTTAAATTATGGGGTTTAGATTGTAATATTCTTCTAAGAAAAAAAAATGTAATACTCTTTAGTCTTTATTTTAAAAAAGAAGAAATCTTCTTCCAAAAAAAAAAAAAGAAAAGAAAAAATCTATATTAAGAAAATAAATTAACCAGTACAGTAATTTTCATGATTTATTTTTGATAATTTACATAGTTGTATATCTTAACTTATATAAAGTTATTGGGGAGAAAATTATGAAATTTCAAAATGGTTTAACCTTTTTTTTGTTTAAGTTATTTTCATTTCTACATATATTTTTTAATGAATTACTTCTATGTCTATTTGTGTATAATAACTGTTTACCATCTTAATATATGTTGAATCGTAGTTGTATTTTATTATTATTATTATTATTATTATATACTAATCCAAGGAGGATACGAATTTAGCACAATCTCAATCAAGGTAGCAACTTGCCTTGCAAATTGTTTCACCTAGCTTTCTTGAAGGATATCAACTGATTATAACAAAGTATCAATTGAAGCCACAAGCAATGCTTCAAGTTCTTGAAAATCCACTCAAGAAATCTCAGAATAGAGAAAAGATACAAGCTAATCCAAAATTATATTTGGACTCTCCAAGGTAATTCCAAATCAGAAACTCTACTATTCAAGAACACAAAATTGAATCAAACTCTTCTTGGAAACTTTGAAACTCTCGGTCCAACAAATCCTTCAAGAAAGGATTTGATCAAATGGTAGAGAAATCCGGTCCAGATTTGGTCCTCTTTAAGTATCTCTAGGCCTGTACTCCAATCTTGGTTCATCAGATTTTGTGGGCTTGACAGAATCTATCAAAACAGATTTCTCTAATAAGTTAAAAAGAGGACGGCTAACTTCACAACATTTTCATAATTTTTTAATAATAAATCTTAAATGATAGGTTGTAAATTCTAATTTGAATTTACAATTGAAATTAATTTTTTACTCACTAATAACAACTTACCATGTAATAGTTGTTGTGAAAATGTTGTTATTATGCTTTTGTTGAATCACATCAGCGATCATGTTATCATTTTCTTTCCATTATTTCTTATATATATATATATATACATATTAATGAATATAGTAATATATTAAACATTTACAAATTCTTAAAACCTAATTGTAGCTTATCAATCATGATAGGACAATCACTTATCACTAACATGATAATATAAATAACTTGGGCAGAGATACCATTTATCTATTATTAGTTTATACTCGCCTGAAAAAAATAAAATAAAACATATTCCACTAGTGTAATTAAATCTGTATGCTAATGTAGTCTTCAACGCAAGGTTGAAGCATCTAGTGCTGCTCCCACTTAGAAAACTATATGTCATTTTTATCAACTTCAAGAGATAGAAATAATAAAGCTCTTGACAAATGTTTTTTTTTTTTTTTTTTCCGTTTCTTTTTCTTTTTGCATAAAATATTACATGCAAATGGTTTTCCTAATATGTTTTTTTTTTTTTTTTTTTTTGGTATACTACTTTCTCTGCATGGTATCGAATTCAACTTGAATAAAATTTTCAACATGCACATAGAATCACATACGCAAGCATAATAATTTAGTTCAAAATATTAATGTGATACCAAATTTGATTGATGGTATTTCAACAACAAACCATTTCTATATTGTAAAGTTGTAATTTTCAATTCATGTTAGTTGGCTTTAATTCCGTGACAAATTTGATTGTAATTTACTCAATCATTTACATGTATTTTGTGGGACTAAATGTAATGGGTTTAGTGTTCAATTTGGTAAAGAACTGTAAAGCAAGGGATTTCGTGAGTGACTCACAACTAGTACAACTCGTGAAAGGCCATGTGAAGAGCACATGTGGAAGTTCAAACGACTCAAGTGTTAGAGGCATTTCGCTAGTAGCTCGCAACTTGACTAACTCGTGAACTGACTCGCGAGATGCACTGACAACTAGAATTTTGTGTGTTTCCCTTGTACCTTTACCCACACAATAAAAGTCCACATTACCCACGAAATTATAAGGAGAGTTTCAGAGAGAAAACCCTAAAAATCCATTAAAGAGTTAGAGATTGCAAACCAACAATCTTCTACACATTTCTCTTAGTTTTCTTCACTCTCTTCCCTCTGTAATTCCATATTCTTTGAGAGGTTCTTAGCCCAAATACAAACCAAACTCATTCAAAGTGTTGTGAGTTGATTTAGAGCAGTTGGGAAGCATTGGATCATGCCAATCTTTGGCGGAAGCAATTGAGAGGTGAAGCCCGTTGGTAGATGGTACTTGAGGGTCCAAGTAGAGAGTGTAGTCTAAGCTTAGAGGGTCTATTTGTTATCGTTATACTCCAACTGATTTACTAGTAGATCGATTCGGCTAGTAGGGCCATGGAGAGATTTTTTAGCCGGTTTCTTTAATTTTCCTCTTCTATAACACCTCGCATTGTTATCTTGTGTTCGCTTCTCTCTTACCATATACTACTTGTGTTTTTTACTTAATTGTCAATTATGTATGCCCATGCACTAGTTAGTAGTCTTAGTTGATTGCGCATTTATTACTCTTGTTTCGTATCTTTTAGAGTAGATTAAAAGCAATCTAGCCGTAACTTAAAAAGTAGGGATCTAAACTAGCTCTAGTATTTATACTAGTGAGCTTTCACATATCAAAACAAAATAGTGGAACATAATAGGCTATGGTTTTATGTTACTTTATTAATTTTTTGAGTAATGTTTAATCATTACAGGTCGAAATTCAGTCCACTTTGGTCCATTTTAATCCACTTCGATGTAATTTGGTCCACTTCGATCCATTACAGTCCAAAGGTCCAATTCCCACTTCAATCTATTCGGTCCATTTTCTTGCACTTACTTAAAAATGAGGAAAAACATGTTTGTGTTGATAGTATCATCAATTATTTGAGTAATATCAATTATAATTAAATAATAAGTTTTTACTATCATGACAATTTCTTTATGAGAATGAGAAATTTGAATAATAAATTAGAAACTTACAAATTTTAGTTGTACAAAAAGAAATTAGGAAAATATAATACATAATAACAATAGTTAGAAGAATATATACCACTTCAAAAATGAATAATATCAATTAAAAACACCTAAAATGATAAAATTATATATTTGTAAAATAGAGAGATACAAATTACTTTTAGAATTTTTTAATTTTTAGAAAAACAAATTATCTACAATAAAATTTAGAGAATAAATTATACATTCTGCTACTAGTGAAATTAATTGGTAAAATTTCTTAATGTTGGACAACATATTTGAGTTCGAATCACCCGCCAACAAACCAAAAAAAAAAAACTTTTAGCGTCTTTACTTGATTGTAAAAAGCAATCATTTTCCAATTCCTCTTTCCATCCCTTTTAATAATCCAATTGTTTTAACATGTAGGGAATTTAAGCCTAAGTAATGCCACCGATTTATAAGGCTCTTGACAATTCCTCCCAATTATGGAGTCATTAAGTTCCCGATTTATAAGGTTATGAGTAAAATGAATATATTAAGTTCCTTTCACTTCTATTTCTCTTATTCCCCTCCCCCATTTCAAAGAGTGTCTTAATAAGTTAATACTATTTATAATTTTTTTGTGAAATATTTATAATAACAAAAATTCTAGAACCACACCCTTTTCCACGAGAAAATATTAGATCCAATGGAAGGACTGTTGAAATGGTTCTCCCAACTAATGAAATAATATCATTTATGCAAATGTGTGTGAGTTAGATTTTTAATCAGCATAAGAATTAAAATTTTAAAACCACTAGGTAATGTCACATTTGTATGAATGACAATTTTTTTTTTTTTTTTTGGTTGGTTAAAAGGACCAGGAGGACCACTTTAGCAATCCTCCTAGTGAATCTAATAATTTCTCATTTTCCACACTATTTACCACAACTATCATATGTAGTTTTTTTTTTTTTTTTTTTTTTTGAGAGGGATCTATCATATGTGATTAATTGTGTGTAATGAAGAAAAAATAATGAATTTATGTGAAAGTAACAGCCCGCCAATTAAAATTTATCAGATAAGATAATTGTAGTACATTGTAGTAAATAGTATAGTAAAAATTATGATCCTAGATTAACTCTTATAATGATTGGCATCTATGTTTGATTTCGTTTTCTTCTAATCCTAATAACAATGTTAGAAAAATACAAAATTTTTAAATGCAATATATTATCTTAACTTTTTAAAAATATATATTAAAAATATTTTTAAAAAATCAATTGTTATTTTGACATGATAACAAAGAACAATTATCATCGAATTTTGCTAAATTTTAAATTTTCAAATTTCAAATTTTAAATAAATAATAATTGTAGGGACTCATTTTGATTGGACCCAGAATATAAACGGGTTTTCAGTTTAACAAGCCCAAACAATAAATTTGTAGAGAATGGGTAGAAGGATTAGGCGCTGACCGTCGTTCACCATGCATGAACTTATTTTCTTTTATATAAAAAGAGTAACTGTTACAACTGGGGAGTCCTTCCTTGGCCCATGGCCGAGGAGCCCTTTTTCTTTTAGCCTTCTTTCCCCCCCCCCTCTTTACTTTACTTGCTTTTCTTATATAGTCTTCATCTTCCTATCTCCTTCTTCCATCTGTTGATCATCCATTCACCTCCCTTCTGGCCATCCATCCCATCAGAGGCCTTATCAGTACTCAAGTGGTTCACTCTGATCAACGTTGCCCTGCTAAGGGGTTATATCCCCATTAATGCGGCCAGAGGGGTTAGGTAAATGCATTAAGTGTGAATGTGAAAGCTTGCTCTGGGCTTGTCCCCTCCCAAAAATTATCCTTAGTATGCCGAGGACGAAGAGGTCCTCGGCGTAGGTAAAAAAAAGAGGCTTTGTCTAACTTAGCCTTGGCTGGTCAGTCATCCTCAGCGCCGGCCTTGGGCCTATCACGCGATGGGCTGTGGCTGTCAGGCCCATGGGCCCCACTATAGCCCCTCAAAACCCTGCTGCACGTTCCCTCGGACGAGGAGGAGGGTTTTGATACTTACGGGCCCTCCTAGACGAATCGCCCCACTTTGGTTTGTGCTAATGCTGGTGACTTTTCGACTACTCGATGTGCGTTTTTTGCGTTTCAAGACTTAATGTGCGCCCATATTAAATTTTGGCGGCACCACGTTTTCCACTTTCAATGGTGTGATGGTAATCGTTCGGTGGGGGTCTCCTACTTTTATGGGTAGGCAGTTACATTTGGGGAACCTAAAGGGGGAATATAAGCACCTGTATAAACCGCCTGGTTTCCTCATTTTCGCGCTTACAACCATTGATGCGTATGACTTAAGTCTAGTTCAACTTGCACTTTTCCTGAAGAGAATCGCCATACTTCTGTAAGTCTTCTTCTTCTAGCGACCCCAAATTTTCTTGATTTTACTTCTCCTTTTCTTCTTTTAGAACTTTTAGTCGTCCTTGGGGAATGGGTAAGTTTAAGAAGTTGGTTGAGTCCGACGAGATGACGAACAAATTCATTGTTGACTATGGGATACCCAATAATGTGAGTCTGAAGTACTGTGAAGAAGGGGAGTGGTACCTTAAGAGGAGAGAGGGTGAAGTCGTGATCCCGATAGTCGCTTTCGTAGAGGGAGGGATGAGAATCCCCATGAGGCCGGTGACTCTCAATTACCTTAGGCATTTTCGCCTGACTCCTACCCAGTGTGCCGTAAATGTATTTAGGATATTAGGGTGTGTAGATATCTTGAATGAGAAAATGGGGCTGAGACTGACTCACCACAATGTGAACTGGTGCTACAACCTTCATCACCTGAGGGGTAAAACGTACTATATAAAGACAAGGGACGATAGGATTCGTCTCATCTAGTGTCTTCCTGATTCCAATAAGGGGTTGACTCAAGATTTCCTCATAGTGTCGGGGGAGTGGCATAACGGCTTTCATTGCTCAACAATAGAAAGGGAGCCAGGTAGGATATCCGAAGTAGGAGACAATCTAGGTTTCAGTATTTTTATCTCTATAACCATATATCCGCCTTGGTTTATTAACCATAGGAGTTTCATTTTTCTTTTCGCAGATCCGCACGCCTTTGCACGTCATTTCCACCTAGTTAACAAAGCGGATTGGGAAACCGTTCTTAGGTCGGACCTTTTCCTAAACGAACCTGATAACCAGGTCAGAGCCGCTCATCAAATCCTTGGATGCGACCCAGCTCAGAAATTATTCCTAATCACGTAGCACGTAATTAGAGCTCGTGAACCTCGGCTTACGCAGATCACCGTAGTGGAGGACAGTTTTGCATTTTTCGAGGGATCTTACATACCTGAAGGCATACCACTAGTAGGTCCCTCCTCATCCCAACAAGTAACAGTGGCCGAGGAAGGACTATCTAAGAAAGCAAGGGAGGTGGTTGAACTGAGTTCTTCCGAGGACGAATATAATGTGTTTGACCTAGCTGATCAGTCCGAGGATCCCCCTGGTGACCTAGGAGATCCTCATTTGTCCGAAGCCGACCTTCGATCCTTAAGAGCTGGTACTCAGGCTGAGATGGGTTTAAAAAGATAGCCCCAAACCAATCTTCTTGACTTGCTCGAAGGCGGTTCTAAAGAGGGTGTACCAGAAGAGTTGCAGCCGAAGCCCCCAACACCTCCGCCCCAGATACTAACTGTGCAAACTAGGTCATCTTCTGTCCCTGTAGTACCAGATCCTCAGACAAAGTCTTTCGAGCCGAAAAGGAAAAGACTTGCCAAGGGTAAAGAGCCAATGGATAGGAGTAAATCCTACTCCTCGCCCGAGAAGGATAAATCTCGCAGGCCTCCGAAACAACTGAAACTCGGTAGTCCACAGAAAAGTAAGAAGACCGTCCAATCGTCTGAGGCTCAAGCCTGGCTGCCCGCTGCCATGCTTCATGATCAGCCCCTGACGGATGACGCGTCTATACGGGAATCTCAAGGGGTTGAGGGGGCCCTCGTAGCCGATGCCCTGGAGAAGTCTCTTCTTCTTCCCACCGACATGGCCGAGCTTGAAAGAATGAGTGGGTCCAAGGTTGTCCTTGACCTTAAGAAATATCTGGGCATGGTGAGTCCTTTGGTACCTATTTACTTTACTCAACTTTTGTCGCCTAGTACCTTCATTTCTCTTTATGGAATTACTTGTTTTCATTGGCAGGCTATCCAGGCTCTTTTCAGGTTAGATGAGGAGATCGACGGCCAGAGTAATGCCTTAGCGCAAGAGTGTGACAAGTTCTTGGAAGCTGCTAATACCCTCAAGAGATCCGAGGCCGACCTAAAAAAGGCGACCGAGGATCTGTAAGAGATGACGAAGGCCAGGGACGCTACTGCCTCCGACCTAGCCGTGGCCAGGAAGCAAGCTGAGGATCAAACTAATCGCTTGCAAGACATTGAGGGTCAACTACGGACTGCAAAAGGGGACATCGCCTATATGAGGGAAAAGTTGATCGCGGCAATCCATAAGAAAGGTGTTGCCGAGTATGCCAAGGACGAGGCTGTGAGAGCCAAAGACGAGGCGGTATTTGCAAAAATAGACGCCGAGTGCTCTGTTCAACAGGCAGAAGAGGAGGCTTTCGCAGGTGGGGTGGCTAAGACTGAAGCCATCCTTCGGGCTCAAGTTCCTGCGATGTGCAGGCATTATTGTTCTCAGACTTGGCATGAAGCCCTCAACCAAGCAGGGGTTGACGACTCATCTGACCTTAGGAGGGAGGATAGGGTACATTACCCTATTGCAATTCGCAAGACTACCCCTGTTGCTCCCGAGGAGGAATCTTCATTACCAGCGGTTGAGAGTCACGATAAGACCGCCGAGGATATATCTTTGACTGACCAACCATCTGAGGAGATTGAACCCCAAAGGACGTTGGGGGGAGCTAGAGCCGAGGGTCAGGAAATACCACAAGATGTGGCGAGGCTCCCTGCGGACCCTTCGAAGCAAAGCCCTTAGGCCTTGGCTAAAGCCTTCGATTTGCTGGTCGAACTAATTTGTCTACTGAGTTGAGGGAACTGGTATACGATATAGGACAATTTTGTTTATTTTCTCTTTCATCTCATTTTGTTTCTTGCCTTAGTGGCATTTTGTTTCTTGCCTTAGTGACGTTTTGTTTCTTGCCTTAGTGGCATTGTAAGGAAATTGTATACTTTCTGTTTAAGCTGAATGCTTAGTGCTTTGCTTCCAAGTACAGATATTTTCTTTTGTTTGCTTTACTATGATATTCTGCTCAATATTTGTATTCTATTTTGGAGTTAGTCTCCTGAAATTGCCTGTTATCCTTCAAATATAAATATAAAGACCGTATCGTAGCTTAACTCTAGGTAACGCTTTGGTTTTTCTCCAAATATTTATTTTCTCCATAGGTTCGAGTCCGAGAACCATGCAATACCCTGGCTCCGTCTAGTACTTTTATTTTTCTATAAGTATTTAGTTTTCCATAGGCTTGGGTCTGAGAACCATGCAATACCTTGGCTCTGTCTACCACTTCTATTTTTCTGTAAGTATCTAGTTTCCCCATAAGTTTGAGTCCGAGGATCATGCAATACCTTGGTTCTATCTAGTACCCAGGTATAATGGTGTGTATAGTTTTACCATAGGCTTGGGTCCGAGGACCATGCAATACCTTGGTTCTGTCTACCACTTCTATTTTTCTGTAAGTATCTAGTTTCCCCATAGGTTTGAGTCCGAGGACCATGCAATACCTTGGTTCTGTCTAGTACCCAGGTATAATGGTGTGTATAGTTTTACCATAGGCTTGGGTCCGAGGACCATGCAATACCTTGGTTCTGTCTACCACTTCTATTTTTCTGTAAGTATCTAGTTTCCTCATAGGTTTGAGTCCGAAGACCATGCAATACCTTGGTTTTGTCTAGTACCCAGGTATAATGGTGTGTATAGTTTTACCATAGGCTTGAGTCCGAGAACCATGCAATACCTTGGTTCTGTCTACCACTTCTATTTTTCTGTAAGCAGAGGTTTGTCCTCGAACCGCTTTACTGGAGGTGATTCCTCCTTGGATCGGATTATGATTTTTACACGTGGCGTTGATCTTGCCTTCAGCTCGAGGCCCCATCTTTTTCATTTATGAAGCGCCCTTTGTCTGTTCGTGTTCCGCGCTTGACGCTTCGATGCGCGAAACGTGCCTTCATTAATGTCCTCGTGAATTAACACGAGTCCAACAGTCTACGGCCTCCTTGGAAATTGGTAGCTTTATTATTAGCCCAGCTGATAATTCTCTTTTCGAACTCTGCATGAATTAATTCTCACCAACCCCCATCCCTTATATAAGATGAGGAGATGGTTTCTCCACAATCCATGGACCTCTTAACACAAACAGAAAAAACACATTCTTCCAGCTCCCCAAGCCCTTTTAACAATCCCGCCAGAATTGTGACTGGAATTGACAAAAGCCGGTATGGCTGCTGCCCCACTAGGCTTCCGGTGCGGCAGAATCTAAGCATAACCCCGATGGCGCCCTACAAGGTGGTCCAGAGGGATGTTGTTAGAGTACCTAACGTCTTTCCTCGGAGCGCACCCCCGACGAAGAAGACGTGCGAATTCACCTCATGGGCGGTGCTCGAGTGTTGCCATCTCCAACGGCCAACACTCGTGAGGATCAGAGAGAATCAGGGGAACATCATGGGGGAAGGTATTCCGGAGCCCCTACATCTGCTTCTCTCTTTGTTCCAGCTCCGCCGTGCTGAGAAGGGAGTTGTCGGTGGCCTGGAAACATGATGGCCCTCCCCCTTCTCTGCCTTTTGTGTCAAGCTCTCCCATTCTCTTTATACCAATAAAGGGACGGCTTAACACTTCCCACCGGCTAGCTTTTTTAGGGTGGCTCCACCTGGGCCTCTAATTGTAGAAATAGCCGATAGGATTAGCTTGTAAATTTGTGTGTGAAACACACCTGCCTGAGCCTCTGATTGTAATTTGTACTGTTTCTATTTATGAAATAATAATATCAAAATTTCTCTCTTCACTGTCAAATTTTTTTTTTCCAACCTATTGTAAAACGACCACTTAGAACAATCGCTTGGTGCGCCGGCCAGCATCCTAATCCTTCCCACAGACGGCGCCAATTGTAGGGACTCATTTTGATTGGACCCAGAATATAAACGGGTTTTCAGTTTAACAAGCCCAAACAATAAATTTCTAGAGAATAGGTAGAAGGATTAGGCGCTGGCCGTCGTTCACCATGCATGAACTTATTTTCTTTTATATAAAAAGAGTAACTGTTACAACCGGGGAGTCCTTCCTCGGCCCATGGCCGTGGAGCCCTTTTTCTTTTAGCCTTCTTTCCCCCCCCCCCCCTCTTTACTTTACTTGTTTTTCTTATATAGTCTTTATCTTCCTATCTCCTTCTTCCATCTGTTGATCATCCATTCGCCTCCCTTCTGGCCATCCATCCCATCAGAGGCCTTATCGGTACTCAAGTGGTTCACTCTGATCAACTTTGCCCTGCTAAGGGGTTATATCCCCATTAATGCGGCCAGAGGGGTTAGGTGAATGCATTAAGTGTGAATGTGACAGCTTGCTCTGGGCTTGTCCCTTCCCAAAAATTATCCTTAGTATGCCGATGACGAAGAGGTCCTCGGCGTAGGTAAAAAAAAGAGGCTTTGTCTAACTTAGCCTTGGCTGGTCAGTCATCCTCGGCACCGGCCTTGGGCCTATCATGCGATGGGCTGTGGCTGTCAGGCCCATGGGCCCCACAATAATAATTTATACTACTATTTAAGGAACTTCAACAGTTTGGAATCCTCATTTTTTTGGTTCAAAAATGCTCCTACATCCTTATATTTAAGTAAAGACAAAACTAAAAAACAATCCAGTAAAATACAATTCTAATTGCCACTAAAACATTATCTAAAATAGGGTCACTCTCTTATGGATTTTCAAATTATTTTATCCACTTATAAATTAGGTTTTCAAAATAAAAATTATATAAATAAAATAAGAACAAAAGTTTTTTTTTTTTTTTTTTTGCTACAAAATAAACGTGTAATATTTGTTCATTTTTTTAAGCTAGTTTCATAACACTCCTGGTTATATTAGTAGTTCTAAATGCATAATATTAATGAGAAAACGTGTAAACTTCAAATTAAAATGAATGAAAAAGCATGTATAATAAAGATAGTAATAAATTATAGTAGCTTTATGACACTCCCGATTGTATTAGTAATTCTAATCATGTAATATTAATGAGAAAATATGTAAATCTCAAATAAGAAAGCGGGAGACTAGTAATAAGTTAGAATACTTCCTAATCCTAGCAGACAGCCGAGTCTGCAACAAACATTCTTAGCATCTGCAACAAGAACTCCAAGTTGGCTAAAAAAGTATCTGGAACTCATGAGGTGGCGCTCCACAATTGGCCAACACATATAGTAATAAAAGATAAAGAATAACTAAATTATGGCAGTTGAAGATTGGCGCGAAACCCAGATAAACAGTTGTTATTCTTATTCAGACTTTGTGAGAAAAATACTGAAAATAAATGCCGAAATTCTAGCAAGGCCTCAGATTTCATTTTCCCAAATCCAAACCCTAATTATCCATTATCCAATTCATTCACTTCCTCCATTTAAAAAATTAAATTAAATATTTTCATATATTCTTCACCAAAATCCAATCTTTTTATTATTATTATTTATATATATACACACACTGCATTTTGATTTCAGGTATTTTTTGCAATCCAAATCTCTGGCTCTGATTCTTCATTACATTTGAGAGTTTTAACAACCTGGGGTTTTGTTTTTTTACCCAAATATTCAATTTTTTTTTGCTTTGAAAATTTTTATCTGTATGATTTATTTATTGGGCTTGATATATCAGATTGGATTGAGGTGAAGAAGAAGCTGCTGATCACCGGTGCTTTGATTTCAGCAGTGGGGAAGCCGGAACCAAAGGGCTTCTCTATGATTTAAGAGTGAGTTTTGTTGTAAATTTTCTCATTCATCACACACAAAAAAAAAAAATAATAATTGAGTTTTGATAATGATTTCCTTGTTTTGAATAAATGAGAATACATAGAATTTTATTATCCCTATTATTTAGCTTGTATTCAACAATGCTCCTATTATAGAAATAGCATAGATAGTGTAGTGGTTTTGTACAATACCATGGGCTATCGCGATTTTGTACAGAATCACTGAACATAGTGAAGACATATTGGTATTGAATAATACAATGGGTTATCGGTATTGTATAATACAATGGGTTATCATGATTCTATACAACACCATGGTACATAGTATTTACAGTATTATAGGAATAACATAGATAGTGTGGCAGTTCTGTATAATACCATGAGCTATCATGATTGTGTACAAATCATGGTATATAGCATCTACACTATTCCTATAGTATTATGATGCCAAAAAAAAAAAGGTTAGAGAATAAATTGAACTTGTTATATGACTTGTTATTATGATTATTATAAATGCAGTTTGAAATATAATCTTTCTTCCTTTTTTTTCTTTTCATGTTATTTGGGTTTCTTTTATTGTGATTTTTGTGCAAATGTGCAAATGATGAATTTGGAAATGACAAATTAAGCAGATAAAAATGTATAACAGCAGGAGCAGCAATATGGGTATTTTACTATTATGTGATGAACACACGTTAGATCTTAGTCTAGGGGCAGTGATGGTTAGTTAGATGCATCTAGTCTGAGTTAAAACAAAGTCAGCTTATTGGATGGAAGAACCCTCTTTAGATCGGTCAATGTAACTTTTTTTTTTAATCCATGAGCTTCAATGTAATTAGTATGTCTTAATTCTTCAGTTTGTTTGTTTACGCCTTTCATTATAATGATTGATAGTTGCGGTTGAAAGAGAGAAGATCATAGATTCCATGTAGACGGATCACTAATCCTCTTATGTATGTTGTGCTTGTGTACCTATTAGTAAACTAAGTCAGCTGAGCTTGCATTAGTTTTTTGTTTATCAATTGATTACTGATCCCCTCTGATTTTCCTCGTTTCTTTTTAAGTTTGCTAATTACTTGATATTGATGTATGCATTCTGTTTAGTGACTTATGCTACCTCATTCTATGATTATAAAAAATAAATAAATCAGTGTATCATACATGTGAAAATCCAAATGCAATAATTTTTTTCTTTTTTTACCTTCATACTTGAATTTGACTTGGAAATGCACTCCAATTCAAATTTTCTTTTCATCGTAAGGGAAATTAAACTAGAATATAGGATAAGACCATTGGAATCTTAATGCTGTCAATAATTTCAGGTATGGAGTTGAAGGATGGGAGTGGAAGCTATAAGGTAATACTTCTAGAGATCAGTGATGAAAGCAGTAGTAAGCACTCAGAAACACATTCAGAAAGTCTTGGTGAAAGCGGAAGCAGTGAAAAATTTGAAATACATCCATCTCTTATTATTCGGACTCAAAGAAGTAAGCATGAGGAAACACATACACATGCCAATTTTATTGATAGAAGCGGAAGCAGTAAGCATTCAGAAACAAGTTCAGTTGTTATTGATGGAAGCGGAAGTAGTAAGCATTCAGAAACTTGTTCAGATGTTATGGATCTGACTAATTTTATTGATGGAAGCGGAAGCAGTAAGCATTCTGAAACTTGTTCAGATATTATAGATATGACAGAAGTTATTGATGGAACTGATAGCAGTAACCATTCACCTATTCACCAAGTGGATGCCATTAATGAAGCCAATCAACATGCCCCAGCCAAAAAGTTAGGGCCTACTTCTTCATCAGATTCATCATTGGAAGATTTCATCCAAGTAATTACAATTGAAGTCCCCAAATCTGGAGAAAGTAATTCTTCCTTTCCAAATCCTAACAGAGGTACCCCTCATGAAGCAACAGAAGTAGAAACTGACATTTCCAGTAACAGGTCCACTCCAGTTTCTGATGTAGGCCATGAATCAGTGGCGCAGCGGAGTATGTCTCCTACACAATCCCCTAAGATACAAGTGATGGACCGTTCAGTAGGATATGATCCTTCTAGGATTCCACGTTCTGTTTTTGAAACAAGCAAATCCACAACACCAATGGATTGGAGTGTTGCTTCCAATGACTCATTGTTTAGCCTTCATGTAGGGAACAATAGTTTCTCGAAAGATCGTATGTTTTTGCTTGGTGATTTTAAATCTGGTGAACTGAGCAAATCAGGTGAGTTGACCAAGCTCAGCTCAATCCCTTCCGTTCCAGAAGAGGAAATTGACAGAAAGAAAATAAAAATAGGTGGAGCTACATTAGAGAATGATGCAGCAAAAGTAAGTACAGAAGCTCAAAACTTGCAAAATGTGCCACGTCCAGCAGTATCCAGGAATTCCTCTAGCCCCTCCCGAAATTCTGATGATACCAGAAACAGTGCAGAATCTTTTGCTTTCCCTGTGTAAGTCCATGTTCAGTCTTCAACTGTGAACACTTTTAATCTTTGAATATACATTTTCTCTTCCAACATTGCTGATTTCCACTGTACTTAGAGATGGATGGACATGCTTCATATGCATATTAGAATGAATGTGTATTCACTCCATCATATCTATTTCAAACATGCTCATAATTATATACATGTATGCTTAATTCACAGAAATATGTATGTTTGCAGACTTGTGGTGTATATGAGTCAGCATTAGATGTGCCTCAATAATTAGGTGTATGCACATTTGTATGAAGTTATACATTTCTTTCTTATCCACAAGTATACATGTATAATACATGTAACACATTTAAAAAGGAAAGTCACCAAACCTAATACTGTCAATGTGGAATATACCCTTTTTGTGATGCAGAAAGAAGAATCGTGCAAAGCCATCGTGCTATTGTTCCAATTGTAGTGGGGCGTTCCGCTACTGTACATGGCGAAGCTGCTACTTTAGGTGGCCTAGCTGCTACTGTTCTAATTGTAGCTGGGCGTTCTGCTACTGTTGGAACTGTAGCCAAAAAATATTTTCTTGTCATTCTTCTACCATGTATGCCTCTCTTTCTTTATCTATGATAATTTCATGGCAAGTATCAATTGAAAACAAATCTATCCTTTTTACACTATTCTCGCCCTTAGTAATTTCTTTTTCTTTTTCTTTTTTTAACTCGTTTGCTGTAGTTTGTATTCTTAATTTTATACATCTGATCTCTTTTCCAGTTTTCTTGATATTTATGATTTCACAATGTTATCTATATTGTAGTACACTCTTTAGTGCCAACTGTATAAATACATTAATTCAGTCTGTTTTGGATCACTGCAGTTTTGCAGTAGTGGAAAGTACTGCTGTTTTCAATGCAGATGAGGAACAGTGGCAACAGCAGAAGCCACTATCCCCAAAAGTGGCTTCAAAATCGACTGCAAAATGTTGGTTTCGTTTCCTTTCTTGGTTGCAACAGGGTGGTAGTTATTGTTCTCGTGTTCATTGTCGTTCTTGTGCTCATTGTTGTTGAGAACGCGAGTGCTAAGCCTCCTTGTTCATAATGAGTGACTAGCCATCTCCTTTAGGTACTTGGAACTGAGGCAAGAATGAAATGTGTGTGCAGATTTTCATTAGGAGTCCTGTCAAGATGTAAAGGCCCAAAGTTTGCAGTTATTCTTTTCAATCTGAATAATTTCTTCTAATCTAGTTTCAGGTTTCAGATTCTATTTTTCATTCTCTATATATGCTGCTTGGTATTATGGTATCCTATTTGAATTGGCTCTTTTTTTTAGCATCAAGAAGAAAGTGTTAACAGCAGCAATGGTTGGGGATTTCCAGTCCTATATATGATGTTTGGATGGATTCAGGGAAGAAATTAGTGTGGTTTTTTCTTGTACTAGTTAGAGCTTCCAATATGTAACTCCACTCCCAATCTCTGATAAATGAACAATCTAAAGTCCACACACTATAAGAAGGAAGGTGTATAACTGATTTATGAAATAATTATTAGATCAAGTAGGCAACTCATATCATCTGAGGGAGAGGGCTACCCATCAGATCCCTGTTAATCAATTTGAATTTTGTGTGGAAGCCACAAAACCACTGTGATAAATATAATAATATGAGCCCTTGCTTATATTATTGTTAAAAATGTTGTAACGTAAGGATACAACATTTTTTACAACTGTTGACATGACTTGTTATGATTTAAGTAACATTATTTTTTTTTTCATTTTGATCTACCATTGACAACACTTTTTTTTTTTTTTGAGAAATCGACACCAAACACGTTATTACAATAAGTGGAGAGAGATATTCAAACTCCTAGTTCTTCCGATACTTGACCGCATCATAAAATTTCATATGAAAAATTAGAGTAATGTTACCATCACAAAAATGTTGATAATGCTTGAATTGATAAATTTTTATTGATTTTCATCTGCACCCACCCAATATATCAATTTATCATTCAAAACTTGTCACCTCTGTAAAATAATATGTGAAATCTGTTGTGATGGTAGACAAATCTAAGGGAGTCTGGTTTGCTTACTCTAGGTGTGATGTATGGCCTCAAGTTAGGGACTTTGAAGCCAAACAAAGTTGCACTGAATGAAATCCATTCTCTCACAATTTTAAATGATTGCCTCTGCCAGCAAACATTCTATGATTGGAAAAATTATTGTTTGACTATTTAATAAATAATAATTTAGATAACACCCTCAATTCTTTATTTTATGAATGATTTGAAGGAGAGAATCTTGTTGACAAAATTTTATATTTATTTATTTATTTTTTAATTATCAAAATCAGAATGTACTTAGCTACCAAACTAAGAACAGGTCCAGTCTTCATCATCAATTTTTTTTTCTTGTATTTCATGTATAAAAATAATTTCAAAAGCTAGACTAATTGAAAATTTGACCTACAAAAAAATTGAGATTTAAAAAGTCAATACTTTAAAAAAGTGAACTCTTAAACAACCCTGTCAAATAGGCACTAAGAATCCTATAAAAAAGAAAGAAAGCAAGAAAGTACATATAATAAAATAGCATAAAATGAAGGATCAACCATGGTTTCATGCTGGGAAGAGAAAATCTTATATTAAAAATCACTAAATTACTGTTTTTGACCATTGATTTGTATTGTTTTGACATGCATGTTAAAATTATTTAATAAGTCAAACTTTTTGTTCATGTATTCTTTAATCTAGCCATTACCATTTTTTTCCCTCCTCAATCCCCTGTGAGAAAATTGCATTTAGAAGTAGTTAAGCACAGGTTTATACATCATTCACCAATTTTTAAAGGAAATACAGGACTTACTAATAAATTTGAAAAAAAAAATCATATTATGAGGTGTGAATTATTAGGATGGGATGTTAGGGACATAGCTCTTGTTAAAACTTAAAGGCGGTAAGATTTTATTGGAGAAATATTACTCTCACAGTGATCATATACTATTTATATATATATATATATATATATGACTTTTGTTAACATGTGCTCTTTAAACATGGGTCAAGATTATATAAAATTATACTTATTTTTCTATATATATATATATATATATGAGTGAATGGGTAAAACTACATTATTTTTGGTTTGTTCAATTTGCATCGTTTTACTGGTTTTTTTTTTTTTTTTTTGTGTGTGGGTACCATCACGTATTGAACTTGCTTTTTATTTTTTTAATTTTCTATATATATACATATGAGCTATTACCCTAAAATAATAAAATATTTACACAAAAAATTGCTAGAATAATTTCACGATTGTTGAGATATTAATTCTTTATAAGCCAAAATAAAATAATAAAATATTATACTAGAACCAACCATAACTAAAAATAAATGTATTGTGAAAAAAAAAATGTCACATTCACAACATTTTTTACAACACTTTCATAACAAATTATAGGTTGTAACTTGCTATTGGTTCTAATTTAAACTAACCAATAAAATTATTTTTTTGCCTATCAATAACAACCCGTAACAACCTATATAATCTTGACCCATGTTTCACAACTACTAAGGTGTCAATTCTTTATAAGTCAAAAACAAATATAACAAAATTATAAAAGTATTATGAAAATGTCGTGCCATATGTTGTTTTTCTAGATTTTTTTTTTTTGTCAACTTTGTTGAGTTAAAATTCACTATTTCACATACAGTTTTCTTTTGTTGACTTTTTGTATTTTTTTTTCTTTACGCACTATTTTCATAATATATTTTCACAACTGCTGAAATGTCAATTCTTCATAAGTCAAAATAAAATAGAACAAAATTATAGAGGTATTATGAAAATGTTGTGCTATTTGTTATGTTTCTAGAATTTTTTTATTATTATTATTATTTTTGTTTAGTCAACTTTGTTAAGCCAAAATTCACTATTTCATGTACAGTTTTCTTTGGTTGACTTTTTGTATTTTTTTTTCTTTACACACCATTTTAATAATATATTTTCACAATTGCTGAGGTGTCAATTCTTTATAAGTCAAAATAAAATATACCAAAATAACAGAGGTATTATAAAAATTTTGTGCCATTTGTTGTATTTCTAGTTTTTTTTTTTTTCTTATTTAGTCAATTTTGTTAAGCCAAAATTCACTATTTCACATACAATTTTCTTTGGTTGACTTTTTGTATTTTTTTTTTCCTTTACACACCATTTTAAGTAAAAACACTATTTTACACGAAAACAAAAGCTTAGGATAAAAACACTTTTCATCATTTATGTTTAGGATAGTTCACAATTCCTCCTTAAATTTTAAAATCAAGCAATTTTCCCCTTAATATTTTGGAAAATAGCAAATATGTCATATTTGTTATTCTCTTAGTTAAACTCTAATGAAAGCTTAAAATTCTCAAAATATTTTTTTGTGTAATGTCTAAAATACTACCACTATATTTTAACATCCTAAAAATTTTCTTCATGTATTTTGAGTTTTAAATGGTAGTAATGCTTGAAAAGATGGAATGATGATATAAGGTGTTTTATTTGTTCACTAGAGAACATTGATTTTCTAGGTTTAAATATTCGAAATTTATAATTTATCTAATGAAAAATTCGATGACATATGCCTTTTGTTTTTTGTTTTCTTGCCTAAAATGAGTAAATTTAAATATTGTAGCAATATCTTAGCAAAACTCAGTTGCTTATTTTTGGAAGATAATGGTATTCTTTATCATTCTTAAAAGTTTTTAGTGAATGGATATTGCATTTAGCAAATAGGTACTAAAACTATTATAGTAAAATAGATAATCATATGTTAAATAGCTACCCCAACTTTGTGTGTGATCAAAATTCTTATATGAATGAGATTAATTTTATATGACATATATTTCTTTTTTAATGTATATATAGTTTCATACTTCTCCAAATAAAAATTCTATTTTAAAAGGAAAATGTTAACGAATATCCTAAAAGCATTTTAAAGAAAATCAAATTGTACACATATATCAAGAAAAGTTTTCACAAGTATATTTATGCATGCAAACCAATGAATTATTGACAAATATGTCTTCTTTTTTAAAATTATAGATAAGAGCTCATAAGTAAATATTTAATGTTTTGTAACATGTGACTATTTAATACTTCGTAACATGTGACTTAAGGTATTTATTAAGGTATTTATTAAGAGCATCTTTATAGATTTTTTTTAAAAACAGTATTTATTAAGGTATTTAATTTTAAAAAAGAAAATTAAATTGTACACAAATATCAAGAAAAGTTCTCACAACTACAGTATATTTATGCATGCAAATTAATGAATTATTAAAAAAATATGTCTATTTTTTTTAGAGAGTTTCAACATATGACGTCCGCTCCTGATGATAACTTTTTATCATCAGACCAAGACATCAATTAGTTTTTGGTGTAGGTAGAGATTGAACCCCAAATCTCCTATGTCAGAAACTTTACCAATTTAGCTAATTGGAACTCACGTCTTCTTTTTTAAAAAGGAAATGTTAGCGGATGCCCTTAGGGCATTGGTTAACAATTCATTTAAAGAAATTTTTTATGGGAAAAGAAAAAAATAAAGCAATTAATATTTTGATAATTTTTTTCATTTTTCATAAAAGTTGTGTTAAAACTTTCCTAAAATATATTATTAATCACTATCTTAAGAGCACTTGTTGTCTCAAAAAAAAAAAAAAAAGAGCACTTGTTAGAACTCATAATTGAATATTTAATACTTTGTAACATGTGCCTTAAGATATTTATTAGGGTATTTATTAAGAGCAACTTAATAGTTTTCAAATTGTTGTCATATTACGAAGTTCAAAAAAGAAAAAAAAAATGTGTCATATAAAAAAAAAAGGAATTAGAATATATCAATTTGCATAGACTCATCAATGATGTAATTTTACTTTTCATTATTTACCAATTTTGATACGTCACATCATTAATTATAAATAAATAGTAGTACTTTTACATGAAGTCTTGATGATGTAATTTTCATTATATATTTTCTTCTATTTTTGAGAAACCCTTATATATCAATTTTAATATGTCACATCAAGCCCATCAAAAAAAAAATATGTCACATCAATAAAAATTTAAATTCTTAAAAAAAAAAAATTGTGATCCTACATTTATGGATTACAAAAATCCAATAGATTTTGCTTTTAAAAGGAAAATATTCAAAATAGTAAAAAAAATCATTTTCATTTTTTTTTTTTTTTAAGGTGCATAGAGATCAGTATGTTGGGTTGACTAGAAGCCTTGAGTAACGGTCGGGCACACATACTCCACGTGTACAAATATTTGTGGGACCCATTAACCTCTTTTCCAACGGCAAGGCGCCATGTCAGCATGTTCCCTTTAGTGGGTCCCACACCACAACCTTGGAATTCCACTGGATCCCACATGTTTCACTTGCACATCAACAAAAACAGCCGTGGAAGTTAATGAAAAGAAAATCATTAAAAAAAATAAAAATTTCAAAAGCATATCAGAGAGCGAAGAAGAAGTAATAGAAGAATTCAGAAACCAAAAACCAAAAAAAAAGAAACACTTTTTTTTTTTTGAAATCAGTGTTTTCCAAAAACGAAGAAAACATTTTTCTTCTCTCTATATCTTTGTGGGGGGAGAGGGTTTAAAGCTTCTTTACCTTTTTACAAGTGCTTGTGAGTTTTGAAGTTTGAACCGAGGGAAAAAAATGAAATGCCTACTGTTGCTTAAGACCGAGAAAACCAAAGTCTTGTTTTTGTTTTTACTGTTGTCTCTGTTTTGTCACTCTGTTTTGGTTTCTGGGAAAGTGTTTTCCGAGAAATCAGTTCTGCTGGAATTCAAGAACTCTGTTTCTGACCCATCTGGGATTCTCTCAAGCTGGAACTCCACCAACAATCCAGATCACTGTTCATGGTTTGGAGTCTCATGTGACTCAAATTCAAGGGTATTTTCTCTCAATGTCACTGGCAGAGGTAACTGTTCTGAACCACTTTCTTGCTCTGAGTTTTCTGGAATTTTTCCATGTTTAGATGGGATTAGAAGAACTAGAAGAACTTCTTGTTGTTGTAGTTGTTGTTCAAGTGGGGGTAGTGGAAAACTAGGGGGAAAGTTGTCACCTTTGGTTGGGAAACTCACTGAACTTAGAGTTTTATCACTGCCTTGTAATGATCTTAGTGGTGACATTCCTGTTGAAATTTGGGGTTTAGAGAAGTTAGAGGTGGTTGACCTTGAAGATAACTTGTTGACTGGAACTTTGCCTGTGGGGTTTCTGGGTTTGGGAGATTTGAGGGTTTTGAATCTTGGGTTTAATAGAATTGAGGGTGAGATTCCTATTTCATTTTCCAAGTGTGTGAGTTTGGAGGTCTTGAATTTAGCTGGTAATAGATTGAATGGGTCCATTCCTGGATTTTTGGGTAGTTTTATGAAGTTGAAGGAATTTTATCTGTCTCAAAATAAGTTAACTGGGGCTTTTGAGGAAGTGTTTGGAGATAATAATGGTTGTAGTAGTATTGAACATCTTGATGTGTCAGGGAACTTCCTAGTTGGTCAGATTCCGCGTAGTTTGGGGAATTGTTGGCGGTTACGGACACTTTTATTGTTTTCTAATATGTTTGGTGATGTCATTCCTAGTGAGCTTGGTCGGCTTCGGATGCTTGAAACTCTAGATGTTTCTAGAAACAGCCTTAGCGGTCCAATTCCTGCTGAGCTTGGACATTGTGTCAATTTGTCGGTTCTTGTCCTCTCGAATCTTTTTGATCCACCCCAAACCAACAGGAATTCAAGTGGAGATTCATTGAATGCTGCCCCAAACGAGTACAATTATTTCGAAGGCTCCATTCCTATGGAAATCACAACCCTTCCAAAGTTGAGAATAGTTTGGGCACCAAGAGCAAATCTGGAAGGGAAGCTTCCAAGCAACTGGGGTAGTTGTGAGAACTTGGAAATGTTGAACTTAGCTCAGAACCTCTTCAGCGGAGGGATCAGCAGTGTATTTGAGAGATGCAGGAACCTGCATTTTCTTGATTTGAGCTCAAATAAGCTTACTGGAGAGCTTGATAATAAACTTCCAGTTCCTTGTATGACATTTTTTGACATTAGTGGGAACCTCATGTCAGGGCCCATCCCAAAATTTAATTACAGTGTGTGTTCCCGTTTGTCCTCATTAATTGTTGGAGTTGACAGCGCTGCATTGGCTTATATGTCATCCTTTACTTGTAAAACCCGTCTTACAGCTCCTTTTCCATTTTCTGGTGCTAGATTTGTGATTCATAATTTTGGCGGGAACAACTTCACTGGTCCAATACAATGGCTTCCGATTGCAGCAGAGAGATTGGGGAAGCAGACTGATTATGCATTTCTTGCTGGTGGAAACAAGCTTGATGGATTATTTCCTGGAAGTCTATTTGGAAAATGTGATGGCTTAAATGGAATGATTATTAATGTTAGCAATAACAAATTTTCTGGTAATATTCCTTTGAAGATTGGTCTAATGTGCAGATCTCTTCAATTCTTGGATGCCTCAAAGAATCAAATCTCTGGATCAATACCGCAAAGTATTGGGGATTCGAGATCTCTTGTTGTTCTTGACTTGAGTGGGAACAAATTGCATGGCCAGATTACAGCTGGTGTTAGTCATCTGAAGCATCTTAAGCATCTTTCCCTGGCTGGTAACAACCTGACTGGCACCATCCCATCTAGCTTTGCAAGGTTGCGCTCCCTTGAAGTGTTAGAACTTTCGTCAAACTCTCTTTCTGGAGAAATTCCAAAAAGCATTGCGAACTTGAGAAATTTAAACGTTCTTCTGATCAACAATAATAAAATCTCTGGGCAGATACCCTCCAGTTTGGCTAGTGTGAAATCTCTGTCAACTTTTAATGCATCCTTCAATAACCTGTCTGGGCCATTTCCTCATAACCTTAATGTGATGAATTGTAGTGGGCTTATTGGAAACCCTTTCCTTTCCTCCTGCCCTATAGCCTCCTTAATGGCATCATCTCCAGCTAAGGCAGATAGCAGTGGGGATTCCCAAGCTAATCCAGGATCAGCTACTTTTAGCCCAATCGAGATTGCATCCATAACATCTGCTTCAGTCATTGTCTTTGTTCTTCTAGCTCTAATTGTCCTTTTCTTTTACACAAGAAAATGGGTACCAAACTGCAGGGTCCAGGTTGAATCTAGAGCAATTAAAGTTTTCACTGACATTGGGGTTCCGTTGACATTTGAGAATATTGTTCAAGCAACAGGAAATTTCAGTAATAGCAATTGCATTGGCTGTGGAGGTTTTGGGGGCACTTACAAGGCTGAAATTTCTCCAGGAATCATATTGGCTGTAAAGAGGCTTGCTGTTGGAAGGTTCCAAGGTGATCAACAGCTCTGTGCTGAGGTAAATACTCTTGGTAGGGTGAGACACCCTAATCTTGTCACTTTAATAGGTTTCCATGCAAGTGAAACAGAGATGTTCCTCATATACAATTATCTGCCTGGAGGTAATTTGGAAAATTTTATTAAGGAAAGAGTCAGAAGAGCTGTTGAATGGAAGATTCTTCACAAGATTGCTCTGGATATAGCCCGTGCACTTGCTTATCTGCACGATGAGAAGCATGAGGAGAGTGTTCCACGTGTCGTACACCGTGATGTCAAGCCGAGTAATATATTGTTGGATAATGACTTCAATGCTTATTTGTCTGACTTTGGTTTATCAAGGCTTTTGGGAACTTCTGAAACCCATGCAACAACTGGTGTAGCAGGAACATTTGGGTATGTAGCGCCTGAGTATGCTATGACCTGTCGTGTGTCTGAGAAGGCTGATGTTTACAGCTATGGTGTTGTGCTGCTTGAATTGTTATCGGATAAGAAAGCCTTGGATCCATCATTTTGTTCGCATGGAAATGGTTTCAATATTGTTTCTTGGGCATGCATGCTGTTACGAATGGATCAAGCTAAGGAGTTCTTCACGGCTGGGCTATGGGATGCAGGTCCCCATGATGATCTGGTGAACACATTGCACTTGGCTGTGACATGTACTGGTGAGTCCCTCTCTGACAGGCCTAACATGAAGCAAGTTGTCCATAGGTTGAAACAACTTCAGCCTTCATCATGCTAGATAGATTTAGGCTTCTGGAATTATTCACCAGAGTTTAGAAAGTATAGCAGTATAGAAGGCATGATAAAGTTGTTATACCCAGTGCCATCTTTGAGCATCTCTCAGATTTCATTCTGAGGTGGTGATTGTAGTTTCCTTATAATAGGTTATAGTCTGCAGAAGAAAGATATTCTGAGAAATATTTAGATTTGATTGTATTTCAATACATGTATCTCAGTTCATTTTTCATTGAAATTTAAGCCAAACAGAATTGGTAGTTGTTGATCATATGTATAGCCAACTGTATAGGATATTTCTTTATCTGCAGTTTCCATACCAACTTTAACATCAGAAAGGGTAAAAAATGATTTTGTCACTTGCATGTAGCTGTCAGCTGTCATTAGCAAATGGATATGATTATGGTTATGTTTTTAAAAATATATATTTTACGTTAAAATATGGCCAAGAATATTGGCTTTAAATTCTTTGTGCAAATATATGAAGGATTAACTGCCAGAGGATTGTCTAGTGGATGAAATTGTTTTGCTGGGAAATAGTGCTCATATTTAGTCAAAATCCCACTATTTGAGGGTCAGTTTTAGAAGATTTGTACTCAATGAACTATGCTTCGAGCCCACACGGGGTTATCAGGCCAACTTTGATATCATATGTAACAACCCAAGGAAAAGCACTAGCCACACCTACGCTATACCTCAAAATGACTAGTCACAATTAAGACTCCTTGCAGTTGTTAATAAAGCTCAATTCAACCCAGTAAATACCCGATGTGGGACTCATTACACACTCACACACATCACACAATCAATCAAATTGGGGTATCACAATTTTATTGTAGTGACCCAAAAGGGGGGGGGGGGGTTTGCATTCCATGGAATCTCACATTACCTAGGGAAGCACATGGGAATGTGTTTATAAGGAATGACCTCCCTTTAATGTGTAGAGGCATTTTCCTCCACTGTTATGTACTTTGGGAGAAAACAAAATCGTGATGGGTATGGGTCCCAAACCGAACAATATCTACACAGTTGAAGTGGAGTCGTTACAGATGGTATCAAAGCCATGCCCTAGCCAGAAGTGTGGACCCCACATGCGAGGACTCGTGTGCTCGTAAGGGGGGTGTAGTGACCCAAAAGGGGGGTCTTGCATTTCATGGAATCCCACGTTGCCTAGGGAAGCACATGAAAATGTGTTTATAAGGAATGACCTCCCTTTAATGTGTAGAGGCCTTTTCTCCCACTACTATGTACTTTTGGGGAGAAAAAAACCGTGAGGGGTATGGGTCCCAAAACAGACAATATCTACACAATTGAAGCGGAGTCGTTACAGATGGTATCAAAGCTATGCCCTAGCCAGAAGTGTGGACCCCACATGCGAGGACGCATGTGCTCGTAAGGGGAGTGTAGTGACCCAAAAGGGGAGGTCTTGCATTCCATGAAAACCGTGAGGGGTATGGGTCCCAAAACAGACAATATCTACACAATTGAAGCGGAGTCGTTACAGATGGTATCAAAGCTATGCCCTAGCCAGAAGTGTGGACCCCACATGCGAGGACGCATGTGCTCGTAAGGGGAGTGTAGTGACCCAAAAGGGGAGGTCTTGCATTCCATGAAATCCCACATTGCTTAGGGAAACACATGAAAATGTGTTTATAAGGAATGACCTCCCTTTGATGTGTAGAGGCATTTTCTCCCACTACTATGTGCATTGGGGGAGAAAAAAACCATGAGAGGTATGGGTCCCAAAGCGGACAATATTTACACAGTTAGGGCGGAGTCGTTATAAATACAAAATATTCAATATAAAGATTCCAACCTAATGACTTTTTGGGCACAACAAATGCCTAAGATGGAAAGTTATCTCACCCCATTGAATACCTTTCCTAAAATTATATTCCTTCTATGATTGGTTCATGATTAAAATGACACTCCTACTCTACCTATAGAAACAACCCCATTTATGATTCCAGCCGAGAAGACTAGTAAAAGGATCAAATTTCTATGCTTATTGAATGCCCTTTTGTTAATAAGGGTACAAGAATTCACAGCCTTTTTTTCACAATTTGTTGTGGTATCTTGCCACTAACGATGTTCACATGATCATATAGTAGCAAAGGCACCTCAATTAGTTGCAAAATATGTCCAAAGGTTTGTCAATTACTCTATTTGTAAGGACATACCTACCCTAGATAATTATTGCTTTCATTTGTATCAACTATTTTTTAAGTTCTATGTAAGAGGATTGTTCTCTTCTATTAGGCTAAGATAATGAGTGTACAGAAATTGGATATGAATTGATAATAGAGGCCATTTTACAAGTTCATAATAGAGTTGTATATGAGTATTTGGCATGATCCTACAGTTTCTTTATCTTGGAAAAATGTAGCAACAGTCTAACACAAGTTTGTGAGTTTATAGCTGCTCACCACAATAAACAAGAGTGGGGGTAATTTTATTTACGCTACTTTTTGAACGATTTCCCAATCAATATGAATATAAAGGTTCAAAAATGAAGAAAAATAAAACCAAAGATAAAGAAGATAGTTTGAAATTACCATTCAAGGATTTGCTCTTCTCCCTAACACGTTCAACATAACCTATCGAAAGCAAACTAAGATACTAAAGCTAAAATTACCATTTAAGGATTTGTTCTTCTCCATAACAAGTTCAACATAACTAAGAGTCCAATCTACTATCTTAATTTTTAGGAGAGAGGGGATGTCTTTTCTTGGAAATTATGGAGGCTTCCTGTGAAATCAGTGAAGAGTCCATCAACTCCAATCTTGTTTATCCAGTAATCATATTCAACATATGGATCTTGATGGAAGTCGAAGTGCAGGAAAGAATTTTCATTCCGGAAAGTGTATGGGTGCACCTGAAATGAGAAGAAAGAACTTGCTATCAATCGTGTTCTAACCAGTTTTTGTAACAACATATATTAGTAATCGCTATGCTTAATAAGTTCCTTAACAAATCTTAAACATCATGCATTACAGAGAAGATATGCACCTGTAGGCCACGAGCATGTGCTTTGGCAACAAGATCAGTTACTTCATCCAAATAATTGTTTTTTGTAGTAACAACTGTATCCTTCCATGGTCCAATTCCAATCACATAGTTCTTTATAAAATCCAAATAGCTATCTGAAGTAAGCTCATAGTATGTCTGCACAAAGCATTTATTCAACAAGAACACAATTATCATTAGAAAAGCTAAAGCAATTACTAGAAAGAAGTTTACTCCATGAAACATATAATAGAAAGTGACTGCATCAAGTAACTATCTACCACTGAGAGGGGTGGCCTAGTGGTCAAGGTGTGTGATCACTATCTTGAGGTCCCACGTTCGAACTCTAGCGAGAAGTGGGGTTGTCTCTTGCAGCTAACCCTTAATCACCCCCGACCACAATAGCTATGACTCAATCCAACATTCTCTAACGAGAAATGCCCATATGGTCACGAACAGGAGGATGAGTCACAATAGTCACCCCCGCCCCCCCTTTTTGGCCATCAAAAAAAAAAGTAACTATTTGAAATAACTATCTGAAATATTTTAAGATAATACTTTTAACCATGACAAAGAGAACTATGTAGTTTGTGCTTGAGATTATTTGAAGTACAATTATAGACCTAGAAGACCTTTGGAAATCAAATTATTGTTATCAAAGTAGCTGAAATTTTCTTTATTGTCATACCTATAACAAAATTTACCTTAAATATAATGAAACTTATTTCTAAACATGGACTCCATAAATAAATTATCTATTATTCTAAAACAAAATTGAAAATTATTTTCTATTATTATCAAATTAAGGCTGTTAATGGGCTTTTTGAGTTCCCTGCCCAATACACCACTACCACTCATACATGTTTTTTTTTTGTTGAATGTGAGCTAAAAGCCTAAAAGCCATTTATGGACCTTATTAAATGAATATTACCTAAGATTTCCACTACAATACCAGCCATATACATATTCACTGTCAACATGATTCATATTTGGAAGTCAAATTATAGAAGTCAATCAGATTTCCAGAATGAGAAAAAAGAACAAGCCTGATTGGTGTCTTCTGTTCGTATTGTCACATCATCCATTAAGAAAACTTTGGGCAAGTCAGTGAGGTTTGCAACATATGTGAGTGAAGATGGAGCAAATGACTGAATAAAGGCAGGTTGTTTCAGCCATTCTTTTGAACCATATGAACCTTTGTATCCATATTTCTTCAATGTCTCCACAAATTTATCTTCAAACTTCTTCCCATCTGACCATATGACCTGTTGTACAATTGGTAGAAGTGTTGGCTACATAGTTTGTTGATGAATATAAAGGAGATACATGATCACTATCTAATTGATTCAAGTACCAAATTGTATGAGTTGAGTTGGTATAGTTTTCATGTTATCAACTATGATGATGACAAAAGGAAAATCACTTACACGTTGATTGACAAAAACAGGATTCTTTATTTCCGGATATATTCCAACCACTCTTTTTGCATCCAGTGCAATTGATATGTACTCTTCGAAGGTGATAATTGGAAACTTCCCTAAAGAACAAACAGATTGGTATACAATAAATTATAGTTAATCAATGAGATAGTTTTAGTAATCTTAAATAAAAATTACATTCATTACTAAGTTCAAATTAAACTCAATTAACCTTTTCATATTATGTTTAATTATATTATGGCTTGTCATTTCACTCAAAGACACAATAATAAAATTGAAACAAGTTGTAATGAGTTTAAACTGGCATTAGGCAGTTTGGACAACTCCAAGTGTACCTTGCTTGATGAAAATAACTAAAACAAACATGTTACTATTATATAAAAGAGAAGAAAGCACTACAAGAAGCATCTTTAAAACAT
The DNA here is from genome assembly GCA_030445155.1 of Quercus variabilis. Taxonomy (NCBI): domain Eukaryota; kingdom Viridiplantae; phylum Streptophyta; class Magnoliopsida; order Fagales; family Fagaceae; genus Quercus; species Quercus variabilis. The sequence continues at coordinate 71,993,613 of CP129447.1, forward strand.
GATCAAACAACCCACCAAAAAAAAATTAAACATGATCAAACAATATGTCACAGTATGTGTGATTAAGAAATTAATAATATTTGATTAGTGGAAACCAAAATCATACCTTAAATAGAGGAAATCAACATATGTCAACTTGTGTACTTTTAGAAAATGTATCATTACAATTTTTCTTTTATTTATTTGAAAATTTTAAATCTAAGTAGCCAATGGGTTGGGCTCCCACCCATCCCTTTTGCTATCAATTCTTGCAATTCAAACAATATATAAGAAAAAAGTAGAACAATTTTATATATATACATATATATATCAACAAAAGGAATATCATCCTCATGCTCTTGTTGCATAACTTGTTTATCTTGAAGATTTTTTACATTCAATAATATAACTTATAAAAATAAATATATATCCAAAATAAATACAATTCTATTATGATGATATAGTTTAAAATAAGTTAATCACGACTTGGTATGGGGTAGAACAGTGGCCATGGTTAAATGACAGATAATTTATGAGCTAACAAATAGTATAGAATCCAGAAAAAGAGTAGGGAGAACTAATAAGTACTCGGAAGATTTACTAAAAATAAAAAATGAAAACAAACCATTATATTGTTGATCTCGAAAACTGAACCGTTGATTCACCCCAAGTAACTTCAATTCTTCTAGTGTGAAGTCAACTGCATATAATCAAAGTTGGCTAGACTCAGATTGATGAATTGTATCTTATGTATAAGACAATTTATGAAAAACAGAAAAAAGGGATTAAGATATTCAGCATAAAAGTCATATTCATAATCACATTTAAAACATAAAAGTAGAAGAAGTACAAAGAGAAGCTTTGATACATACCTACGAACCAATCAGTCATGTTCACATATTGGACCTCATAGGTTCTTTTTCTATCAGCAAACTGACTAAAGTTTGCAATATTTGTTCTATCACCAAGTGTTACATCGTGGGAGCATATCAGCACACCATCTTTAGTGGCGAGGATGTCTGTTTCTAAGAAATCTGCCCCCTCTTCAATAGCTCTCTACAATAGCCAAGTAACAAGTTTAGGGAATATTCATTATTGCACTGTAAGGTACAAAATGATATATAAAAATAAACATAACAATCCAATGTGCAAACAAATTCATGGTTGAGCACAAAAGGAGTTCCTTGATAACTTAAAATCCATGCAATTTGGCAATTCTTTAACTAGATATAATATTTTAACAGCCATTTTTTTAATATTTAGTAAAAAAGTTGAACAAAAAAATAGGTAGAAGAAAAAGATGATCTAATGTATGCTAGTATTCAAAGGATTTGTATCAAACATGATGTGATATTAACAAATGTGGAATCCTAGTTAGTGCTTCAATCACATATATCAAACTAAATAGGAGGCATATATACCATGTATGCAGCAGCAGTTTCTTCAGGAAACTCTCCATTTGAACCTCGATGAGCAATGTTATATGGCCGAGATGTCTGTAGGGGCTGTTTGGTACTATCAGATAATTTACTTGGAAGTGTTCTTCCAACACAGCATCCAATAGTTAGAAGAATTAGAAAAGGAACAAGGACAAATTCTGTCAAGTACAAACAACAATGTTCACATTAGTGTTCTTCAAGCTAAACAAGAATTTTATCATAGACTATTTTAGTCCAACTCTAAAACAAAATGAATGACAGAAAACTGAAAATGGTTATGGAACACATGGCTTATTAAGCAATTCTAAGGATCAATCAATGGATTAGGATAATATTATTTCATATATATTGTAACTTTATCTTATTATATATAAATAATTAATTTGATTAAAAAAAATATATATTAATGAATCAAGTCACCTCCCTCAATAGAAAACTGAAAAAAGAAACTGGATCACATTCTATCATATTGATTTTTCATTTTTTTAAGGAATTTGATTCCAATCAATAACCTCCACTTCATAAATTATAAATCCATAACAATGTTATTCTTTGAGATTTATATGAATAACTTTTATTAATACCATTTATGAAATTGTAGAATAACTTGAATTCATAGTACTAAACTTTTGACTTAAAAACAGTAAGCACCATAAAGAGCAAGACACAAAATTTAATATCAAATGTAGCAATATATGTGGCAACTCAACAAGCTTACAAACTCCAAAAACAAAAAGAAACATGTCTCACTTTTTTCTATCAGAAAGAAAAGCAATATTTTTGCAGATCACAGACCAAAAAAAAATATTACTTTTTTTCTCTTTATACATGAAATAAGTAATCAGCAAACTCAAAAAGACAAACACTATGCAAAATACCAAAATATTAATATATTTAATATAAAAGTTACCAAAACCATATCTTTTTATAAAGACTACGCAAAAAAGTTACCGAAATTAAGAAAAAGCCAAACACTCTTGGTGTCAAATTATAATTTTAAGAAAGACACATAATACAGAATTAAGATGCAATTAGAATTTAATTTAGATTTTCAATTAAGATTCCACTCTAATATATTATAGATTTTTTTTTTCCATATCTCTTTCTCTCCTTTCTTCCATGCGGGATAGTGATCAATCACTGACAGTCTAATGTAAAAATTTTATTAAAAAAAAAAAAATCCAGAATATTTCTGGTACAAAGTCTCACATAGGAAAATGCATGCACTTAAGATCTCTAATAAAATAATACAAATACAGAAATACTGCACTTAAGGTCTCTAATGAAATTAGCACAGATGCAAATTCCTCACATATAACATTGCAAACAAACTAGAATTAACAAAACAAGGTGACTAACATAGTTAATCCAATGAAAGAATAAACAGAACAAACATGATTTAACGTAAAAAATAAATAAATAAATAAAACAGAAACTTACTATGGAAAGACATTTTAGCTTCTCTCTCTCACAGAATTTGATTAGAATGAATTTGGATTATCACTCTTGAGTGTTGTAGGTTTATATAGTGCAATTTGATAATGTTTCATTTTCATGCAGTGTTTGTAGTATACTACACTTCAACTATTTCTCTGGATACACTCCAAGTGTTTGAAGTATCCTGATACCTAGTGTTTGTAGTATTCTGGTAATCTCGCGCTTCTCTTTTTATTTTTCTTTTTTCTTTTTTCTTTTTTTGATATTTAAAGTTTGGGCAATAAAAGAAAAGGTAAGAATAGTTTTACAATTAACTATTTATTAACCAAAAAAATTAAATATTACGCTTATGTAAATCACCATATCCTACTTTTTATGTCCTAATGCCATCCAACTACTAATATACTCCATCTTTTGTAAGGCATGAATTTACATTGGGCTCTAGTTCTTTTCTTTTTTTTTTTTTTTCTTTTTTTAAGGTCGAATTGTTAATGTGTAATCCTTTCATTTTTTATTTATTTGATTACCAATTGGAAATCTACTTGATTTATGAGTAGTTATGAGGGATTAAAATTCGATTTCACACTTTTTGTTCATATCAACATTAATATTTTTTTTTTTAAATAACTAATAGTTATTGTTAACAATTAATTCGAGATCTATTGATTTATGAGTTATGAGTTCCGGGGGGTTAGAATTTCCGCTTCAAACTTTTGGCTAATTTAAATAAAATTAATATAATAATAGAAAATTAAAATTAAAAAAAAAAAATCATTTCTCTGTTTAACCATTCTTTAAGTTTTTTTTGTTTTTAATATCTAGAAAATTTGCATGCTATTAGTTATTGAATTTAGAGAATATTTTAGTAACACAAAAGGCATTATTAAACATTAAACATTTGTAATTCACTAAAATTAATCTTAGCAAATTAGATTTCCTAACTCCATTCATTGTCACGTTACTTTGTAAGTATTTTGTTGCAAAATTTGTAGTAATTTATCTTTTTCCAAAGGAAACAATTATCAGCAGGTTACCATGTTCCTACTTATTTGCCTTTTTTATATTTCCCAAGCACACTCAGCTTTCAAACAAACGAGGGGGAAAGCACAAAGGTCAATAAAGGACTGCTAAGAGATGCATTTATAATCTCTTCCATAACATGAGCAAAAGTTATAGAAAACAGTTCTCTATGAAGAACCTAACAAAAAATAAACAAAAAAAGGCTGTTACTTCTAAATTTTCTTTTCTTCTATTTAATGTATTCTACAACCCTTTCTTTTAAGGGATGAAAATTGACAGGGAAGCCAACATCACAGAAAGGAAGTAGAAGAAGGGTTTATAACTATATGCCTAAGTGGATGAGTAACATCACCACCACCAGCATGCTTGACAAACTCTGCCGGCGAGAGAAAGGTTCCATGGCATACACACATTATCCTCACCTCCTCTCCCTTCCCATACTTGTATAGGATGCCATCTACTCTTCTCCCATTAGGACCATCTCCTTTTGTGAAAACACAAGGCATATCTTCCATTGCATTCATCCCAGCCTCCTTCACTCTATTTTCCACATGATCAGGTTTCTTTGATGGAGAATCCATCTCTGCTGTGGAACTTCTGCACAGATTTTCATTGGCCTTTGTACTTGAAGAACCTACAGCCTCCTGATTGCTTCGCTCTTGTAAAGACTGATTACTAGCAGAGCTTCTTGCTTCACCACTAGTGCTCAATCCTGTAGGTATAGGAAAACCAATAAGAAAATAAAACTAAGAATTTGTACTTCATTACATCATTTCCTTTACCAGACATAGAATAAATTGATAACAAACTCCAAAATTTGATGTAATATTTGCTAAGTATAGCTGGAAATTCAAGCTAAGCATCTTTCAGTATAACATTTAGAAATTCCGACTATGTAATTACCATTTATAAGTCTTCACTCTTCACCCATAGGAGCAAAGGAAGAAAGTTTGTTTTTTATAGTAAAAAATTCATTAAAAGAAAAGCAAGAAGGGATGCAACCCTAGTACAGGGGATGTATACAAGGAAAAAAGTCAAAAGAAAAAAGTGACATCCGTCAAACAAGCTAACCCAATTGTAAACAGCAAGAAAGATGATACAACACAGCTCAAATAAAACTATGCATTGACAAATTATAGTCCACTTATTTCATTTGCGACATGAAATTTGAATACTTTTCATCCTATCTTTTCTTTTCAATTATTGATATAAACGCAATAGTCAAGTTTTAAGGAGTTTTACCACATCCCCTTTGTTTTTGGTAGGAAAATTCGACTCACACTCCCATATAAATTGAACTGATTTCATCATCCTTTGAATTGAACTGATGACATCATACTTTTATGGGGACGAGATTCCTTTTTAAGTCCAAAGACCATTGGCTCAAGGTGTTTCAACCCTTTCTTTTTTCCCTTAGTCAAACAAGTTCAAACTAATTAGGAATTCAGAGTGCCACGTGAAGCAACATCAATTAAATACAACTTCCTTCCAAACAGCCCTAGAATGATTTTCAAACACCTGTGTCTCCTATATCCTCTGCAAAGTCTCCTCTATTTTTCCACGTTCACAATAATTATCACTTGCAGCTTGCCAGATTGCATTAAGAATGTTCACATTGAATTAAAAGATTAACTTTTCCTATGAAGCATAAATGATTAGTAATTGCTACAATTGCATATAGAACAGTCTTGGATAAGCAGTGGTGCTGTCTCTGTGCCTGAGAACAAACCACTAGTCTTGATCAAATTTTGTAATTAGCTAAGTTAGTCTTCAATTACACTACCTACTGAAATTAGCTGGTGCATGGCTTCATATGTATTACAATCGTCAAAATTTTGATACTAAATCAATCTAGTCCACATGCAAGGATCAGCAGTCACAAAAACCAGTTACAAGACTTTCAACTAAAATCCAATTTTTATCTTCTAATTACCCTATACTGGATCAATTGGTATACCTACCTACTCTCTCCAAAAGTTACTTGAGCAGTAATTTCTGAGCAATAGAAATTTGGTATCATTCTCTCATGATCACCATCAATTTTCAATATTTACCAGAGTGTGTTCCTGTCTATGGCAATCTATGGCGCGCATGATCTTCATAACACCTTCTAGCCACTCAGATACATCTCGTTGCTTTCCACCAGGAAACCAACCTCTTCCATATCCAGTCTAAGGATCTCTTTAATAAACCCGCCCCTAGTTATTTGATGGTTCATATCTAAAATTTGTAAAAGTTCAAACAAGCACCTACAAGGTTCACATAGTTTTAAGAGGGACAAATCATGTACTCAAATACACAAAAACACATATTGGACAAATTATGCCTTTCAAAATAGAATGGTGATCCAGCAACAGTGAACATGTTAACAATGTATGTGTGGCTGAAATGAAAACACAGAAATGCAGTAAATATTCCTCTCTGAAGCATGTAGTAAGTCATCATTTTGACAAGCATCAATGAGCTTGGTGCAGATTAGGTAGAGACGTCACGATGCAATAATGGAAGGAACTGTATGGTCAAGATGCTTTTTCTCATGGGAACTATCAATCTGAAATTTGATATGGACCTTGATTTGAAAGTAAAAGAATTCTCCAATTCATTTTTTCGAAAATATGATACCATAAGCTACAAACACGAGGAGTTAATCTATCATTTTCCTTCACATGCAAACCAACACAGTGGCAAGCATAAGAACTTGGTGATACAGATCACAGATTTTTTTTTTTTGAGAAGAAGATCACACACAGCTTGGTTGCATGCAGTGAGTGAAAACATGGAAAAATGTTTAAGAACCAATCACAGAAAATTACCCTAGGGCCAAAAATTGACAAATTTGGGGTTTAGATTATTGAAAACTGCCCCCTCCAATTTGAGAGAAAATTCAAGTTAAAGGATCCATGACACAGGCCAAAAAGTTAGAAATAGCATCAACTTGTATAACTAGAATCAAAGTTTGAATTCTTAAGAAATTGACACTTTCTTTTCCTTGTTCATCCATACCTAGGGCTAGGGGCTGAGATGTTTATGACAATGACCTGGAGGTTACATTTGTTAGCAATCTTCAAACTCCGTTGTGGCCAGAGCATGTCTAACAAATATATGTCACATAATCTTTGGTTGATTACTGAGTAGAGGTGTGTCAAGGCAACAGACTGCACAACCTCCAAAACCAAGGAGACAGGAACATGGCTAATATACAGAAGTATTTATTATTCTTCTTTTATACACCATGGTAAACTTAACACCCATCTAATATGGCATATTTTATGCAAGCACTTCATAAATATCAAAATATCATCTTAAATATGAACTCATTCAGAAAATAAACATAGAATTTGTAATTTTGGGTACATTATAAGCCAGACTCAAGAACTCTAACATCCAACACAGTAGCTTTGTAACAGGGAAAAACGAGTTTCCATGTCATTGTGCACAGAAGCTTTGATGGATTCCAATGAATGGCCAAAGGATTTGCATCACCATCATTGGACCAGGCAACTAATAATAACACAACACAGATTCAGGCAATTCCTTTATTAAGAAAATTGCCTCTACCTCTCTCTTCCCTCTTTAGTTTTGAGTGGGGTAAAACTGAGTGTCAAAACAAGTTGAGGTAACTGACTCATCAGGTTGCTTAAAAGTTAAGAAGCATCCAGATAAGGTACCTAGACTTTTAGGGATTCAACTCAAGTGAGCTCCAGCTAGTATAATGTTTTTTTCCCTGATAAAGGAATGGAACTACAGTTAGGTCTTTATTTATTCCTTAGTTTATGCATAAAAGCACATAATTAAAATTAGCAAACAGGAGCATCCACTAAACTATCTAGTATATTGCGCAGCACAATGAGTATTGGTTTTGGGTTCAATCACTGTGAATACAATATCATGTGGACCCTTAAGAGTCATGCATTATTTCAATTTAACCCATTTTCCATCTTTAGGGGAACAATCAGTTTAATGTTTAGTAAAAAAGTAGTATTCAACTTCTTCTACTGATGAACATAATTTTATTGATTCTATGAATCTCTTTGTTCAGTCAATGTTTCCAATTACCTTTTGAAAAGTAAAAGAAAAAAGCAACCCACTTAATCGGACTTTAGCAGTCATAACACAACTATTGGGATTCGTAGTCTTGAATGAGTCATTGTCCAATTTCCTTTTTTCTGTTCCCCAATTTTCTCAGCAACCAAAAAATATGTCTCTCCTGCCTAAAACAATCTTAGAAAGCACATTTTAAGAAAACACCCATTGAAAAAAAAAAAAGATCATCATAATATTGGTGTACTTGTGAAAACCTAAAGAATATCCCCTACATCAATTGCAAACACCAATTCCCAGAGCAAACAGAACACCTAGTCAAACAAACTTTAAAAGAAAAATTAGTCCAATTCCACCCATCTAACTAAACAATTCATACCAAAATTTTAAAATTCAAACTACAACAACAACCAAGCCTTATTATGAATTCTCAACAAACTAATTTTTTTGGTGAAATTTTTTTGTTGAGAATTGTAATATTACTCCTAATGTTTCCAACAGAGACATCCAACATGTAGCTCACCAATTAAATGCATACACATAGATAAAACAACAAATGTTAATATTACTTCTAGTGTTTCCCAACAGGATTAGAATTCCTCTTCCCACTTAAAATATATTTTAAAAAAGGGGAAGAAAACAACAAAACAACAAAACAAACAAACAAATGTTAGTATTATAATATACCTTGAGCTTGAAGACGTTTATTACTCTCCCAAGAGGGCATCCCAAAAGGCAAAGACAAAGTGGAATTAAGCCTATTAGCCATAGCCACAGGCAGAGAAAGAGACTGTTGCCTATCTCTCAAATTCAATCCCACTGGACTCTCAATTTCCTTCCTCTCCTCTTCCCTCTCAACCTTACAACTCCTCTGCTTCTCCGACCGCCTTCTCTTCGCCGCCATTCGCCGCAATGTCTGCAACTCCTTCCTCTTCCTCCACTCCTCCTCTGTCTCTGTAGGAAGGGAAGAAGTCCTTGTCAACACTGTCGTATTAGTCCTATACGACACATCTAGTGTGTTCCTATATGACATATCTATAGAAGATGACCTTATCAGCTTTTTCTTGCTCTTATCAACACCAAATCGACCACCTAATGATAAACCCAGATTCAACTCAATCTCCTCTGAATCTTCTTCCTCTTCTTCTTCATTGGATTTCTGTTTCTGTGTGTTGCTGCTCATACACCTAAATCTCTGCAATAGATCTCTTGGGTACTTCTCTATTTCCAAAGAAAGACTTTCCATTGCTCTTCTTCTAGCTTCTTCATTAGCTTCACCCATTTGTATCTTAAAAACAGAGAAAACAGAACAAAAATATATATTTAACTCTCTTTTTTTTTTTTTGCTTCTTCAGCAACTAATATATCTATATCTCTGCCGGTTTAACACAACAACAACAAGTCTGTGATCTGTTTCAGCTAAACCCATGATTAAAAATCTAAACTTGCACTCAATATTGCTTAATCTAGTTACCAACCCAATAAAAAAAATCAAGGCTTTTAAGCAAAACCCAAATCAGAAATAACCCAAAAAACCAAAACAGAAACCTTTGAAACTCTCTCTCTCTCTCTCTCTGACTCTGTCTCTCTTATTTCGAATATTTTTGTTATTTACAAACAAATTTCAAGTGGGAAAAAAAATAAAAGGTACAGTCTTTAAAGAGTGAAGCAGAGAGAGAGACAGAGAAAGAGAGAGGAAACAGAAAACATGAAAAGAAAGACAGTTAAACAAAACTGGGAAAAACAAAAGGTACAAAAGTAGGAACTAATAAATTTTTGGGTTTGTGAAAACACTTATTAGTAATAAAAAAAAGAGTGTACTTACTATGTTCCCACAATTGCCCTTCACGAAAAAAAAGGTCGCTGTGAGACTCAGACAAGTGGCAATCATTAACAGAGCTATAGAACAACACGTCTTATTTGAGAAAAATTTTCTTTTTTTTTTTTTTAATTTATTTACTTTGATTGATTGTGTACGTGGTGTATGTTAACTTAACTACATATTTATTGGTTTCTCCCCAAAAAAAACTACATATTTATTGTGTTATTTATTCCGTACGTTTAAATTATTTTTCTTCTTTTGATTAAGTGAAGGACTTGGTTTAGGTTCAATTCATGTAGTGTATTAGACCCGGTCACAGGTAATATGTATCTAAAAATGAATACATATCATTATTTTAACGAGTTCAATACTATTGAACATTAAACCTAAGTCTAACCCTTAAGTAATTTACTTGTGTTGTATAATGGCCTTTTAATACTAATTTTATGTACATAAATACATATAAGCTTTAGTAAAAGGTTGATCCAATCACTAAATGATAATTTGAAATAATTTGGTGCAATCTACAAATAATTAAGAACACATGGAGAGAATAATAAAACAAAAGAAAAAGTTATTACAAATGTTACTATAAAATGGTTATATATTTATGTAACAAAACATGTGATTAATGCCACATTAATAATAATAGTAAGATAAATATGTATGAAATTAAATTTTATAAGGATGTGGTGTAAAACCCAAGTTTTATTCACTTCAATCTCAACATGCCTCATTACCATATTACATATTAAAGAATAGGCACAACCACACTCAATCAATTCTAATACCCATTTGAAAATTCAACTTAACTTTGAATTTATTGAGATGTTATTATTTGTGATATGGTGTATTGAATTTTAAGTAAAAAACTGATGTGTCAATTTTTTATTAAATGATGTAAAATATGAATTTTACACATTATTTTTACCAAATTCAAACTTAATATATATTTATAAATTAGCATGCCAAATTGCAATGGAAGAGACCTCACTTTTATATGTTAATTACAATTTTAATGAGTTTTACACCTTTGTCACAAGATTTTTTTTTTAAGTAGCATCAGTTATAGACGCATGAGTAGTTTTAGTGCCACAACTTGCCCATGTGGTGAGTTGTAATTGGTGAAAAGACGTCTCCATATAAATCTATCATTATCTCTCTACTAATTACAAATTGCCACATGAACAAATTGTAGCATGTGTTGTGACACCAAACTTTTTCCAGGCGCATGAAATTTCTTTCATAAAAAAATTACAAAGAAAACAAAAACTAGAAAGTATCTTGGGATTGTGAGGGAAACGAAATCAAAAACAAAATAAAAGTGTACTTTTTGATGTTCCCAAAAGACCCTTCAAAACAAAAACTTTAATGAGCCAAGTGGCAATCACAAGAGGGCTATAAAAAGACACGTGGTCTTTCTGACACAAACTTTGTTTTATTATCTTATTATATTTTATTGGTATCCCACCCACACAAAAAAATAAATAAATAAATATATAAGATAGTGTTAACCGGGATCAAAAGGTGCTAATTTAAAAATAATTTTATGTCAATAAAATCAAATTTTTTTAGATTTTTGACCAATTTTATAGAGTATAGAATCAATAAAGCTAATTTTTTGAGTTTTATGTTTGATGTACCGATCGATATACTATTTTTTATTTAGTAAATATCACAATAAATAATTCTTAAAGTTCTCCTTAACATTTTTCAATAAAAAAATCTTTTAAAAAAAAATTCCAATTCCACAATAAGATAGAATAGAGTAAATAGTAGAAGTAGAAGGGGCTAGCATATAGTAAATAGTAGAAGTAGAAGGCGCTAGCGTCTCTTTAGTCCTTTACAAACAACAACAAAAATCAAACAATCAAGTTGTGCTTTTGTGGGGGGAACTGCGGAAACACGTGTCGTGGTAAGAGCATTGCAGGGAAAACAGGCCACGCGTCCCTTCCGTTCTGAGAATTCGACACGTGGGTGTTGAGGTTTGGTCCACTTTTACTTCTCTCCACTTAGCTGTCATCTAGATTCTACCTCTCTCTATCTATATACGTCTCACACACTATTTTTATTATTTTTTTTATTATTATTAAGCAATCTTTTTAGGTACATGTGGGGTACAAAAATTAAGGTATAATATTTTAAATGTTATTGCTTAACTTTCTCTCTTAAGATTTAGTTACGTGGTTACTTAATTAAAAAATACACTTTCATTTTATAATAAAGAATTTACATGGCAAAATCTTAATAATGTAATATAAGAAACAGCACCTAAGTACTATACTTAAATCTTACCCCACATGAGTCGAGATGCATGACTCACCCAAACTATTAAAACACTCTCATAAAAATTTCTTTCTATTTTAATTTTAGCATTAGATTACTTATTTTATATTATATTTTATTAAAATTAAATTTTCTTAAATTTTTTATTCTTTCTTTGTTCTCATAATATGTAAAAAAAGAATAAAAAACTAAATGCAAAATAATTAGTGTTAGTATTAATGTAAATTTACATGGTTACTGTAAAGAATTTGTAAATTTATATAATTATACACATGATACTTGTAGGTTATTTTTAAGGACAAATATGTAAAATTTACACATTTTTTTATTATATACCTATTAACATAGGTGCTCATACTGTAGTAATTATATTTTTTTTATACAATTTTACATGGCTTAATATGGGTGAATTTTTTACTTGATTGGCTAAAATGTGCTTTGTAGGGACTGTTTTTGTTGCCCGAGCCCACAGGATATGGGTTAAAGGCCCAACGAGCCCAGAACAATGAATTTGTAGAGAGTGGATCGAAGGTTTAGGCGCTGGCCGGCCTTCGCCAGGTCGGAACTACTTTATCTTTTATTGAAAGAACACTTAGACCAATTTACAACTGAAGAATGCTCCTCGGCCATAGGCCGAGGAGGCTTGTTTCCCAGGCTCCCCCCCTTTTTACACTTTGCTCATATTCCTTATATATTACTCTCTTCTTCCTCCTATTGATCATCCATCGGCCTCTCCTCTGGCTGCCTGTCCCATCAAAGGTCGTATCCATGCTCAAGTGGTTTCACCCTGATCCATGTAGCCCTGCCTAGGGGTTACATCCCCATTAATGCAACCAGAAAGGTTAGGTGAGTGTATTAAGTGCGGAGGTGACAACTTGCTCTAGGCTTGTCCCCACCTACAATTATCCTCAGTATGCCGAGGACGAAAGGGTCCTCGGCGTGGATCCAAAAAAGAGTCTCTCCCTAAATTGGCCTCGGATAGTCATCCTTGCTTAGAGTGGGCCATTTGGGCCTGGCTTGGAGTGGGCCAAGGCCACACAATTTCCTGGCCCCATAATAGCCCCTCAAAATCTTACCACACGCATCCTCGGGCGGGGAGTAGGATTTTGACATCCTCGGCCTTACCCCTGTCAGGATTGGGGTCTATTCACCTGCCCAATGCACGTTGTTGACGTTTTGGAGCACGTAACGTGCCCATTATTAAATTCAGGCAGCTCTGGGCTCCCCACGTCTAGTGAGGCGTTATCCATCCAACGGTGGGGGTTCGTCTCGCATTTATGGGTGGGAAAGCCCGCATCGTTCCTCGATTCGGGGTATAAATACCCGTACGAATCGCTTCTCCATGTTCCTCATTCGTAATTAAGAGTTCTCGTGCGTCCTTTCTGAGTCCAGCCACACTCTCATATCTCCAACACAAAAAGCCTGTCCGAGGAGCTCCTCCTCTTTTCAGTAAGTTGCTCTATCTCTCTCTGAGCTCTCTTTCCCGTTATTCCTTCTCCTTCATTTGTCCCATCTTAGTTCCTTTAGATGTCAACTGAAATGGGTAGGTTTAAGAAATATGTCCACACCGAGGAGACGATGGAGAAATTCATCGCCGACTACCGAATTCCCGCCAATGTGGGTTTGAGATATAGTGAGGATGGGGATTGGCGCTTACATAAGTAGGAGGGTGAAGTGGTAATTCCCATTGCCGCCTTCCTTGAAGGGGGAATGACGATTCCAATGGGGCCAGTGATGAAGGACTACCTCACGCACTTCCGGTTGGCCCCTACCCAGTGTGGGATAAACGTCTTTAGGATTTTGGGCTGTGTGGATGCCCTAAATGAGAAGAAGGGGCTAAGGTTGACCCACCACGACGTGAATTGGTGCTACAACCTTCAGCATCTTAGGGGCAAGTCTTATTATCTGAAAACGAGGAATGACAGGGTGTGGCTCATTCAATGCCTCCCTGAGTCCAACAAGGGGCTTAGCAAGGACTTCCTCATCGTGTCAGGGGAGTGGCACGATGGCCTTCATTGCCCAACGACGGAAGGGATACCAAGTGGGGTAGTAGGAGTAGGGGGGGTTTTGAGTTCTCTTGTCCTTTTTTCTTCCCTTTTTTCTTTTTGCTAACATGGCAGTGTTTCCCGTTTGCAGACCCGCATGCTTTTGAGCGCCACTTCCATTTGACCAATCAGGAAGATTTGCAGAAGGTGCTAAGGGCGCCGGTCTACGTAAATGAGGACAACAATCAAGTTAGAGCCGCCCACCTAATCTTGGGGTATACGCCTACCTAGAAGTCGTTTGCGGTTCTAAAGCACGTCATCCTAGCCAACGATCCTCGGCTTCAAGGATTACTGTAACCGAGGACGGATTTTCGTTTCCCGAGAAGCCCTCCGACCAGGAAGCTGTCACACTAGCCGTCCCCTCCTCTTCCCAACCGTTCGCTGAGGCTGCTGAGAAAGGTCCAGAGAGGGAGGGGGACCCGTTTGACGTTTTTGCTCAGCTTGATCGGTCCGAAGATCCACCTGGGGACTTGGGTGACCCTAATCTGAACGATGCAGACCTTCTTGCTTGTGAAGCCCCTCCTCCACCAACAATGGGTTACAAGAGGAAGCCCACCACCGACTTACTGGACTTGATCGAGGGCCAGCCAAGGAAGTCCCAACAAAAACTTCCTCCTACCCCACCGAAGACTAGGTCGACTTCCGCTCAGCAGAAACTCCCTCCTCCCCCTCCTCAGACACGCTCGCCCTCTCAGTCTGTGTCTGTCGCACCTAAGAAGAGGAAGGACAAGGGCAAGGGGCCTATAGAGGATAAGACGATTCCTTCGCAAGAGGGGGACACTACTCTGCGGCCGTCCAAGCAGCTCAAAATAGGCGACCAGGGCCAGGAGAGGCAGGTAGTCGGCACTACCTCTTCCGAGGCCCAGGCCTGGCTTCTAGCCCCGATGCTCCGTGGGGAGCCCTTGAGGGATAACACCTCCCTCAGGGACTTCAATGAGGGCGAAGGTGCGCGCATGGCAAATGCGCTGGAGAGGAGCTTGCTGCTCCCAGCAGATATGACTGAGCTTAACTCTTTGACGAGTGAGCAGGTCTTCCTCAGCCTCAAGCGATACGTGGGGATGGTAAGGACTACCACCTCGACTCTTCTCTCAATTTTTCTTTTATTGGGCTTATAGCACATTGGTTATTCTGGCAGGCTGTCCAAGCTATCTTTGTGTTGGAGGGGGCGGCAAACGACCAAAGGGAGGTCCTTAAAAAGGAGCGCGACTGGCACTTTCAAGCTACTCGGGCTCTGAAGGATTCCGAGGTTGACCTCGCCAAGGCCCGAGAGGATTTGAAGGCAATGACCAGGGAAAGGGACAGTGCCCTGTCTGGTCTTGAAGGTGCCCAGACCCAGGCCACGGAGCAGACGAGGCACCTGGGTGAAGCGGAGGAGCAATTGCGGATCGCAAGGGATCTGATCACTAGCCTACGGGTTGACGTGGCCAAGGCCGATGGGGCTCAAAGGGAGGCAAATGGGCCAGAGACCAGGCTCGGCGGGCCAAGGACGAGGCTGACCATGGCAGGGAAATGGCTGAGCGTGCCAAGGAGGAGGCTGAAGCCACAGCCTACGCTACTGGGGTGGCTGCAGTAAAGGCCCTCTACAAGGCTCAAGTCCCGAGGGTGTGTAGGCGATACTGTTCCCAGGTCTAGGCTGAGGCCCTCAAACAAGCTGGGGTGGAGGCCATGTCAGACCTATGGAAGGCCGAAAGTGTGTATTACCCGCCTGCTATCCGCGAGGTCGCCCCTGATGGCGCTGAGGCTGGGGAAATCGTTGAAGAAGTGGGGGTTGCTGAATTGGGGGAGCGTTCGGGCGAGGAAGTGCCCTAAGAGGTAGTGGAGGTCCCTTCCGATGATCCAACCCCCACCACCGAGGAAGCAGCTGTTCTCACCGCGCCTTTGCAGGCCACCCCCTCAGGCCAGGGCCCGGAGGGGTCGGAGGTCGCCCCTATCCATCCTGATCAAAAGGAGTAGACTCTCCAGCGCCTCGGCTCTTCCTACATCATTTTATCTTATTTTGTTGTGCTCTTCCTTTATGTACTGTGGCTCTTGCCATGCAACTTTTATGGACTAGTTATCGTAAAGTGAATTTACTTTCCCTTTCTGCTTATTTCAATTGCTTATTTGTGTACGCGCTGCCTGCTTTCCCTCTTTTCCTTTGATCTGCACGATTTTAGCTTGAGTTGTATGTCAGCCAATTGTGGCAGCAACGATGAGAAGGAGAGAGTACGTATGCATGGGCAGCCCTCTTGTGCCTCAAGGGCTAGGTGGGGCTTGATCATTTCCTAACTTGGGATATTTTGTAGTTAAGTCTCCCCGTGGGCCTGAGTCCGAGGACCAAGCAGTACTCTTGCTCTGTCTAGCCCCCAGGTGTAGCCGAGCGGTTAGTTTCCCACAGACTTGAGTCCGAGGACCATACAATGCCTTGGTTCTGTGTAACGCTTTCATTTCTCTGTAAGTATCTAGTTTCTCCATAGGTTTGAGTCCGAGGACCATGCAATACCTTGGTTCTGTCTAGTACCTAGGTATAGCTGAGCGGTTAGTTTCCCCATAGGCTTGAGTCCGAGGACTATGCAATGCCTTAGTTCTGTCTAATGCTTTCATTTCTCTGTAAGTATCTAGTTTCCCCATAGGTTTGAGTCCGAGGACCATGCAATACCTTGGTTCTGTCTAGTACCCAGGTATAGCCGAGCGGTTAGTTTCCCCATAGGCTTGAGTCCGAGGACCATGCAATGCCTTGGTTCTATCTAACGCTTTCATTTCTCTGTAAGTATCTAGTTTCCCCATAGGTTTGAGTCCGATGACCGTGCAATACCTTAGTTCTGTCTAGTACCGAGGTATAGCTGAGCGATTAGTTTCCCCATAGGCTTGAGTCCGAGGACCATGCAATGCCTTAGTTCTGTCTAACGCTTTCATTTCTCTGTAAGTATCTAGTTTCCCCATAGGTTTGAGTCCGAGGACCATGCAATACCTTGGTTCTGTCTAGTACCCAAGTATAGCTAAGCGGTTAGTTTCCCCATAGGTTTGAGTCCGAGGACCATGCAATACCTTGGTTCTGTCTAACGCTTTCATTTCTCTGTAAGTATCTAGTTTCCCCATAGATTTGAGTCTGAGGACCATGCAATACCTTGGTTCTGTCTAGTACCCAGGTATAGCTGAGCGATTAGTTTCCCCATAGGCTTGAGTCCGAGGACCATGCAATGTCTTGGTTCTGTCTAACGCTTTCATTTCTCTGTAAGTAGGGGTTTGTCTTCGGACCGCTTCATTAGAGATGATTCCTCCTTGGGTCAGATTATGACCTTACACGTGGCGTTCTGTCTCACCTCCAGCTCGAGTCCCCCATCTTTCTCATTCACGAGGCGTCCCTTGGCCATTCGTGTTCCGCGCTTGACGTTTCGGTGCGCGAGATGCGCCTTCATTAATATCCTCGTGAATCAGCACAAATCCAGCGGTCTACAGTCTCCTTGGAATTCGGTAATTCCGTGATTAGCACTGCTAACTATTCTCTCTTCGAATTCTGTGTGGATTAATTCTCACCAACCTTCATCCTTTATATAAGGCTTTCTGGGGGGATGGTTTCTCCATACTCCATGAACTTACCAACACAAACAGAAACAGAAACATGCACCTTCAATTCTCCAAGCCCCTTTAATGACCCCGCCAGGATTATGACCGGAGTTGGAGGACATGAGGCGGCTTTGGGCTGGTGTGAGGACATCCGGGCCAAAGGCCGTTATGACCGCAGCCCCTACTATGTTTCCGGCGTGGCAGAGTTTAGGCGTAACCCCGGTGGTGCCATGCGCGGTGGCTCGGAGGGATGTCGTTGAAGTACCTAATGTCTCTCCTCAGAGCGCACCCCCGATGGAGGAGGTGCGCAAACTCATGTCATGGCCGGTGCTCGAGTGTTGCCGTCTCCAATGGCCAACACTCGTGAGGGTTGGAGAGAATCAAGGGAACATCAAGGGGGAGGGCGTCCCAGAGCCCCTGCATCTGCTCCTCGCTTTGTTCAAGCTCCGCCGCACCAAGAAAGGAGTTGTTGGTGGCCTTGAAGCAAGCCAGCCTCAGCCCCCTTCCCCCATCTTATTGTCAAGTTCTCCCATTCTCTTGATGCCAATAAGGGAACGGGTTGACACTTCCCTCTAACTAGTTCTAGAATAGGTCCGCTTGGGCCTCTGATTGTGGAATTAGCTTGTAAATTTGTTTGTAAAACACGCCTGTCTGAGCCTCTGATTATATTTTGTACTTTTCTTCTTATGAAATAATATCAATCTTTCTTTCTTTGCTGTTAAATCTTGTACTTTTCTGCGATTTTTTTTTTTGATACATCGCCAACCTTCTGTGAAGTGATCCTTTAGAATGATCGCCGGTTGCGCCGGCCAGCGCACTAATCCTTCCCACAGACAGCGCCAATTGTAGGGATTGTTTTTGTTGCCCGAGCCCACAGGATATGGGTTAAAGGCCCAATGAGCCCAGAATAATGAATTTGTAGAGAGTGGATCGAAGGTTTAGGCGCTGGCCGGTCTTCGCCAGGCCGAAACAACTTTATCTTTTATTGAAAGAACACTTAGACCAATTTACAACTGAGGGATGCTCCTTAGCCTATGGCCGAGGAGGCTTGTTTCCCAAGCTCCCCCCCTTTTTACACTTTGCTCATATTCCTTATATATTACTCTCTTCCTCCTCCTGTTGATCATCCATTGGCCTCTCCTCTGGCTGCCTGTCCCATCAGAGGTCGTATCCATGCTCAAGTGGTTTCACCCTGATCGATGTAGCCCTGCCTAGGGGTTACATCCCCATTAATGCGACCAGAAGAGTTAGGTGAGCGTATTAAGTGCGAATGTGACAACTTGCTCTGGGCTTGTCCCCACCTATAATTATCCTCAGTATGCCAAGGACGAAGGGGTCCTCGGCGTGGATCCAAAAAAGAGTCTCTCCCTAAATTGGCCTCGGATAGTCATCCTTACTTGGAGTAGGCCATTTGGGCTTGGCTTGGAGTGGGCCAAGGCCACACAATTTCCTAGCCCCACATGCTCCTTTCTCTATTATACAAGCATTGATGTGAGTGCTCTAATCCAACTCATATGGGTTGAATTAGAACTGTTAGATTTAATTCAATAGGTGAGTTTTGTTTACATGTTTCTTATTGATTAAAAAAAAATTATCAATGATATGAACACCTTTTTTAAAGAAATTGGAAAAATATATATTACAATTCAAATAATATGTCTTGTAAAAAGTTATTGCTTGTATTACTTGTAAAAAGTTACATTTTCATGGTTTGAAACAAAATTCTTTCAAATTAACATAATAATTGATTTAAATTAAAAGTCAATTTATTTATTTTACTCTACATTCAAACTAAAATGTTGGAAAATCATTTATATATTTTCTAAGGTGAAATTTGGAATTTAGTTGTATTATTCACACACACACAGAAAGAAGAGATAATAAGCTGAATGCATGTTTCATGTCTTCCTTAATTGTCGCATGTTATAATATGTTAAACCTAAAAATAAATAAATATATAATGTTGAAATTTAAAGATCAAAAGCATATCTAAGATTGTCCCTTTTTTTTTCAATGAATGATTAAGTGATGAAAGAAGTCTATCTAATCCCAATTAAATATCTTTGTTAATGGTACATGAGAAATATCTTGTTTGAGTCCGAATCTTCGGCCTAACTTATTGAGAACAACCCCATACTTTTTCTACACACCTCCAAATTAACTTTTCAAACTATATTACTATTCTATATTCCAAAAAACTGGTCAGCAATCAAGCTAATCCATCCCTTTATTTATATGACCATACTTTTGATCACATTGAAAAAACAATAAATCTAGTAACAGAAAGATTTCATCTTTTTTCTACAAAAACATTAAAGTGGTATATTGTTGTTAGTACATGATAGAGACTGTATTAGTAATCGATAAGTGGGAAAGTAATGGTACAATAATGTCAATATTTGGTTTAGCAAAAAAAGAAATAATTGCAATATTTTTTCTTTTTAATATGCAATAAGGTTCGAAACTTATAACTTCCATTCATTGTTCTTTTCCATTGAATCAAAGACACTTGTTTAAACTGGATTCGACTCCAAGTTTTTTATTGAATAACAAAGGACTTTAAGTTACTTGAAACTCCCTGCACCAAATATAATGTAATAACCATATGAACACATCAAGTATCCGTTTGAGAATTGTTTCTTTTTCGATAGCTTATTTTACACGATTTGAGACAAATAAAATATAAAACTAGTTTATTTTAAAAAGTAGCAAGTTGTATTATTTGAAATAAAACTGAGACAAAAGGTAATATTAAATCCACCCACAGTACATAAAATAAATAAAAATCTAGCTTATATTATAATCATTCTCCGAACACACACTTTAATTTGACAGCTTGATGAAGTTGTCAATTATGAGTGATTGAAGTATCACTATCAACCACTCACTCCAATCACTTTAGTATGTTATGAAATTAGATATGAAATTCGATTTTTCCCTAGATTTTATTCATTACCATTTACCTGTAAAATTATTCATTAAATTTTTTATATTACTAGTGTACAATATAGGCTAAAATGCAAAACTGATCCTCTAAGTTTTTTTAGATTTCATTTCAATATTCTAACTTTGTTTTCGTTTATTTTAATCCTTTATGTTTCAAATTTATTCAATTAAAGTCTTTTCGTCAACTTTTGTTAAAATTTTTTGGAAAAACAAAAATATATATATATTTTTTTTTCAATCATTAATTGAAATTTTTTTAATTTAAAAAATTTGAAGAAAAATCTAAAAAATTGAAAAATTAACCACGACATATGACCAAAGTTGATAAACTTGAAAATTAGATAACTAAAATGAAGTGTCTGTTTGGCAAAAATTATTTTTGTCAACTTATTTTACTATTTAACTTATTTTTGCTACTATTTATGAGTCCTACTGCACTTTTTTATACTATTCATAGGTTTTACTATACTATTTCAACTAAATTTTACATTTATTTACAGTATTTTTAGTAAAAAAATTTCAATTTCAGTAAAATAAGCAGATCTCAAAATGAACCTGAAATTTGAAGAAACTTAGAGTACCAGTATTGCATTGTTTTTTTATTTGACTACAGTCTAATTAGCAAAGAAGTCAACAAGGAACTGGGTGACCTTAAATCGGTGGTAAGCATGCGTGAAGCACGTGGTCCCTCTGACAAGAGGCATGTCATGTGTTAAGGAGTGGGACCCAACCATCCAAGTTGCACAACATTGATATATCTTATAAAGAAAAAAGAAAAGAAAAGAAAAAAGGACCAAGTACTACGTTGGCGTTGGTATAGTTGCCACGTGTCAAATGCCTAGAGATTGACAGCATAGTTTTTGGAATGGGATGGTGGTCCTCACTTTGATGAGTTAGTACTCAGAACATGATGCATTCACCCCCCAAGTGAAGTGAGAGCGACCACTCTCTCTAGTGGTCTCTCTACACTTGTACGTATTTTTTAATGTTTGATTGTGTTGTACAATAATGCAAGTTGCAAAGTATACAATACTTGCAAGATTTCCTTGTGAATTGTTATGATAAGAGGATCTTTTGGTGGGCCATTTAGGTGTAATCAATCAAAAGGAGCATTGACTATAAATGAATCAAGTTGCTTACGAGGAGCTTGAACTCAAGTCAGGAAAGAAAAATTGTTTATGTTTATTTGTTTAAAAAAAAATTTTAATTCAAGTATAAGTTTAGACTCGACAATTAAATGAACTAGGCCTAAAATTAATAATATGTTCTTGAACATTAAAGTCGATTTAAATTTATGTTGTATTATGTGTCTATATTTATACTTGTCTAAAAATAGAATTATATAATCTTGAAGTTGGATTGTTTAAGTTGAGGGGTAATGAAATGTGGACTAATATGCAATTTACACACTTAAAATTCATGGTAGTTTTGATTTTACACATTTTTGCTTCAAAATTTTGGATTCATAATGTGCCGTTTTTGAGTTGAGGTGCCATTTAACAGACACCTCATCACAACATATAGACGGAATGACTTAAATCAAAATGATATGTAACATTAGGGTCCAAATTTTAAATAAAATAAAAGGTGTAATTTCTCATCAATACATATTAATTAATTTAGCACTTCCATTTTTTTTTTATAGATATAATAAAATTTAAATCTCTTTTTGGTGTAGACATGATTTAAACCCAAAATCTTTATTTAATAAAAAAAAATCTCTATTTGATGTTCAACCACATTTTTTTTATTTCATTTAAGTTTCTTACAATTCATTTATAGGAAATAAAAACTCAATAGATATTGTTAATTAGGACATATGCCAAAACAATTTTGTTAGTTTTTTTTTTAATATTATTTTTAAATTACTAGTTTATATAAGTTTATTACACACCTCATTAAAAAAAATGAATACTTTCACATGTAAAAGTTTAAAAAATGACACATCGTACGGAGCACAAAGTTCAATAAGAGGTAGAAAGGTGTACAAGAAAAAAAAGATCTAATATGATTTTGTGGGACGCGTCATTGATTTTGATGTTAGAGTTGAAAGATTCCCTCTACACATCTTTAATTGCCAGGTGTTGCTTGTTAAAGGTAAAAAAATAGTCAATAATTCATGTTTGGTTTAGCCTAGATCCATGACTCATGTAAAAGCCGAAAATTTCACAAGGAAGTATACTTTGATGCATATTTGAGCAAAAACACTAGATTGCACATTTTTTTCACACACTTGGTACTTTTCAGTAAGTACCTGTGCATAAGTGATGGTCCAAAAACATATCAATAGATATTCAAAGGATCCGGTTTGTGTCTAGTGCATTAGTACATTAAACACATTAAAATATGGACACGTGTAAAGTCAATAACAGATTAAAAAGTGTTCAAAGGATACAGCTTGTATCCAATGCATTAGTACACTAGACACATTGAAATGCAGATAAGTGTCTAAAACTAAACACATGTTCAGAACTGAACACATGTCCGTATTCTAACATTTCCACTACAATTGATACACTCGATACAATCCAAGTTTATATTCAAATTGTGTCAAAATGTGGAATAAATTTTAGGAAAATGCTAACGAGTGCCCTTAGAGTATTGATTAATAATCCATTTTAGAAAAGTTTTGACATCACTTTTATGGGGAACGAAAAAAACTATCAAAACATTAAATTTTTTTTTCTTTTCCTATAAAAACTTTATTTAACTGGATTGTTAATTAATATTCTAAGAGTACTTGTTAGCATCACCCTAAATTTTAAGCTAATATTTAGTTTTTTAGCTTTTATATATAACTTCTGAAAACCTCTTTTTTTCCTTTTTTTTTTTTTTTTTTTAGTATAAGTATACTTTCAGTAAAAAAAATTTAGCAACATGTGTAGGGCTTATCGTATTCTACAAGTCTATGACTTGAGCAAACTGGGCTGGCCGCTGGAGTTGAGGTCATGGTCATGCTCAAAATTGCGGCAGTCAAACAAATTTGGGTTAACTTCAACTTGCGGACACTGAAGCCTATAACAGATTAAAAATTGTTCAAAGGTTACTGCTTGTATCTAGTGCATTGGTCTGGACCCATTAAAATGCAAACAAGTATCTAAAACTAGACATGTGTCCAGAACTGAATACATGTACATATCTTATTGTTTCTACTGCAACTAATACACTGGACACAATCCAAGTTTATATTCAAATAGTATCAAAATGTGGAATAAATTATAAGCCAGTTTTTTATTTTTTAACTCTTGTATATAGCTTTTTATTTATTATTATTATTTTTTTTTTACCTTCTTTAAAGTATAAGTATACTTTAACATACCTTCCGCTAAAAAAAATTAACCACATATATGAGCCTTATCATATTCTACAATTCTGGGCTAATACAAGTCTACAACTTGAGCAAACTGAGCTGGCTGTTGGAGTTGAGGTCATGGTCATGCTCAAAATTGCGGCTGTCAAACCAATTTGGGTTAACTTCAATCAATCAATTAAAAAAAACATGATGTATTAACTGTTATTTTTTTTATAATTTTATTAATTAATTTATTTTTGTTTATTTTTAAAAGTTTTATTTATTTATATTAACTTTTTGTTTAAGGTTTATGTGTACTTGTTCAAAATCGATGAAAATACCATTATACTATAATAATTTTTTTTTTTTTTAAGTTGTAACTAAGCAAAGAAACTAAACTAACCTAACACACCTAAAGTTCATTTATTAGTTATTACTAGCCGGGAAACAATCTCCAACTTGGCCAAAGATTCCTCAGGCAGAGCATTAGATATAAGTATGGTGCCATTTTGGGACCTCATCATGGCCAAGTACTCAGTTGGATTGAGGTAATGTAGTCGGGAAAAAAAATTGTGATTCAGTGAGATTACTCTATTCTCCAATTCAACAAATCTTAGTTCGAATATCACCTCTCAGTCAATATTAGTGGACAAAATTATATTAATACTAAAAATTAAAAAATTGACACTCACAGAATTACACAACGCCTAGTTTTAATTTCAAATTTTTAGTATCGACTATGGATCTTCAACATGTACCTTCATTTTATTTTATCTAAAGTCATATTTTGTTACTTCCTTAATTGACAAGTCCTTTTTTTTATTACTTCTATTGATATTATTTTGGGTCTTTTTCTACATTTTCTCGTTTTCTCAACTTTGAGACGCTCTCAAAATTATAGTAAGTTTTAGTAAGAATTGCTTGTTCATTAAATTGGGGGAGAAATTTTCAACTTAAAACAGTTTGCCAAGAATAAGGTAATTCGGGGAAATCCTATCAATCTGGCATGATAATTGACATCCTAAAACTAAAAGGCCATTAATATCAGACATTTTGACCAAGATTTGTGTATAATGCAGCTAGCTGATTTCTACTAAAATCTCCAAATTTCTGCATGATGATGTACCAATTTGTTGCCTCACTGTGAACCAGGCTAACAAAGCTATAGTGAGGAAATGTTTTTTTTTTTTTTTCACAATAGAATTTCTACTCTAGCATAATCTAAATGTATATGTGTGTGAAGCTCCCTCCTGGAGACTTGAACCCTTACTCTTGCCTCTCACACCTCACAAACACTTATACTTGTGGAGTGACTACCGCACCAAAGGTACATGGTGGTTATAGTGAGAAAATGTTGGTTTTTTGTATTTTGTTTTTTTTTTTTTTAACATTGTGCAGAGTATTCAAGTTATTTTCTTAGCACAACTCTCCATATGCCAAATAGAGAGCTCTCCTTACTCTTTAACAAATTTATGATTAGAAAGCAAACCAAGACTGGACTGCTGACTTGGATTAGGCAGCTGTTAGCTCTAAAGCAAAGGACTGAGACCTATGATTTTCTAAACTAGCTTAGGCAGCAATCATTTATCATATCTAGTGGGGAGAGGACTGCTAATGAAATAATTAGAACTAAAGAATAAATACTTCCAAGTCATAAATGAATAAATTTTTCTGTTTGGCATTCAAGTCATAATGAATGATGTGAGGTGTAGACATGGTTGCAAGAAGTTTTAAGAGTAAAGAGTTCCGTCCAAAACAAAACAACAAGATGTATTTGGCACCCCCCATTTTATATATATTAAGAGAGTTTGATTGAGTGATCAGCAGCCTCAGCCGGCTTGTGTTGTGGTCGGACACAATCCCTTTTTGTATATCTCTATTCCATTGAATAAATTTTTGATTCATCCAAAAAAAAAAAAGGATTGCTGGTTCTGTGGTTCATGAAAAAAAAGAAAAAAAAAAAAACTAACATTATACATAATAAAAGAAAGTATTTAGTCAAACAGTGGATAAAGTACGAAAATGGTCAATAACATGCTTGAGCTCTAGCTTTAAACATGCAAGGGTGGGTTGTAAAGGATATGGTATACCTTGTTTCGGGTGTATACACCATCTTTCTCATGGCAGGTGGGTTTGGTTTGGTTTATGTGCTGAAGGGGACACAGACCAACACGTGACCATTGCAAGGGTGGCTTGTAGGGGATTGAGTTACCTCCGGTGCTCTTGTGCCCTAGAGGAGCTAGTGGCATGACACATGCCTTAAATGGCCAGGTGTCATTTCGTTGATTGCACAAAATCCACAAAATCCACAAGAGCATTGGATGAAAGCTTTACTCGGTTTGTAATATTCAAAACATGTTAAGTTTCAAAAAGCGAGAAAAATAAAAAAGAATAATCTAGCGGAAGCATAAACATCTAGTAACCAACCACAACATACAACACCACAGTAACTAAAACAAACAACCAATCCTTGTAAGAAATTCAAAATCAGGGTAGAGTTAAACAAAAGTCATCTTCATGAGACTTTTGATACTTTTCAGTTTTTTTTTTTTTTAAAAAAAAAAAAAAAAAAGTCATCTTACCTGATAGATGTACAAGTTCAAAAAATACACTGATCATGATCGCTTAAGGGATACTATGATAAATTGTATTGAGACATCACCAATGGTTAAAAAGGTTGAATCTACTTATACAAGTTCAAAATATACACTGATCATGATCGCTTAAATGATACTATGATAATTTGTACTGAGACATCACCAATGGTTAAAAATGTTAATCTACTTGTAGTACTTCTTTGAGCTTTAGCTGAAGCTTGTAAATCATCTTGTAAACTTCGTTTGTTATAGAAAGCTGTGTAGAGAAAGTGTGTAATTAGCTAGTGCACAAGATTTTGTGCAATAAGCAATTGATCAAAACAAGGAGACAAGCACGCAATTATATTAAGCACATCACTAATTAACCTTCCAAAAAAATTATTCCAAAAATATCGTAGTTACAATTTTTCCAATTTAACTGAGAAACTAAAATAAAAAATAAAACTACCAAAAAGTTAAAAACTCTTGAGCCAGAAAAAAAAAAAAAAAAAAAAAAACCCACCCTAGAATGCCGCTGTTTGACTAAACTTCCTATGTAATCAAAAGACAAAGGTACTATTCTCAACAAAACTGGAGCAAAAGGAGCAATCAAAACCTAGCTCATGCTGCCTTGACTGGCTTGGCGGGTGGCTTTTCCTCCACCATTTTGGTAGACCCTATGGCTAGTTTCTTCATTCCGTCCAGCATTACCACGAGTTCGATTTGAGAAATCACCTCGCCTCTCAAAGTCATTTCTCCCATAGCCACGGCCTCCACTAAAATTCCCACCATTGAAGTTTCCACGGCCCCTAAAGTTATCATTTCGATAACCAGCCCGTCCTGAAAACCTCCCTCTGTCATTGTTAGCTGCAAGAAACACCAGACCATCAATTCCAACCATATGAAAAAACATGAACAAGCCTTGTTGGATGGTTTTCTTTTGGGAGAGAAGGGGGGGGGGGGGGGGGGGAGTAGATTTTATCCAATTTGGCTGGGATATTTGATAAATTTTATGGAAAGCGCACCACAAACCAAATACAGAACTGTTTAAATAATAATGATGAATGACAGGAAATTTTCAACTTGCCTCGCCTTTCCTCAATGCGAACTTCACGATCCAGCATTTCAATTGGAGACTTCTGAAATAGTAACACGTGGAATGTTAGATGTAGAAACATAGGAGAAATTCAATAAAAAAGAAAAAAAAAAGGATGTAGATAACTTGAGGCTCACACAAAAACTCAAGGACATTGCACAAATTTTATGCGCATACAGAAACCATAAGAACTACAGCTTCAGTAAGAATTTGTTACTCATAAATGAATGACCAACTTACACACACACAAAAGGCCACAGCTCAAAGAAAAAAAATCAGCATGCATCTGAAGTAGAAAATTGGATGAAAAGAAATGTCTAAAGGCCTCAACACAATTATAGCCTTTATGAACCAAACAAGTAGACAGATCATGAAAGTTGAACGGAAATGAAAAAGAAAGCACAAAGGTAGCCATTGCTCATCCAGTAGGCACTCAAAGACTCCAGACTCATCACATAAAATAACCGAATCCATGAGACAAAAACACATAAGTTACTTCACAACATTAAGTTAACAAGCATACCACAGATCCACAAAGTAAGAAAAGTTAATCATGACCGCCATACAGAAAACAGAGGATTAAGTTTTGCATGTCCTTGCTTGGTGAAAAATGTGAGAATGAAGCTTAGAGCGTACAATGGTAGTTTAGACAGGTAAGTTATTGTCAATTAAAAGGTTAATCCCCAATATACAAGATAACAACAAATTAGGTGTAACAGAAAAGTCAATACCTCAATAGCACTTTGCATCGAACTGGCAGATTCAAATTCCACAAAACCAAAGCATGTCCCTTGTTGCTGGATAGAAGATAGCAAATACACAACATGTGAACATCATTATAAATAATAAATCTAAATGGAGTTAACCAAGTTAAATATGAAACATACCTTGCTACTTCTAACTTGAATACCATTATGCTTAATAGGCCCAAAATTCTTGAAAACCGCTTCAAGTTGTTCAACAGTTGCATTCATAGGCAGATTTGGTACAAATATGGCATGAGTCTTAGCTGGACATGTACAATCATAGATATTAGAAGAAACAAGCTGGGTATGAAAAGGGAAGTTTGTATAACATCTTAAATTGAACACCATTCCAGGTATCAATAAATAAGATCACAAGAAGAAATAAACACCTGCATGATCTTCAATCTTTTCCCTGGTACTGTTGCTACTAGGAGCTGTAGCTTCAGGTGCTGCAGATGCACGGGATGGTTCAGCAGGTTTAACAGGTGGAACCCTCGATTGGAATGGAGCACTGTTGTCCTTCAATAATTGCACCTGGAACAAGCACAACAAAAGGTAATAAAGTAAGTTTGGTGATAACAATAGCTAGAAAACTACACAAGTATAGATTTTACTTACCACTGATGCAAATGTTTTCTTTGGAACATCCTCAGACTTCTTTGAAAGATCCTCAGACTTCTTAGGAAGATCCTCATCTTTCTTTGGAAGATCCTCAGCTTTCTTTGGAAGATCAGCAACCCTTTTTTCACTAAGGGGCATCTTCCCATTGGCCAATGGGGTTGTTTGATTTGACACAGAAACAGTAGGTTCTGTAATCAAAGAAAATAATAAATCTTTCATAAATTCAAAAATAAGACACCCTTGCCCAAACAAAAAGAGGCAACCAGAGAGAATGAGACCAAAAAAAGAGAGCAAACAAATGGAAACATGACACTTACTAGGATCAGTTATCAAAGGAGCTTTTGGAGCACTTTCTTCAATCTGATTATTTTCCACAGTATCAACCTCCACAGATTCAGATATGAACCTAAAAACATCATTCAAGACGAAGTAGCCATTCTCTTGAGGGGCTAGAAAGAAAACTTGACTGAATTTCCTTCCCGTATCTTCCTTTCCAGTTAAAATACCAGTAACTAGAACAATCACCCCATTGTTAAATGAAAGCTCAGAATCAGCAGTCAATATTTCAACCTGATTGTTCAGGTAATCCAAGGAGAGTATCTTGTCCTTAATGGCCTATTTCAAAATGAAAGAAAGACAATTTACTCATCAACATGTGTAAATATATAATTTACAGGGGAAAAAATAAATCAAAGCCCTTTGAAGATAAAAGCTTAGACAAAAATAATAAAGGAATGTGGCCGTTATTTTATTTTTTGTATTTTCTAATTTGGACAAATGAAACAATGAAACTAAAACACACAAACATATGTGCATGCTTCACCACTTTTCCTAAGCATCCAAGATTCAACTTTTTCTCAAAATCCATACAGCCCAAAACATATAAAGAATCTAAATATCACCTTTCATGGAAATCCAAACTACATTCCATAACCCCTCTCTCAGCAACAAAACTCACAATAAGGCTAAAGCATAAAGCATTCAACATTTTTCAATCCACAAACACAAATCGATGGAAAATATGAACAGCAACAAACATTCAACAATGAAATTAAATAGCTTAAGCATTCACAAGTAATATGCAAATGTGTGTGGTTGTGTATGTGCATTTGTGGGAATTATGTTATTCTAATATGCCCTGCATGGAAATATTGATTCTATTGCATGTGGAAGAAAATGTGTAATCTAGACAAGAACATCAGTGAGACCTTTAGCCATTTAAGCTTCCCTTTTTACAAAACTTACCTCCAAGGTAGTAATCGAGCTCATCACACCATCAGTCCCAAGTCGGTTGAGCACACTCGAACTGTTATAAAACTTGTGAACCTCCTCTGGATTTGTATGCAGAATACGATAATACTGAGACACAAAGGTATTGCCAACAAACTGTGCACTTGAGGTGTCAGAAGCATCTTCACTTTGATTTGCCATATCTGCATCAGAACAATGACAACAAACATAAACTAATCTACTGAAAAGAAATTATTTTCTGCACCAACACAAGGACAACAAACAACCATAAACTAATCTACCAAAAAGAAATCTTTTCTGCACCAACACAATAGCAATAAAAAGTTATGAACTAATATACTGAAAATATATTACAACATATAGGACAATATGCACCCAAAAAAAGGCTAATTGCATAGTGAAACGCAAATCTTCAACATTGAGATAATATGTATGACATTGAAGACTGAAAAATAGCATAATTTGTAGGCAAATATTAGCAAAGTAACTTTAATATGTGGATGTCCATCCACACGGCAGATTAAAAAAATCAAGGATCAGGTCCTTAAACCTACTTTAACCATCTGTATCAAAAATCAATGAAGACAAGATTAAATATATAATTCTGATTTGCCACAAGTATGGTTCAATGACATTAGGCAAATATTACTAAAGAAATTTTAATACATAGCAGATTAAAACAAAACAAAACAAATTAAGAAAAACCAAGGATCAAATTCTTAAATCTACTTTGACAACCTGTATGAAAATACAATCAACATAACATGAAACATTAAATTTTGATTTGCAAATAGCCTTGTAGCTTGATGGCATTAACTAACATAAATAGGTTCGCGCACACACACACACACACACACACACACAAAGAGTAACAAGGGTTTATAACATATGAATCATCTAATGGTGAAAGTTCTTCAGAAAATATTGTATTTTTTAAAATTATTATATTAAAAAAAAATTCTTCTCATTCTATTATTATAGTTCTTCAGAAAAAACTTTCAAAACTAAATATAGAAATTCTTCAGCTTTCAAGGTTATAGCTCTTCAGAAAACAGTCAAAGTTAAATTTTGAAAAAATAAATAAAAAAAAAATCTTTCTTTTCCTTTTAATCATAATGGGTTTATTGGGAAATTCCAATACATGAAATAATACAAACAAAACAATATTAAAAATTCTCTACGCTCAAAACTAAATCTCTCTGTTATTTCCAACAACAACAACAACAATTCCATGTGTTTAACAATGCGAAGATACAACCTTTACAAAAACAAATTTAAACAAAGACATTCGCTTTTGTATACAAAAGTTAAACCCCAGATCCACACAAAAAACACCAACAACAACAACAAAAAACATTGAAACTAGCAAACCAACCTCAAAGCTAAAACCATAATCAAAGAATTTTTATATTCAAGAACAAAAGCGTGAATGAGAGAGAATGGTACCTCGGGGAAGAGATCAGAACACCAAAGAAAAAGAGAGAGAGAGAGAGAGAGAGATTGAAAGACCGTGCGGCTCTGAGAACGGTGTGTAGAATCGTGACAGCCAAGTGTGTATATATATAGAGACAGCGTCCCAGAGAGACAAGGATTTCTTTTCCTATTTGGTTTGGGTTTATTTATTTTTTGTTTTAATTTTTGTTTTTTAATGTTAAGTTGGATTTCTTAGGCCACAAGCCACCACTATAGCAAACGCAGCCGTGGGTGGTGTCTCTCAACTACTAGGCCGCTTAAAATAGAATATATTATATCCATTTCTCAATATTAAAAAATATATATATTACTAAAAAGAAAATTCTCAATGAATAAAAATTATTTTTTAAAATGTTATATACTTTTCAAATGGGCGTTTTATTAATACGTTTTATAATGTATGTCATAGTTTAAGAGTATAAAATTTTTTGATCTCCCAAATATTTTACTCTTCTATTCTCTCTCAATCAAAATATAAATTAGAATTTATAGTTTTCTGGACAAATTTATTACTAAAATCCATTGTTTAATGCATGAAGTCCAATATTGCTAAGAGAAATATTCACAATCTCAAACATGATATTTATTTTGATACTCATTTTTTAGATTTTTTTTTAATTAAATATTTTAAAATACATATTATAAATAGATGAGAGTAGTCCAATTAATATAGTAGGTTATTTCTTCTCAGAAGGGAAAAAAAAACATATTAGGTTATGTAAAAAGCTTGATTCTTTTTCTAATGCATGCATCGTTTATAAAATATTAACTAATAATAATTTTACATTTGCGTATGCAAAAATAAGTTATCCAAATTAAGATTGATAAACTCATATTTAAGATTGGCTATTTTATGAGAAATATTATGTGAATTAGCGATATTACCAATAAAAAAAGTAATTTTAGCAAAACTTGAATAGAAAAACATAATCAGTAGTAATGTTGCAAAAGGCCGATGATGATTGGTGTAATGATTGGTCAATCCTCAACCAAGGCAAACTACAGGTCAATAGCCTTAACAATTTGTTAGTTAATTTGGCTTCTC
The DNA here is from genome assembly GCA_030445155.1 of Quercus variabilis. NCBI lineage: Eukaryota > Viridiplantae > Streptophyta > Magnoliopsida > Fagales > Fagaceae > Quercus > Quercus variabilis. The sequence goes on from CP129447.1 coordinate 72,026,274, forward strand.
CAACTTCTTCAAAATCTACAGGTCACTCATTAACAAACAACATTGTTTTTCCATAATAATAAAGTTGCCTTACACATGGAAACCAATTTGGCGTTCCATGAAGTAACCAAAAATGTCGAGACTAACTATCACTTTATAAGTGACAAAATTCAAGGAGGTTTGGTTCACGCACTAACCATAAGTTGGTTGATATGTTTGTTAAAGCATTGGGTTGTAATCGATTCTCTACTTTACTCTCTAAGATGGGTGATCACAATTTGTATTTTCCATTTTGAGGGAGAGTCTCGAGGGTCAAGAGAAACAGAGAAATGACGTGTAGCTTACCATATGCAACTATGCGACAAGTCAAGGAGCTACCAATCATTTATGTAACGAATTTTTATTTCTTTAATTTAATTTGATATCTTTTACATGTCTCACATGATTTACCTTTTATATGATTGGTCAATATCGTTAGCATAAGCAATTAGGGTTTTTTCGATTGGTCAATACAATTAATGTAAGCAATTAGGGTTTTTTTTTTTTTTTTTGGGGGGTCTTTGATATTATTAGGTTGGTTTAAAAATCATTGATAGATTTACCTTTATATGATTGGTCAATACCGTTAGCATAAGCGGATAGGGTTTTTTTGATTGGTCAATACTGTTAGCGCACTCAGTTAGGGTTTTTTCAATTGGCCAATATTGTTAACTTAAGCAGTTAAGGCTTTTTTTTTTTTTTTTTTGGTCATTGATACTATTAGATTGGTTTAAAATTCTTTAATATGTACAACGACTAAATTATTTATTGTAACTCAATTACGATACTATGATTCTTTATAAATAAAACATAATTCATGGTATAAATTTAGATCAATGGAGTCAAGAATACTTCCCTTCAATTTTTTTTTTTTTTTTAATAATGCCATGAAGTTATTTGATTCAATTTACTTGTTAGCACGAGTTTTAGCAAGATTGTTAAATAATAATTCACCCAAAATTAAATTTGAAAGGAATAAATTATTAAATTTTAGGTTTTTTTTTTGTTTTTTTTTATAATTTAAGGTCCGTTTGTTTTGGGTGAAAATGATTTCAGGAAATCATTTTCTGTAAAATAGGTTGTTTGGTTGGTTTTGAAAATTGAATTTTTTTGAATAATTTTCAGTAAATCATTTGACCATTGAAATAATTTTCCTTCCCTATTTTCACTTCAAATGATTTTCGAAGAGAGAGAGAGAGAGAGAGAGAGAACCTAGCACCAGATCACGCTGGAGACGTTGCTGGTGAACCTCGAGCACCACGCCGATCTCGCCTTCGATCACCTCTGTTCGATCTCGCCACGAACCCAGAACCCATCGTCAATCGTTGATCGCCACGAACCTAGAACCCCATCGCCTTCGCACCAACGAACCCAGAACCCATCGTAAGTTGCACAGGCGATGGTTTTGTTTCTACTTTTGATTTTTTTTTCTTTGGTTTTGTTTCTGCTTTTGATTGCTGGAGTTTATTGTGATTTTGAAATTTTTTGTAATAAAATTTATTTTAATGCTGAGAAAATATAAAAAAATGTCTAGGAAAATAGCATTTTCAGAATAAAATCAAACACATGAAAATATTTTCTATAACAATTTTTATTATACAATCAAACACTTAAAAATATTTTTCTTTTTCAAAAATAACATTTCTGAAAAATATGTTATTTTCCAAAAAATATTTTACTGGAACAAATACAGCCTTATTTTCCTTTTGTGGAGAGTGGAGTGATTATTCAGATTTTTTGGCATAAGCGAAAAGGTGCACGAGTCCAGGCTAGCGTATGCTGTAAGCTTGTAACTGACGCAGTGAGCACTGACAGGAGTTACAGACACAGTACCCCATGTAACTGAACATTTTGTGTCCAATTGTAGACTGCCACGTATGCATTGTTAAGTCCCATGAAACGGAACTCATAGTGGAGTTGTTCAAAAGCAACTAGATTCCACAACATCATCATAAAGACACCAGAGTCAAATACTAGTTTTTAAATTTTTTTTAAAAGTAAAAAGTTTCATGTTTTTATACCAATAATAATTAACCGTACGGTGGAATCTTTATAAATTTTAGGATTTTTTTTTTGAGAAGAAATTTTAAGAGTAATTAGAGTTTGTTTGATAGAGCATCTTAATAATATGTTTTTAATTTTTAAATAATATTATACGTATTTTTATATATTTTTTTATCCATACATATTTAAAAAAAAATATAAACAACATTATTTAAACTTTTCTACCAAATAGATCTTAGATTATTAGAATACACTCAATATATTGAGTTTAAGTTTAAACAAAAACAAAATTATGAAATTTTAATGTTTAAGGATTGTTAATTACACTATATTTTGTCTCGAAAAGTTGTTTACAAGTTAACTTACTGGTATGAATAACCTCCTATTCCAACTCAACTTAAATTTCAATCTATTTTCAGCTCATTATGCTAAATTTTGATCATTGTGATGATTTTAGCTAGTATGTATTTCTTAAAAAATAATGTAAATAAAATTATTTATTTATTTATTCAAGAAGTATTGTTTCAAAACTTTGTTTTTTTCATTTTACTTTACTCACATATAACATGTCATGAAATAATGATATTAAAAACTAATTTTGTGGATTTAGTTTATGGTTTATACATTTGAAATTTAATCTATAATATGATAGCAAACAATAAGAGATATTGATTTATATTGGAGTGTATGGTGTATGTCCTAATTAAGAATAATCTTTTCCATTTGAAATATTGTAATAAAGTATCGAGATTTTCTTTGATTTTGTTGGATTGCAGTACCCAATCTTTTCCATTCGAAATATTGTAATAATTTATCAATATTTTCTTTGATTTTGTTGGATTGCAGTACATTAATTGCAACTTTTCGTCAAAGCCTGCAAAATTTGGTAGATGATTGCAGGCAGATGGCTTTTTGGATTCCCAAGTTAGATCGAATGTTGCTTTCGTGAAGCAAATAAACGTGCGCAGCTAATAAATGTGCAAATGTCTAGTTATTTAAAGGTTTATTTGAGTTTTGTTTATTTTATTAAAATTAAATTTTTTTTACTGAAAGTATTGTAGATAAAAATAAAAATTAGTTAAAATAGTATAGTGAAATTTATAAATAATATCAAAAAATGTAATAAGACCTATAAATAGTATAAAAAATAAATTATCAAAAATAATTTTTGCCAAATGCACACTGAGAGTAAATCTTGATAGAGACTTGTTTTGTATGATAATCTGCCTATAGACGTCTTAAATATTGTAATTCCAAGGTACTAAACAGCCTCCGTCTTGAATCTTGTCTTGAGTTTTAGTTTTAATTAATTTCCATGTTACCAACAAAAAAGAAAAAAAAAAAGAAAAAGAAAAAGAGAAATAGAATGAGAGAATGGAGATACCAATTTGATTTTTTTCTAAATATATTTTTTTGGCGTGAATACTAATTCAATTTAACTTTTCATAATATCACAGAATTCGGCAAGATACAGTTATTTATTAACACTAAATTAATCTATTTAAGGGTCTGTTTAGATACTGCTTATTACTGAAAATACTGTAGCAAAATAAATTTTAAATGTGTGAATAGTACCGTGTGACTCATTTTTAATGAAACTTTTTCTAAACAAAAGAAGTTTGGGGGTTCTGTGAACAATGCACAAGACCTACTAACAGACACGAACGCACAACACTAGCATTGAAAACGCTATCCAAACTCCACCTAATAATTTTGCATGACATGCTCAAATTCCCAATGAATGTTAGCTCCTCTTTCTCAATATAACTATAAAAGTTTACCAAGTTTGTCGTAGTATATACAACAATGTTAGTTTCTCGAAAAAAAAATATACAACAATGTTAGAAAAGCTATATACCACTAGTTCATAACCTATACAATGATAAGAGTATCTGTAGCAGCTGGTGCAAAAATTATGCCATTTTGCCACACCAAATGCCTACTTTATTATTTTATCACATCATTTTACAATATCTTATTTATCAAATGTTATATAATTTAATTCTATACATTAAAATAATATTTACTACACATTAAAATAATATATTACCCCCTCCCCATTATCATTAACAACAACAACAACAACAACAACCCACGCTGCAGATCAACCGCCACAGCCCATAACCACTGGCCACCCACAGATTAACCACCGACCACCAATATCAGCCACTGCTACCAAAAAAAAAAAAAAAAACTCAAACAAACACTACAACCAATATCAGACCATACACCAAAAAAAAAACACCATCAACCAAAATCTTATACTCACCCCAAATCTCACACCCACAACCCCAATTTGAGACCATCCCAAATCTCATACCCATCCCAAATCTCACACCCACAACCTGATCAACCTACCACCATCAACCAAATTTAGCCAACCACTAACAATCAAAACAACCAACCACCAAAAGAGAGAGAGAGAGATCGGCGAGATTGGAGTGGCAATGACGACGGTGATGACGACGGCGATGATTGGAGTGGCCTTGCCCATGCCGCTTGCGCATCCGATGGCGATGACGATGGTGATGATCCGATCAGAGTGGCGATGAGAGAAGAGCGATGATCCAATCGGAATGGCGATGGCAATGGTGATGATCCGATTGGAGTGGCGATCCAATCGGAGTGACGATGGCGATGATCCGCTTGCGCCTCGCCCATTTTGTTCTTTCTCTGTCGAGGGAAGAGCTGGGTCTAATGTGAAAGAGGGAGTCAGTGAGTGAGAGAGAAGAGAAAAGAAAAAAATGAAGAGAGAGGAGAGAGAAAATAGAATATAAAACAATAAAAAAAATTTCAACATCTATCCGTATCGTTGCAAAATTGCAACGATACTGTAGCTATGTTGTATAATTTTTAAGATTTGGCACATCTCAAAAGGCTTCATTTTTGTGTTTGGTGTATTTGGCACATTTGCCCACCTGTTGTGGATGCTCTAAGTGGGGAGCGCCCCCACCCCGCCCCCCAAAAAAAAAAGAGAAAGTATATATTCTAGTATTCAACAATTATTATTATTGTGTTTATATATGAAATTATATATATTATATCATTAAGTGAAAATATGATATATACATACACACACACACATATTAATAATTTAATAGTTAGGGATTGAGAGATTTAAATTCAAGACATTTATATTGGAAACACCAAAAGATGTTAGTTAAGCCACAAAGACTCTTGACTGATGTGTTAAATATATAATGAAATTTAAATTAAATTAAAAATATAAATTAAAATAATGTCATGTAAATTACGAGGCCTTGAAAGTTCGTGGCACAATATTATGAGCTTAACCAAAAGTTAAACTATTTTGGTTTTATATAGATTATTAGTCAACAACCCATGAAATTTATTAAAAAAAAAAACAATTTGATAAAATGGTTTTCTCACTTTTATATTTTGTATGAAAAATGCTAGAGTTACAAGTTTTTTTACAAACTGTTGATATGGTAAGCAGTTATTGGTAAATAAAAAACTGATGTTATTGGTGGGTCCAAATGAGAACAAATAAGAAATTGGCCACAATAACAGTTTGTAAAAATTTTGTGAAATAGTTTGTAGTTGTAACATTACTTATTTTGTAAATAAATACGAAATTTTATCATTATGATAGTTATTTATTAATATTTATTATGATTTTGTTAGCATATGAAATATTAAATTTGATAATTATGGCAGGCATTAATAGTTATTTATTATGATTTTTTATTATTATCTAGAGCTAATAAATATATAATTATGGTAATTATTAATAAGTATTTATTTTGATTGTATTCATATATGAACTATATGAACTAGCTATTATTACTTATTTGAAGAAATTATGATGCAACAAGATTCTAATTGTGGGGTTAAATATAAATAACATACAAAATATATACGGAACAAACACCATAGATTTTTTTTTTTTTTTTTTTTTTTATAGAGTTTCAACTTTTGAGAATTGAACCCCATATCTCTTATTTAATTATTAAAGACTTTACTAGTTGAGTTAACTGGAACCCACTTCTAATTGAGGGGTCATATATATTACTGTAGAATATTAATGTGTAAATTTGTATGGTCTCAAAAGCTTATGTGACAAAATATTATAAATTCAGCCGAAAATCAAATGGTATTTGGTTTTATATATATATATATATATATATAAGATTATAGATTATAAATGACATAAGTCACGAGTTCCAGTTAACTAATTTGGTAAAATCTCATGATGTCCAATAAGACATATGTGGTTCAAACCCATCTACAATAAAAGCCAATTAATGTTTTAATCTTGATGGTGCGTAAGATCAGTTTGGTTGAACACTTCGGCTTCGATGGGTTGCTACGCTTGCAGAGGCCTGCAAAAGAAGAAGGAAATCAAAGGATGACCGGGATGGACCGGCCAAATGTCCTCCGATGGTGAAGTTAGTGTCTTCTCTGGTATGAAGTTCTAACTGTACTGTAAGTAAAGAAACTCAGAATCTCTTACCTTCACATAATTCGGACCGGTCCTTATATAGGATACTCTGGGGCGGTTATTGGTCCAATAACTTCCCCCAGATTTGTGGAATCCGGATGTAACTTCTTCAACGGCTATAAAAATCATAACCGCTGCTGGAAGTTACACACTTGGGAGAAATAGGCGGCGACGAACACGGGCTGATTTAACCACTCCAGAATTTGCTAAGTTCACGTGGTCGTCCATGTGCAATTCCTATGGACGACCTTTTATGACGCTATTCGTTGGTCGTCCAAGTGATCCATCCGTGGACGACCTTCCGTAGATAACGGAGTCTGCACCATTTGTTGACCCTACAAGGAAGAGAGTTCTGGACGAATAAGAGAGGCTGAGTCGCTAGGCAAAACGCGTATCATTGGACGACCCCTCTGGACGAATAGGAGACTGCCATTTTTTGCTAACCCATCAGTTGCCCCCTTGTCTAGGGTGTCGTCCAAGGATATTATTGGGATTTTATCCCTTTGATATAGCCACATGTCACGATTTAACTTGTTGAAGAATTAAGTCGATTACATTTTTCAATGCGATTGCCACGTGTCGCTTTCTTAGTGGATGGTGACGCTTCGCTGACCCTACCTCTGGGTCCTATAAATAGGTATATTCTCTTGGCGCCGTCTGTGGGAAGCGATCGTAAACTAGTTTGCGATTTGGCTTTCCGAGAAAAAGGTTGAATGGTTCGGACTAGGTCGAGGGCTACAAGCCCAGGCCATCAGGGAAGCAGAGATGCTTCAAGTAACCCCCATCGCGATCGCCAATCAGCGTTTGTCATGCAGTCGCCTTCCATCCAACACATGCAATCTATGGCGGCCGCGATGGCAGAGTTAACTCGCCAAAATCAAGAATTGACTAGGGAGATGGAGCGGCAGCGCCGTGAAGGACAGGCTGAAAGACAGTCCCAAAGTCAGGAAGTTAGAGGAAATGTTGAGCCTGAGGCTCAGTCAAGAGGCACCACGTCACGAAGAGTGCCACATTTGGAGAAGGAAATGGATCAAATGAGGAAAGCTATGGACGAGATGAGGGAAAACATGAGAAGAGCAAATCCCGTTGAGGATTTGGTTCACCGGACAGATTCCCCTTTCACGGCTTCCATCAATGGGCATCCCTTGCCACCGAAGTTCAAAATGCCTTCCCTGGATTCATATGATGGAGCACGTGATCCTTTTGACCACATTGCTACTTTCAAGACCACAATGCATCTTCAAGGGGTTCCAGATGAGATTATGTGCAGAGCCTTCCCTACTACCCTGAAGGGACCAGCGCGAGTATGGTTCAGCAAAATACCCCCAAATTCTGTAAGTTCTTTCGAGGACTTAAGCAAATTATTTGTCAATAATTTTATTGGGGGACAGAGACACAAACGTTCCTCGTCCAGTTTGCTGACCATAGAACAAGGAGAGAACGAGAGCCTGCGTTCCTTCATCACCCGTTTCAACAGGGAAGCCCTGACAGTAGACGAGGTGGACGACAAGCTCCTTTTGGCAGCCTTCCACAACGGGGTTAACTCAGATTTATTCATTCACAAGTTGTATGAAAAAGAGCCCCAATCCATGGCTGAACTCGTCCATTCAGCCCAAAACTTTATGAACGCGGAAGACGCCATCATAGCTAAGAAAAGGAAGAGGGCTGAGAGAACGGAGGGCAACCCCCCACGTCATCCTGACCAAGGGCCTCGTCCAAGGAAGGGACGAACGGAAGACAAGAAGGATCGAGATAGGGATAACAGGAAGGCAGGCCCATCAGCAAGGAATCAGAATTACACACCCTTGAATGTCCCACTTGATCAAGTGCTTATGCAAATCAAGGATGATCCTTCCTTGAAGTGGCCGGAGAAGATGAAGGGAGATCCTAACAAGCGCAATAAGAATAAATATTGTCGCTTCCACAGGGATCATGGGCATGACACGGACGAGTGTTATGACCTGAAGTAGCAGATCGAGAATCTCATTAGACAAGGAAAGTTGAGGCATTTCGTTGGAAGGGATCATAAAGATGAAAAACTGAAAGCGAAGATGGAAGAGTCATCGCGGCCCCCACTAGAAGAAATAAGGGTTATCGTCGGAGGGACTTCTGAAAGACAATCCTCTAGATCAAAGAAGACGTATCTTAAAGTGGTGCAAAATGTCCAACTCTCCGGACGATCATCTAGAACGAGGGGGGCAGACGAGCCAACCATTTCTTTCACAGATGAAGAGGCTGAAAGAGTTCATCATCCACATGACGATGCAATTGTCATTACCCTACTGATAGCAGACTACAGAACTAGGAGGGTGTTGGTGGATAACGGAAGTTCAGCGGATATATTATATTATCCTGCCTTCCAGCAGATGAAGCTTGGACGAGATCAGCTTCATCCAGCAGGCTCACCACTGATAGGATTCGGAGGAATGAAAGTGCAGCCCGTGGGTACTATTACCTTGCCTGTAGTGGTAGGATCATACCCTCAGCAGATAACTAGGGAAGTAAATTTCCTCGTGGTGGATTGTTCGTCCTCATATAATGCCATTATTGGAAGACCAACTTTGAACAGTTGGAAGGCAGTAACTTCCACCTACCATCTGTCAGTCAAATTCCCTACGGAATGTGGAATTGGACAAGCACAAGGAGATCAATTGGCAGCCAGGGAGTGTTACTTAGCCATGTTGGCTATGGATGAGCAGATGCATGCTATGAATATAGAAGAAAGGAAACTTGTTGCAGAACCAACTGAAGTATTGGAAGATGTTTTGTTACAAGAAAATGACCCGGAGAAATTCACTAGAATTGGAACAAGTATGAAGGAGAAGGCGAAAGAAGACCTCGTCCAGTTTCTAAAGAAGAATGCCGATGTTTTTGCATGGAGTCATGACGACATGCCTGGTATTGATCCAGATGTAATTACTCATCGACTGAACGTGTCCCCCTCATCTAGACCCATTCGTCAAAAGAAGAGAGTATTCGCCCCTGAGCAAGAGAAGGCTATCAAGGAAGAGGTTCAAAAACTGACCACGGCACAGTTCATTCGGGAAGTCTATTACCCGGATTGGTTGGCAAATGTAGTGATGGTGAAAAAAGCAAAAGGCAAGTGGAGGATGTGCGTTGACTTCACTGACTTAAACAAGGCGTGTCCTAAGGATAGTTATCCCTTGCCTCGTATTGATTAATTGGTTGATTCTACCGCTGGCCATCAACTGTTGAGCTTCATGGACGCCTTCTCAGGATATAACCAGATAAAGATGGACAAGGCAGATCAAGAAAAGACATCTTTCATTACTAGTCAAGGTTTATTTTGCTACAAAGTCATGCCCTTCGGTCTGAAGAACGCGGGGGCAACTTATCAAAGACTGGTGAATCACATGTTTCGTCCACAGATAGGGCGGAATGTAGAGGTGTACGTGGATGATATGCTTGTGAAGAGCTTAGACGAAGGAAGCCACTTGGACGATCTTCAGGAAGCTTTTGAAACACTTAGGCGATACAAGATGAAGCTGAACCCAAGTAAATGTGCCTTCGGAGTATCTTCAGGAAAGTTTTTAGGATTCATGGTTTCAGAAAGAGGAATTGAAGCAAATCCAAACAAGATCCAAGCCATATTGGACATGGAGCCACCGAGAAACATCAAGGAAGTCCAATCCCTAACAGGACGAGTTGCAGCACTAAACAGGTTTGTCTCAAGAGCCACTGATAAGTGTTTACCCTTTTTTAAGATTCTCAGGAAGGCATTTGAGTGGATGGACGAATGTCAAAAAGCCTTCCAGGACCTAAAGCATTATCTTGCCACGGCCCCTTTGCTAAGTCCGTCCGTGCCAGAGGAAGAGCTATATTTATACTTAGCAGTGTCCCCACACGCCGTGAGTTCAGCGTTGGTCAGGGAGGAAGAAAAGGTACAGAAGCCTGTGTATTACACTAGCCGGGCACTGAGAAGGGCAGAAGGAAGGTACCCGCTGATAGAGAAGTTAGCCTTCGCGCTAATAACAGCTTCTAGGAAGTTAAGACATTACTTCCAAGGTCATGTCATCGTTGTTATGACGGATCATCCACTTAAGAAGGCAATGAGTAAACTTGAAGCTGCAGGACGACTAATTCAATGGGCAATTGAGCTCGGTGAGTTCGATATTCGGTACCAACCGAGGAATGCGATAAAAGCTCAAGCCCTAGCAGATTTCATCGCAGAATTTACTCCGAGTTATGAGGACTTGGATGACAAAGAAGGCAATAAAAGATGGGTCGTCCATGTAGATGGATCATCTACGCTGTATGCAGGAGGTATAGGAGTGGTTTTACAATCACCAGAAGGAGATAAGTTAAATCACAAGGTTCGCTTGCAGTATCAAACAACCAACAACGAAGCAGAGTATGAAGCCCTTCTTAAGGGGTTGGAGTTAGCTAAATCTGTAGAGGCAGACTCTGTACTCGTCCTGGGAGATTCACAGTTGGTTATAGGCCAAGTAAATGGAACGTGTGAAGCCAAGGAAGATAGAATGAAGAGGTATCTGAAAAAGGTTTTACGCCTTATGAAGAAATTCAGAGAAGCTAATTTCGTGCAGATCCCGAGGGAAGAAAACATGGAAGCAGACACTCTAGCGAAGGAAGCCTCCGCCAATGAAGCAATGGACAAATTAGATGAAATACAGTACATGCCGAGCATAGACCTTCCAGAAATGTTGCAAATAGAAGGTGAAGAGAATTGGATGACCCCAATAGTCTCATACCTGAAGGATGGAAGGCTTCCAGAAGGGAAGGACGAAGCCAGGAAGCTAAGAGTTAAATCAGCCAGATACATCCTTATAGACGAGATCTTATACAAAAGAGGTTTTTCACAACCCTATCTGAGGTGCTTGGCCCCAGACGAAGCGAACTATGTACTGAGGGAAGTTCATGAAGGGGCATGTGGAAATCACTCAGGAGCCAGATCACTCGTCCATAAGGCCATCCGTGCAGGGTACTACTGGCCAACCATCCAAGCTGATGCTAAGGCATATGTAAAGGTATGTGATCAATGTCAACGATTCAGCAATATTCCTAGAATTCCTTCAGAATACCTCACCCCAATGATGGCCCCTTGGCCTTTTGCTCAGTGGGGTTTGGATATTTTAGGCCCCTTCCCAACTGGAACCAGACAGATGAAGTTTTTGGTAGTGGGAATAGACTACTTCACTAAATGGGTGGAAGCTGAGCCCTTGGTGAAAATTACACAACAAAATGTCAAAAATTTCGTCTGGAAGGACATTGTATGCAGGTTTGGTGTGCCAAGAGTGCTCGTATCTGACAACGGACGACAGTTTGACAACACCCCCTTCAGAGAATTTTGTGAACAGCTTGGAATCAAAAATCACTATTCCTCACCCTCCCACCCACAAGCTAACGGACAAGCAGAAGTAGCAAACCGATCCTTGTTGAAAATCATCAAGACTCGGCTTGAAGGGGCAAAGGGAGTATGGCCGGATGAATTACCAGGTGTTTTGTGGGCTTACAGGACGACAGCGAGGACTCCCACAGGAGAGACTCCTTTCAAATTGGCTTATGGGAGCGAAGCGGTCATACCTGCAGAAGTGCATATGGCCAGCCACAGAGTGCTGAAGTATCAGGATGAGGAAAACGAAGAGCAGCTTCGTCTTAACCTTGATCTCATAGACGAGGTAAGAATAGACGCAGAGCAAAGAACAGCAAGGTACAAGAATCTCATGGCGAAGCGGCATGATGCTATGGTGAAACCCAGGCGTTTCAGTGTTGGGGATCTCGTCCTTAAAAGGGTCTCTTTGGCCACCAAAAACCCAGCCCATGGGAAGCTAGGACCAAACTGGGAAGGACCTTATAGAGTTATCAACTCTAAGAGACAAGGATCCTACTATTTAGAAGCCCTGGATGGACGAAGGTTAGAGCACCCGTGGAATGTTGAACACCTAAGGAGGTACTATCAATGAAAGGTGATCACGGACGAGTCTTGACATGGACGAGACCTTTGGAAGTTTAAAGTGACGCTTAATATTATCTTCCAGTGTTTGTTTATTACTATTGTGTTTCTAAGTGTATAAGTATTTTATGCTGCTCATGGACGAATTTGTGTTTATTATGTGTTTTCAATTCCCTAAAAAGCACAAGCTCTTAAGCATGTGCCATAGTTGTGGACGAATGATTACATAGTATGGATTTCTGAATATACAATGTTTTATGTATGGTTGTATGGGAATCCTTTATTTTCTATGATTCAAAATGGTCCACGGAAGGCGAAAAGTCAAAGACGAGTAAAATCCTTGGACGCAAGGAAGTATCGTCTAAAAAGCTTCCAAGGAAGTAGTCTAGAAGCTTTCCTTGAAACAAGGATAAAGCGATAAAAATGGAGATATGTCCGTCTAAGTTTTAGGCAGGACGAACTCAAAGTATAATCGTCTAATCTATCGTCTACACCATGGACGAACAATGTGCGTGTTAAAGCACCACAAGCCCAAAGACGAATTTAACCAACAACAATCCAGCCCATGGACGAGAATTAGTGGGAAAGAATTTGTTGTTAAGGACGAACAAATAATCGTCCTAAATCTGGACAACGAATCTAAATCTGGCAAAAAGACATTGATCATTACTCGAACATTTCATAATGTTATGTGCGAAGGAAATTCGTCCATATGTTCAAGACGAAATGAACAAGGAAAATCATACATCAACCAAAACTGGTATGGACGAAGAAATTGAAATTTCGTTCACAAAACATAAAAAAAATTCAAGTACAAGAAACAGTGAAAGAAGCATTCATATATTCATAAAATTCAGGGTAGACGACTACCGTCCAAAAACCCTTACAATACTTGTTCATAAAAGCTCGTCCATATACTTGGACGAGGAAATTGTACTTGAATAAATTTTTAAAAAAAAAAAAAAAAAACAAACAAAGAAAAAATAAAAAGCCCAAAACAGTAGGCACCTCCAAATAAAATGAAAATACAAACTTTTAACAAAACATAAAAGTCACTTAGTTTCACTGCTGGGAGCGTTCTTCGGATCGTCCTTGGATACCTCGTCATTGGCGTCGTCCTCCATATTAACGTCCTCAGAGCCTGTCATAAGCAGGGAACTTTCTGTAGCGAGGGGGATCTTAAACGCGTCAAAGTTCAAGTCAGGGAACGCGTCCTTAGCATCAGCGCGGAAGTCTTCATACCCAGCAGCATAATGACTGTCTAGACGATTCTTATATTCGTCAGACTTCTTGAAGGCTGAAATGGCTTCTTCACGTGCCTTCTCCAAGGACAAAGTGAAACCTGAAACTTGTCCCTCCAGGTATACAATACGTGTATCCTTCTCAATGACGTCTGCTCTAAGTTCCTCCGCCTCGTCCTTCAGTCTCGTCTCAATTCCCAGTAGACGGTTAATTTCCTCGGTTAGCCTTATCACTTCTCCCTTCTTCGACAAAACTTCGTTAGTTACCTCCTTAACCTTCTCTCTTGCCGTCCTGGTCTCCTCAGCAAGTTCCTTGGCTTGGCATGTCGCTGTATAAAACTTTGACATAGCCTGTTCATGGATGAAGAAGAGTTAGGCAAAGAGGAGAAGAAGGAAAGAAGTGCATAAGGACGAGTTAAAGTCTTACCCTGAAAAGATCATGGATGCCAGAGCGTTCAAAGTCCTTCACTGACATGTTGTAACATTCGTTAACTTCATTGTCTGTGACGATTCCTTTGAACGTCCTCCATGCATAACCTTCGTCCAGCACCAGGTTGGAAGGACGATTTGATTCTTCTGGCAGATGAGGCTTACGCGAAGTCTTGGTTGGAGGAGGGGGAGGATCACTTGGAGTAGGATGAACTATCTGGACGGGCTCCACGTTGACAGGAGGCTCGTCCAGATTCACCGTCGAAGGGGGGAATTTGGGGACCTTGGGAAGAGAAGTCTGAGTGGTCTTAGGTTTTTTATGGCCTCGACGATTGGGAAGGTTCTCCAGGTCCACAGCACTCGAAATTTTTGACTTCCTCTTCCCAGCCTGGACGGAGCTCTTCTGGACGACAGGAGGAACGCCTTCGTCCCCACTAGTTACTGTTTTGTCTTTATTCTCTCTCATGGTCATTATTCCTATGACGAGGACAATCAGTTAAAAAAAAAAGAAAAGAAAAAAAAAAAAAAAAGAGAATAAAAACAAGTACTGTGGAGCAAAAGGTACTTACTTCGTCTAGTGGTCTCCTCGTGACTTAAGTTTTCAGGGGTAGGTTCTGGGCCTAGTCCTCACGTAGCCAAGCTACTGAAAGTGACTAAGTCGTGGAAAGTCCTTCTAGGGAAGGCACGTACTTGGTCAATACGATCTAAATAAAGCCTATCTAAACGTGGACGAGTAACAGCTGCACCAATAAAATAAAAAAATGGTTAGACGATTAACAGTTGGAAAAAGTGTGAGAAAATGGAGTAACATGGAAAGAAAACATACCCTCAGGACGAAGACGACCTATGGGGCTGGTAAAAGGAGGGAAGGGGGCATTACTAATTTCTGTTGGGTCCCCAGCCCAGTTTCCAGAAATGATAAAAAATTCTTGTTTCCAGAGCCTATCAGACGAGCTACGGCCCTTTATTAAACTATACTGAGAGCCTCTGGACGAGAACTGGTAAAAACCAGCTGATTACTTTATTTTTGAGGGCTTATAACAGTAGAGGAATTCGTCCACTGTTATAGGACGATCCCCTTCCAGTGCCTCACGCCATAACACTTGCATGGCAACTACTGTCCTCCAACCGTTGGGATTAAGCTGGTTAGGACCAATACCTAGCCTATAAAGGAGACCTCTACAAAATGAATTTAGGGGAAACCTAAGACCAGCTAAGAGATAAGACGAGTATACCCCCAGACCCGAGGAAGGTGAACAACACCATTCTCCTTCCCTGGGTAGACAAGGTCCAAATTCAATAGGAATTTGGTATCTATCTATTAATGTTCTTAACTTAGGAGCGTCTAAGATGGACACTACCTCAGGTGCACAGCTATATATAATACTTTCCTCTTCCTCCTCCTCGTCCTGAGAAGGACTGGGTGGCGCTCTAGATGAGCTAGCCCCAGTTCCAGAGGCCATCCTGCGTTGCATTTCCTGAAACTCTTCTAAGGAAATGCCAGGAACCCCGGACGAATACTGCTCGTCCGAGGAACTGCTACTAAAGCTAGTGCTACCCTCACCACTCTCGTAACTTCCAGACGAGACGTCCTGATATTCGTCTATCTCTCTCTCCATGCTACTAGACGAAGACATAACTAAAATGAAGATCAAAATGAAAACCTAAAGGAAGAGAGAGTACCTGAGAACTAAGACGAATGCTAGACGACAGTCTCGGACGAGATAGCAGAAGGAAGTTTTTTGAAGAAGGTGTGGGGGCAGGAAAGAGAATATACCTATTTATAGGACCCAGAGGTAGGGTCAGCGAAGCGTCACCATCCACTAAGAAAGCGACACGTGGCAATCGCATTGAAAAATGTAATCGACTTAATTTTTCAACAAGTTAAATCGTGACACGTGGCTATATCAAAGGGATAAAATCCCAATAATATCCTTGGACGACACCCTAGACAAGGGGGCAACTGATGGGTTAGCAAAAAATGGCAGTCTCCTATTCGTCCAGAGGGGTCGTCCAATGATACGCGTTTTGCCTAGCGACTCAGCCTCTCTTATTCGTCCAGAACTCTCTTCCTTGTAGGGTCAACAAATGGTGCAGACTCCGTTATCTACGGAAGGTCGTCCACAGATGGATCACTTGGACGACCAACGAATAGCGTCATAAAAGGTCGTCCATAGGAATTGCACATGGACGACCACGTGAACTTAGCAAATTCTGGAGTGGTTAAATCAGCCCGTGTTCGTCGCCGCCTATTTCTCCCAAGTGTGTAACTTCCAGCAGCGGTTATGATTTTTATAGCCGTTGAAGAAGTTACATCCGGATTCCACAAATCTGGGGGAAGTTATTGGACCAATAACTGCCCCAGAGTATCCTATATAAGGACCGGTCCGAATTATGTGAAGGTAAGAGATTCTGAGTTTCTTTACTTACAGTACAGTTAGAACTTCATACCAGAGAAGACACTAACTTCACCATCGGAGGACATTTGGCCGGTCCATCCCGGTCATCCTTTGATTTCCTTCTTCTTTTGCAGGCCTCTGCAAGCGTAGCAACCCACCGAAGCCGAAGTGTTCAACCAAACTGATCTTACGCACCATCAAATCTAATGATAAAGAGCAAAAACTATGGAGCGGTCACCATAAATTAAATTTTGTCCTATATATATAATGACACAATTCAAAATGCAATGATATATAGGTGTAAATAAGTTAAAAAAAAAAAAAAAAACGAGCCAATTTGTTATAAATACTTTGAATTTTGAGAAAAAAGAAAAGAAAAGAAAGAGATGTAGGTTCATTTATTTATCAAACATGTCGAGTTCATGTTTACGGTTTACCCTTTATTTATTAAAAGGCAAGTTAAACCCAAAAAAAAAAAGTGTTAGTATTCACATTTTATATTTATTAATAATTATAAAAAATCCATTTTATAATAAGTTTTTGTATAAATTCCAAGAATACAATATTAGTTCATTTTTGCTTATATATTAAAATTATTCTATCTAATTATCTCAAATAAAATACTCCCAAGCATAATTTAATTATTAGTCATTAGCATAGATTATATTCATGGTAGTGATTTATATGAGAAAACAATTAGTTGATCAAGTATTTCATATACAAGTTAGAATTTGTTAAACTAAATAATAAACCAATTAAAATTTTGAAATCTAATTTGACGATGAGCTCAAGCTCATTCAATATTTGATATTTCACTAAGGTAGTTTGACACTTAACCCCATCCCCCTTTTCCCATATTATGCTTGAAAATATGTAAAAACTTGGGTGAAACATCAAATATATAGAAGCAAACATTATCATGATTATTTACTTTACACAAGTATCTTGTAAATAATAAGTTTTAGATAGATTAATTGGTGTCATCGAATAAGAGATATAAGATTCAAATCCTGTCTACACTATAAAACTAATTAGTGTTTTGACTTATGATAAAAAATAATCATTATAAAATAGATGTCATAAGTTAAAAATCTACCGTTTAGCCAGCAGAAGAGCAAGACTGATTCCTTTGGGCTATATGCCTCATAATGAACAAATGGGTAGTTTCCTGTCTGACTACAAGTCATTCCTTGAAGCCCAAAGTCAGTAGATGAGTAAGAACAGGCCCAAAGGGTTGTGGATCTATTTATGGACGAAAGAGCACTTTTTTTCTGTACCAGACCATTAGACAACACTCAGCCCCGTTAGGCCATTAATCTTTTATGTCTCTAACACAGGCGACTTGAAGGTTCCAATGGCTCTATTAATCACGGAAGATATAGGCCAGAAATGTTATGGCCACGAGCCATCCATTAGTCAAGGTGAAAGGCCACAAGAATCATGTGCAACACAACCTAACTCATGGCCCAAACATATGATGAGTTCAAGAACAAAAGTAAAGATTATAGAGATTATGAAATTTTTATTTAATTTCATACTAATTCCTATAAAAAAAATTCCATACCAATTGAATTGGTATTAAATTTTTATTAGTTCTCAACAAGTATTAATAAATCAGCAGTTGTGAATTTTACGTGTTTATAAGAGCAATGCTAAAGACACAACAAATTTCACAACAATTGAGCCTGTAAGTTTTTATTAATTTCCAACAAACACTAAATCAATAGTTGTGATTTTTTTTTTTTTTGGTGCCTATAGACTTTATTATTGGTTGGTGGGTTTTCTATTTATTTTATCACCATGTTAGCTTAGAACACATGAATTGAGGGGTTGTCTTTAAAAAAGACAAATAAATAAAAGCTGTGTTTATAAACTTTCTCATTGGTTGGTCTGTTTCTTATGCATTTTTTCAACGTGTTAGCTTAGGACACATGAATCGAGGGGCTGTCTTCAAAAAAAAAAATAATAAATAAAATTTTGAGGGGTGTAAAAAGTGTAGGAGTTAAGACAAGAATAAAAAGAGGCAAAGAATTAGAGAAGAGCTCCCGGCGAGGATCGAACTCGCGACCTTTCGCTTACGAAGCGAACGCACTACCACTATGCTACGGAAGCTTTTTGATTTCGCTGGTCACGTGATAATTATATATAACCATCATCATAACCTGCCAAAACCCTCAAATACACGCCATGCCAATGAAAACCAAAGGTTTTAGCGTAGAATAACTCAAAAACCCAGAACCCAGAACTGAGAACTGAAAGCTGTGAGTGAGAGAGAGAGAGAGAGAGAGAGAGATGTGTGGAATAGCTTTGATTATCTCTGGAACTCGTATTGACTTGTCACCTCTGCTTCTCGACTCTGTACCTTCAGCCTCCTCTACTTCCATTGATGACCAAGTAGGTTTTTCTAGTTTTAATTTTTATTATTATATTTTTAAATTCTTGTTTGTCAATTTTTTTTTTTTCATTTTTATATTTAGAGAACAAGAATTTGATATTGACAATGTTTCATAAAGTGGTTCATAATTTAATTAGATTTTTAGACCCCCAAAAAAAAAAAGAGTGGAGCAATCAAAAATATGTACCAGAATTTAGTTATAGTAGTTTTTTATTTTGTTTTGTTTTGTTTTGGGAAATGTGAGGTATTATTCACTTATGGGAAATCTTTTTCAATTTTAGACTTATTGCTTTTTTGAGTGGAGTGATAAACTACTGCTTGTCCCAAAAGCTCAAGTTTTAACTAATACTCCTCCTCACGTGTGCGCCCAGACTCCCCGACATGTGGGTTTTTAAATGGGGGTAAAGTGGGGGACAGTGTTCGACTTATACTCATCTATTATGATTTAATTATATTTAGACAAAAAAAGTGTAGCATAATTTAGTTAATAGTTTTTTTTTTTTTGGAATGTGGGGTGTTATTCACTTATAGGGAATATTTTCAATTTTAGAACGATTGCTTTTGAATGTGGAGGGAAGAGCTTGCTGTAGATATTGTCTATATGAGTGGCAAACTGGCAATAGTTTGTGTGTGTGTGTTTTGGTTGTTTTTGCTAAAGGGCTATGACTCTGATGACATTATTTCTTGAAACACAAGAATTGAGTGGAGTGATAAACTGCTGCTTGTCCCAAAAGCTTGAGTTTTTTTTGGAAATGTGATTAATTTAATCATTTAATAGTTACTAACACTCCTCCTTACGTTTGGGCCAAACTCCCCGACACTTGGCTTTATAACTTTTTAAATGGGAGGTAAAGCGGAGACAGTGTTCAACTTATGATCATCTATTATGATATCGTAATAAATTGTCACTGATCCCAAAAGCTTAATCGGTTAGGAAATGGAAGTTTAATTATTTGATCCCAATTCTAACATGAAAGGTGATTTTGTGGGTTCAAAAGCCACTAGTTACAAAATAGCATGTTGCGGTTTTTTTTTTTTTGGGTTAATCTCTCTCTCTCTCTCAATATATTGCTTGTGAAAGTATATGATTTAGTGACTTAATTGAGTTTTGATAGTGTGCTAATTATTTTATAGTCCTTGCTGTTTCAAAAAAAAGTGACTAATATTTTTTATTGGTGCACTGTGCATCAGCTGGTATTCTCGATAGATGATCTTAAAGCAGCTCTAGGGAGGAGGGGTCCTGATAGCTTGGGTAGCAAGAAGGTTTTCCTTTATTCAAAGACTTCAAGCTCCATCGAGGAGCGAGAAATTGTATCCTTCACTGGTGGAGAAGAGGCAAAAGAAAGGGATGAGTCCTGTTCACAACATGTTGAGGAGAAAAATGATTGTTGCTTTGATACACATGGACAAACTCGTGAGGTAGAGAATGGTTTTAGCATGTCCAATGTTGTGGCAGAACTTCACTTTATTGGTGCCACATTACAGCTCCGGGGGATATATCCTATTGTTCAGCCCTTGATGGATACATATGGGAATATTTTTGTGTATAATGGTATGCTTACTTGTCTCTTAATGGATTAGATCAGAGGGATTGTATTCATCATGTTTTGACCTTTGTGCTGCATATATTTCTTTCACAAACTTTTGGCCTATTTTGTCACACTGAGTTTTTGTTGGATATGGGTCCTACTTGTGTTTCTTGTTGGTACTTGACATTCTTCAAGTAGATGTAATCTCATATTGTTTGATTGGTATATCTTTATTTTCATTTTACTTTGCTTAAAAAATAGGCAGGGCAAATATATAGCTATACCTAAAAAAAGGTGAGGCTTTAAAAAGATGTACATTCTAAGTTATTAAAAAAAAAAAAAAACAATGTACATCCTATTTAAGGATGAATAAGCTAAATTAAACAAGAAATTAATGATCAAATGCATTTGATTTTATATAAGACACTTGATGTTTAAAACTGGTCTCTTCAATTTCATTCATTTAGTTTTCAGATATAATCTTGGGTTCTGATTTTATGTTCTACTTTGAAGGAGAAATATTTGGAGGAATTAACATTGATAGTGATAGCAATGATACTGAAATTCTAATGCAAGCTCTTGGAAACTGCTGCTCGTGCAATTCCCATTTACACACAAGAACAAGCTACTGTCTTGAAAAAGGAAAAAGTTCTGTTCCAGAGGTTCTCTCTACAATTAAGGGGCCGTGGGCTGTCATCTATTGGCAGGTAACTCAGAGTGGTAAGTTTCTATTTATTTCAATTAAATTTTTGCAGTATCTCTCGTTTCCAGAATCTTATTTCTGAAGTTTACTTGTCTCATTATGTATAGGAAAGTTCAAGAACCCTGTGGTTTGGTCACGATGCATTTGGCAGACGGAGCCTTCTTGTTCACTGGCCTACTTTGGAGGACCATCGGTTCCTGCTATCTTCTGTATCACCATTTTCTTCCACTGAGGAGAGTTCTGGTATACTATGCTTAGTAGAACTTTACTCATTTGGTTCTTAGGGTTTGGCTTATGTTGTTTAGTGCATTGTAATGATGATTGATAATACAATGTGCTGAAGCTGATTTCTGTTCTGGACTACTTCTGAAACAAAATGTCAAGTAAATTATGCATGTTGTTTTATTTTTCATTCTCCCATTTCTATTCCCTGATCTTTAAACATTGTGTGATACGATATTTCTTCACGTCGCTCTCCTTGTATTCCATGTCTTTTCCTTTCTGAAATTTTGTTCTCCCCACCAGTCTCCTTGTGTCTATTAGTTCAGATGTACGCATTGCTTTAGTGGATCTCACTACTTTGAAAATAGATTCCCCTCTAAACATTGCTCAATATGACATTTCTCCAAGCTGAGTGAATTTGGGCAATCTGAAATGACATGCTATGAACTTTTATATGCATTAGGTGATCATAGAATGTGCAGGGTGGGAGGTATTCTTTATGGAGTGTTGCTTGATAAACCTTCTTTTTGATAATTGTAATTAATGGCAAAGGAAGAGCGCTTATTGGCAAGACTCTTAATACAGCTGTTCCTTATAATTAGCCATAGGCTTTATTGAGCCAAAGTGAGCAAGTACTGCCATGAATATATATATATATATAAATGTTTTAAGGGCACTGCATACATGTATATTGTTGGCCAAATGCATAAGTTTTTACCATTGTTGCATTTAGTACCATTAAAATTACAAGAATATTAACCCACAAGTCCCTTTAATTTTTCTTGCAGTTTGTCAATTTTTGACTCTTGATATGAGTGAGATTTTTATATCAAGTGATGTTATTTTAATCCAGGCTTTGAAGCTGAAAATGAAATTAACAACCACAATTTTTGGGAAGAGCTTACATGTGGGATATACAGCATATCTTTTGATGCTCCAAAATTGGATGGGTGCCTGGTTGGTGAGGTCAGAAAACATGAATGGACAAATTCCATGCTAAGAGAACTGATTGTTTGGGAGAGAACTTCTGTTGAACCCAAACCTGAAGATTTATACTCTTCTCATGGCAAGATTCTTATGGAGCAACATGATGTGCATTTAGCTTGTTCAAATATATTGCCATCCAAATCAGGTGATTATCATACCATTCTGTAAACAGTTGCATGTGGAACTTCCAAATTTTAGTTAAAATATACTACTTACCACTTTTGTCTCATGAATATGATTACTAATTATAATTCTAGGTTTTGTTACAATGATGCTGTAACTGTCGTTTTGTGTTGATTAAGTAGGGCCCATACAAGCTTCAATTTCAGGGACGGCAGAGACTGTACTGTTTGCTTTGAGGGAATCTGTGATGCGGCGCACTTCACTGCATAGAATATTTAAGGTTCAAGATCTGATTGAACTGAATTACATTTGCATTAGTTTCATGCTATAGAGTAGAGGGACGGATATTTTTCTTAAACATTTTATTGTAAAATGGAAAATTAGGGAATATTTTCCAACTAAATAACCTTGAGTAGGCTCAATTATTTCTTTTTTGGGTTATTTGATTTATTGCCTTTTGTATTAATAGAATTCTTTTGACATGAAATGCATAGGCAGTTACTTGTGATATAAGACAAGAGGTACTCACACCAGTGGCAGTTCTTTTCTCTGGAGGATTAGATTCTATGATACTTTCAGCATTACTAGATGAATGCCTTGATCCCAGCTGTGAGTGTTCAGTAAAAGCTACATTTATTTATTTTTCCTCCTTCTTAATGTTGTGTGTTATATTTGTATGAATCTCAATGAGCTGCAATATTTAGAGTTGAACTGTAAAGCTAAATAATGACATGCATTATAAAATCCTTTTGTCAATCCTACCTGTAAGCTCATGTCCTATCAATTTAATGACAGATGAGATTGATCTACTTAATGTGAGTTTTGACGGTCAGTCTGCTCCTGATAGAATCTCTGCCAAGGCAGGAGTAATGGAGTTGAGAAGAATTGCACCCTTGAGAAGGTATGGACTATGATTTCCCATACTAAAAAGCTTTCTGTTTAATGAATTTCTGCAATTGTCTTGCCTTGTGCTATCAGTTAACATGATATTTTAATTGCAGATGGAAACTTGTAGAGATTGATGCTGATTTATCAACATTGGACCTTGAAACAAAGCACGTCATGTCACTAATAAATCCTGCAAATACTTACATGGTACAAAGTTTCTTTCTATAGATAATGCAGTTTTTCCTTATTCTATATATGTTTTGTTTTAAGCTTCCACTGAATCAGATAAATGGCCTTATAATCTTTTGTTGTTCTAACTTATACACGTTTCCTGACATTATGGGAGGACATCATAGATACACATAATTATCCCCTTTGCGTCTTTTCTTTGCTGATTCCTCTCAATGAAATTTTCCAATACTTTTGATGTTCCTTTAGCATAAGCTTTTATTGTAATTCACCCTTAGATCTCAAAAGGTGTCTTATGATCTTTAAGCTTATTTTGTCTTTTATTTTTTCCCATGAAATAACAAAATAACAGAGTAAATGTCATCTTTCTAGATCTTCCTTCTCACCAACATAAGTGCTATTGATCTGAATGGATAGAGTCTTATATCTTATTTAATATTGCAGGACCTGAATATAGGAATAGCTTTATGGCTGGCTGCTAGAGGCAGTGGCTGGGTGTATGAAGGAAATAACAATAATTGTGATGAGGATCTTCAGTGCAATGAACGTGTTAAATACAAGTCAAAGGCCAGGATTGTCCTTGTTGGTTCTGGTGCTGATGAGCAATGTGCTGGATATGGTAGGCATAAAACAAAATATCGAAAGGGAAGGTATGCATTTTTCATGAATAAATTAAATAATCTCGTCACTTTTTTTTTTTTTTTTGGCATGTTTGAAAACCAATTTGTGCGTGTATTCACGCATGTGTGGATCTGTGTTTATGTTCACATAATTACTTTGCTGTAAAGTAGTTCTTTTGTTAATATCAGTGTATCATATAGGTCTTGAAGTTGCTGTAATATTCTAACCTGTTTTTGAATGTCATATAAGTCTTCACCTACTAGCAATTTAAGGTGTGGAACTGGCTCCTAATGCTTCTTTCAAGAGGCTGTAAAGAATCTGTGGCCCCAAGATACTTTGCTGCTAAAGTAGGTGAATGTTATCACATTATAGTAATGAGAAAATAAGTGTGGTAATAAAATGGTTGAGAACGTTCAAACAAAATTTAGTTGCTGAAAATTTCTGAACTTGGGCCTCAGAATCTAGGCAAGGCTCCTAAAATTTCTTTTGGTACTTGCATTAATCCTTGTCAATTTGATAGCTAATCATGACCAAATGATGTGGCAGAAAAGAGTATCCTGATTTATGCACCTGCTGCTTGTACAACCCTTTGGCAAGCTTACTTATAAAAATAAAAAAAAGCCTTGGCAAATTCAAACTGATTTTGGATCAATGCCTTCAGAAATACTGTATTCAGCTTGTTTGTATGTGAATGCGCATGCATGTGCGAGGTTGTCTGTGTGTGTGGTTCAGTGGCTACTGGGCTTCACTAATAGGAACTGTGTTCTTCTGTTGTATGTATTAGTTTTAGCGCCCATTTGGTATCCTGTTTTGAAAAGTAGTCTTCTTTTAAAAACTTCATTTTTTTTCTAGATACAGGCTTTTCAAACAATCCATTTTCAGAAGGCCGAAAAGATAAGCTGTGCCAAATGGATCCACAGGGATAGGATCTTCTGGAATTTCAATACTAAATTCATTCTAAGAAACCGAAAGAATTACCGGCTTCCTGTGCATTGTTATTTGATTTTCTCCTATTTAGAGCAGCAGTGATTTGATATCATTCAGTATATTTGTGACCTATCACTGAACAAAGTAATGTTTGGAGTAATTGATGTTTATATACCTACTTGTTTTGGTGGTCTCATATGCTGTCTTCAGTTGGCTTGGGCTACATGAGGAAATGAAATTGGACATGCAAAGAATTTGGAAGAGAAACCTAGGAAGAGACGATAGATGTATTGCTGATAATGGGAAGGAGGTATTGTAACATCTTGGACAAAAACAATTTCTTACATCATTGACTGGTCACATGTGGCAACTATCTAATTCTTCCTTTTCTGCTTTTTAAAAAAGGCCAGATTTCCTTTCTTGGATGAAGATGTTATAAGGACTTTGCTTGATATTCCTCTGTGGGAGATTGCCAACCTTGATCAACCTAGTGGAATCGGTGATAAAAAAATTCTGAGAGAGGTCAGTGCTACATCTTTTGTTATGTTTACATTCTCTGTCATGCCTTAACATATGAGACATGATACGGGCACAGAAATACGGTTATGTACGTGTTTCTGAATATATATATATATATATCATCTGGGAATGTGCCGGCATACGTGCATGTTTTGGAAGAGCATCTGCTTCTGGGTTTTATGCATGATATTTACATCTATACTTTACAATGCACAACACTATATAATGAATACAATTTTTTTAAGGAAATGGCTTTGTAGTTGTTGTCGACATGAGTATTGTGCTGATGAGTATTTGACAAACCATCTGTAGGGAGAAGTTCCATTTGTTGCATTGTAGCATCTCAATCTCTATTGATATTATATTCTTGAATTTGAGTCATCTGGCTTAACATTGGTGATGGTTGGGATTCAAGTGGTAGCCTAGTGGTAATGGCATCCTTTGTGGTGCTCCATACCTTTGGTTCGAAACCCACGTCCCCCTTTCCCCTATCTACCTATCTCAAAAATTGGTGATGGTTGAAGGAATATGATTACCATGACCGACAAGTTGAAGCTGTGTGTGGTGGAAACTGAAGGTTGTCATTTGAAAATATTAGACCATAATTTGGTTAAATGAGTCACTGTATATTCATGGCCCATTATTATACCAAAAGATATCTTGTTCATGGTTATAGTTGAGATGTCAAGCCAAACATGTGGGTGACATAAAGTTCTGTGGAAAGAAAATTTATTGCTGTAACTGGATTTAACTTTGAACTGCTCTATTACCTATCCAAAAAAAGAACTTTGAACTGCTCTATTGAATGAAGTGGACTCTGATGGAGTGTAGGGAATACAAAAACCTTATATGGGGTTAGGGATACATTTTGGTTTGATCCAGGTTGAAGTTTCTTGAGGTTTCATTCCAATTCATCATCTTGCTATCTTAATATAATCAAGGGAAAATTACACTTTCCCACCCTGAACTATATCCCATTTTACACTTTGCCCCTTGAACAATCAAAATGCACGATTGACTCCCCAAATTTATAACTCTGTAATACTTGCCCCCTTATCGTCTATTTTAGGGTTAAGTCTAACGGAATTTAGCATTAAAATACCAATTTGCCCCTTTCTCCAAAACATACAGTAGAGGGTAGCCAAACTAACAGTGCTTAGTTGGTCTTTTTGGATGATCAAAACTAGGACTAAGACATGGCCCAGATTCCCATAGGGGACAACAGCGGGGAAATCTTGGACAATGGATGAAAGCCTGATCTAGCAAACCAATGCCTTAAGCCACTTAGCCATACCTCCAAGTTCTTGATCAAAATTTGATCTGCAGGGTTTGGTTGGTTGCCCAAAGGGTTATTGACTCTGATCAACAGTGTAATCCGTTATTCATGAATTCAAAATAGTTACACTTGACTCATCATTTTATTAAGAACAGACTCATATCGACTCAATTCAAAAGAAATTATTCTCCCATGTTATAAAAAATTATGAAAAAAAACCTATGATTTTGTACCAGCTGGAAACAGCCGAAACAATCTGTATAGGCTGAAACATCCTGGTATTTAAACCCGATACATATCAAGGGTCTAAGTGTACAGGGTTACTAACCAGTATGAAATCTATTGACCAATGTAGCTGGTATGGTACGGTAATTATAACTTTGGTACTGATTTCTCTTTTACTGTTATATGCAAAGTAATCTTACATGTTCATTTTTGGATTTGAAATCCATTACTGAATCAATGACTCTCAATTCAGGCTTAGTATCTCATTTCAAAAATCCTGGCCAGATGTTTAATTGTTTGTGCATTATGTTTGTTGAAGGTTGCTCGATTGCTTGGTTTATATGAAGCAGCAGTTCTGCCCAAAAGAGCAATTCAGGTATGCATACCTATACAGATGTTATAACATTTAAATGTATGAATTGCCATGCCTTGGGTTTATGCAGCACTTAGCACTATGAATTCTTTTCTTTTTCTAGCTAGATAATAATATCACTTCTCAAGGGGATGCTGTGTTTTTTAAATTTTACTATACATATTGCATTTAACAGTCAATCTATCTGATTATGCTATTATCAGCATTCTGTCATTATGAACAATGATTAAATCCATAGTATCAATTGGACTAGTTTTCTAGTTATAAAAATCTCTCTGAATTGGTTCTGCAATGAAGTCGTAAGTCAAATACATGCAAAAGAACTTTCAAGTTGGGTTAAATACAAATTGTTCATGAGCTTTATCTAGAAGAAAGTTCTGTTGCTAAACACTATTTGATTCTTAAGTGATTTACTCATTTTCTCAACAAAAAAAAAAAAAGGTGATTTAATCTTTGTTCTTTACTGGTGTAGTTTGGTTCAAGAATTGCAAGGGAGTCAAATCGAAAGAATTTTGGTAGCAACCGTGCGGCAAATCAGGTGTCTGCTGGAAGTGCAGTAATTCAATTGCCATCAAACTTGACTTAATACCGCCCTTGGGTTAATTCTTCGCATGTGTTCCTCTCTTTCTTTCTGGAGCTTTGATCTGCTCCAATCTGGAGTTCCCGCATTTTTGGTCTTGGCTCTATAAATGAATGACGACAATGAGCCATCACCAACATTGTTTTTGTGCACATGCACACAGATCTCCATTCCTCCGGCATCATAAAGCACCTTATTACTTTGTAACTAGAATTTAAATGATCTTGTTGTATGAATTGAGATTCGAGAAGATTTAGTCTTTTTAATTGATCCTGAGTTATTCTTTAATTGGAGTTGGAAGAGTCATTTCACAGCCATGGCTGTGACTAATTCTTACACTTTTGCATTTTATCATAGCCACCAGCTGAGCTTAAATAATGAATTATCTGAACAATTAAGTGCCATAATTTCTGATTACAAGTCTCTGGTGTGAAAAATTGAAGTAACTTGCATAGAAAGTACAAAATTATGCAGATTAGTTAGCTGAGGAAGGATGTCACCTTAATATATTTTTGCTGTTTATCATGAGCCATCTTATTTGTAAAAACCAGTGTATGGTTGATGTTCAGGGTAAGCTGTACCTAAATTTTTTACTTTGAAGAGATTTATTTTTTTCTCTCCTTATTTATTGCAAATCATACTCATCCCAAAGTTTATGGGAGAAGACTTGTTGAATTCTCTTTTGGAGGAAGCTCGAAATGTCAAGGATAGGTTTCAGATAATCCAGTGGCACACAACAACAAAGACCAACATACAAACGAGGCATCTTATCAAAAAAGAAGAAGGAAAAAAAAACATACAAAGAGGCCAAACACTGCATGAAAATGAAACGCTATCAAATTGCACTACATAAACCAACAACACCCAGAGAGAGTTAATCAAATTCTTTGAGTGAGAGAGAGAAGCCAAAATGTCTTTCCATAGTAAGTTATTTATTTATTTTTATTAAAGTTAAGTCCTGTTTATTCTGTTCATTCTTTCATTGGATTAAGTATGTCAGTCACATTATTTTGTTGTTTTTGTTAATTCCGGTTTGTTTGCAATGTTATATGAGAGGAATTTGCATCTGTGCTAATTTTATTAGAGATCCTAAGTGCAGTATTTCTGTATTTGTATTATTCTATTTACAAGCATAGAAATCTTATTCTTTTACTAGTCTTCTTGGCTGGAATCATAAATGGGTTGTTTCTATAGGTAGAGTAGGAGTGTCATTCTTCATGGAAGGAGTATAATTTTAGGAAAAGTATTCAGTTGGGTGGAGATAACGTTCCATCATTAGGGATGTGATAAAAATGTCGTCCAGTTTGAATCTTGTTATTGAATATATTTTGACGATCTTAATAATTAAATCATGAATGTCTAGATATAAGAACCCTTAAACTAGTTAAATTATTCTTATGTGTACTGTACATTTTTTTCACATAAAAGTGGACCCTACATGTGGCTCTTTCACATAAATCCACATTGATGTGAGAGAAAAATGTTATACCCTAAGTCTAATCATAGATAATATTTTCTCAAAAGCTAGCCCCTAAGTCTGTCTAAATATCCATTTTAGCCTTCATAATAGCTCGTGCAAAATTTTATTTTATTTTATTTTATCTATTTTAACATAAGAATCTACTTTTTTTCTATTTAAAAAAACCACTTTTTAGAAAATTTATATCAGATTATTTATTTTAAACTCTATTTCATTAAAATATCAATTTTTTTGTGATTTTTTAAATTGTTCATCTCTCTTCACACACTGCAACTATCATCCACGTTTTTCCTACATTATTGGGAAACACAAAATCAAAATAAAAAAAACAAAATGCACAATCGCAGTGCTTGTGTATATTTGCACGTCTTGTAGCAAACATGCGTTTTGAACAATTGATGTGTAAATTGATGTGGGTAATTTTTGGGTTTGGTTTAGCAAAATTTGGGGCTCATGCTATTTTAGATATATAGATGTGAATGCTCTTAATTGTATGTTTCAACATTGTTTTCAATAATCTAAACCCCAATTTTTTTTTTTTTTTTTTTTTTTTTTTTTTTTTTTTTTGCCCTAGGTTAATTCTTTGCGATTGGTTTTAAACATTTTCCCATGTCTTCGCTCACGTACAGCATGCAACCAAGCTGTGTGTGGTCTATATCACCAAGTTCTTATGCGCACCATTGTGTTAGTTTGCATGTGAAGGAAAATGATAGATTAACTCCTCGTGTTCGTAGCTTATGGCATCATATTTTATACAAAATGAACTAGAGAATTCTTTTACTTTCAAATCAATTCCATATCAAGTTTCAGATTGATAGTAATTCCCATGAGAAAAAGCATCTTGAGCATCTCCTTCCAGTTTCCACTATTGCATCGTGACATCTCTACCTTATCTGCACCGAGCTCATTAAGGCTAGTCAAAATGATGACTTACTACATGCTTTAGTGAGGATTATTTACTGCATTTCAGTGTTTTCATTTCAGTCATACATACATCATTAGCATGTTCACTGTTGCTGGATCAGCATTCTATTTTGAAAGGCATAGTTTGTCCAATATGGGTTTTTGTGTGTGTTTTAAGTACACGATTTGTCCCTCTTAGAACTATGTGATCCTTGTAGGTGCTTGTTTGAACTTTTACAAATTTTGAGATATGAACCATCAAAGAACTTGGGGCAGGTTTATTAAAGTGATCCTTGTATTAGGGTGTGTTTGGATACCGCTTATTTTGTTAAAACTGAAAACTTATTGTTGAAAGTATTGTAGATAAAAGTAAAAATTAGTTGAAATAGTACAATAAGACCTATAAATAGTATCAAAAATGCAATGAAGTCATGAATAGTAGTGAAAATAAATTGAATAGTAAAATAATTTTAATTTTTCATCTCTATCTAAACGGAGGCTAGATATGGAAGAGGTTGGTTTCCTGGTGGAAAGCAATGAAATGTATCCTTGAGTGGCTAGACGGTGTCATCAAGGTCATGCCCCATAGATTGCCATAGACAGGAACACACAACGGTAAATATTGAAATTTGATGGTGATCATGAGAGAATGATACCAAATTTCAATTGCTTGGAAATTAATGCACAAGTAACTTCTTTTTTTTTTTTTTTTTGAGAAACTTGTCCAAATAACTTTTGGAGAGAGTAGGGAGATATATAAATGGAGTGCTTTGTTTGCTAATGTGGCACTTAACGGATATGTTAACATACCATTAATGGAGAGGTTAATTTTGCTAACAAAAATAAATTGTAAAGTTCAAATAACCCCAAATGTTTTGCAATTTATCTAAAACTTTTTATGAAAAATTTGATGAGTCTTTTGGCTAAATATTGCCAAAATTAAAACATATTTGCGTTATAGGTACTGTTTGAAGTTATTTGTGGAAATGAGGAGAGAGATTGAATTTCGGCAATAGTGTTGCCGAAATTCAACAAAAAGTAGGAGAGAGAATGAGAAAAAGGAGGAAAGAAAAAAGTCTAATGTCAGGAATAGTAAATCTTGAATTTCGGCAACAATGTTGCCGAAATTCATCTGCCCAAATTTCCTATGCTGCCCGAACGTGTGAGAAGTGCAATAATGAGTGGGTGTCCAAAAAAAAAAATGGTAAAGAAGATGGTAGGGGAAAAAAATGTGAATGCGGAAGAATTAAAGAAAAATATATAAAGTGTTACGTACATAATATTTTTACAACAAATCATAGGTAACTGGTTATTATTAATTCAAATTTAAATTTAACATTGAGATTACTATTTTAATCCAACAATAACAATAAGTAATAACCTGACACTTAGAATTTGTTATAAAAATATTGTAAAAATTGTGTGCACTTCATTTCTAAAAAAAAAAAAAAAAATCAATTGTGGCAATGGTATTGCCGAAATACCGTTGCCACATTTTTGAAAAAAAAAAAAAATATCCCCACAATTTCGACAATTCATGGAGTGCTCTATTTGCTGATGTGGCACTTAACGGACATGTTAGCAAACTATTAACAGAAAGATTAATTTTGCTAACAAAAATATATTTCAAGGTGTAAAATTTAATTTTTCAAACTTTAAAGTATAAAATTTAAGTTAACCCAAATGTTAAGGGTCTATTTTGCAATTTATCCAAAAACTTTTTATGAAAAAATTTATAGTAATATATGAGTTTTGGGGATTTTTTTTTCCTTCGTAATAACACCAATTTTAAAACAATTTTATTAGTTTCCATAGTTGCTAAACTATTTAGCAAACTAACGAGGGGAAGAGACTTGATTTCAATGAAAATTCACCGGGAAGTTGAGTTTTAAACCCTGAGTTCCACAAGGGAAAACCAATAAGCCTCAGTCTCTTCTTCTTCTTCCTCTGAAAAAAAATCCACGACAACCAAAGAAATAACAAAAACACAAACACAAACACAAACAAGAGATCAAAGCAGAAACCACATGAAGCAAGAGATCAACCACGAACCCAGCGGCGAACCCAGTTGGTGAACCCACGAACCAGGCGGCGAAACCCACGAACCCAAGCTCGGATTGAACCCACGAACCTGTGTAATCCTTAGGCGAAGGTCGTTTTCCCTCTGTTTCGCTCTTTTTTTTATTTGTGCAGAGCACACACAACACACACTGTGGGTCTCTGTCGAATCAAATGGAAAGCGAAGGCAGCAACATCAGCAACGACAACAACGAAAACAAGCAGTGGAGAGCAGAAGAAGCAATAGCAGGAAACGCTGAAGCCCTTCAAGCACTCAGAGAGCTCATCACTTTTCCTCTCTATTACTCTTCACAAGCTAAAAAACTCGGTCTCAAAGTAAGTACTGACATACAAACAAACAAACAAAGACTCTAACTTTATTTACCTTTTATTTCGTATTCAATGATCTTAATCGTTGTTATTAATTAGTATTATGTTCTACCTTTAGTTTTAGCCTAATTGCTTTCTGGGTTTGCTTCCAGTGGCCCAAAGGTTTGCTTCTCTATGGTCCACCAGGCACTGGAAAGGTATTTCTCTCTGCCAACTTATACATACATATATATGCTTTAATGGGTTTTGTTTTGTTTAGACTTAAATATGTTCTGTTGTGAAATGGGATTCATTTAGCTTGGCCAAAGAATATATAGGTAATGAGTTGCTTTTGTGGGAATTTGTCAATGAAGTTTGAGGTATGTTTTTGGTCCTGGGCATGAGCATAAACCTCCGTCAGGGTGAATGACCTTGGATTACCCTGGTAACTAGTTCTGGCGGCTGGGGTTAGTTGCCCGTAGATTTTTATGGGTAGAGGCGAGTCTAAAGGACTTTTCTTTAGAAAGGTTCCCTACATTATAAAAAAATAAAAACGAATTTCGAGGAATGATTTCCATTTTTTTCCCCTATTAGTTTAGTGGCAGTGAAATTTTTTTCTTTAAAGATTTTATTTGTTTAAAAAATGCAGTCTCAGGAAAGAAATGTGTGTACACTTTTGATGAAAGTGTTAATATCTTTACACAATTTTGTGTTCTTGACAAGTGGGTATTGTAGGTTTGGGCAAGTTTTGATTTTTTCGGTTGAGTAGTGGGAAGCTGGTTATACCCTGAAATTGTCGGTTCAAGTTTTGTTGGTTATGTTTGGTTCTCAAAAAGAAAATGAGGAACAAAGTGAAAGTTTGTGCTACAAATTTTTTGGGTGAATTTTCTGTAACTCATTCTTTTGCACAGTCAATGGAGGCTGACTCTTTGCAGGGAATGGTGAAGACAGGGTTCACATCTAAGTCCATGTTCTTTATCTAGATTCTCTTCTTGCCTACATGTATGCTTATCTAGGTTTGTCTGTCTAATTCAAGTCTGGGTAGCTTATTGTTGGCGATGAGATGATGCCTTGGTTTGGTTTGCTTGTATTCGAAGTTATGAGATTAATTCCTTTTTCTTTTCTTTTTTTTTTTCCTTGCTATCCTAGACAAGTTTGGTACGGGCAGTTGTTCAGGAATGTGGTGCACATTTAATCATTATCAGGTATGGGATCATCACTTACTTGTAGGTTCTTTGCTTTAGATTTTGAAGACTCTGTTCTTTGTGTGGTGCTGAAGCCTTTGTTCTCTTAAAGGTTTCTAGTTTCATGTCCTTCAGACTTTTTATTTGTTTCATCATTTTACGATTGATTTTATTCGTGGGTGTGTTCTGCAGTCCACACTCTGTTCATAGAGCACATGCTGGAGAAAGTGAGAAAGTTTTGAGGGAGGCATTTTCAGAGGCATCATCCCATGCAATGTTGGGCAAGCCATCAGTTATCTTTATCGATGAAATAGATGCACTCTGTCCTCGTCGTGATTTTAGGTATGTAGATGAGAACGTTGATGTATTTGTTACCTCACCATTTGTTGTATGGACGTTTGAACTGCACTTTCTATTAATATGCATTGCAAAAAAATTAATAGCATAAGGAAATTGAATACTTGAAGGTGTTATAAGGAGAGAGGAGAGGAGAGGAAGATTCTTTTTTTTTTTTCCTCCGTAAGTTGGGGCTTATGATGTAAGTGGGTTGAGGTGGGTATATGTTTATTGAAAAATATGGTATTAGGTAGTGTTGCAAATCAAGACTTTGTTCGGTTGGCTTCATTTGAGTTTCTGGCCCTTTGGTATTGGAATTATCATAGTTTCATTAGGCTCTAGTCAAGGGGGATGGTATTGTGAGTATCATATCCTTGGTAATTGAACTGTGGATGATGTTGATCATGTGCAATGAGATAAAATTTCTAGTGTCTTGTTGATTAAATTTCAAGTGGCCAAAAACTCAAGCTTTTCTGATCTCTATCTGCTCTTCAACACCTATCTTTTTTAACTGTTCTGTGCGTGAACATGTGCGTTGACATTTGAGGCACACTGCAGATATAATGCCATATGCTTTTTTCATTATTTGCCTATAAGGTGATGTGGAACATGGCACATAGCTGAAAAGCGTCCCTGTGACACTGATTGTAATAAGTGATGTTTCATATGCAGAAGGGAGCAAGATGTCCGTGTAGCCTCTCAGCTGTTTACACTAATGGACTCCAGTAAACCTTCCTCAAATTCTGCACCACAAGTTGTCGTAGTTGCCTCCACTAACAGGTTATTGTCTCTCTCAAATCTATAGAGTTAGTGTTTCTGCTGCTCTATTTTCCTACAAACTTGATTATTGTATATCTATAAGAGTTTCTTAAGAAATTTACTTTGTCAACATATTTTTCATTATTGGTTATTAACTTATAGAATATATTTGGAGTTGCTACAAATATATGATTTCAGGTTGCCTTAGTGCATTTTTCTGTAGCTTTCCTGCTGTAATTTTGCAATTTTTTATTATTATATCTTGATTGTAGCAATTTCTTAAATTGAATTGTGTGAAAATTTTATAATTGGTTATTACCATTCGTTCTATGTCAAAGCTTATTTCAAAAGGCTTATTGTGGGCAATGAGCTGCTGTTTCGTCGTGATTTAAACTTTTGAGTCTACCTGATCTTCTACAGAACTTAAGGCAATTGAATTGTACTATGAGTTCAATATCATATAATTTCGAGTACGAGTTCCATTTCCTTTGTTTTGTATTTTGTACTGTTTGTATAAACCTTTAAATATATTTTTAATATCTGATTTCTGTGTACGAAGAGTGGATGCAATTGATCCTGCACTAAGAAGATCAGGGCGCTTTGATGCTGAAGTTGAAGTTACTACACCTACTGAGGAGGAACGCCTTCAAATTCTTAAGGTTAGCATGAGTCTCTTAAATTTATGAGCCATCCTTGGGTCCATTATCCTATGACACTCATCAGTCTCCCAAAATGCTGCCAGTAGTGCTTCAAACTAATTTTAAATCTTTTAGCTAGTTTGATAGGAGGTTGGATAGTTAAGTACACTATTATTGGCTGAAGGTTGACATTATTTGTGTTAATTAATTTTCAGCTCTACACAAAGAAGGTTCCTTTAGATCCCAATGTTGACTTAAGGACCATAGCTGCATCTTGCAATGGCTATGTTGGGGCTGACTTGGAAGCTTTATGTCGTGAGGCTACCATATTTGCAGTCAAAAGGTCTTCTGATGCAAATGAAGATGCCAGTGTGCTCATCTTAACAATTGAAGACTGGGAACATGCAAAAACCATAGTTGGGCCCAGCATAACAAGAGGTGTTACTGTGGAAATCCCAAAGGTGACTTGGGAAGATATTGGAGGACTAAAAGATTTGAAGGTTTGTAATATAAGCTTCTCATTTTGTATTGAATGCCTCGTGGAACTCCTAAGGACACCTTTTTGTTATTCTTGGACAGAAAAAGCTCCGGCAAGCTGTTGAGTGGCCTATTAAACATTCTGCTGCATTTTCAAGGCTGGGAATATCTCCTGTAAGAGGAATTCTTCTCCATGGGCCTCCAGGATGCTCAAAAACGACCCTTGCTAAAGCTGCAGCTCATGCCGCCCAAGCTTCCTTTTTTTCCCTGAGGTTCGAACTTTTTGCTTGTCCCAACAACTGATATGTAGCTCATGCTGCATTTGTTGGATGTTATTAAATGCTTAGCGTTGGAAGTCCACCTGTTTTATGAATCACCTGCTGTACGCACGTCGAGATTACTCATCAGAAAATTAAAAAGAAGCATTTGAGACTGAAATCTTCAAATTTAACTGTCTGGTTTCTCAATCAAAGTGGTAGACAAAATAAATGTTTACCATCACAAAACAATCTTGAGATTAGCAAATGGGCTAGTCAATGAGCTGTACCCTCTGGTGAGATTTTGGGTAGTAAACAGTGGCCAAGGAGACTGAACCAATAATGAACTAAGAGGTTAAAACAATCCCTTAATCCCTCCAAATCAAGTGTAGCACTTAACAGTAAAATCCGTGCAGAATTAGCTAATCTAGGGACTTGCCATAAGAAGAGACCAACAAATAAAAAAAATGAAGGATTTTCCTTGTCTAATTTGAATAGTTCCTAAAGAACTAACAAGCTATTGGATGAGTTTTTTTTTTCTCCCTCAATCTAACAAAATGATATTTCCAATGGCAAAAGTTCTCTTTGGCACTCCCAAAATGGCTATTTTTTGTTATCTTCAAAAGAGCCCTTCCTGACGTTTGATCCCTTAACAGATTAGGATTAGGTTTATGTCTAGCTTTGGCTTATGGTTATGAAAATCTTTATGTTCAGCCTTTAAGATTTGTACGCCTTGGAAATTCATAAAGTATGAATCAGTGGTGCAGAATTGTATTCAATGTATGTTGGAGAGGGAGAAGCTTTGTTGCGGAACACATTTCAGAGAGCTCGCCTTGCAGCACCAAGCATAATATTCTTTGATGAGGCAGACGTTGTTGCTGCTAAACGGTTAGTTTGCTTGTGTCGTGTTGTTAATACATGCTAAATATGACTACCCTCCACATGTTTTGACATTAGCATAAAACTATGTGGCGCATGCAAAGATATGTTTAGACACTAACCTCCAGAAGCATGCCTAGATAAAACTTTGTGGTACATGCAAAGATATGTTTGCACAACGTAAGAATACATAATGTGAACCCATGATTGTGGGGATGCAATACATGGAAGGATTGTGATGTAAGTGTTCACTTTCTGTTTGTTTCCACAGTATATCATGCTTGTCAATTTTTTTGTTTCAATTCTAGTTGTAAAAATTTATATTGGATAATTTGGATATTTTTAAAAAGGACGTGGAAATGGAATAATTTTTCTTTGCTAATTTTTTTATAAATGAGTTCATTTTGTTTTTCATAATACTTAAAATAAGACCATCTGTATTTCATCCTTTTACATGAGGTTTTTTATTTTATTTTATTTTATTTATTATTTTTTAATATTAATCACTTACAGGAGGAAATTTCCTTCAAATTTTCTTAAACCTTTTATTCTAAGGATTGATCTGTTCCCTTTCAAATAATGACAGCATGAAATCACTTTGATTGTGCGTCTCCCTACAACTCCTATGATTCAAGAAGTACAGCACATGTTAAATCCTTTCTAGTATGTATGTATTTTGCTGTTCTGGAAACTCAAAATGGTTGCTTGGTGATACAAGCCTGAACAATTAGGTGGTTGAACTGTGTCAGTTAGTCCACAAAATTCCAACAACCAGATTTTCTATAGAGAACCATGAACTATTTATCGCCATGCAGGATTAAGTATGATATCAGCTAGCCTGGTTTACTTGTTAACCAACTTGCCTTATCGTACATGTAATCTTAATTTGGCTTGTTTTCCTCACCACCCACCCACCACCCCCCCCCCCCCCCCCCCCCAAAAAAAAAAAAAACCTTATTAGTGTTCAATGTTGCAAAACTATGATCGTATGATGTATAAGTTCTGTTAAGATTTTTAATTAATGACTTAATCTGGTTTTTGGTGGTTTTTGCACTGAGAGCTAGGTTATGTCCTGGCTTTCAATGGAAGGTGTTAGGATGGGATCCAAACACAATTAATAAACTTGTAGTTTTTTTTTTTTCTTCCTCTATATGATTATTATTACTATTATTTAAAATGGCAGAGGTGGAAGTTCAAGCAGCAACATTACAGTTGGAGAGAGGCTTCTATCTACTTTACTAACTGAAATGGATGGTTTAGAAGAGGCTAAAGTAAGCATTTGTGCGCAATAATTATTTTATTTTCCAGTTATCTTAAAATTTTCTGTAGGATAAAATGGAAAGAGCTTCTAGTTTCTTTTCCTCTAATTCATGTTTATGCTCATTTTCTTTTTAAGGGAATTCTTGTTTTGGCTGCTACAAATCGTCCTCACGCAATTGATGCTGCACTTATGCGCCCTGGACGCTTTGATCTGGTAAGAAAGTTTGTTCATTGTGTCCTTCATGTTCATAGTGAGTATTATACTTGTAAAGTTGGTCTCTCTCTCTAGTTAGTGCAAAGTTTGAGATTATGAACTTCAAAATAGCGAGTTAGTGAATTCGTTTGCATCCCTGTCATCTTGCATGAGATAACATTATATTACTTCAGATTCCTGAACTTTTTGTGGTACTCTTTTATGTAAGATATACTGTTCCAATTAAAGTTAATAGTCTAGTGTGGGAAACAAGTATTGGTCTTTTTGTGGTTTTCCCTTGTAATTTTTCTGGTTTGCTTTGTGCTCTTTTTACTTAAGCAGTTTTTTTCAATATACATCTTTCTTACTTATTAAAAAAAAAAAAGGTATTGGCTTGTTAGTGTCCTGTTGAATATTTAGTTTTTTGGGTCTTAGGCAAGTCTTTTTTGACTTGTCTTTGTTTTATTAATGAAATTGTAGGTTCTATATGTACCACTACCCGATCTAGAAGGTCGGTACGAGATACTTCGTGTACATACACGTAATATGAAAATAGGACCGGATGTTGATCTCAGAAGAATAGCAGGAGATACTGAACTTTTCACAGGAGCTGAACTGGAGGGTCTGTGTAGGGAAGCTGGAATTGTTGCTTTGAGGGAAGACATTACTGCTACTGTTGTGTGTGATCGGCATTTCCAGATTGTTAAGGATTCTTTGAAACCCGCATTAACAAGGGCAGAAATTGATTCCTATGCATCGTTTATGAAAAACCCTTCTGTGAAATGCTCTAGTGAGTTTGTATCTAGTGTCAAGAATGATAGCAAGCACAAAAAAGAAACATTGGGTCCATTATTTACTCTAAAAGTTGGTGTTGTAAGCTTTATCTTACTGGCTGCTGCTGCTACTGCTGCTGCTGCTGCTGCTAAATATTTTCTCACTAGTACAGATCAAACCCTACTTCAACTAGCTACTACCTGAAGAATTTGCTGGAGATGTATGCTATTTTTTTGTTATAATTAGCCTCTTCCCCTCCACAATTCCAGAGTTTAATGTCACTACAAATTTATAAATTTAAATGTATATCTCCAAAGATTTTAAAGAGGTCTTAACCAAAAGTGACCTTTTATGTATTTTTGCTTCCCAGTGTGATGTTGAGGGTTATCTTAAAAAATAAATCTACAAAAATTCATATGGCTTGTACAAAGTTTTAAATATTTTTATGGGGGCTTAAATACCATACACCCTCAAAGGTTGAGATTGCATCTTCAACTATGACAACTAATAATTTAGACGTTCGAGTATTGCAATAATATTAATGTGGTCTATCAACATTAGTTAGAATTTTGTTTTTAACTCGTACGCATGATGTTGCTTTGGACAAAAAAAGGCATTGTCTTAGTCAGGCTAGACTGTAACAAAAGTTACACATAAGATTAACATCGTTGTAATAATTGGGGCATATTAGAGCGACTAGATTGAATTAGATTTGACTCCGAACTTGAAGATTGTAAAGTGTATTTTAAGCATTTAGCCATGTTTTTTTTCATTTGCATTGGTTTACATTTTAAGTTCCAAAAGATGGTCATTCATATTGATTATTCGGATGAGTGTTCTCATAGAAGCAGTTAGTATCAATGTTAGCAAAAAAAGAAGTTAATATCCGTGTGGTTTGTTAGCTCATCTACTAAGTTCAATAACCTACTGGTATATATTAATAGACCCGTAATTGTACAAATAACAATCTAGCTGACTTGGAGTTGAGTTGATTGATTTGCTAATTGCTATCCATGCCAATATTTTGTGGGTTTGGGCTATCCTCAGAGTCAAAACGTTTGCTGGAAATACATATTAGTACATTGTGTCTTTGATAAACCATAATGGAATTGCCAACTTTTTTTTTTTTAAGAAAGTTTCAACCTATAATGTCCGCTCCTGATAATATATATTTATTATCATATTAAAATACAAATTAATTTTTAGTGTAGGCAAGAATTGAACTATCAAATCTCTTATTGTAGGTGATGTCTCCTTTTCACCACATTTATAATTATATATATATATATATATAATTATAAATGTTTACCATCACAAAACAATCTTGAGATTAGCAAATGGGCTAGTCAATGAACTTTATCCTCTGGTGAGATTTTGGGTAGTAAACAGTGGCCAAGGAGACTGAACCAATAATTCTTCACATTGGTCTGAAGCTAGACACTTGTCTAATATTGATTGCATTTTCCAAAAAATTCTACCAAGCAAATATTGCTTCTCCAATTTTAGCATAGATATTTTTTTTTATACTATTTTTACTTTTTAACTTTAACTTTTTTACACTTCAATTTTTTTTATTCAAGAACTGAGATTAAAAGTTGTTTTTTTCAACTATCTATCTCAATCCTTAGATATTGCACTTGATCTCAATTCTAAATTTCCACTAAACCAGTCCCAATAATAATATCCACACCATACTAAAAAAATAATATTACCCATACAAAAATTCTAACAATCAGCATAGCAAAGAACAAACACAGTGCTTCCTCAACCTTGCCATACTGATTATAAGCACCAATCATACAATGGAATGCCACCAAATTTCTTTGGGGAAGTTTGAGTTCCTACTTCCCTTGCATATCTAAAGAAGTCACATGTTGCATACATACCTATAATAGCAATTGCAATTATCATATTGAAATTTAAATTTGAATAAGTAGAATCATATCCAAGCTGCTAGGCACAACCATGAACTCATATTCCATAAGTATGGTAATCCTTAAACATCTCTTTAGCCTAGCTAGCCCAACTGTCATTTACATTCTCAGCAATCAAACTTAGTTGTAGCCACCACATTCCACTTTGAAATAAAGTCAATTGCTTTTCAATCCTGTGGCTTCCAATCTGATCATGATAGATAAATAGGAGGAAAACAACTTATCAAAAAAATAAATAGGAGTAAACCTGTAGAAGCATACACATCCAATTACAACCCAATTTTCATCAAATGATTATGAATATCCATAATTTGTATAAGTAACTTCTGAACATGCTTTTAAAAAATTTGTAGCAAAGAGGTACTTGCATAATTGAGGTCTCAATGTAAAAAAAATTTCACAAAAATCATTTAGCCTGTTCAAAGGATTAAATTTGTTTTATAATTGATGCAGTGATCATCAGCCCATTAATTGTTTCAACTTTGTCATGGTTTTACATTTCTCTAACAAAGTAAGAATAGAGTTGTATGGTCTCTTTAGGGGATTAAGTAAGGAGATATTACATGACAAGAATCATCAATTTGGAAGGTATTTGGGATATATTACATAACAAGACTGGATTTAACCAATAAGTATAAAACAACTTTATACTTTGCTAGTCCTAAAGAAAGCTTCAATGGATATTGAACAACTTTTTTTTTTTTTTTTTTTTTTTTTTTTTTTTTTTTGTGTGTGTGTGGAGAAAAGGACCTTGAACAACTTTATTCTTTGCTTGGGATTAGAATTATGTAAACCCCATTTAAAAAAGAGCAAGATTGGATAAGCGATTTTCTAGGAAACATTATGGATTCTATCTCAAACAAAATACTAATATACCAAATATACTCAAAATTAGCACTCACTACTATCTTTATGTCAATATTTCTCTAAAGATTGACACTGCTATTGCACATTAGGGGGAAAAAAAGTATAGGACTTTTAGGCAATAAATAATCTATGCAATTCATCAAATTGATGCTATACTTAGGATGTAAATAAACGTGGAGAAATTGGTCGGAAATTTAGGATTTTAAACTAGCCGAACCTAATTCAAACTCAACTCAACAACAAATATAAAATGTTCAAACTTGGTTTAAGCATGAACCAAGCTTACAAACTATGATTGAGTTTGAACTTGTAAAAATGTCAAAAAACTTAAGCTTAGTTTGACTTGGCTTGATTCATTAATCAAGCCGTGTGTGCTCAAGTTCAAACTCAAGCACAATCCAATACAAATATATTATAAAGCCTATTTAATAATTGAAAGACTTAGTAAGATATGAGTTTGTTTTTCAAACTTATTACTAAGCCAACCTAAGCCAATTTGTTTTAGGCTTATATAAGGTCTATTGGGTTAGTCGTTTGGGGAGCTTAAAAGTTAAAAGAGCATTTTTAAAACTCAAAATTCTGTTTTACAATTACAACTCATCATAATTTTTTTACAATAGTTTATTTTAAATTCAAAATACCATTTTCTAACCGTTTATAAAAACACACCTATAGAGTTGCAATGCTCCCACATTAAAATTGAGTAATATCATCTTTTATAATTATTGGTAATAAGTATTTTACATCTTGTTGTCAGAATTTCTATTAATGAAAAAATTCAAATTTTATTACGTACCTGTTTTTAAAAAACTTTGATATTTCTATCCCAAAGAAAAAGAAATAGAAGTCTGTTTGGGAATATTTTCTATCCCAAAGAACAAGAAAAAGAAAAAGAAAAAGAAGAAAAAGAAAAAGAAAAAGAAATAGAAGTCTGTTTGGGATTATTTTCTATCCCAAGGAAAAAGAAAAAGAAAAAGAAAAAGAAGTCTGTTTGGGAATATTTGTAAACAAACATTTGGGACGCTTTTACAAAAGTTTGAAACACGTGGCTGTCCCAGTCCCACCTCCTATTGTCAAATTACCAAAACTACCCTTGTTCTTTCCCTTGTCTATCTCTCTCTCTCTCTCACACACCGACAGACTCAAAAGAATCACACACTGACCAGTGACTCTCACTCCCTCATTTGTGAGCGATTCATGACTCGGTTGGCTTAAATGGCGAGTTCATGGAAGACTCGGCTCGACTCGGGTTGACTCGCAGCAGCGATGTCCAGGAATGTAAATTTATCTTTCACTCTCTTCAATCTTTATTCATTTAACATTTTGCAATTACTTGTGAATTTTGGTTAAACTTATTGGGTTTTGTAAGTTATGTGTTGGGTTGGGTAGGAAGAATGCATTTCGGCTTCACAAATCAAAATTTTCAACCCTGCTCATCACAATTTTTACCGTATAAGCCATTAATTTTACAGGGTTGGATTCTAATGATGGTTGTAATTGCATAAGTTCGGTCTTCATATTTCATTGAAATTCATTAAATTTTCATGTAAATCTCGCCAATAGAAATAAAAAGAAGTAAATAATTGGTTACACTTATTTAGGCTTGTTATTTATATTTGGTTACCTGCAAAATGTGAAATGATAGACTGTCAAGCATGAAGTTGAATGACCTGTGTACTATTCTGCCTTTTGCTGCGTTGAGCACGGGATATAGATGTTTTAGTTACCTCATAAACATTTACTTTGGAGTTAGCTGTTTTAGCTGTGTTTTGGCAACTCTGGGGGAGAGCAACTATAGATATTGCTGATTCTGTGGATTCATTAAATATAAATAATGTTTTATCCTTCAAAGTTCCAAGCATTTTTCTATTTCTTAGATCCTAATATGAGTGGATATCAGCTTCGAGACAGTTTTCCATTTCTAATTTAGATGCTTGATCTTTGTAATTATGAGTGTATCTCTTGCATACTCCCCTTGTACCTCTGCTCTTTAATGAATTATTTACTCATAAAAAAAAGGGTTTTGAAAGGGAAAGTCACAGGATGCCTGAACTTCTGTATGCATCCTCCCGTAATAAAGGAAAGGAAATTCCATGGACATTCACTTCTTATTGTGTCTTTTACATTTAACAATCTGTTTTTGTCCTATTGTAACCTATCCATATGTTCTCTTGCTAGTTGAATGAACCATATATTTATAGAATATATTAAAGAAAAATAATTCTGTTTCTAAGTACTTGACATTTGTACAATTACAGGGAAAGGAACACTGGCATATGGGATGAGGTGTCTGTATCAATAACTGAGGTGAGCTGTAGTGCAGAACTTCCTTCCATGACAATAGATATGTGATAAACTATCATGTTAATGATATTTGGAA
Organism: Quercus variabilis; assembly: GCA_030445155.1. NCBI lineage: Eukaryota > Viridiplantae > Streptophyta > Magnoliopsida > Fagales > Fagaceae > Quercus > Quercus variabilis. Next base: position 72,071,004 of record CP129447.1, read on the forward strand.
CTCCTAGAATGAAAGCACTAGTGTAAACATTAGTAGTATCCTCATAAGCTGTAGATATGCATGGTTATGAAAAATGTAGTGTAGATTTCTTCTGCCGTTCCTTATTAACTTTCATTTTTTTCTTAATTAGAATTTCAATATTTAATGGTGCTTTTGTTCCGTCGGGAGAATTGTTCTTTCCTTATTGTAATCAGATAATTCAGATAGGATGCTTTATTATTTGATGCAGCCAGTGAGAATAATTGATCCCCACATGGTTTCATCATTTTTTTACAATTGTAAGACGGTATATATGTATGCTACAACACAGTTAGAAGATAGAAGTGCCTGGGTTGCTGAGTGTTCTTTGAATATCCAAGTAACAACGGGAGTTGCGGGAAACATTTGTTTAGTAGAGCATCTTCATAGCCAACACTTGTCAATCCCTGCTGGATTGCAATATACACCCATTGGATTGCCCCTCATGGAATATCAAAAAACAAGATTAGACAGGCTTGGAGTTAACGTTTAGGAACTAGGCTACATGAGCTATCTACATCCTTCTTTCCAATTGAGGTGAAGAAGACTTGTCGACTTATATCTTATGCAACCTGCAATACTTATTTTGGAAGTATGTTTATTAAACAAAAGATTAGGTCCAACCACACATAATCATTCTCCCTTTAAACACTATGATACAGATAATTAAAAACCCCAAACTTCTTCTAGTACACGCAGTTGAGCCAAGAATTTGCTGCTGGAGATGTCATGCCGCGAATCATCCAGTGACGCCACCAGTGACTGTAAAAGATGTCGGCATCAAAACTCAAAATGCCTCTACATCAACCTTGAAGTTGAAGATATTTCATAAGAACCTAAAGACATTTTGTGAAGGAAACTACTGGATATTTATTGCTGTAACCATAGCTAAACACCTTTTCTTTGGATTCCATCAATTTTATACCCATTAAAGGTGTCAACAAAGTGGAAAATATGAACTCAAATTAATAGAACATCTATATTAGCTGGAGTTTTGAACACCCATAGTGTTGATAGTAGTGGGGGATGGAGTCACCACGTCTTCTTTGGCTTCTCTCCATCACTGGCAGAATCTCCAGCGACTTTGTCATTTTAAATGGTTTTGGGTTTTGCATGGCTGGGTTTTAATTTGCTTATTAATCAGTATTTGTTTTAGTTCTTGATAATGTTGAGGTAGTGATCGAGTGTGTTAGTACTTAACCTTTCATTTGCAAAAGTCTGATGTGGCACACTGTCGTTGGACTCGGAAGGTGTAAAACTAACCTTTTACACCACATTCTTAATGAATTCAGTCTCTTATTAATAACCCTGGCTCTTTTGGTGTTAATACATTCCTCCTCATACTTAACACTTGGGACACCCTCTCTTTTTTACTCTACTTCCCGTTTTTCTTTTGTCAACTAAAGGATTGCTTTTGTTTTTGTCTATTTGAGGTATAGAATTTACTGTAGTGATAGTGGTTCACCTTGTTATATATATATATATATATGTAGAATGTATGAGTATCAAAAACAGAGACATAGACTAACATGGAAAACTGCAGAGGTCAACAATGGTTAAGCCGCACGATTCTTACTAGAGTATGTCCTAAAGCTTAACCATTGTTGGCCTCTGCTGTTTTCCATGTTAGTTTGTGTGTTTGTCTTTGATGCTCATACCTTCTGCTTTTGATTTGGTAAAATGGAATTTGATTTTTCATCTTTTTTATTTGTCTTGTCAATATCATACAAAATCATAGCATGATTTTGTAAATTTAGGCAATGGACTTCCTTCTCAATTCATTTCATTGATATTGTACATTACCATTGAAGAGATGTGAAAGCATGAAAGAAACCCACCTCCTCCCAGTTAAAAAAATTGCATACTGTGGCTGAATAATGGAAGGGATATAGCCTTCATTACTTATCCTTGCCTTGAATTATTGTAATTTTTTTGGTCTCTGAGCATTTGGACCATCCGATTATTATGGATTCAAATATGTTGCATTTTTATCTAGTTTAAGGCTCTCAATACTTCTGTTATACGTTATAATGATATGCATCTGTAGCTTTTCTTCTACAAGATTGGCTTATGGTGGCCGAACGGTATGGACAAACAATCATTGTACAATGTTCATATTAGTGTTGATGTAAAGGGATGTGGAGAGTCTGATGCTTGGAGCCATATATTTGGCTTCTGAAAAATTGAGAGCCATATTGATAACACCACAGGGGGAAGGTATTGTTTCATATGCCTTCTAGGACATTTTACTTAGGTTTTTATTTTGATATTAGGACATGTAGTCTATAAATTTTTGCTTTACAAGTTGTTCAAGGTCAACGGACCGCCTATTTTTATCCATGGTGGTGATTGGATATTGTGAGATGGATTACTATGTCTTTCAAAGTAATGTTATGAAACAAACATTAAATTTCATGCTGATATGAACTTTAATATGATCTGCTGTTGGGGTGGTGGATTGGCTGAGGCCAGAATTATATGATTATTGTGATATTTATGGACTTTTGGCGATCTCTGTGTCTGTGTGTTATGTGTGCGATCCATTATGGAGGATGTATGCAAAATAGAGAGAGAGAGAGAGAGAAAACCACATGGGGAACATAGAGATTTACATAGTTTAGCTTTAGACATACGTCCACTAGTGGCATTGAGAAGAAGATTTCACTAAAAAAGGTGACTACAATAGTGGCACAAAACATTCACAAAACCCAATCCCAAATACACCCAAAGAGCTCTTTTCAACAAAAAACATAGATTACCGCTACAAAGTCGGTTTGGTGACTTCTTGTGGAGACTAGCCAACTCGAACACAACAAGAAGAGGGATAACAAACCAAATCAAAGTCAGCAACTGTTCTTAGTGCATCTGTGAGGGTTGAGTTCTACATTGAGAGAAAAAGTAAAGAAATAAAGAACTCCTTACTAGTTAGCTCAGTGGTCTTTGCTTAAATAATTAAAAACTGTCTTAATCAAATTTTCTATATATTTTCCTCAAAGCTACATCTTGAATTTAGTGAATGCATTCATTCAGTATTCTATTTTTTATTGCCATTATCAATGATTTAACAGGGGAGTAGGGGACATTGACTCTAAATAGAGCTGAATGGAAAAATTGGATCAATGTAGCCAACTAAGTTACTTTGGATAATGGCTTTGTTAAGTTCTGTTGTATTTTATAATTTCCATTAACCTATCTGAGCATCTTTTCTCTCAAAAAAGTTATTTGATATTGTTTGCTGTTTGGTATATTGCAATCGGATCCTTGGGTACTTTTTATTTTAGGAAACTTGGTTATTTAGTAATTGAAGCTTTAAAGTTCCTACTGGGGTGAATTATGCAGTGCCTTACTTTGAACGATTTATCCTCTTGAGACCCAAGCCTGTCTACAGGGTTAACTAAGGCTCGATGCTAACCAAACCTAAGGATTACAATGTCCTGCTTTGGAGTTGATATTCTAAGCTGTTGCACTATTAAATTACTCTAGTATAACTTGATCCATGTGGGTGATTTGATTTTTGTAGGTGTGGCAAGATTTTTAGATAACTAAAAATGTTGACCAGTGAGGTGAACTGGTATCAAATCCAAATGGTCCCCTGGATCATAATCCAAATCAGTAATAGTAATTTCAAAAGTTAAATTTTGAGTAAATTCTAGCTCAAAAGTTATCTTTTTTTTTTTTTTTTTTTTGTTGAGAATGTCAAAAGTTATCATTTAAATGTAACATGAGATAAAATTTCATTTGTGTATAACCTAGAAAAAGATGCATAAATAAATCATATAAATGAATGAGAAAATTAAATGTTAGTATGGACATGTTTGGAAACACAAAAGGAAAGGAAAAAAAGAAATAGGAAATGTTACTATGAAGTATTTAAGTCTAAGTTGGCAAGCAAGCATATGCCTTGCCTACTTGCCTACTTGTTTCCTTTATTCTTTCTTTCTTTCTTTTGTTTTCTTTGTTTTGGAGCAAATATTTATTCTTTGACACAATGGTATGAAAATCCTTTGAGTTGAACAAGGCATATCTTCTTTGACACATTGACATGACAATGCTATATATAGTAGATGTTATATAGGGATTTTATATGTAGTTAGACTTTAAAAAAAATTGAAAGTGAGCATATTTTGGAAGCTTCCTTAAGTATGTTTTGAAGCCAAAATTGGATTCTTATTGTTGTAAGTATTGATAGTTGCCTTTGTAAATTTGTTCATATACATGTGTGTTTTTGTATTGGTATTTATAAACAATAGGTTACTTTGCTTAAAATTTGTCACATAGATGTTAAATGTAGTAAGATTTTATTGCGCTTGATACTATATTTTTGTGAGATATATTACTACTAGATGATTTGGTTTATGTTACATTTAATGCAATTTGGATAAATGGTATATCACTCAATTATTTTTCACAAATCACTCTTTTCTTTAATCATGTTTTTATTTAATATCTGTTATAGGATAATCACACAAAATTTCAAAATTATTAGTTTCCATTTATTGTTAAATTTATAAAGTTTGTTATTTGTTGTATTTATGTATAAAAAAAAAAAAAAATCACTCTTCATAGATTAGTGAGTTTTTAATGTTTAATCACCTTGATTTTCGGAAAGAATAATAGATCACCTTAATATTTAATTAGCATGATAGTTGGAGGAAAAAAATTTAGTCCAATAATAGGATTACAAACTATTATTATGAAAGAATGGTATTGAGGAATATAACATGTAGAGAAGTTAATTATCCAAAAAAAGAAAAAAGAAAAATAAATAAAACTTCGGTAAAAGTTGCCCAAATGTCAAACTTGAACATATTTGTATTAAATGTTCATTTTATCCCATATTAATAGTAAGATAGCTTATATTCATTCTCAAACGATACCAAATCTTTGTTTTTTTTCTTCTTATTTATCACATGTGGGGAAGAGAGAATTTCAACCTAAATAAAATTAAATAATAATAATAAATAAAAAAATAAAAATTTAAGCGGCTGATAGACTCAATATTAAAAAAGAAAATGTTTTTATTAATAAGAAAATTGCTTTTTTGCAATTCACATTAAAAAATGGATTAAAATTGAACTAAGCTTGCTTGAGTTTATGTGAAACTCTAAAAGACTTTGCTCATTCATTTTTGAATTTCCAAACTACAATTACTACTGAACTTTCTTATAATGGTGTTGTTGGATTAGTTTTGTTGTTTTGACTTTTGAGTTGTATTGGCTAAATTGAGGTAAGGAAAAACTTGCATAAAGAATTAATATGTATTGAATAAAGGTAAACTTAGATTTGCGTTAAATGATTTTAAATAAATGATAACGTTTGGCATAAACAAAAGAAAAAAAAAAAACTAAAAAAAAAAAATTATAATTTTCTATTAACAAGAAAGGAGAATCAATTAAAACCGTAGTTTGAATTTTTGTTGTGCAAGCATTCTTATTATTTATTCCTAACTTTGTAGATGCATTCTGTGTGTGTGTGTGTGTGTTTTTTTTTTTTTTTTTAAATCACTTTTATTTTTAATGAAATCAAGTGAAATAATTCCTATATAAAACTTTTTTTTTTTCTGAGAATGTCAAAAGTTATCATTTAAATGTAACATGAGATAAAATTTCATTTGTGTATAACCTAGAAAAAGATGCATAAATAAATCATATAAATGAATGAGAAAATTAAATGTTAGTATGGACATGTTTGGAAACACAAAAGGAAAGGAAAAAAAGAAAAAGAAAAAAAGAAATAGGAAATGTTACTATGAAGTATTTAAGTCTAAGTGTCAAAAGTTATCATTTAAATGTAACATGAGATAAAATTTCATTTGTGTATAACCTAGAAAAAGATGCATAAATAAATCATATAAATGAATGAGAAAATTAAATGTTAGTATGGACATGTTTGGAAACACAAAAGGAAAGGAAAAAAAGAAATAGGAAATGTTACTATGAAGTATTTAAGTCTAAGTTGGCAAGCAAGCATATGCCTTGCCTACTTGCCTACTTGTTTCCTTTATTCTTTCTTTCTTTCTTTTGTTTTCTTTGTTTTGGAGCAAATATTTATTCTTTGACACAATGGTATGAAAATCCTTTGAGTTGAACAAGGCATATCTTCTTTGACACATTGACATGACAATGCTATATATAGTAGATGTTATATAGGGATTTTATATGTAGTTAGACTTTAAAAAAAATTGAAAGTGAGCATATTTTGGAAGCTTCCTTAAGTATGTTTTGAAGCCAAAATTGGATTCTTATTGTTGTAAGTATTGATAGTTGCCTTTGTAAATTTGTTCATATACATGTGTGTTTTTGTATTGGTATTTATAAACAATAGGTTACTTTGCTTAAAATTTGTCACATAGATGTTAAATGTAGTAAGATTTTATTGCGCTTGATACTATATTTTTGTGAGATATATTACTACTAGATGATTTGGTTTATGTTACATTTAATGCAATTTGGATAAATGGTATATCACTCAATTATTTTTCACAAATCACTCTTTTCTTTAATCATGTTTTTATTTAATATCAATTATAGGATAATCATACAAAATTTCAAAATTATTAGTTGCCATTTATTGTTAAATTTATAAAATTTGTTATTTGTTGTATTTAAGTATAAAAAATATATATAATCTCTCTTCATAGATTAGTGAGTTTTTAATGTCTAATCACCTTGATTTTCGGAAAGAGTAATAGATCGCCTTAATATTTAACTAGCATGATAGTTGGAGGAAAAAAGATTTAGTCCAATAATAGGATTACAAACTATTATTATGAAAGAATGGTATTAAGGAATATAACATGTAGAGAAGTTAATTATCCAAAAAAAGAAAAAAGAAAAATAAATAAAACTTTGGTAAAAGTTGCCCAAATGTCAAACTTGAACATATTTGTATTAAATGTTCATTTTATCCCATATTAATAGTAAGATAGCTTATATTCATTCTCAAACGTTACCAAATCTTTGTTTTTTTTCTTCTTATTTATCACATGTGGGGAAGAGAGAATTTCAACCTAAATAAAATAAATAAATAAATAAAAATTTATGGGACCAATAGACTCAATATTTAAAAAGAAAATGTTTTTATTAATAAAAAAATTTCTTTACTGCATTTCACATTGTAAAAATGGATTAAAATTGAACTAAGCTTGCTTGAGTTTACGTGAAACTCTAAAAGACTTTGCTCATTCATTTTTGAATTTCCAAAATACAATTACTACTGAACTTTCTTATATTGGTGTTGTTGGATTAGTTTTGTTGTTTTGACTTTTGAGTTGTATTGGCTAAACTGGGGTAAGGAAAAACTTGCATAAAGATTTAATCATATCAATACGAAGGCATACTTAGTTGCACTCTTTACTTAAGTATTGAATAAAGGTAAACTTAGATTTGTGTTAAATGATTTTAAATAAATGATAATGTTTGGCATAAACAAAAGAAAAAAAAAAGTTAAAAAAAATTATAATTTTCTATTAACAAGATTGGAGAATCAATTAAAACCATAGTTTGAATTTTTGTTGTGCAAGCATTCTAATTATTTATTCCTAACTTTGTAGATGCATTCTATTTTTTTTTTTAAATCACTTTTATTTTTAATTAAATCAAGTGAAATAATTCCTATATTTACAATAATTTTATGCTTTCCCGCAAAAGAAAATCATTGTTATTTTTAATGAAAATCAATTAAAAGAATCCCAATCTATACAATGATTATTACTTTTTATGCCTTTCACTGTTCACAATAAAAAATTAAAAATACCCACCCAACAAAAATACCTACAGGCCACACCCAAGCCCAAGCCCTTTAAACATTCACGATCTAATAACATTCTCATTCACCTCCAGCCTCAATCTCTGTCCCTGCAAAAACCACGGGATTTTTAAGAAAATAACTACAAAACCCAAACAATTTTATTAGTTAGCCAACGTTTTAAACATATTGCATTTTTAACAATTCGACTTCAGAGGAGTCGATTTCACTGTTCATAGACCTATTTTTACGCATTTCTAATACATAGAAATCGACTCCAGTGGAGTCGTTTTCAATACAAAGAAATCGACTTCAGAGAAGTCGTTTTCTGTACAAAGAAAACGACTTCAGAGAAGTCGTTTTCTGTACAAGGAAAACGACGTCAGAGAAGTCGTCTTCCTTGTATAGAAGACGACTTCAGAGAAGTCGTTTTCTTTGTATAGAAAGACGACTTCTCTGAAGTCGTCTTCTTCGTATTTCTCCAAAAAAAAACGAAACCCAGACCTGCAATCTCAGGCGAGCAATCAATCCAAAAAAAAAACGAAACCCAAACAGGAACTCGAAATGGAGTCGTCGAACGGACCTGACTCGGCGGATCCGTGAGGTTTTGTTGAACGCCGACTCGGGGTTTGGTCAGAATCGGCGCCTGGATTCTTATGCTTCGCCGTCGGTGTTGCTGGGTTCGTCGGGGTCTGGTGAAATCGGCGCCTGGGTTCGTCGGCGCCTGCTTGCTGGTCGGTGTTTGGGTTCGTCGGCACCTTCTTCGTGCTTCGCCTGGGTTCGCTGGTCGGTGTTGCTGGTCGGTGTCGCTGGTCGTTCTTCGTCCTTCGTGCTGTTCGTTTGCTTTTTCTCTTCTGTGACACACAACTGAAGCTGAAGGGGTTTATGGGCAAATCGACTCCAGGGGAGTCGTTCTCAATACATAGAAAACGACTCCAGTGGAGTCGTTTTCTATGTATTGAGAACGACTCCCCTGGAGTCGATTTCTATGTATTAAAAATGCATAAAAATAGGTTTTATGAACAGTGAAATCGACTCCTCTGAAGTCGAATTGTTAAAAATGCAATATGTTTGAAACGTTGGCTAACTAATAAAATTGTTTGGGTTTTGTAGTTAATTTCTTAAAAAACCCCAAAAACCACGCTTCCAAATCACTCGTTTTACTTTTACATTCAAATTCACCGATAAAACATAATTGCTGTTCAACTCAAAACCACCAATTCTCACGCTCTCTCTTTCTCCGTTTCTTTTGCATTTGTATTTGGATTCACCCAGCCCTTTGTACGTATTCTGTTTATGCCCCTTTTTTCTTTTTCTCTAAACAAATTAGATGATGTCTATTACTGTCACTGTGAATGTGCATGTGTTAGAAGAAGATGGAGCAGCAGCAGCTTCAACATTTTTCCCATCCGGAGCATCCCTTGGTCTTCAATCACATAGATGTCGGAAACTATTATACTTGTCGGGGGTGCAGGGAACGAGAATATGTTTATGGTCCTAGCTACAGTTGTAAAGAATGCGGGCCTTGGGAGACCATGCTTCATAAATCATGTGTGGAACTACCCCTTGGGTTGCACCATCCCTTGCACCCAATCCATCCTCTTATTCTTTTTGATGAAAGTACTGGTTATCTTGAGAAAGAAAATAGCAAATGCGAACTCTGCAAAGAATCTCGTGATGTATACACTTATCGGTGTTCCCGTTGTGACTTCAACCTTCACATCACATGCGCTTCTTTAGCGCCTACCATGTTTGCTGAATTCCACCACCACCCATTGACCCCCGTTTGGAAGTGGATCACCTTCACTTGTGACCTTTGCGGCAAAGAAGACAAAGGTACACCCTATCTGTGTCATCTATGTGATTTCTGGATTCATGGAAGATGTTCTATGTTCCCACAAAGAGTCAAAATTAGGCGTCACAAGCACCTCCTCCACCTCACCCATTCTTCTCTTGAATTCCATCAATCCAACTCCCGGTTTTGTCAAATCTGTGTTGAAAAATTGGACACACACTATGGGCTTTATTATTGCTCCAGATGCGATTATGTTGCCCACCTCGATTGTGGTAGGAGCTGGGGAAGCATTGTGGACGTAAATTCGCCGGAATTTAGAGATGAGGATGAAGTTCCAGAGCTTAATGAATCGATTGACTCAGCAGCTTACCAAGTCAAAAAATTCGAGGTGGGGGTGGACGGAACTCAAATAGACACAGAAATCAAACACTTCAGTCATGAGCATGACTTAAAGCTTACTGATGAGGTTCTAAATGACCAGAAATGCAATGGGTGCGCACGAGCCCTTCTTGGTCCATTTTACAGTTGTTCCCAGTGTTGCTTCTTTCTTCATAAATCTTGTGCAAATTTACCCAAAACAATGCGACTTCAATCATTTCAAGTCACACTCACCCTTACCCCAACGAAACCAGGTGAGATTTTTCATTGTTTTTTCTGTGAACGGGGTTGCAATGGCTTCTCCTATAATGATGGAGGCCTTAATCTCGATGTTCAATGTACTTTGACTTTGGCATCAGACATCCTTACCCACAAAGGACATGAGCACCAACTTTTCCTCTCCACTACAGGAGATAAACAAACTTGCACTAGTTGTAATTCTGAAACGTATAATATATTTCGTTGCACCATTTGTGAATTTGCTCTAGACGTCAAATGCGCTACACTACCAGATACCACAAGGTACAAACAACACGAGCATCCCTTCACTCTCTGTTATACTGTTGAAGATGATTCTAATGAATATTACTGTGACATCTGTGAAGAAGAGCGTGACCCAAAGCATTGGTTCTATTACTGTGAAAATTGCACTTATCCTGCTCATCCCAATTGTATTCTTGGGAAATACACAAATATTTGGTTTGGAGATACTTAACACGTTTGGCTTTCATCGACACCCACTTACTTTCATTGAGGAAACTGAGGACAGCCTTGCATGTCACGATTGTGGTGATCCTTGCAAAGAGTTTATCTTACAATGTGTCCAATGTAATTTCTACATCCACGATAGATGTGTGTGGGGCAAGGAAGAGTGGTTTTAATTTTTGTATTTATTTTTTTCTTTTGGGTTAAATCTTTTCTTTTTTTTTTAATTGTTGAATTTAATGTATTATTACAGCTCTAAAAAATGGGTCTTGCCCACCTTGTGTAACATTAAGTTGAGACTGTTAGTGAGTATATCTGTCTGCATTAAAACAAGTCATCTTTGCATCTTATTCTTGATATTACTTACCGCAATAACTTTATTAAGAAAATAAAACTTAGATCTTAGAGTCTTTTTAAAAACTGAGTTTAAATTTACTACGATATCTCATCAAATCTAGAATTTGACTAATTGATCATATGTTTTTGCGAACACCTGTAGTCTGCAGCTCTAGTAGTAAGAAAAATGCAGCATTTAAGCTATATAAAGTCATTCTATCCTACATTTTAAACCTCCCTATTATATTTGATCCTCTATATATTAATGTTTTATATTACACACGATTCTTTGAGTAGTGCCTCCTTGTTTGCTTTTATATTGTATCTCTTTAAAAGATCCTATATATATCCTAAAACTTCTCTTACAATGTATCTTTTTCATGTTTTATTGATAAAGGTCATAATTTGACTAATTACTGTTCCAAGTGATTGTTTGATTTGAAGTTGTTTGTTGTTGCACCATAGAAGAGATTAGTTGGTTTTACTAGCTATACTTGTAAATTGAACCCTTTCATTGTGTGGACAATATGTTATGGTCGAGAACTGTTTATTGGCGGCATTGGCATTTCTCCTCAAGATAATATGTATTTTTAATTTGATTCCATGTTATGGGAGTTTTCTGGCACGCACTTAGCATGTTATGTTTGGTAATCCTCATCATGTATGGCCTGATATGGTACTAATAAAGGGGTCTTATTAATTGGATGTCCTTTTAGAATGCTTGTGATATTTGAGGACTATTTCTTTATTTGAGTTGGGAAAGTTGTATTAGTTAAGTTTGATTCATGTTAGAATTGGAGGAGGTTACACACTACAGCTCTTAATCAACTAGATGAGTCCAATTGTGGCTAATTTGCTTTGAATGGTGCATTTGGGTGTTTTGAACAACATTGGCTAGTTGTGGCGCACGAGTGTTTGGTTGTTGGGCATTGGGTAGTTGCCAATGATGTGACCATTTTGGGCTGCGTAGGGGGTGTATCCTACCAAAACCAGTTTGACACAAGGTCTTAGAAACATTGTCTTTAATTGCATAAATTACATACATTTAAAAATTCCAACTATATTTTTCTGGTGAATATGCTTATTATTTTGTTGCAACCATAATTATTAGTTATAACTAAATTAAAAATTCTTTGGAGGAATATGAAATTTATTAGAAGTAATTGTATGTAAAAATGTAAAGCTGGACTTTTCTTCTAAAATGTGTTTACCATTTTCCTTAATCCCAATATACCAAAAATGGAAACTTTGTTGCATTCTAAATATGAAGAAATCTTCTTGATTGAAGGGTAAACTTGTGATGACCAAAATAGCCAATGAGGGCAACCATGCAATCTTAAAGAAGATAAGTTTCGAGAAAAGCAGGCTGTGAAACCACCAAAAACAGAAACTTTGGTTTTCCTTTGAATTGATCAATTCATTGACTTGCTTTAATTTTTTTCCCCAATGTGATTCATTTTAGAAAGAAGTGTGCATCTTTTGAGTTTGGTAGTGGACCCGCTGGAACATTGGAGATATAATGCCACCATCCAGGTAGAAATAGCTCCTTCACCCATCTGTTGAGCTGAGTAGCATTGTAAGAGTTTATAATCAAAGTAAAAGCATGTACTATATTAGTCATTTGAATTGCATACAGTTTTTATGACAAGAATGTGAAAGCAGCTATGTTCTTAACCTGAGATGGGGGGAGAAAGTTGTGATCAATTCTGTAATGGTGAAATTTCTTCATTACCTTTAATAATGGTTTGTTATTTATCTTGCTCTGCATTTCTTTTATTGTTGCAAATGATGATCGCATGTATTTGTGTAATCTTCTAGTTCTCCCCTTCATAATTGGTGAGCTTTGAAGATGTGAAAGCTGATTAAAGTTGAAATAATAGTACAGCTCAAGGATTCATTTTATAACTCTGTTATGTGTAACAATCAAGGTTGAATTTTGAGAGTTCTTCAATCAACAATTCTGGTTTTCAAGTTGGATGTTTGTGGATAAGGATAACAGATTCTGATAGTAACCCACAACTATTTGTTTTACCTTTTAAGGATCCTATTCCAAGGAGACTACAACATACACTTCTGCATAACATAAAATTTCAATTTACCATACTCCACTTTTTAAGCCAAATTCCCATATATTTTTATATTTTTACTCCTCAATACCGCTTCACAACCTTTGGCTTAATACAACCTAAACCTAAACATAGGGACCCCATAAAGATCCATACTCCAAGACTCTAAGCTTTCTTAATCCAATTTAAGAATTCTTCAATCTTGAATTGCAGCTTCAGTTTCAGTAGGGCCAATCCAAGCTTCAATTTCAGGGCCGGCAGAGACTGTACTGTTTGCTTTAAGGGAATCTGTGATGCGGCCCACTTCACTGCATAGAATATTTAAGGTTCAAGATCTGATTGAACTGAATTACATTTGCGTTAGTTTCATGCTATAGAGTAGTGGGACAGATATTTTTCTTAAACATTTTATTGTAAAATGGAAAATTAGGGAATATTTTCCAACTAAATAACCTTGAGTAGGCTCAATTATTTCTTTTTTGGGTTATTTGATTTATTGCCTTTTGTATTAATAGAATTCTTTTGACATGAAATGCATAGGCAGTTACTTGTGATATAAGACGAGTTACTCACACCAGTGGCAGTCCTTTTCTCCGGAGGATTGGATTCTATGATACTTTCAGCATTACTTGATGAATGCCTTGATCCCAGCTGTGAGTGTTCAGTAAAAGCTACATTTATTTATTTTTCCCCCTTCTTAATGTTCTGTGTTATATTTGTATGAATCTCAATGAGCTCCAATTTTTAGAGTTGAAACTGTAAAGCTAAATAATGACACGCATTATAAAATCCTTTTGTCAATCCTACCTGTAAGCTTATGTCCTATCAATTTTAATGACAGATGAGATTGATCTACTTAATGTGAGTTTTGACGGTCAGTCTGCTCCTGATAGAATCTCTGCCAAGGCAGGAGTAATGGAGTTGAGAAGATTTGCACCGTTGATGTGGGTAATTTTTGGGTTTGATTTAGCAAAATTTGGGGCTTATGCTATTTTACATACATAGATGTGAATGCTCTTAATTGTATGTTTCAACATTGTTTTCAATAATCTAAACCCCAAATTTTTTTTTTTTTGGCCCTAGGTTAATTTTTTGTGATTGGTTCTTAAAAATTTTCCCATGTCTTCACTCACATATTGCATGCAACCAAGCTGTGTGTGATCTATATCACCAAGTTCTTATGCGCACCATTGTGTTAGTTTGCATGTGAAGGAAAATGATAGATTAACTCCTCTTGTGTTCGTAGCTTATGGTATCATGTTTTATACTAAATGAATTGGAGAATTCTTTTACTTTCAAATCAATTCCATATCAAGTTTCAGATTGATGGTAATTCCCATGAGAAAAAGCATCTTGAGCATCTCCTTCCACTATTGCATCATGACATCTCTACCTTATCTGCACCGAGCTCATTAAGGCTAGTCAAAATGATGACTTACTACATGCTTTAGAGAGGAATATTTACTGCATTTCAGTGTTTTCATTTCAGTCATACATACATCATTAGCATGTTCACTGTTGCTGGATCAGCATGTTCATAGTTTGTCCAATATGCGTTTTTGTGTGTGTTTTGAGTACACGATTTGTCCCTCTTAGAACTATGTGATCCTCGTAGGTGCTTGTTTGAACTTTTACAAATTTTGAGATATGAACCATCAAATAACTTGGGGCAGGTATATTAAAGAGATCCTTATACTAGATATAGAAGAGGTTGGTTTCCTGGTGGAAAGCAATGAAATGTATCCCTGAGTGGCTAGAAGGTGTTATCAAGATCTTGCCCCATAGATTAGGAACACACAATGGTAAATATTGAAATTTGATGGTGATCATGAGAGAATGATACCAAATTTCAATTGCTTGGAAATTAATGCACAAGTAACTTCTTTTTTTCTTTTTTCTTTTCTTTTTTTTTTCTTTCTTTCTTTTTTTTTTTTTTTTGTGGAGAAACTTGCTCAAGTAACTTTTGGAGAGAGTAGGTAGATATAACAATGGAGTGCTTTGTTTGCTGATATGGCACTTAACGAACATGTCAGCAAACCACTAACGGAGAGGTTAATTTTGCTAACAGAAATAAATTTTAAGGTGTAAAATTCAAGTAACCCCAAATGTTAGTTTTGTTGGTTATGTTTGGTTCTCAAAAAGAAAACAAGGAACAAAGTGAAAATTTGTGCTACAATTTTTTTGGGTGAATTTTTTGTAACTCATTCTTTTGCACAATCAATGGAGGCTGACTCTTTGCAGGGAATGGTGAGGACAGAGTTCACAGCTAAGTCCGTGTTCTTTATTTAGATTCTCTTTTTGCCTACATGTATGCTTATCTAGGTTTTTCTGTCTAATTCAAGTCTGAGTAGCTTATAGTTGGCAATGAGATGATGTCTTGGTTTGGTTTGCTTGTATTCGAAGTTATGAGATTAATTCCTTTTTTTCTTTTTTTTTTTCTTGCTATCCTAGACAAGTTTGGTACGGGCAGTTGTTCAGGAATGTGGGGCACATTTAATCATTATCAGTTATGGGATCATCACTTATTTGTATGTTCTTTGCTTTAGATTTTGAAGACTCTGCTCTTTGTGTGGTGCAGAAGCCTTTGTTCTCTTAAAGTTTTATAGTTTCATCTCCTCCAGACTTTTTTATTTGTTTCATCATTTTGTGATTGATTTTATTCGTGGGTGTGTTCTGCAGTCCACACTCTGTTCATAGAGCACATGCTGGAGAAAGTGAGAAAGTTTTGCGGGAGGCATTTTCAGAGGCATCATCCCATGCAATGTTGGGCAAGCCATCAGTCATCTTTATCGATGAAATAGATGCACTCTGTCCTCATCGTGATTTAGCTATGTAGATGAGAACGTTGATGTATTCGTTACCTCACCATTTGATGTATGGCCTTTTGAACTGCACTTTCTATTAATATGTGTGGCAAAAAAATTAATAACACAAGGAAATTGAGTACTTGAAGGTTATAAGGAGAGGAGAGGAGAGGAAGATTCTTTTTTTTTTCCTCTGTAAGTTGGGGCTTATGATGTAAGTGGGTTGAGGTGGGTATATGTTTATTGAAAAATATGGTATTAGGTAGTGTTGTAAATCAAGACTTTGTTAGGTTGGCTTTGTTTGAGTTTCTGGCCCTTTGGAATTGGAATTATTGTAGTTTCATTAGGCTCTAGCCAAGGGGGGTGGTATTGTGAGTATCATATCCTTGGTAATTGAACTGTGGATGATGTTGATCATGAGCAATGAGATAAAATTTCTAGTGTCTTGTTGCAGTGTCTTGTTGATTGAATTTCTAGTGGCCAAAAACTCAAGCTTTTCTGATCTCTATCTTCTCTTCAACACTTATTTTTTTAACTGTTCTGTGCATGCACATGTGTGTTGACATTTGAGGCACACTGCAGATATAATGCCATATGCTTTTTTCATTATTTGCCTATAAGGTGATGTGGAACATGGCATTAGCTGAACTGTGTCCCTGTGACACTGATTGTAATAGCTGCACTAAGTGATGTTTCATATGCAGAAGGGAGCAAGATGTTCATGTAGCCTTTCAGCTCTTTACACTAATGGACTCCAGTAAACCTTCCTCAAATTCTGCACCACAAGTTGTCGTAGTTGCCTCTACTAACAGGTTATTGTCTCTCTCAGATCTATAGAGTTTAGAGTTTCTGCTGCTCTATTTTCCTACAAACTTGATTATTGTACATCCATAAGAGTTTCTTAAGAAATTTACTTTGTCAACGTATTTTTCATTATTGGTTATTAACTTATAGAATATATTTGGAGTTGCTACAAATATATGATTTCAGGTTGCCTTAGTGCATTTTTCTGTAGCTTTCCTGCTGTAATTTTGTGATTTTTTTTTTGTATTGCATCTTGATTGTAGCAATTTCTTAAATTGAATTGTGTGAAAATTTTATAATTGGTTATTACCATTCATTCTATGTCAAAGCTTATTTCAAAAGGCTTATTGTGAGCAATGAACCGTTGTTTCGTAGTGATTTAAACTTTTGAGTCTACCTGATCTTCTACAGAACTTAAGGCACTTGAATTATACTATGAGTTCAATATCATATAATTTCCAGTTCCATTTCCTTTGTTTTGTATTTTGTACTGTTTGTATAAACCTTTAAATGTATTTTTAATATCTGATTTCTGTGTACGAAGAGTGGATGCAATTGATCCTGCACTAAGAAGATCAGGGTGCTTTGATGCTGAAGTTGAAGTTACTACACCTACTGAGGAGGAACGCCTTCAAATTCTCAAGGTTAGCATGAGTCTCTTAAATTTATGAGCCATCCTTGGGTCCATTATTCTATGACACTCATCAGTCTCCCAAAATGCTGCCAGCAGTGCTTCAAACTAATTTTAAATCTTTTAGCTAGTTTGATAGGAGGTTGGATAGTTAAGTACACTATTATTGGCTGAAGGTTGACATTATTTGTGTTAATTAATTTTCAGCTCTACACAAAGAAGGTTCCTTTAGATCCCAATGTTGACTTAAGGACCATGGCTACATCTTGCAATGGCTATGTTGGGGCTGATTTGGAAGCTTTATGTCGTGAGGCTACCATAATTGTGGTCAAAAGGTCTTCTGATGCAAATGAAGATGCCGGTGTGTTCAGCTTAACAATTGAAGACTGGGAACATGCAAGATCCATAGTTGGGCCCAGCATAACAAGAGGTGTTACTGTGGAAATCCCAAAGGTGACTTGGGAAGATATTGGAGGACTAAAAGATTTGAAGGTTTGTAATATAAACTTCTCATTTTGCATTGAAAGCCTCATGGAACTCCTAAGGACACCTTTTTTTTATTCTTGGGCAGAAAAAGCTCCGGCAAGCTGTTCAGTGGCCTATTAAACATTCTGCTGCATTTTCAAGGCTGGGAATATCTCCTGTACGAGGAATTCTTCTCCATGGGCCTCCAGGATTCTCAAAAACCACCCTTGCTAAAGCTGCAGCTCATGCCGCCCAAGCTTCTTTTTTTTCCCTAAGGTTCGAACTTTTTGCTTGTCCCAACAACTGATATGTAGACTCATCAGAAGTATTTTATATAATTAAGAAATTAACAATTCTTACTTGGAAGACCTTACAAGCTGCTTTCATGCTGCATTTGATGTATGTTATTATATGCTTAGCGTTGAAGTCCACCTGTTTTATGAATCACCTGCTATAAGCACATCGAGATTACTCATCAGAAAATTAAAAAGAAGCATTTGAGACTGAAAGCTTCAAATTTAACTATCTGGTTTCTCAATCAAAGTGGTAGACAAAATAAATTTTTACCATCACAAAGCAATCTTGAGTTTAGCAAATGGGCTAGTCAATGAGCTACACACTGTGGAGAGATTTTGGGTGGTAAACAGTGCCCAAGGAGACTGAACCCATAATGTACTAAGAGGTTAAAACAATCCCTTAATTCCTCCAAATCAAGTTGCACTTAACAGTAAAATCCATGCAGTATTAGCTAATCTAGGGACTTGCCATAAGAAGAGACCAACAAAGAAAAAAAATCAAGGATTTTCCTTATCTAATTTGAATAGTTCCTTGGGTTTCTTGCAATAACTAGCAATAAAATAATCTTCTCCTGAGTTATCTAAAGCCCAAATTTCAGCCAAAAAAAAAAAAAAAAACCAGCCTTCCTGAAGAACTAACAAGCTATTGGATGAGTGTTTTTTCTAATCTCCCTCAATTTAACAAAATGATATTTCCAATGGCCATATATTCTCTTTGGCACTCCCAAAATGGCTATTTTTGTCATCTTCATAAGAGTCCTCCCTGACATTTGATCCTTACCAGATTATAATTAGGTTTATGTCTGGCTTTGGCTTATGGTTATGAAAATCTTTATGTTCAACCTTTTAGATTTGTAAGCCTCGGAAAGTCATAAAGTATGAATCAGTGGTGCAGAATTGTATTTGATGTATGTTGGAGAGGGAGAAGCTTTGTTGCGGAACACATTTGAGAGAGCTCTCCTTGCAGCACCAAGCATAATATTCTTTGATGAGGCTGACGTTGTTGCTGCCAAACGGTTAGTTTGCTTGTGTTGTGTTTTTAATACATGCTAAATACCTCCATGTGTTTTGACATTAGCATAAAACTATGTGGTGCATGCAAAGATATGTTTTGACACTAACCTCCACAAGCATGCCTAGATAAAACTATGTGATACATGCAAAGATATGTTTGCAAAACTTAGGAATACATAATGTGAACTCATGATTGTGGAGATGCAATACATGGAAGGATTGTGATGTAAGTGTTCACTTTCTGTTGGTTTCCACAGGATATCATGCTTGTCAATTTTTTTTGTTTCAATTCTAGTTGTAAAAATTTATATTGGATATTTTTGCAAAGGACGTGGAAATGGAATAAATTTTCTTTGCTAATTTTTTTTATAAATGATTTCATTTTATTTTTCATAATGCTTAAAATAAGACCATCTGTATTTCATCCTTTTACATGAGGTTTTATTTTATTTTTTTTAATATTAATCACTTACAGGAGGAAACTTCCGACAATTTTTCTAAAACCTTTTATTCTAAGGATTGATCTATGCACTTTCAAATGATGACAGCATGAAATCACTTTGATTGTGCGTCTTCCTACAACTCCTATGATTCAAGAAGGACAGCGCATGTTAAATCCTTCCTATTATGTATGTGTTTTGCTGTTCTGGAAACTCAAAATGGTTGCTTGGTTATACAAGCCTGAACAATTAGGTGGTTGAATTGTGTTAGTTGGTCCAAAATTCCAACAACCAGGTTTTCTATAGAGAACCATGAACTATTTATCACCACGCAGGATTAAGTATGATATCAACAGCCTGGTTACTTGTTAACCAACTTGCCTTATAGTACATGTAACCTTAATTTGGCTTGTTTTCCTCACCCCCCCCCCCCCCCCCACCCCAACCTTACTAGTGTTCAACGTCGCAAAACTATGATCTTGTGATGTATAAGTTCTGTTAAGATTTTTTAATTAATGACTTAATCCGTTTTTTGGTGGTTTTTTGCACTGAGAGCTAGGTTATGTCCTGGCTTTTCAATGGAAGGTGTTAGGATGGGATCCAAACACGATTAATAAACTTGTAGTTTTTTTTTTCTTCCTCTATTTGATTATTATTATCTTTTTTTAAATGGCAGAGGTGGAAGTTCAAGCAGCAACATTACAGTTGGAGAGAGGCTTCTATGTACTTTACTAACTGAAATGGATGGTTTAGAAGAGGCTAAAGTAAGCATTTGTTCGCAATAATTATTTTATTTTCCAGTTATCATAAAATTTTCTGTAGGATAAAATGGAAAGAGCTTCTAGTTTCTTTTCCTCTAATTCATGTTTATGCTCATTTTCTTTTTAAGGGAATTCTTGTTTTGGCTGCTACAAATCGTCCTCACGCAATTGATGCTGCACTTATGCGCCCTGGACGCTTTGATCTGGTAAGAAAGTTTGTTCACTGTTTCCTTCATGTTCATGGTGACTATTATACTTGTAAAGTTGGTCTCTCTCTAGGTAGTGCAAAGTTTGAGATTATGAACTTCAAAATAGCAAGTTAGTGAATCAGTTTGCATCCTCATCATCTTGCATGATATAGCACTAAATTGCTTCAGATTCCTCAACTTTTTGTGGTACTCTTTTATGTATGATATACTGTTCCAATTATAGTTATAGTCTAGTGTGGGAAACAAGTATTGGTCTTTTTGTGGTTTTCCCTTGTAATTTTTCTGGTTTGCTTTGTGCTCTTTTTGCTTAAGCAGTTTTTTTCAATATACATCTTTTTTATAAAGAAAAAGTATTGGCTTGTTAGTGTCCTGTTGTTAAATATTTTAGTTTTTTGGGTCTTAGGCAAGAGTCTTTTTTGACTTCTGCCAGTTTTTTATTTTAAATTTTAAATTTTAAATTTTTTTATTAATGAAATTGTAGGTTCTATATGTACCACTACCTGATCTAGAAGGTTGGTATGAGATACTTCGTGTACATACACGTAATATGAAAATAGGACCGGATGTTGATCTCAGAAGAATAGCAGAGGATACCGAACTTTTCACAGGAGCTGAATTGGAGGGTCTGTGTAGGGAAGCTGGAATTGTTGCTTTGAGGGAAGACATTACTGCTACTGTTGTGTGTGATCAGCATTTCCAGATTGTTAAGGGTTCTTTGAAACCTGCATTAACAAGGGCAGAAATTGATTCGTATGCATCATTTATGAAAAACCCTTCTGTAAAACGCACTGGCAAGTTTGTATCTAGTGTCAAGAATGATAGCAAGCACAAAAAAGAATCACTGGGTCCATTATCTACTCTTAAAGTTGGTGTTGTAAGCTTTATCTTACTTGCTGCTGCTGCTGCTGCTAAATATTTTCTCATTAGTACAGATCAAACCCTACTTGAACTAGCTACTACCGGAAGAATTTGCTGGAGATGTATGCTATTTTTTTGTTATAATTAGCCTTTTCCCCTCCCTAATTCCATAGTTTAATGTCACTACAAATTTATAAATTTAAATGTTATATCTCCAAAGATTTTTGAGAGGTCTTAACTAAAAGTGACCTTTATGTATTTTGGCTTCCCAGTGTAATGTTGAGGGTTATCTTAAAAAAATAAATATACAAAAATTCATATGGCTTGTACAAAGTTTTAAATCATTTTTTGGGGGCTTAAATATATACACCCTTGAAGTTTGAGATTGCATCTAAATTGGTCTTTCAACTATGAAAACTTATAATTTACACGTTCAAATATTACAATAATATTAATGTGGTCTATCAACATTAGTTAGAATTTTGTTTATAACTCATACACATGATGTTGCTTTGGACAAAAAAAGGCATTGTTTTAGTGAGGCTAGACTGTAACAAAAGTTGCACATTAACATCGTTGTAATAATTGGGGCATATTAGAGCGACTAGACTGATTTAGATTTGACTCCGAACTTGAAGATTGTAAAGTGTGTTTTAAGCATTTAGCCATGTTTTCTTCATTTGCATTGGTTATATTCAATTTTGAGCTATTAAAACATCCTCTAGTCTTACATTCCCATATAAGGCTCTTTCTAAAAGAAAATTAAAGCTTTTAATAAAATATGATCTACAATAACTCTGTATTATCAGAAAGTGAGTACTTTTCTCATTGCATTAGATTTAGTTCCAATGAATTGTCAGTTATTTCCATGATTCATTGGCTAGAGCTAAGCACTATGAAAAAACTTGCTGTGGAAACCAAACTAAAAATATACCTAACTTTCTTTCAGTCATTACTTCGAACATCTTAAGTGCAATTACATCTTAAAGACAGTAGCAATTACAATGTTACAGTTCTGGGTATTAAAAAAGGAAAATGATCGTAACAATTAAATGTAGCTGAAAAACACGCAAAATTTTTGAAACTTGGATTTGGGTTCAAAGATAGGCCACATACATTGTCGTGTTGATCTACCTATCCAGAAACTAAAATCAGCTCCAACATTATGGCTAAAAGACCATATATCATTCTTTCTCAGGTTGTTGTTTCGGCTTAGTCTCGTGAACACTCTCCACCGGAGGCAATGTCTACACACAATAGTAGGAGGAAAAGACATATCAAACAGGTCATGCAGTCATGGATAACAAGATAGGACCAGTGTTTCAAACATTTTATCAAACAGGTCATAGGCCTATAAAATATTTGGATATAACATACTGACAATGTGCCAAAGATTGAAATCGTTATGAGAGAGAGGCTTACATTTTTATTTTTTTATTTTTTTTATTTCGATCTCACACCCTTTCTCTCTCTCTAGCGTCGCGGGAAATATGTGTTTTTTAATTTTTAAGGGCTTTCCTCCCAGAGTTACTGGTGACTTATAGGCGAAATGGCCCAATACCACTTATTTTTGAAATTTTTAGGAAAAAAAGACCGTTTCAGAAATAAATAGGAAACTACCACTTTTTCAAGAACTCGAGTTTTAAAAACTCGAGTTCCTTTCAATTTTGCCACCGTGGCGCTGCTGAGCTGGATTAAAAAAAATTATGTGGTACTCGAGCTTGGTAAACTCGAGTTCCATGCAACACAAACTCGAGTATACCAGGCTCGAGTACGTTTTATAAATAAAATGGAAAAAAAAAATTTCACAGTACTCAAGTTTATCAAACTCGAGTACTGTGTAATTTTTTTTTTTTTTTTGGGATAATCGACAAATAAACATAAAGATAAAATTAAGTGGCTTTTTTTTATGTTTTTATTTATTTAAACAGAAGCATTGTAAAATATAGAGATTTTAATTTCAAAATATGAATTTAATTTCTACATTAATTAAAATTGTTCATTGTTTTCTCATAAAAATTATTCACTATTTTCTGTATAAACTATTTATACGATTTTGCATAAACTATATATACACTAATAAATAGTAGATTTGAATGCAAAAAACAGTTTTAATTTCTTAAATAATGCTAAACATAAAATAATTTTATGCAAAATCGTATAAATAGTTTATACAGAAAATAGTGAATAATTTTTATGAGAAAACAATGAACAATTTTAATTAATGTAGAAATTAAATTCATATTTTGAAATTAAAATCTCTATATTTTACAATGCTTCTGTTTAAATAAATAAAAACATAAAATAAGCCACTTACTTTTATCTTTATGTTTATTTGTCGATTATCCCCAAACAAAAAACAAAAAACAAAAAAAATTACACAGTACTCGAGTACTGTGTAAAAAAAAATTTTCCATTTTATTTATAAAACGTACTTGAGCCTAGTATACTCGAGTATTGTGTTGCATGAAACTTGAGTTTACCAAGCTCGAGTACCACATAATTTTTTTTAATCGCCCAAATTCCAACTCAGCAATGCCACGGTGGCAAAATTGAAAGGAACTCGAGTTTCTGAAACTCGAGTTCTTGAAAAAGTGGTAGTTTCCTATTTATTTCCGAAACAGTATTTTTTTCCTAAAAATTTCAAAAATAAGTGGTATTGGGCCATTTTGGCCTAACTTATAAGTAAATCAATTATAAAGTCTGAAAGGCCCAATTTGGGGGACCTCTTACGTTGAAGACTGGGCTCTTCTTCTTTTTTTAAGGTATTGGGCTTTAGTAGTTGGCTATTAATGGGCTTAATTGGCTCTAATACTGACTTCAAAGCAAGATTTCCACCCCCCCCCCCCCGCCCATTTGTTAAAGCCTTGTAGTTTTGGAAACCTCCATATTCAAATTTCAACTCCCCTAATTATTGAATTATAAAAAAAAAAAATGAGAAATTTTTTTTTATAGATACCATAGAATTTTAATGATGGATTCACTCCATAATAATTACATTTTATCATTAGACTAATTAATTTTTAGTGTAGATAAAATTTAAACACTAAATCTCTTATTTGATGACAAAATATTTTACCACTTAAAACCACCAATAGAAGAGAATGTAAGAGAGAGAAAAAAAAGATTTTCTCCTTTTAAATAGTAGAAGTTTAATAAATTTATACTTAAATTTTAAATAATAATAATAAGAACTTTATGAACTAATGTATTAGTACTTCAATATGTATTATGTTGGCAAACTATGATCAAGACATAAAGTCTAGGTTTAGGCTTACTCAAAGTGTGATTTAATGTAAAATTGGAATCGATAAGTTATGGATGTGTAGTAAGTGGCTAAAAATTTTAGCATTAAAAATAAGTTACTCTTATCAATTAATCAGAATTTGCTCTTAAAAAAAATATAAGAAACAATTGAGGAAAGAGGTGTAAATAAAAGTTTGGATAAATGAATCGTTTAAAAATGAAGTAATTTTTTTTCTATACTTCACTAAAAACAAAAACACACCCAAAAAAAAAAAAAGTTTAGATATGCCCATAAATATGGGACTGAATTTAGTACTGATCATAAAAATTAATAGATATAGATTTTAACAATTTTAACTTAGTAATACTATTATTTAAGCATATTTTATATTTTAGATGGTAGACTTGATCCAATTAGGTGTTGGAAAATAAAAATTGCTTCTAGGCACAATTCAATTGGCCTTGCACTCTAGCTAACTACAACTTGAACTTGGCCTTACAAAAAGGCATAATTTTGTTTTAAAATGTATCAAATGAGTCTGACAAATTTAATTTAATTTTATGTAGAAATAAGGAAAATAAAATTTAGACATTTTTTAAATTATATTTTCATCACATTGATTTAACAAACATAGCCTAAATCTATATATATTCTTAAAACTTCTACCTAAAATACCTATTTAATAATTTTAGGAAGTGTAAATTATTTCTTCTATTTTACAAACTCTTACTCGACTAAACTTAGCACATGCTTCCATTTTTACTAAAATTTTATTACAATTCTTTCATGTGGTTTGTTCAAAATTAGTTCAATTTTTAAAGGTTTTAGTACACCCTATTTGTGACAAGGAAATATCTATTGCTTAATGAGTTAATGTGTATGCATGTGCAATGAACACTATAAATTGATTACTACTACATTAACAAAATTGCCAAAAACAGATGATAATTATGGAATACTAGCCTTTGAGCACACGCTTACGCACATGTTTAAAGATTCCTTTATTTTGTTGGATAAAAGTTAATAATTTGCATCTATTATAATTAGGGATTATTACATTTTTCAATAAAAAAAAAAAAAAAAAAACATAGAGGTGTGATAAAAATTTATTTCACCTACAATCGTATAATACTCATCAGACCCTAGGCTTTTTTTTTATGATTGGAAAAAGTAGTAATCTCAAATTATATTGGATGCAAATTATTTATCTTTATCTAACAAAATAGAATAGTCTTTGAGCGTTATTAAAGTCCTGAATTTCCTTTTTTCTAACATAAACAATATATTTACTTTTTTTTTTTTAAGAAGAAAAAAATATATGTACTTATATATACTTCCTCTTTAGGTCTTTCAAGATGTATAAAAGGCAAAATGTTTGTGAGGTACTAGAAACAAATTTCAACCACAAATTATATTATTTACAAAATATCTTACCTTATGTAATACTAATTGAATATAAAATGCATTATGTTTTCTTAAAAATAATTACTAAATTTAAAATAATTTCAAATAACAAATATAGCTGGCTTAATATAAAAAAATCTAATATATTGTATCAACTATAATTTGTTATAAAATATTTTAAAAAGGGTTTAAATTATTATAAAACTCTTTATCAAATTTTCAATTAACTTTAAATTGTGGTATAATAATAAAAAGTAAAATTTATATTATAAAAAGTTTGAAATTTTTTATTTTATTTTTATTGAAACGGTGCGCATTGGACTATAAACCGTTACACAAGCAAAATCTCTGTCTCTCTGAGCTTCATCAACCTTAAACCCCATCTCTCTTCTCATTCTCTTCAGTCTTCATCACGCAGAACACACAGCCTCCTCTCACGCTCAGCCTCTCTGTGTGCATCGGCGTTTGGTGGGTTTCGGGGTTGTCGGCGTTTGAGTCCGTGGAGTTCTGATTGTGTTGGTGCTGAAAGGTATATTTTATCGCTATGCCTTCAATGGCGCAAGGAGGTCTCAGAAACTCTACGGAAAACCCTAACCAACTCAACCGCAAGTTCCCCAACCACGAAGCCAAAGTTGACCCCTTATCCAGGTTTTTTTTTTTTTTTTTTTTTTTTTTCAATGCTTAGTTTCTGTTTGGTTGCTACAAAAATTAGCGCTTTTCCGTGAAAGAAAAAACGGATATATAAAGTTTTAAGTCTTTCAATTATGTTTTGTAAATAAACGAATAAAAATTGACCCTTTTTTTTGTTTAATTTTTATAAAAATTATAATGCAGGAAGCAAAAGATTGCACAACATAGAAAGTCTCTTCCAATCGCTTCGGGTATTTGACTTATTACACTGTTGCTTTCTGTTTTTTCTTTTTCTTTTTTTTTTTGCTGTTTTTTAGTTTAAAGTTTCAATCTTTGTTTTTGGGCTTTGCTTATTAATGGGGTTGTTGTTTTTTGTTTTCTTAGTTGAGAAAAGACTAGTTGATGAGGTGAGAAAGAATGATACTTTGATTATTGTTGGTGAAACTGGCAGTGGAAAAACTACCCGTAAGTTTACTTGTCTAGAAAGAATGTCATGGTGATTATTATTATTATTATTATCAATGAATGATGTATTGTGTGAATGGTGCATGATAAAGGTGGTGTTGGTGGAACTATGTGAAAGTAAGGTTGCTCCAATCACAACTTGCCACATTAGCAAGTTGTGAAAAAAGACATGTCCCTAGTATTGTGTCTTTTTACCCCCAAAAGTACCCTGAGCGATTTTAGTTCCTAAAGTTTAAAGCGATCGCCTTTAGTCAACAAACTTAAAATGATCACTTTTATTTGCGAAAAACTTCAAAGTAATTGATTTTATTCCCGGACACAGCTTAAAGTGATTGCTTTTTAGTCTATAATGTTTCAAATGGAATGATAACGTGTGAGTTTTTGGTTTGGCCATGTAATCTAAAGGACTAAGAGCGTTCACTTTAAACTTATATGGACTAAATTGCTTATGGGTTACTAACTATATATTTCTGCCTTTTTTTTTTTTATTTAAAAAAAAATGATACAGTGGATTTTATTATGTAGAGTTGCCACAGTTTCTATTTAACGCGGGATTTTGTCGGGATGGGAGGACTATTGGGATTACTCAACCTAGACGTGTTGCAGCTGTGACCGTTGCCAAACGGGTTGCTGAGGAATGTGATGTGCAGTTGGGGCAAAGAGTTGGGTACTCCATTAGATTTGATGATACGACTTCTGGCTCAACTAGGATCAAATACATGACGGATGGGTTGCTATTGAGGTAAAAAAGTGTTACCACTTGGTTTCCTTTTTCTCATTGTGTCACATTTTCACCTAGAAGCTGCATTCAGAAATTTTTTATGATTTGTGGTGATAATTGTAATGACCTAAGGAAAAGTGCTAGTCACATTTGAGCTATACCTCAAAAGGACTAGCACAGATGTGGCTAGCACTTTTCCTTGGGTTGTTTCAGTGAAATTTGAAATTTTATTTTGATTAATGTGTTGCTTGTTGGCTGGTGTCTCGATTTGGAAAGTTGGTGTGGATATTGGTTTTGTAGTACTATTGTTTGGACCTGGATGCTACTAGAGATGTGAAAATATTATGTCATTTGATGAAGGAGATAATGGATCATAATATAAACTAGCACAGGTTTCCAAAAAAAAATTCATTACACTAATTTATTTCCAGCATAAATAATATATTGAAGTTTGTGGGTTTGTTGGGTGAGTAGATCAACCAAGGATTGGTAAAAATGAGGCCGTGGAATATGAGAAGGAAAAAAGAGCTGACTAAGTATTAAGAATCCTGTGAAATGTTTTGGATTGTGTTGTGAAGTTGGCCCGGAAGTTCAAAATATCACATTTTTTGCTTTGTTGTAAAAGGGTTTGTCAATATGACTTTCTATCCCTGAGATTTTCTCATGTTTGAACTGATATGAGTTTTGATGCATTCACAGGGAAGCATTATTGGATCCATATCTCTCTAAGTATTCGGTGATTATTGTTGATGAAGCCCATGAGAGGACTGTCCATACTGATGTTTTGCTGGGCTTGCTTAAAAATGTGCAAAAAGCAAGGTCAAAAACTTCCAATGACCACCTTAATATTGAAAACAAGAGGACAAATGATCGCACTTTGCTGGATAAAGATAATGAAGATCAGACCATTAGTTTTCTCAAGCAGTGCCAAGGCAGCAAATTCCCTCCATTAAAGTTAGTCATCATGTCTGCCAGCTTGGATGCACGTGGTTTCTCTGAGTACTTTGGCGGTGCAAAAGCTGTTCATATCCAGGGTCGACAATTTCCTGTGGATATTTTTTACACTCATTATGCTGAGCCAGATTATTTAGATGCAGCCTTAATCACCATATTCCAGGTTCTTATATAGCTTTCCTTTTGTGTCTCAATTAGCCCAACTTCTGCATGAAAGTTTTTCAAATTTTGTCACTGAGTTTCTTTGGTCATTTGAGTTTTATTTGATCTTGACAAAGGGTAGTTTGCATTATCAAGCATTCGTATTTTGTACTAAGGCTGTTTATAATTTACTTAAGTTAACTTTTATGTTTTTAAATTCTTTCCGTGTTATTTGATGTGATTCTATCATTTAAACGAGTTAAGTTCTATCCCAAAGATTGTTATTAAGAACAATTTTACAGAAACCAATCTTTTCCCTAGCATTTTTCTCCTCCAAATGCACCACATCAAGCATAAAGGTATAGCATTCCACATATCAAGACTTTGATGTTGTTTGAAGCTGTGTCCCTAGCAGCCCAAAAGCTCTCTGACCCAAGAGATCCAGAAGATTTTGAAAACTAGCAACCAAAGCTCCTTAGCAATAACACAATAACAGTTTTTTTTTTACTTATCAAAAAAATAAAACTGTCTTCCTATTTGCTTTTCACATGCAGTACCAATCAACAACAATTTTTAGTTTGTGCTTTTTTAAATTTTGACTTTAAAATTATACCCATGTGTTTTCTTCTTGTAGATTCATCTGGAGGAGGGCCCTGGTGACATACTTGTATTTTTGACTGGGCAAGAAGAGATTGAATCTGTTGAAAGACTTATCAAGGAACAACTTCAACAATTACCTGAAGGTAGACAAAAGTTGTTAACTGCTCCCATATTTTCAGCTCTTCCATCAGAAAAGCAGATGCGAGTTTTTGCACCAGCTCCAACCGGTTTTCGTAAGGTTGTTTACTGTTGCATGTCAGCTTTTATTTAGTGTCTTGTGCAAAGATTTAATTTGATGCTCATTGATTTTAAATATCTATGATACTTTTAAATTATCTGAATCTGGGAAATGTGATGATTTTTTAGGCAGTGAACATTGATCCTATTTCAATGTAAGACATAGCTGTTGTGCCTAATGCCATTTGGCATACAGAATGTTTACGCATCAAGACAGCATTGTGTTGTAGAACTCCTTTATTGAGCAGACCAGCCAGTCTGCCCTTGGGGTGACTATTTTTTTTGTATTCTCAGATAACAAAACTGTCAGCATCCCTGACACCACTGATAACTTCTATAATTTCTAATTTTCTATAGATTTTACTAAAAAACATCACTGTTACCATCCATTTTAACACAACTGTGACTACCTAAACCATCATTGGTCTTTTTCTTTTTCATTTTTGTATTTATTAGCTAACTAACATTGTTAATAGCACCTTTCACCATCACCACTGCAACTGCTGTCACCACCACTTACTCTACTACACTGCACCTACCACCTTTGCCACAGCACCATTTTAGCTGCTATTAGTGCTGCTTCTGCAGCTGGCAGTACATCCAAAAAAGCTAACATGATTCCCACCTTTTCTAAACCTTTTTCTACATTATCATTGCTGCTGCCACTAATGACATAACGGCAATATGCCACCTTTGTCACTTCTCCTGTTATTGCTTCACTGCTATGAGTAACAGTTTCTTTCACTACCGGCCCTGTCGCTACCAACTGCTGCAATTGCCACCATCACTCTATCCGTCTTTATATTGTCTGGTCTTCTAAGGGTCTGCACAGCCATCACCATGATGGCCCTGCTGATGAAACTCCAATCATTATGGGAATGAATTTTTCAAATAAACTGACAACTTATCTATGTTTTATTCTTATGACTGAAGAAATTAATTGAACTTTGTCAATTAGCCAGCCAACTGAATTTTACATTGCTAAATGTGAGAGCCACTTCTGTTACGTAATGTTTTTGTGTTATTGAGATATAATATATAACAATACTAAAGCCATCACAGAATGAGTTATGATATCTGATCAAGACTATATGTTCTTTTTTAAGTGGTAGTGAAAACTACAGACTGATTGGTTAAACAGCATGCCTCCTCCCTCTATGAAAATATGATATATTTCGAAATTCTTTTAGCCCTTAGTTCCAAGCATAAATGACCCAACTATACTTGAAATGTCTCTAGATAATCTTGCGGTTGGTAATCTAGCTTTTTTTTATCTCCCCTTTTTATTTC
Source organism: Quercus variabilis (assembly GCA_030445155.1). Classification (NCBI taxonomy): domain Eukaryota; kingdom Viridiplantae; phylum Streptophyta; class Magnoliopsida; order Fagales; family Fagaceae; genus Quercus; species Quercus variabilis. The sequence continues at coordinate 72,102,019 of CP129447.1, forward strand.
CAAATTGTCATTCTGTTGTAATAATTAGTCCTTTTTTTTTTTCATTTTTTTTTTTTTCATTTTGACTAACAACTTAATCTTATCAATGCATTGGTTTTTTAGTTAATATTAGCAACAAACATTGCTGAGACATCAGTTACAATACCTGGAATCAAGTATGTTATAGATCCTGGATTTGTAAAAGCACGCTCCTATGATCCACTCAAAGGGATGGAATCTTTGATTATTGTTCCAATGTCTAAATCTCAAGCTCTTCAAAGGAGGTAAGCATAGTGGAGCAGTTGAGTTTGTATGATGATCATGAAGAAGGTTTAACTGATTTTTAATTGCTTGCAGATTAATTTTATCTTGCACGCTTATTTACTAAATTTACAACCATCTTCGTCACCAATTGAGCTTCTGCTTCTCTTTTCACTTAATCATGGGTCCGTGCTTGTTATAACAGCAGTTGCCTCTATGAATTGAGTGTTTAACTTAATAGGGTCTTGCTTATATCTTAACAACACCTGTACTTTGTAGTCACCAATTGAAATTCCTTTCAATTAATACAAGGTTTTGTTTGCCAAAAAAATGATGACATAGTTTATTACTTGTAGTTGTACTATTAATTTGAATTTGGACACCAGCCATATATACCCTGTTTTTATTATCTTCGTCTTAATGCATGCATATGGTTATCTCTCTTTCTTCCTCATTTCTTTTTTGGTGTTCTGATCTCACGGTTAGATTGGTATTCCCATGGAAACTTAGAAGGATGTTTATGCACATTAATCCAGGATGACTACTGATATCCTACTGCAGTGGACGTGCAGGGCGTGAAGGACCTGGAAAGTGCTTTCGTCTCTACCCGGAGGGTGAATTTGAGAAACTTGAGGATTCAACAAAGCCTGAGATCAAGCGATGCAACCTCTCTAATGTCATTTTGCAGCTCAAGGCTCTGGGTGTTGATGATATTCTTGGGTTTGACTTCATGGAGAAACCATCAAGGTAAATATTTGTAGACGTTTCAGCATTTTTGGGTGTGTGCAGGTTTATGTATTATGATGACTTGAACCCCTAAAATTTAAGACTTGACTTGGATTATTTTTGGCTGTATGCATCTTCTTAGTTAGCTCCATCTTAGAAAAACCCCAAGCCAACCTATTAATTCATTTGAAAAAATATGTAAAATGTCAGGAAGTAAAATAGAGTGAAAATGTACTTGGGTTGATTCCAGCAGTTGCAGATTCGTTGTAGCTGACTATTATGAGAATCATTATTACTTAAGTGCACATCTGTAATTAATGGCTTCATATTTGTATTTAAAACTGGCTTGAGGTTTCAGTGAGATGCTTTGGCAGTCTTTTGATTCGTTGTAGCTGGAACCCTTGACTTTGTCCTCCATCCCATTCTTAGGGGATGAGGTGCCATTTGAGCTAGAGACCTCATTAGCTTGGTAGTCTCTGTTTCTCAATGCTGCTACCTCTTGGAATCTGTATTGTTTTCTAGAAGGCGTGTAGCTATTCTTATGATCTTCATTTTATAATCTGTTATGTTGTTCCTTCCCCCCCCCCCCCCCCCCCCCCCTTCTTTTTTCTTTTTGCTTTATTATCTTTCAACGGTGTCCATTGGTACATGATTCTTTTTCATTTTTGAGCAGGGCATCTATTGTCAAATCACTGGAGCAGTTGTACTAGCTAGGGGCTTTAACAGATGAGTGTAGGCTGTCAAGTCCAGTTGGCCATCAAATGGCTCAGCTCCCATTAGACCCTATTTATGCCAAAGCTCTTATCCTGGCTAGTCAGTTCAACTGCTTGGAAGAAATGTTGATAACTGTTGCCATGCTTTCCGTGGAATCTATTTTTTACACTCCTCGTGAGAAGTTAGAAGAGGTATGTGTGCATATCAACTAATGTATTTGTTAAAGACATTGGGTTTATGTTAATGTAATGACCCAAGAGGCCCAACATATTGTAAGCCCATATAGGGTAACCCTAGCTCTTATATATAACCTAATAGGGTTCATTGTAATAAATAATTGAGAATATAGTAAAGATGTAGCTGTAGGGTTTTATCTCGTGGATGTAGGTCATTGACTGAACCACATAACTCTTGTGTTCCTCTCTCTTTCAACTTTCCCAAGGATATTGACTTATAAGAATTCACATAATGTAAAATTCCATAAAAGAGCCACAGTTGAGTAATAAAACGCCCAAAACTTCATTGACTCTACAGCTCATAAAGCAATGTGATGTTTGCCTATTGCAATCAATGCAGATGCATGAGATAGACCCGTAGGTCTTGAATCATGACTTCATTATTATTATTATTATTATTATTATTATTATTATTATTATTTTAAACGTAGTGACCTGCAAGAAATAGGAGGGAGATGGTGGCTGTGAGAAGTTGTGAAGGATTTTCAGATTTGTGGTTTTGGAGAAACAAAAGGACAGATTGTGAAAGAGTGGAAGCAGTTTAAGGCCACAAGAAAGTGGCTTTGATACCATGTTAAAATTAAAGATGAAATAGAAGAGTATGTGGAAGCAAGCGAGAAAGAGAGAGAACAAGAACACACTAGGGTTTTTGTGGTTCGGCCTAATGACTTATGTCCATCGTGTAAAGCCCTAGTTGCTTCATTGTTAGAATATGATGAAGTGTAGATAACAATGATCCCAATAGGATTTATATAGGAGTAGAGTCTATGGTTAGCCCTAGACGGGCTTTACACTAAATTTGGCCTCTTGGGCCATTACATTAACATAAACTCAATATCTTTAACAGTATTCCTTATTATCTCCTCATTGGTATTATAGTTGGGCAATAATACTTTAATGACTGAATGAATGCCTTGATATCATTTACATTAGCCAGATGTTAACTAATATAAGCAAGTGGTAATTAGCAAGATTTTCAATCTATAGATCTGATGGTTCAGCTTGGTAAAGCTATTAGATATAGCCAAAGGGAAACTACTAGATATTTCATAAGAACCTAAAGACATTTTGTGAAGGAAACTACTAGATATTTATTGCTGTAACCATATTCAAACACCTTTTCTTTGGATTCCATCAATTTTATACCCATTAAAGGTGTCAACAAAGTGGAAAATATGAACTCAAATTAATAGAACATCTATATTAGCTGGAGTTTTGAACACCCATAGTGTTGATAGTAGTGGGGGCTGGAGTCACCACGTCTTCTTTGGCTTCTCTCCTTCACTGGCAGAATCTCCAGTGACTTATTCATTTTAAATGGTTTTGGGTTTTGCATGGCTGGGTTTTAGTTTTCTTATTAATCAGTATTTTTTTTAGTTCTTGATAATGTTGAGGTAGTGATCGAGTGTGGTAGTACTTAACCTTTTATTTGCAAAAGTCTGATGTGGCACACTGTCGTTGGACTCGGAAGGTGTAAAACTAACCTTTTACACCACATTCTTATTGAATTCAGTCTCTTATTAATAACCCTGGCTCTTTTGGTGTTAATTAATTCCTCCTCATACTTAACACTTGGGACACCCTCTCTTTTTTACTCTAGTTCCTGTTTTTCTTTTGTCAACTAAAGGATTGCTTTTGTTTCTATCTATTTGAGGTATAGAATTTACTGTAGTGATAGTGGTTCACCTTGTTATATATATATATATATATGCAGAATGTATGAGTATCAAAGACAAAGACACAGACTAACATGGAAAACTGCAGAGGCCAACAATGGTTAAGCCGCACGATTCTTACTAGAGCACGTCCTAAAGCTTAACCATTGTTGGCCTCTGTTGTTTTCCATGTTAGTCTGTGTGTTTGTCTTTGATACTCATACCTTCTGCTTATGATTTGGTAAAATGGAATTTGATTTTTCATCTTTTTTATTTTTCTTGTCAATATCTTACAAAATCATAGCATGATTTTGTAAATTTAGGCAATGAACTTCCTTCTCGATTCATTTCATTGATATTGTATATTACCACTGAAGAGATGTGAAAGCATGAAAGAAACCCACCTCCTCCAAGTTAAAAAAATTGCATACTGTGGCTGAATAAGGGAAGGGATATAGCCTTCATTACTTATCCGTGCCTTGAATTATTGTAATTTTTTTCGTCTCTGAGCATTTGGACCATCTGATTATTATGGATTCAAATATGTTGCATTTTTATCTAGTTTAAGGCTCTCAATACTTCTGTTATACGTTATAATGATATGCATTTGTAGCTTTTCTTCTACAAGACTGACTTACGGTGGTTGAACGGTATAGAAAAACAATCATTGTACAGTGTTCATATTACTGTTGATGTAAAGGGATATGGAGAGTCTGATGCTTGGAGCCATATATTTGGCTTCTGAAAAATTGAGAGCCATATTGATAACGTCACAGGGGGAAGGTATTGCTTTATATGCCTTCTAGGACATTTTACATAGGTTTTTATTTTGATATTAGGAAATGTAGTCTATAAATTTTTGCATTACAAGTTGTTCAAGGTCAACGGACAGCCTATTTTTATCTATGGTGGTGATTGGATATTGTGAGATGGATTACTATGTCTTTCAAAGTAATGTTATGAAACAAACATTAAATTTCATGCTAATATGAATTTTAATATGATCTGCTGTTGGGGTGGTGGATTGGCTGAGGCCAGAATTTTATGATTATTGTGATATTTATGGACTTCTGGTGATCTCTGTGTGTGTTATGTGTGTGATCCATTATGGAGGATGTATGCAAAATAGAAATAGAAAAATTAAAAAATTAAAAAAAAAAAAAACACACGGGGAACATAGAGATTTACGTAGTTTAGCTTTAGACATAAGGCCACTAGTGGCATTGAGAAGAAGATTTCACTAAAAAAGGTGACTACAATAGTGGCACAAAACCCAATCTCAAATACACCCAAAGAGCTCCTTTCAACAAAAAAACACAGATTACGGCTACAAAGTCGGTTTGGTGACTTCTTGTGGAGACTAGCCAACTCGAACACAACAAGAAGAGGGATAACAAACCAAATCAAAGTCAGCAACTGTTCTTAGTGCATCTGTGAGGGTTGAGTTCCACATTGAGAGAAAAAGTAAAGAAATAAAGAACTCCTTACTTGTTAGTTCAGTGGTCTTTGCTTAAATAATTAAAAACTGTCTTAATCAAATTTTCTATATATTTTCCTCAAAGCTACATCTTGAATTTAGTGAATGCATTCATTCAGTATTCTATTTTTTATTGCCATTATCAATGATTTAACAGGGGAGTAGGGGACATTGACTCTAAATAGATCTGAATGGAAAAATTGGATCAATGTAGCCAACTAAGTTACTTTGGATAATGGCTTTGTTAAGTTCTGTTGCATTTTATAATTTCCATTAACCTATCTGAGCATCTTTTCTCTCAAAAAAGTTATTTGATATTGTTTGCTGTTTGGTATATTGCAATCGGATCCTTGGGTACTTTTTATTTTAGGAAACTTGGTTATTTAGTAATTGAAGCTTTAAAATGTTCCTACTGGGGTGAATTATGCAGTGCCTTACTTTGAACGATTTATCCTCCTGAGACCCAAGCCTATTTACAGGGTTAACTAAGGCTCGATGCCAACCAAACCTAAGGATTACAATGTCCTATTAAATTACTCTAAGCTGTTGATATTCTAAGCTGTTGCACTATTAAATTACTCTAGTATAACTTGATCCATGTGGGTGATTAGATTTTTGTAGGTGTGGCAAGATTTTTGGATTACTAAAAATGTTGACAGGTGAGGTGAACTAGTATCAAATCCAAATGGTCCCCTGGATCATAATCTAAATCAGTAATAGTAATTTCAAAAGTTAAATTTTGAGTAAATTCTAGCTCAAAAGTTATCATTGTTTTTTTTTTTTTTTTTTTTGAGAATGTCAAAAGTTATCATTTAAATGTAACACGAGATAAAATTTCATTTGTTTATAACCTAGAAAAAGATGCGTAAATAAATCATATAAATGAATGAGAAAATTAAATGTTAGTAAGGACATGTTTGGAAACACAAAAGGAAAGGAAAAAAAAGAAAAAGAAAAAAAATTTCTTATAAAAAAGAAATAGGAAATGTTACTATGAAGTATTTAAGTCTAAGTTGGCAAGCAAGCATATGCCTTGCTTACTTGCCTAATTGTTTCCTTTATTCTTTCTTTCTTTTGTTTTCTTTGTTTTGGAGCAAGTATTTATTCTTTAACACAATAGCATGAAAATCCTTTGAGTTGAACAAGGTATATCTTCTTTGACACATTGACATGATAATCCCATATATAGTAGATGTTATATAGGGATTTCATATGAAGTTAGACTTTAAAAAAAATTGAAAGTGAGCATAATTTGGAAGCTTCTTTAAGTGTGTTTTGAAGCCAAAATTGGATTCTTATTGCTGTAAGTATTGATAGTTGCCTTTCTAAATTTGTTCATATGCATGTGTTTTTGTATTGATATTTATAAACAATAGGTTACTTTGCTTAAAATTTGTCACATAGATGTTAAATGTAGTAAGATTTTATTGTGCTTGATACTATATTTTTGTGAGATATATTACTACTAGATGGTTTGGTTTATGTTACATTTAATGCAATTTGGATAAATGGTATATCACTCAATTATTTTTCACAAATCACTCTTTTCTTTAATCACGTTCTTATTTAATATCTATTATAGGATAATCACACAAAATTTCAAAATTATTATTTGCCATTTATTGTTAAATTTATAAAGTTTGTTATTTGTTGTATTTAAGTATAAAAAATATATATAATCTCTCTTCATAGATTAGTGAGTTTTTAATTTCTAATCTTCTTGATTTTTGGAAAGAGTTATAGATCACCTTAATATTTAATTAGCATGATAGTTGGAGGAAAAAAATTTAGTCCAATAATAGGATTACAAACTATTATTATGAAAGAATGGTATTGACGAACATAACTTCTATAGAAGTTAATTATCCAAAAAAAGAAAAAAGAAAAATAAATAAAACTTCTATAAAAGTTGCCCAAAAGTCAAACTTGAACATATCTGTATTAAATGTTCATTTTATCCCATATTAATAGGAAGATAGCTTACATTCATTCTCAAACGTTACCAAATCTTTGTTTTTTTTCTTCCTATTTATCAAATGTGGGGAAGAGAGAATTTCAACCTAAAAAAAAAAAAAATTCAGGGACCGGTAGACTCAATATTAAAAAAGAAAATGTTTTTATTAATAAAAAATTGCCTTATTGCATTTCACATTGTAAAAATGGATTAAAATTGAACTAAGCTTGCTTGAGTTTATGTGAAACTCTAAAGACTTTGCTCATTCATTTTTGAATTTCCAAACTACAATTACTACTTAACTTTCTTATATTGGTGTTGTTGGATTAGTTTTGTTGTTTTGACTTTTGAGTTGTATTGGCTAAATTGGGGTAAGGAAAAACTTGCATAAAGAATTAATCATATCAATATGAAGGCATGCTTAGTTGCACTCTTTACTTATGTATTGAATAAAGGTAAACTTAGGTTTGTGTTAAATGATTTTAAATAAATGATAACGTTTGGCATAAACAAAAGAAAAAAAAACTATAAAAAAATTATAATTTTCTATTAACAAGAATGGAGAATCAATTAAAACCATAGTTTGAATTTTTGTTGTGCAAGCATTCTTATTATTTATTTCTAACTTTGTAGATGCATTCTGGTTTTTTTATTTTTTATTTTATTTTATTTTATTATTTTTTTTTAAAATTTTAAATCACTTTTATTTTTAATGAAATCAAGTAAAATAATTCCTATATATACAATAATTTTATGCTTTCCCCCAAAAGAAAATCATTGTCATTTTTAATGAAAATCAATTAAAAGAATTCCAATCTATACAATGATTATTACTTTTTATGCCTTTCACTGTTCACATTAAAAAATTAAAAATACCCTCCTGACAAAAATACCTACAGGCCACACCCAAGCCCAAGCCCTTTAAACATTCACGATCTAATAATATTCTCATTCAACTCCAACCTCAATCTCTGTCCCTACCAAAACCACGCTTCCAAATACTCTTTTACTTTTACATTCAAATTCACCAATAAAACATAATTGCTATTCAACCCAAAACCACCAATTCTCACGCTCTCTCTTTCTCTGTTTCTTTTGCATTTGTATTTAAATTCACCCAGCCCTTTGTACGTATTCTGTTTATGCCCTTTTTTCTTTTTCTCTAAACAAATTAAATGATGTCTGTGATTGTCACTGTGAATGTGCATGTGTTAGAAGAAGATGGAGCAGCAGCAGCTTCAACATTTTTCCCATCCGGCGCATCCCTTGGTCTTCAATCAAGATGACAGAAGATATAATACTTGTTGGGGGTGCGGGGAACAAGTTTATGGTCCTAGCTACAGTTGTAAAGAATGCAATGAATACTGGCATCATAAATTATGTGCAGAACTACCCCTTGGGTTGCACCATCCCTTGCACCCAATCCATCCTCTTATTCTCTTTTCTCCACGGAGATGGGCATATTTCAGCGACGACGAACAATTTTACAAATGCGAACTCTGCAAAGATTATAAAGATGTATACACTTATCGGTGTTCCTGTGGTGACTTCAACCTTCACATCATGTGCGCTTCTTTAGCGCCTACCATGGATGCTGAATTCCACCACCACCCATTGACCCCTTTTTGGAAGTGGATCACCTTTACTTGTGACCTTTGCGGCAAAGAAAACAAAAGTACACCCTATCTGTGTCATCTATGTGATTTATTGATTAATGGAAGGTGTTCTAATTTCCTACAAAGAGTCAAAATTCGGCGTCACGAGCACCTCCTCCACCTCACCCATTCTTCTCTTGAATTCCATCAATCCAACTCTCGTTTTTGTCAAATCTGTGTTGAAAAATTGGACGCACTATGGGTTTTATTATTGCTCCAAATGCGATTATGTTGCCCACCTCGATTGTGGTATGAGGTTGAGAAGCATTGTGTACATAAATTTGCCGGAATTTAGAGATGATGATGAAGTTCCAAAGCTTAATGAATTGATTGACTCAGCAGCTTACCAAGTCAAAAAATCCAAGGTGGTGTATGGAACTCAAATAGAGACAGAAATCAAACACTTCAGTCATGAGTATAACTTAAAGCTTACTAATGAGGTTCTAAATGACCAAAAATGCAATGGGTGCGCACGAGCCCTTCTTGGTCCATTTTACAGTTGTTCTCAGTGTGGCTTCTTTCTTCATAAATCTTGTGCAAATTTACCCAAAATAATGTGACATCAATTACTTCCAAACCCACTCACCCTTATCCTAATGAAACCAGGTGAGATTTTTCAATGTCTTTTCTGTAAACGGGGTTGCAATGGCTTCTTCTCCTATTATTGGGAAAAATTCGAGCTTAATTTCGATGTTCAATGTACTTTGACTTTGGCATCAGACATGCTTACCCACAAAGGACATGAGCACCAACTTATCCTCTCCACTACAGAATATGAACAAACTTGCACTAGTTGTAATTCTAAAACGAAATTAATATTTCGTTGCACCATTTGTGAATTTGCTCTAGACCTCAATGCGCTACACTACCATATACCACAAGGTACAAACAACACGAGCATCCCTTTACTTTCTGTTATACTGTTGAAGATGATTCTAATGAATATTACTGTGACATCTGTGAAGAAGAGTGTGACCCAAAGCATTAGTTCTATTACTGTGAAAACTGCACTTATCCTGCTCATCCCAATTGTATTTTTGGGAAATACACAAATATTTGGTTTGGAGATACTTACACATTTGGCTTTCATCCACACCCACTTACTTTCATTGAGGAAACTGAGGACAGCCCTGAATGTTACGATTGTGGTGATCCTTGCAAAGAGTTTATCTTACAATGTGTCCAGTGTAATTTCTACATCCACGATAAATGTGTGGGGCAAGGAAGAGTGGTTTTAATTTTTGTATTTATATTTTTCTTTTGGGTTAAACCGTTTTTTTTATTATAGCACTAAAAAATGGGTCTTGCCCACCTTTTATAACATTAAGTTGAGACTGTTAGTGATTATATCTGTTTGCATTAAAACTAGTCATCTTTGCATCTTATTCTTGATATTACTTACCACAATAACTTTATTAAGAAAATAAAACTTAGATCTTAGAGTGTTGTTAAAAACTGAGTTTAAATTTACTAAAATATCTCATCAAATCTAGAATTTGACTGATTGATCATATGTTTTTGCAAACACCTGTAGCTTGTAGTTCTAGTAGTAAGAAAAATGCAGCATTTAAGCTATATAAAGTCATTCAATCCTGCATTTTAAACCTCCCTATTATATTTGATCCTCTATATATTAATGTTTTATATTACACATTATTCTTTGAGTAGTGCCTCCTTGTTTGCTTTTATATCGTATCTTTTTAAAAGATCCTATATATATATATATATATATGCTAAAGCTTCTCTTATGATGTATCTTTTTCATGTTTTATTGATAAAGGTCATAATTTGACTAAGTACTGTTCCAAGTGATTATTTGATTTGAAGTTGTTTGTTGTTGCACCATAAAAAGAGATTAGTTGGTTTTAGTAGCTATACTTGTAAATTGAACCTTTCATTGTGTGGACAATATGTTAGGGTTGAGAATTATTTATTGGCAACGTTGGCATTTCTCCTCTAGATAGTATGTATTTTTAATTTGATTCCATGTTATGGGAGTTTTCTGGCACGCACTTAGCATGTTGTGTTTGGTAATCCTCATCATGTATGGCCTGATATGGTACTAATAAAGGGGTCTTGTTAATTGGATGTCCTTTTAGAATGCTTGTGATGTTTGAGGACTATTTCTTTATTTGAGTTGGAAAAATTGTATCAGTTAAGTTTGATCTCTGTTAGAATTAGATGAGGTTACACACTGTAACTCTTAATTAACTAGATGAGTCTAATTGTGGCTAATTTGCTTCAAATGGTGTGTTTGGGTGTTTTGAACAACATTGACTAGTTGTTGGTGCACGAGTGTTTGGTTGTTGGGCATTGGGCAGTTGCTAATGATGTGACCATTTTGGGTCGCGTATGGGGTGTATCCTACCAAAACCAGTTTGACACAAGGTCTTAGAAACATTGTTTTTAATTGCATAAATTACATAAATTTAAAAATTCCAACTATATTTTTCTAGTAAATATACTTATTATTTTGTTGCAATCTTAATTACTAGTTATACCTAAATTAAAAATTCTTTGAAGGAATATGAAATTTATTAGAAGTAACTGTATGTAAAAATGTAAAGCTGGACTTTTCTTCTAAAAGGTGTTTACCATTTTCCTTAATCCCAATATACCAAAAATGGAAACTTTGTTGCATTCTAAGTATGAAGAAATCTTCTTGATTGAAGGGTAAACTTGTGATGACCAAAATAGCTAATGAGGGCAAGCATGCAATCTTAAAGAAGATAAGTTTCGAGAAAAGCAGGCTGTGAAACCACCAAAAATAGAAACTTTGGTTTTCCTTTGAATTGATCAATTCATTAACTTGCTTTAATTTTTTTCCCCAATGTGATTCATTTTAGAAAGAAGTGTGCATCTTTTGAGTTTGGTAGTGGACCCGCTGGAACATTGGAGACATAATGCCACCATCCAGGTAGAAATAGCTCATTCACCCATCTGTTGAGCTAAGTAGCACGGTAAGAGTTTATAATCAAAGTAAAAGCATGTGCTATATTAGTCATTTGAATTGCATAGACAAGAATGTGAAAGCAGCTATGTTCTTAACCTGAGATGGGGGAAAAAAGTTGTGATCAATTCTATAATGGTGAAATTTCTTCATTACCTTTAATAATGGTTTGTTATTTATCTTGCTCATCATTTCTTTTATTGTTGCAAATGATGATAGCATGTATATGTGTAATCTTCTAGTTCTCCCCTTCATAGCTGGTGAGCTCTGAAGATGCGAAAGCTGATTAAAGTTGAAATAATAGTACAGCTCAAGGATTCATTTTATAACTCTATTATGTGTAACAATCAAGATTGAATTTTGAGAGTTCTTCAATCAACAATTCTGGTTTTCACGTTGGATGTTTGTGGATAAGGATAACAGATTCTGATAGTAACTCATAGCTATTTGTTTTACCTGTTAAGGATCCTATTCCAAGGAGACTGCAACATACACTTCTGCATAACATAAAATTTCAATTTACCATACTCCACTATTTAAGCCAAATACCCATATATTTTTATATTTTTACTCCTCAATACCGCTTCACAACGAACCTTTGGCTTAATACAACCTAAACATAGGGACCCCATAAAGATCCATACTCCAAGACAAGCTTTGTTAATCCAATTTAAGAATTCTTCAATCTTGAATTGCAGCATCAGCAATGGGGCGGCAAAAATTCACCGTACTATTCTCCATGGGTTCACCTAGTGCTGAAGGCCCTCCAATGTTAAGCCCTTTCTTGCCTGGTCTAAATAAGTACACAACTCAATGAGAAATTTCTTTACCTATTCAATTTCTTTTTTTTTGATAAGTAACCTAAAAATATATTGAAAAAACACAGCCCCGTACATAGGAAATGTACGAAAGAGGCAAGAACATCAAGAAAACAAAGTACAATGATCAAGCAACCCAGAAAGGGAAATACAAGAAAAAGAAGGTAAAACCAAACACCATTCGAGAAGAGTAGAAAACAAAAAAGACTTAAACTCAAGAATGGACCGTTCACGATCCTCAAAGCTTCTCGAATTCCGTTCTCGCCAGATACACCACATCAAACAATGCGGCACAATCCTCCAAATAACTAAATTACGATGACGCCTGAAGTTGCAAGACCAGCAATCCAACAAATCTGCGACCCTTTGCGGCATCACCCAACAAATACCAAACAAGCAGAAAATCATACTCCACATTTCAAAAGCAAAAGGACAGTGAAGGAGGAGATGATCTACAGATTCCCCACACCCTTTGCACATAAAGCACCACTCCAGAACAACAAAGTGCCTCTTCCGTAGATTATCAATAGTTAAAATCTTGCCTAAAGCCGCAGTCCAAGAGAAAAAGGCAACCCGAGGAGGAACCTTCGATTGCCACACCATTTTCCAAGGAAAGGGAAATACTGTAGATGGGGATAGAAAATGATAATACCCACTCACCTTGAAACCTCGGTTGCAGGCAGGCTTCCAACAAAGTTTGTCAGGACCAACACCCCGAACCTTTGCGGAATAAATCAAGACCAAAAACGAATCCAAAGAAAGTGACTCTTGATCGTTCACTAAGCGACGGAACTGAATATCCCAAGAAACTCTCCCATTTGCGAAGCACATAACCTCAGAGACCGACGCCTCCCTTGACCTACTAATATTAAATAAGTCTGGGAACTCCTCCTTAAGAGGACGATCCCTACACCACACATCATCCCAAAACTTCACACGAGTACCATCACCCACATCATACCGAAGGCACTTGGAAAAAATCAATCAGCCACTTCTAATGCACTTCCACAAACACACACCATAAGCCCCCGAAACAGATTTTGTGCGCCAACCACCCCACTCATTCCCATACTTCGCCCCAATGACCCTTCTCCAAAGGGCATCATTCTCCCAACCATAACGCCACAACCATTTGGCTAACAAGGCAGAATTAAACCTTCTCAAGCACCGGATGCCTAACCCTCCATTCTTCACTGGCCTACAAACCTTAATCCAATTAACGAAATGAACTTTATGATCATCCCCAAAACTAGCCCAAAGAAAATCTCTTTGTAATTTTTCCATCCTCTTAGCCACCTTAACAGGAATAGGGAGAAGAGAAAGGAAATACGTAGGTAAGCTAGAGAGCGTACTCTTAATAAGGGTAACTTTACCCCCCTTGGATAAATACAACCTCTTCCAACCAGCTAACCTACGCTCCATCTTTTCCAAAATAGGATTCCAAATAATCTTATCTTTATAAGAAGCACCCAATGGGAGACCTAAATATTTCAGCGGAAGAGCAGACTCCCTACAGCCCAAAATCTCCACTAACTCATGAAGATTAGACACATCCCCAACTGGAACCAATTCAGACTTACCTAAATTGATTTTAAGCCCTGACATCTCCTCAAATCTAGAGAGAATCCCACATAGGGCTGTAATATGAGTGCTGTTTGCGTCACAAAAAACAAGAGTATCATCCGCGAACAATAAATGAGACACCGACAACAAGGAACCAGCTTCATTCCCAACTGAAAAACCTGAAAACTGACCAGCTGCAGTAGCCGCAACCAACATTCGGCTCAAGGCCTCCATGACAATATCAAAGAGAAATGGGGATAAAGGATCACCTTGCCGAAGTCCTCTAGAACTCCCAAAAAAGTCAGAAGGACATCCATTGATCAAAATGGAGAACTTGACAGTTGAAATACAACACCTGATCCACCTTCTCCACTTATCAGAAAACCCACACTGCTGTAACAAAAACATGGGAAACTCCCAATTCACATGATCGAATGCTTTTTCAATGTCTAACTTGCACAACACCCCCGGAATCCCTGCCTTTAAGCGACTGTCTAGGCACTCAGAAGCAATAAGGAAAGAGTCTAAAATCTGACGACCTTTCACAAAGGCATTCTGAGATTCTGAAATAAGACCATGAACCACCATTCGCATTCGATTGGCTAACACTTTAGCGATAATCTTATACAACCCACCCACCAAGCTAATAGGCCGAAAGTCTTGGATATCAACAGCATCAACTTTCTTAGGAATAAGAGCAATAAAAGTAGCATTAAGGCTCTTTTCAAACACCGCATGTTCATGAAAGACATGAAAGACATTCATTACATCATTTTTCACCGTGCTCCAACAAGACTGAAAAAATGCCATAGTGAAACCATCCGGACCTGGCGCTTTATCACCTTTGAACTCATGGACCACTCCAGAAACTTCTTCCTCATCGAAAGGTCTGTCCAACCAAGTGGCATCTTCCTCAGAAATTCTAGAAAAAACAACCTCATCCAAAAGAGGTCGATGAACCACATTCTCCGAGTAAAGCTGCCTATAGAACTGAGTAATACACCCCTCAATTATCCCCTGATCCGAACATAGCTCTCCATCCACCATAAGTCTATCGATAGTGTTGCACCTTCTATGAGAATTTGCAATACGATGGAAGAATTTTGTGTTCCTATCTCCCTCTTTAAGAAAAAGAGCCCTAGATTTTTGTCTCCAACAGATCTCTTCCAACAAAATAGACTTCTCTAATTCTCCATGAATACGATCCTTTTCCCTCCTTTCCTCCTCAGAAAGAGCACGAGCTTCCTCAATAACTTCCAAAACATTAAAGTCCTTCCACAAGTTTTGCACCCTACGACCTATATTACCAAACTCCTCCACATTCCATCTTTTCAAATCCAATTTCAACATCTTCAATTTGTTAGCCAAAGAAAAACTAGGAGTTCCTTGGAAATGATAGGACTCCCACCAAGAAGACACCCTTCCCAAAAAGCCCTCATCCTTTAACCACATGTTCTCAAACCTAAAAGGTTTTTTGCCTCTGTGAAAATTTCCGCCCTCAAGAAGTATAGGAAAATGATCCGACATTAACCTAGGAAGACGGCGTTGACAAACAGATGGAAAATTCTCCTCCCAATCTGCGGACAAAAGAAACTTGTCCAATCTGGAACTAGCAACAACCTCTCTAGTGTTAGACCAAGTGAAATTCCCCCCAACCAAAGGCAGATCAACAAGACTTTGCTCAGAAATAAAATCTGAAAACCGAAGCATAGCTGAAGTGAAACTTGTAGAACTAGACCGTTCAGAAGGAAAACGCACCACATTAAAATCACCACCCACACACCAAGGCACATCCCACCAACTACGTAGGCCAGATAACTCATCCCATAAGAACCTCCTGTCTCTATCACTATTGGGACCATAAACACCAGTGAAGGCCCAAACGAGATGATCTGCCACATTTTTGAATTTACAAGAAATAGAGAAACGACCCACCGCTTCCTCCACCTTGTCCACCACCCTGTTGTCCCACATCAACAAAACCCCACCAGAAGCACCAACTGAGCCTAAATAGAGCCAATCTACATGTTGACCCCCCCACAAGCTACAAATGACACCTCTATTAATAAGCTCCATCTTAGTTTCTTGCAGACAAACAATATCCGCTTTCCACTTTCGAATCAGATTTCTAACCCGAAGCCGCTTGGCCTGCTCATTCAACCCTCTCACATTCCAAGAAACAATTCTCAAATTCATTGATGCACAACAATGGCCCGATCCCTACTCTCACTCCTGCTCCTTACTGGCTCCTTTTCCTCACCCCACAAGCTCAACAAACTCTTCAACTCACGATGCCCTTTGAGTCCAGCCTTACCCAACTTCCTCTTAGAGTCTACAACAATCATTCGCTGTTTTCTTCGCTCCTCTAAAGCTAAAAGCAAACCTGTCACTTGTTCTTCGAAGCCTTCCAGCGAGGTCCCAACGGATTTCTGGAAAGCTTTAATTCTATTCGTTACCCAAAGTGACAACTTGGTGCTATCAACATCAACCTTACCCCCAATCTTCTCAGCTATAGGACACTCCTTGTCCACAGTATTAACTATCGCCAACGGTGCCACTTCAAGCGGATCTCCTAAATGATTCCAATCCAATAACCCCTCAACAGAGTCCCACTCCTCACCCTCTGACCCAAAATCAGAGACAACATAGCCCCCAACCCCCTCAGACTCAGAATCCCAACTAACAATATGTCCCTTATTAACAAGAGAATCCAAACCTGGATTAAGTTCATCCTTCGAAATAGGCTGATCCGACACAGAATCAGGGGAGCGATATGCGGATAGCGGAATAACGATTTTCCTCCCATCCCGAAGTTCTAGCATCCAATCCTTAGAATTGCCCCATGTTTTACTCAAGTCCCCAACATAGTCACTGATTTTAGGACCAAAATCATGAGGCGTGACCATCGGTTCTGACCCAGGAACTGAACTCTCGGAATTCCCCTTTTCCGACTCCAATCCAACCGTGTCCCTCATCGGGTTACTAGAACCCACCCCAAGAGCAGATGGTGGCAGCTGAACAGGAAGCTCCCATGAGAGAGGAGGCCCATCTTCAGTGCCAAAAGCAAAGGAAGGAAGAGGCTCCAAAGACCCAGACCCAGGCAGCACCTGATACGACACCGAGAGAGAAGAAACAGCTTCAGAAACGGACTTACCGGCAAGAGGTGAAGGCCCCAGTCCCGCCTCATGACAACCCAAGAAACATGGCTGAGAAGGAGTAACTTCAAGCACCTGTGTCGCTGTATCAGAAGAGACCAAACCACTTGTCGGAGGCGTAACACATGTCTGAGACAAAACACATGGCTGTGAAGGCGTAACTTCAAGCACCTGGGTCGCTGAATCAGAAGAGACCAAGACACTTCTCTTAGTTTCATCCGAAATGTGTTTGGAATGAGACCCAGCCTTGTAGCCCAAAGCTTTAAAAGAATGGGCTTTGGGCTTCCAAGCAGCAAGTGGCCGAGGCCCACTTCCATTTAGAAGCACAGTTTTAAAGCTATGTGTCTTAACCTCTTCAATGGGCTTGACAGCAACTTGGCCCACCTCTTTAATATCAGTGGATATAACAACCCACTTCCCATCATTCCCACGTTCCACATGCAGAGAAATATCCAGGGATAGAGTTGTATTAGCTCTAGAACTCTCAGCTTCATTAAAAGCCGACGTGACCGACGTGACTTCCGCCCCAACCTGCTGCTTGTCAGTTCCAGAAAACCCTCCCCAAGAAATACACGATTTCAAATTTTGAAAATCCAAAGCAGCCTCCTTACCTTTGTTTCCAAAACCTCCAGGGATCTGCCGGACTTTCTCCGTCATCTTCACCGGTCTAAAGGTGGCACTCCTTTGCTTCACACCATAGTTCTGAAATTGCGGATGGATTGTCTTCTGCAACTGAACTCCAAAACTTCTCCATCCACTCCGCAGTTTTCCTTCCGGAATGACAATGGAACCCCTCCGGCGGCCTTTATCTAACTCAGAGACCAGCAGAAAAAAGCCATGGGCATTGGACCCCAACTGGAGAATAATCACGCTATTACCCTCCCTGATCGTTCTCGCAAACTGACCCTGGTTTGGCTTAGATATCAACTCCTCAACGTGAAACAAAACTCTTTTAGCGCACTCTTTACCCATACTGACAGAACGAAAGAAACTCCTACTTCTCTCATGAATACGTAAAAGGAAAAACGACCCCCCTTCCTCAATAGCAAACTCAAAAGTTTTTGCTTCAATGAAAACAAAAGTAGAACCTCCCATGATCTATATATCAACTTCTAAAGAGTTAAGACTATGAGAGCCTGTTTGGTTGCCAAAAACTGTTTTCTGTTTTCAAACCCACAAAAAAAATTGTTTTCTAGCATTTGATGGGAGTGGTACTTTTGATGTGCAGTCCCACTACCAGGTTATTTGTGGCATTACTGCTCATTCCTTTCCTTTGAAGAGTATTTGGAATGTCAGAGTTCCTATGAGGATGTCATTCTTTTTGTGAGAAGAAAGAGGAAATTATGCAAATCATATACTGTAAGGATGATCAAATGAAAGTACAATGATCAAGAAATCCAGCATGGGTTGGGAGGGGGGGTGGGGCAATTATGTTAAAAGAAATAATGGAATATTTTTTAACAAATAATTATAGGGAATGTTAAAATGCAGGGGACCATAACCTCCCTGCTCTGCACCAGCCTTGCCTACTCTGCCATTTATCACAAGTCATCTTGGAGTAGGCCGATATTAGAGAACTCTCCCCTTTTCTCTTTCTTCTTTGATAAGTGCTGAAGAGAACTCTCCCCTTTTCTTCATCACAAGAATAGAATCCACAATAGTTGGCTTTCCTACCCTAAAAATTCTCCAAGATATTGCTCCTCGAAGTTCAGCTGTCTCTTAGCTTTTTCAACAACCCTCCATTCTCAGTGATATATCAGCTAAGACATAATAAAATTCCACCTCTTCATACCCTAAACATGGCCCTATATGCATGGCAAAGCAATCGCATGAAATTATGCTTGAGCATGATCACAGTGTCCTATAACTCCCATAGCTTCCATACTCCAATACTACCTCTCTTTCTCACTCTCTCTTTTATATGCTACTCCACAGCTATTCTACCAGTTCGTTTTTCATAATACTTAAAATAAGACCATCTGTATTTCATCCTTTTACATGAGGTTTTTATTTATTTATTTATTATTTTTTAATATTAATCACTTACAGGAGGAAATTTCCGTCAAATTTTCTTAAACCTTTTGTTCCAAGGATTGATCTGTTCACTTTCAAATGATGACAGCATGAAATCACTTTGATTGTGCGTCTCCCTACAACTCCTATGATTCAGTACAGCACATGTTAAATCCTTTCTAGTATGTATGTATTTTGCTGTTCTGGAAACTGAAAATGGTTGCTTGGTGATACAAGCCTGAACAATTTGGTGGTTGAACTGTGTCAGTTGGTCCACAAAATTCCAACAACCAGATTTTCTATAGAGAACCATCAACAATTTATTGCCATGCAGGATTAAGTATGATATCAGCTAGCCTGGTTTACTTGTTAACCAACTTACCTTATCGTATATGTAATCTTAATTTGGCTTGTTTTCCCCACACCCCCCAACCACCCCCCCGCACCCAAAAAAAAAAAAAAAAAAAAACCTTATTAGTGTTCAATATTGCAAAACTATGACTGTATGATGTATAAGTTCTGTTAAGATTTTTAATTAATGACTTAATCCGGTTTTTGGTGGTTTTTTGCACTGAGAGCTAGGTTATGTCCTGGCTTTCAATGGAAGGTGTTAGGATGGGATCCAAACACAATTAATAAACTTGTAGTTTTTTTTTTTCTTCCTCTATATGATTATTATTACTATTATTTAAAATGGCAGAGGTGGAAGTTCAAGCAGCAACATTACAGTTGGAGAGAGGCTTCTATCTACTTTACTAACTGAAATGGATGGTTTAGAAGAGGCTAAAGTAAGCATTGGTTCGCAATAATTATTTTATTTTCCAGTTATCTTAAAATTTTCTGTAGGATAAAATGGAAAGAGCTTCTAGTTTATTTTCCTCTAATTCATGTTTATGCTCATTTTCTTTTTAAGGGAATTCTTGTTTTGGCTGCTACAAATCGTCCTCACGCAATTGATGCTGCACTTATGCGCCCTGGACGCTTTGATCTGGTAAGAAAGTTTGTTCACTGTGTCCTTCATGTTCACAGTGAGTTTTATACTTGTAAAGTTGGTCTCTCTCTAGTTAGTGCAAAGTTTGAGATTATGAACTTCAAAATAGCGAGTTAGTGAATCCGTTTGCATCCCTGTCATCTTGCATGAGATAACACTATATTACTTCAGATTCCTGAACTTTTTGTGGTACTCTTTTATGTAAGATATACTGTTCCAATTAAAGTTATAGTCTATTGTGGGAAACAAGTATTGGTCTTTTTATGGTTTTCCCTTGTAACTTTTCTGGTTTGCTTTGTGCTTTTTTTGCTTAAGCAGTTTTTTTCAATATACATCTTTCTTACTTACCAAAAAAAGAAAGAAAAAGTATTGGCTTGTTAGTGTCCTGTTGTTAAATATTTAGTTTTTTGGGTCTTAGGCAAGTCTTTTTTGACTTGTCTTTGTTTTATTAATGAAATTGTAGGTTCTATATGTTCCACTACCCGATCTAGAAGGTCGGTATGAGATACTTCGTGTACATACACGTAATATGAAAATAGGACTGGATGTTGATCTCAGAAGAATAGCAGGAGATACCGAACTTTTCACTGGAGCTGAACTGGAGGGTCTGTGTAGGGAAGCTGGAATTGTTGCTTTGAGGGAAGACATTACTGCTACTGTTGTGTGTGATCGGCATTTCCAGATTGTTAAGGATTCTTTGAAACCCGCACTAACAAGGGCAGAAATTGATTCCTATGCATCGTTTATGAAAAACCCTTCTGCGAAACGCTCTGGGGACTTTGTATCTAGTGTCAAGAATGATAGCAAGCACAAAAAAGAAACATTGGGTCCATTATTTACTCTAAAAGTTGGTGTTGTAAGCTTTATCTTACTTGCTGCTGCTGCTGCTAAATATTTTCTTACTAGTACAGATCAAACCCTACTTGAACTAGCTACTACCTGAAGAATTTGCTCTAGATGTATGCTATTTTTTTGTTATAATTAGCCTTTTCCCCTCCACAATTCCATAGTTTAATGTCACTACAAATTTATAAATTTAAATGTATATCTCCAAAGATTTTAAAGAGGTCTTAACTAAAAGTGACCTTTTATGTATTTTTGCTTCCCAGTGTGATGTTGAGGGTTATCTTAAAAAATAAATCTACAAAAATTCATATGGCTTGTACAAAGTTTTAAA
Organism: Quercus variabilis; assembly: GCA_030445155.1. Classification (NCBI taxonomy): domain Eukaryota; kingdom Viridiplantae; phylum Streptophyta; class Magnoliopsida; order Fagales; family Fagaceae; genus Quercus; species Quercus variabilis. Next base: position 72,123,343 of record CP129447.1, read on the forward strand.
TATTTTTATGGGGCCTTAAATACCATACACCCTCAAAGGTTGAGATTGCATCTTCAACTATGACAACTAATAATTTTCACGTTCGAGTATTGCAATAATATTAATGTGGTCTAACGACATTAGTTAGAATTTTGTTGTTTTTAACTCATACGCATGATGTTGCTTTGGACAAAAAAAGGCATTGTCTTAGTCAGGCTAGACTGTAACAAAAGTTACACATTAGATTAACATCGTTGTAATAATTGGGGCATATTAGAGCGACTAGACTGAATTAGATTTGACTCCGAACTAGAAGATTGTAAAGTGTATTTTAAGCATTTAGCCATGTTTTTTTTCATTTGCATTGGTTTACATTTTAAGTTCCAAAAGATGGTCATGCATATTGATCTTCGGATGAGTGTTCTCATAGAAGCAGTTAGTATCAATGTTAGCAAAAAAAGAAGTTAATATCCGTGTGGTTTGTTAGCTCATCTACTAAGTTCAATAACCTACTGGTATATATTAATAGGCCCGTAATTGGAAAAATAACAATCTAGCTGACTTAGAGTTGAGTTGATTGATTTGCTAATATCCATGCCAATATTTTGTGGGTTTGGGCTATCCTCAGAGTCAAAACGTTTGCTGGAAATACATATTAGTACATTGTGTCTTTGATAAACCAGAATGGAATTGCCAACCTTTTTTTATTTATTTATTTATTTTTTTTAGAGAGTTTCAATCTATAACGTCCGCTTCTAATAATATCTCTTTATTATCATAGTAAAACACCAATCCTTTTCACCACATTTATAATTATATATATATATATATAATATTATAAATGTTTACCATCACAAAACAATCTTGAGATTAGCAAATGGGCTAGTCAATGAACTTTATCCTTTGGTGAGATTTTGGGTAGTAAACAGTGACCAAGGAGACTGAACCAATAATTCTTCACATTAGTCAGAAGCTAGACACTTGTCAAATATTGATTGCATTTTCCAAAAAAAATCTACCAAGCAATTATTGCATCTCCAATTTTGGCATAGATATATATATATATATATATATTTTTTTTTTTTACTATTTTTACTTTTTAACTTTAACTTTTTAACACTTCAATTTTTTTTATTTAAGGGCTGAGATTAAAAGTTGTTTTTTTCAACTATCAATCTCAACCCTTAGATATTGCACTTGATCTCAATCCTAAATTTCCACTAAACCAGTCCCAATAATAATATCCACACCATACTAAAAAAATAATATTACCCATACAAAAATTCTAACAATCAGCGTAGCAAAGAACAATCACAGTGCCTCCTCAACCTTGCCATACTAACCTTGGCAGCCATACTGATTATAAGTACCAATCATACAATGGAATGCCACCAAATTTCTTTAGGGAAGTTTGAGTTCCTACTTCCGTTGCATATCTGAAGAAGTCACATGTTGCAAACATACCTATAATAGCAATTGCAATTATCATATTGAAATTTAAATTTGAATAAGTAGAATCATATCCAAGCTGCTAGGCACAACCATAAACCCATATTCCATAAGTATGGTAATCCTTAAACATCTCTTTTAGCCTAGCTAGCCCAACTCTCATTTACATTCTCAGCAATCAAACTTAGTCGTAGCCACCACATTCCACTTTGAAATAAACTCAATTGCTTTTCAATCCTGTAGCTTCCAATCTGATCATGACAGAGAAATAGGAGGAAAACAACTTATCAAAAAAATAAATAGGAGTAAACCTGTAGAAGCATACACATCCAATTACAACCCAATTTTCATTAAATGATTATGAATATCCATAATTTGTATAAGTAACTTCTGAACATGCTTTTAAAAAATTTGTAGCAAAGAGGTACTTGCATAATTGAGGTCTTAGTGTAAAAAAATTTCACAAAAATCATTTAGCCTGTTCAAAGGATTAAATTTGTTTTATAATTGATGTAGTGATCATCAACCCATTAATTGTTTCAACTTTGTCATGGTTTTACATTTCTCTAACAAGGTAAGGATAGAGTTGTATGGTCTCTTTAGTAGATCAAGTAAGGAGATATTACATGACAAGAATCATTAATTTGGAAGGTATTTGGGATATATTACATAACAAGACTGGATTTAACCAATAAGTATAAAACAACTTTATACTTTGCTAGTCCTAAAGAAAGCTTCAATGGATATTGAACAACTTTTTTTTTTTCTTTTTTTGGTGTTGAGAAAAGGACCTTGAACAACTTTATTCTTTGCTTAGGATTAGAATTATGTAAACCCCATTTAAAAAAGAGCAAGATTGGATAAGCGATTTTCTAGGAAACATTATGGATTCTATCTCAAACAAAATACTAATATACAAAACATACTCAAAATTAGCACTCACTACTATCTTTATGTCAATATTTCTCAAAAGATTGACACTGCTATTGCACATTAAGGGGGAAAAAGTATAGGACTTTAGGCAATAAATAATCTATGCAATTCATCAAATTGATGCTATACTTAGGATGTAAATAAACATGGAGAAATTTGTCGGAAATTTAGGATTTTAAACTAGCCGAGCCTAATTCAAATTCAACTCAACAACAAATATAAAATGTTCAAACTTGGCTTAAGCTTGAACCAAGCTTACAAACTATGTTTGAGTTTGAACTTGTAAAAATGTCAAAAAACTTAAGCTTAGCTTGACTTGGCTTGATTCATTAATCAAGCCGTGCGTGCTCAAGTTCAAACTCAAGCACAATCCAATACAAGTATATTATAAAGCCTATCTAATAATTGAAAGACTTAGTAAGGTATGAGTTTGTTTTTCAAACTTATTACTAAGCCAACCTAAGCCAGTTTGTTTTAGGCTTATATAAGGTCTATTGGGTTAGTCGTTTTGGGAGCTTAAAAGTTAAAAGAGCATTTTTAAAACTCAAAATTCTGTTTTACAATTACAACTCATCATAATTTTTTTACAATAGTTTATTTTAAATTCAAAATATCATTTTCTAACCGTTTATACAAATGCACCTATAGAGTTGCAATGCTCCCACATTAAAATTGAGTAATATCATCTTTTATAATTATCGGTAATAAGTATTTTACCTCTTGTTGTTAGAATTTCTATTAATGAAAAATTCAAATTTTATTACAGACCTGTTTTTAAAAACTTTGATACTTCTATCCAAAAAGAAAAAGAAAAAGAAAAAGAAAAAGAAGCCTGTTTGGGAATATTTGTAAACAAATATTTGGTACACTTTAACAAAAGTTTAAAACACATCATCCACTAGCTGTTCCGGCCCCACCTCCTATTGTCAAATTACCAAAACTACCCCTGTTCTTTCCCTTGTCTCTGTGTCTCACCCACCGACAGACTCAAAAGAATCACACACTGACTCTCACTCTCTCATTTGTGAGCGAGTCATGAATCAATTGGCTTAAATGGCGAGTACGTGGAAGACTCGGCTCGACTCGGGTTGACTTGCAGTCCACGGAGCTTAACTTGAGCAGTGGAACTCACCACCTTCCCTTGGTTAAACGCCGTCGTTCCCGGAACGTAAATTTATCTTTCCCTCTCTTCAATCTTTATTCATTTAACATTTTGCAATTACTTGTGAATTTTGGTTAAACTTATTGGGTTTTGTAAGTTATGTGTTGGGTTGGGTAGGAAGAATGCATTTCGGCTTCACAAATCAAAATTTTCAAACCCTGCTCATCACAATTTTTACCATGTACGCCATTAATTTTACAGGGTTGGATTCTAATGATGGTTGTAATTGCATAAGTTCGGTCTTGATATTTCATTGAAATTCATAGTTAGGATTAGATGGGTGTCTTGGTGACAAAAATGGACCAAGACACTGGGTGAACTGCTGAAGGTAAGTTTGGAGATTAGATGTGAGCATGGATGGACTTACTAGTTAGGATTCTTTAAGGGATACAAAATCTTGTTAACTAAGTTTGACCTGGTAGGACAACATATATACATAAAATATACAGTGGATTCATTAAATATAAATAATGTTTTATCCTTCAAAGTTCCAAGCATTTTTCTATTTCTTAGATCCTAATATGAGTGGATATCAGCTTCGAGACAGTTTTCCATTTCTAATTTAGATGCTTGATCTTTGTAATTATCAGTGTATCTCTTGCATACTCCCCTTGTACATGGGTTGCACCTCTGCTCTTTAATGAATTATTTACTCATAAAGAAAAGGGTTTTGAAAGGGAAAGTCATAGGATGCCTGAACTTCTGTGTGCATCCTCCTGTAATAAAGGAAAGGAAATTCCATGGACATCCACTTCTTATCGTGTCTTTTACATTTAACAATATGTTTTCGTCCTATTGTAACCTATCCATATGTTCTCTTGCTAGTTGAATGAACCATATATTTATAGAATATATCAAAGAAAAATAATTATGTTTCTAAGTACTTGACATTTGTACAATTACAGGGAAAGGAACACTGGCATATGGGATGAGGTGTTTGTATCAATAACTGAGGTGAGCTGTATTCCAGAACTTCCTTCCATGACAATAGATATGTGATAAACTATCATGTTAATGATATTTGGAACTCCTAGAATGAAAGCACTAGTGTAAACATTAGTAGTATCCTCATAAGCTGTAGATATGCATGGTTATGAAACATGTAGTGTAGATTTCTTCTGCCGTTCCTTATTAACTTTTATTTTTTTCTTAATTAGACTTTCAATATTTAATGGTGCTTTTGTTCCGTCAGGAGAATTGTTCTTTCCTTATTGTAATCAGATAATTCAGATAGGATGCTTTATTATTTGATGCAGCAAGTGAGAATAATTGATCCCCACATGGTTTCATCATTTTTTTACAATCGCAAGACGGTATATATGCATGCTACAACACAGTTAGAAGATAGAAGTGACTGGGTTGCTGAGTGTTCTTTGAATATCCATGTAACAATGGGAGTTGCAGGAAACATTTGTTTAGTAGAGCATCTTCATAGCCAACACTTGTCAATCCCTGCTGGATTGCAATATACACCCATTGGATTGCCCCTCATGGAATATCAAAAAACAAGATTAGATAGGCTTGGAGTTAACGTTTAGGAACTAGGCTATGTGAGCTATCTACATCCTTCTTCCCAATTGAGGTGAAGAAGACTTGTCGACTTATATCTTATGCAACCTGCAATACTTATCATGGAAGTCTGTTTATTAAACAAAAGATTAGGTCCAACCACACATAATCATTCTCCCTTTAAACACTATGACACAGACAATTAAAAACCCCAAACTTCTTCTAGTACACGTAGTTGAGCCAAGAAGTTGCTGCTGGAGATGTCGTGCTGCGAAGCATCCAGTGATGCCACCAGTGACTGTAAAAGACATGGGCGTCAAAACTCAAAATGCCTCTACATCAACCTTGAAGTTGAAGATATTTCTTAAGAACCTAAAGACATTTTGTGAAGGAAACTACTAGATATTTATTGCTGTAACCATAGCTAAACACCTTTTCTTTGGATTCCATCAATTTTATACCCATTAAAGGTGTCAACAAAGTGGAAAATATGAACTCAAATTAATATAACATCTATATTAGCTGGAGTTTTGAACACCCATAGTGTTGATAGTAGTGGGGGCTGGAGTCACCACGTCTCCTTTGGCTTCTCTCTGTCACTGGCAGAATCTCCAGCGACTTCTTCATTTTAAATGGTTCTGGGTTTTGCACGGCTGGGTCTTAATTTTCTTATTAATCAGTATTTGTTTTAGTTCTTGATAATGTTGAGGTAGTGATCGAGTGTGGTAATACTTAACCTTTTATTTGCAAAAGTCTGATGTGGCACACTGTCGTTGGACTCGGAGGGTGTAAAACTAACCTTTTACACCACGTTCTTATTGAATTCGGTCTCTTATTAATAACCCTGGCTCTTTTGGTGTTAATACATTCCTCCTTATACTTAACACTTGGGACACCCTCTCTTTTTTACTATAGTTCTCGTTTTTCTTTTGTCAACTAAAGGATTGCTTTTGTTTCTATATATTTGAGGTATAGAATTTACTGTAGTGATAGTGGTTCACTCTGTTTTATATATATATATATATATATATGCAGAATGTATGAGTATCAAAGACAGAGACACAGACTAACATGGAAAACTGCAGAGGCCATTTCATAGAAGTTCATTGATATCTTCTTTTTATAAAGCAAATCGACTTCGATTCTTGAATAATCCACATCACTTCTGCTTCGATTGTAACAAAAGATTCCCTTTTTATGTGGAAAAGGCCCGTGTCAATAATTATGATTTTACGTATGGACAATTCCTCAATATCTTGTTCATTCGCAACAAAATATTTTCTTTGCGCGGCGGTAAAAAAAAACATGCTTTTTTGGAGAGAGATACTATTTCACCAATCGAGTTACAGGTATCTAACATATTCATACCTAACGATTTTCCACAAAGTGGTGACGAAAGAAGGTATAACTTGTACAAATCTTTCCATTTTCCAATTCGATCCGATCCATTCGTTCGTAGAGCTATTTACTCGATCGCAGACATTTTTGGAACACCTCTAACAGAGGGACAAATAGTCAATTTTGAAAGAACTTATTGTAAACCTCCTTCAGATATGAATTTATCTGATTCAGAGGGGAAGAACTTGCAGCAGTATCTCAATTTCAATTCAAACATGGGTTTGATTCGCACTCCATGTTCTGAGAAATATTTACCATCCGAAAAGAGGAAAAAACGGAGTCTTTGTCTAAAGAAATGCCTTGAGAAAGGGCAGATGTATAGAACCTTTCAACGAGATAGTGCTTTTTCAACTCTCTCAAAATGGAATCTATTCCAAACATATATGCCATGGTTCCTTACTTCGACAGGGTACAAATATCTAAATTTGATATTTTTAGATACTTTTTCAGACCTATTGCCGATACTAAGTAGTAGCCAAAAATTTGTATCCATTTTTCATGATATTATGCATGGATCAGATATATCATGGCGAATTCTTCAGAAAAAATTGTGTCTTCCACAGTGGAATCTGATAAGTGAGATTTCGAGTAAGTGTTTACATAATCTTCTTCTGTCCGAAGAAATGATTCATCGAAATAATGAGTCACCATTGATATCGACACATCTGAGATCGCAAAATGTTCGGGAGTTCCTCTATGCAATCCTTTTCCTTCTTCTTGTTGCTGGATATCTCGTTCGTACACATCTTCTCTTTGTTTCTCGAGCCTATAGTGAGTTACAGACAGAATTCGAAAAGGTCAAATCTTTGATGATTCCATCATACATGATTGAGTTGCGAAAACTTCTGGATAGGTATCCTACATCTGAGCTGAATTCTTTCTGGTTAAAGAATCTCTTTCTAGTTGCTCTGGAACAATTAGGAGATTCTATAGAAGAAATACGGGGTTATGCTTCCGGCGGCAACATGCTATGGGGCGGTGGGCCCGCTTATGGGGTCAAATCAATACGTTCTAAGAAGAAATATTTGAATATCAATCTCATCGATCTCATGAGTATCATACCAAATCCCATCAATCGAATCGCTTTTTCGAGAAATACGAGACATCTAAGTCATACAAGTAAAGAGATCTATTCATTGATAAGAAAAAGAAAAAACGTGAACGGTGATTGGATTGATGATCAAATAGAATCCTGGGTCTCGAACAGTGATTCTATTGATGATAAAGAAAGAGAATTCTTGGTTCAGTTCTCCACCTTAACGACAGAAAAAAGGATTGATCAAATTCTATTGAGTCTGACTCATAGTGATCATTTATCAAAGAATGACTCTGGTTATCAAATGATTGAACAACCGGGAGCAATTTACTTACGATACTTAGTTGACATTCATAAAAAGTATCTAATGAATTATGAGTTCAATACATCCTGTTTAGCAGAAAGACGGATATTTCTTGCTCATTATCAGACAATCACTTATTCACAAACCTCGTGTGAGGCTAATAGTTTTCATTTCCCATCTCATGGAAAACCCTTTTCGCTCCACTTAGCCCTATCCCCCTCTAGGGGTATTTTAGTGATAGGTTCTATAGGAACTGGACAATCCTATTTGGTCAAATACCTAGCGGAAAACTCCTATGTTCCTTTCATTACAGTATTTCTGAACAAGTTCCTGGATAACAAGCCTAAGGGTTTTCTTATTGATGATAGTGACGATATTGACCGTGACCTTGATACGGAGCTGGAGCTTCTAACTATGACGAATGCGCTAACTATGGATATGATGCCGGAAATAGACCGATTTTATATCACCCTTCAATTCGAATTAGCAAAAGCAATGTCTCCTTGCATAATATGGATTCCAAACATTCATGATCTAGATGTGAATGAGTCGAATTACTTATCCCTCGGTCTATTAGTGAACTATCTCTCCAGGGATTGTGAAAGACGTTCCACTAGAAATATTCTTGTTATTGTTTCGACTCATATTCCCCAAAAAGTAGATCCCGCTCTAATAGCTCTGAATAAATTAAATACATGCATTAAGATACGAAGGCTTCTTATTCCACAACAACGAAAGCACTTTTTCACTCTTTCATATACTAGGGGATTTCACTTGGAAAAGAAAATGTTCCATACTAATGCTAATGGATTCGGGTCCATAACCATGGGTTCCAATGTACGAGATCTTGTAGCACTTACCAATGAGGCCCTATCAATTAGTATTACACAGAAGAAATTAATTATAGACACTAATATAATTAGATCTGCTCTTCATAGACAAACTTGGGATTTGCGATCCCAGGTAAGATCGGTTCATGATCATGGGATCCTTTTCTATCAGATAGGAAGGGCTGTTGCACAAAATGTACTTCTAAGTAATTGCTCCATAGATCCTATATCTATCTATATGAAGAAGAAATCATGTAACGAAGGGGATTCTTATTTGTACAAATGGTACTTCGAACTTGGAACGAGCATGAAGAAATTAACGATACTTCTTTACCTTTTGAGTTGTTCTGCCGGATCGGTCGCTCAAGACCTTTGGTCTTTACCCGGACCCGATGAAAAAAATGGGATCACTTCTTATGGACTCGTTGAGAATGATTCTGATCTAGTTCATGGCCTATTAGAAGTAGAAGGCGCCCTGGTGGGATCCTCACGGACAGAAAAAGATTGCATTCAGTTTGATAATGATCGAATGACATTGCTTCTTCGGCCCGAACCAAG